>VTON01000002.1:2564832-3206040 GCA_009617725.1 Hydropsyche tenuis
GGGAACCGGCCGCTTTGCTGATGGATCGTGAGCAGTTTTTTTCGGTTCATATTGGTTCGAAATAGGATATTTCGTAAAAAAGTTTAACGGGTACTGGTTCCTTTCAATTCGTCTGGTAGGCTTCATGATATTAATCGTGCCGAAACCTTCCAGAAGGCTGTCAGTAAACAACTGTCGACAAAAATACAGTACAAATACTAAAGCCTCGACAGTGTCATCGTCGAACAATAAACGTTCTTTGGAATCGGAAGGACTTGAATGAGTCGAAACGAAAATCGTGCCTCGCTTTAATTCCTTCCCATCAAATATTTGTTCTTCTACTCAGTTTTTGACGTGAAATATTTCAGGTTTGAAAGGATATACGATTTTGCAATTTCAATGCATATTAACATGAAATTTTTGTCGACTTAATCTACTCGTTATATAATGCAACTAAAAAATATTTTGAAAACATAGTTTACTTTTTTTTATATTTCACAATAAATACAATTAATATTTTTATATTAATTTATTTACGATTTAGTTTTATTTTACTCATCAAATATGACGAATATTTTCCATAAATGCTGATTCTAAATAAAGATGTTGATTTTTTTACACGAAAATAAAATTATGATAATAATAAATTTACTAACAATAAAAACATCATAGAAATATTAAATGCGTTTCCCTCTGAAAAGTTATTTAATTCTTACGTTATAACCATTTTCAATTCTCATTACTTTTTCAAAGTGTGTGTTCTTTACAAATATAAAATATAATAAATAACATTTTTATCAATTCAAAACTTACACAAATAACTTTCAAATTCTTAAATTTTGCAAATATTTTCATTTCATAGATGTCTTCACTTTGTTCAAATACGAAAGTGTCGACATTTTCCCTAACAACTTCGTCGAAAAGAAGTTCTCCCTCAGGCGTCTTGCTCATGAGCAGGAAGTCTGAGAAGGCGACCCTCTTACGACCGCTGAAAGCGTCCTCGTTAACTTTTTTACAAAATCGTCTTCTTTGCCGATTTAGTCCTTCAGTGCAAGCTTCCTTATCTGCGTCAGTCGGTTTGTGGCGCTGCGAAATACTTTCAAAAGTTTCTGCTCTTTCGTATGACCTGTGAATAATCTGTATAACTATTGAATGTGTTTTTATGGCAAATATTTTATAAATGTTATAAAATATTTGGAAATTAACCTATTTATTATTAAAATGGCGTTTCAATTACTTAGAATGCTTTTTCAAAAACACAATACAAATAAGAGCCAGGAAAATCCAATCGTCAAATAATAAACGTTCTCAAGGATTCAAAGATTCGAATAAGTCAAAACAAAGATTGTGACTCGCTTTAATTTCTTTACTTCAAATATTTATACTTCTGCTGAATTTTTGACATAAAATATTTCAGTAACGAATGGTTATGCAATTTTACAATTTCATTACATATTAATATTAAACTCTTGACGATTTGAAATATTATTTATTTAAAACAAAATTCATAGATTACTTTATTATTTTATCTAGCCTTGATCATGTTCACTTTAAAACAAATCATAAACATTTTAAGTGTTTCATAGTTCAAGTATTATTTCTTCGGTGATTTTTATCGAGAATGATTGATTTTTTCATATAGGAGTAAATTTAAGTTATGAATTTTTTATCTACGTATGTGTTGTGACATATAAATTAATTTTATATTTGTTTTATTAAAAAAAATACTAAACTACATTTGATACATTAATGAGTCGAAAAAACATAATTTTATATGAAATTTTCATAATTAAATACTATTTTGCAAAATTACCAATTCGCAAATATTCTTATGCATTTCATACATTCTGCTCTTAAATTGTAAATTGATCCCATTTTTCGATTTAAGAACTGCTTCGCTTGCTAAAAGCGGTTCAAAATCTGAACCAGCACTAAACAATTCAAAATTTCGTAGAACACTTGATAAAACTGATTTCAATACCAAAACAGCAAATTTTTGACCTGTAAAAGGGACCGTGTTATTATATTATATTTGAATAAACTTATACATTTTAATTACTACGCAACTAATATTTTTTATTACCAATGCAATTTCTTAGACCAGCACTAAACGGAACATATAAAAACGGATGATTATTTCGAACATTTTCTGGCAAAAATCTGTCTGGATCAAATTTTAAAGGGTCCGGAAAATACTTAGGATTCCTATTCATAAAATAAATTTGAAGCCCTATAAAAGCACCACTAGGTAATATTCTCCCGTCTGTAATAAAATTTATATTATAGTTTCATGCACATTTCTTAAACAATAAGAATCTTGAATATTAAATTTTACCTGGCAACCTTAAATCGTTTTTTATTTTTCTCCCATATAATGGCACTGATGGATACAAACGTAAAGTTTCTTTTATGACTCTATCCAAATATTTCATATCATGTAAATCTCTATAAGTAGGCTGTTTTTTCAAATCATTTCCAAATATTGAAAATTGTTCTTCGAAAGCTAAATTTTGTTGAGCTGGATTATTAGCCAACAAATATAAAGAAAAACTCAATGCTGAACTAGTAGTATCATGACCCTTAAATAAAAAATAAATAAATAAAAATTTACTGGAATTAATGAGTTTTGAATATTTTTATAAAATCTATATTTTCATAATATTTATAAGCTCACTTCAAACATAAACGTATCAACTTCCTCTCTTATTGTATCGTCAGAAAGAGGTTGACCTTCTGGAGTTTTACTCAATAGCAAAAGATCCAAGAAGGCGACCTTCTTCCGGCCGCTAAATGCGTCTTCGTGTAATTTTTTTGCCAAGTCATCATTAGCGGTTATTTGTTGATTCAAAAATTGTTTTCGTGATTGAATCACATTATGAGTAGTGCCATGAAGTATTTTCAAAAGTTTTTGCTCTTCTCTATAATCAGAAGACAGTCTATAAAGAAACGAAAAACGTTTCCATGTTGAATATTGTCGATGCGTTAAAATTTCATTTATTCTGAAAATATATTGAATTTTTTTAGTATTTTGAGCATTGAAATCAACTAAAATAATTAAAAATTGAATCAACCTATAAACTGCTTTGACGTATTCTGATTCTGATTCGTTTTGCGTATTTAAATTCATTCCCATCGATGATTCTATTATATAATAAACATGCAATGCAATAAATTCAATATAATTATTAAGTCATGTAATTATTTATTGATAGATCGATTAAATATATTATACCGCATATTATGTCTAAAGAACATAAAGTAATGAAAGGATATATGTCAAATACTTTTTGCGTGTTTTCAAATATTTTTTTAACTAAAATATCTCCTTTGGCATTAAAAATGTTTACAAACTGTTCTAATATTTTGAAGTGAAACGTGGGCGTTATAATTTTTCTTTGTCTTCTCCATTTATCACCTATTAAAATAAATGAACTAATATTATATAATAATTAAAATTATAATGAACTATTCTAAATATCATGTATACATACCTGATGACAATAATAAACCATCTCCTAACCATGAAGCCCAATATGTATAATCATCTAATTTTTCAATTTCTTTATTATTGCTTAATATTACCTAAAATTTGAAAAACGTAATAATTAGAACGGAATATTACAATGACCGTCGTTCAGCTAATTTCGAAATAATTATATATAATAGTACCTCCACTGTTTCAGGGTCAGACAGCATGATGAATACATCTGTACCTAATACTAACTTATAAGTACTTCGGCCATGACTTTCCCATATTTTTTCAAGTTTATCGAGTATACCTTCGAATATATGAAATCTAAATCAGTATGTTCGTTCAAATTTTTAATCACTGAATAAATCAACATTTTGAAAATTACTCACCATTAGTACTAAGAGGAAACTGATGTGTATTTCCTATGAACGGAAGTGTTTTGTCTCCTTCAAACTCATTCACGAGCTTCCAAAATCTTCTACTTTTTTTGTAAATCTTCACTAACAGTAATATTACAACTATCAAGATTATATATAAGTTAAAAATCATATTTTTTTTCCGAAACTGGACTGAAAAAATCCTTTTTATAAAATAAACGTCTATTCACTACGACGCCCTCAAACTAAAAATTATATTTAGAATTTATTTCCTGACGATAAATTAATATCACTGATTTAATCTAATGATAAAGTTTAAATCACTTACTGTGTTCAAACACTTCAATTTTTTTCATTGGTTAACTTCAAGGTTATATTGTTTTTAATTATCCAAAGTAAAAATAAACTTATTCTTATTGTTTATTGTTTATAAAAATGAATTACAAAACATTTAACACAATTTAAGTTTTAAATTTTATTGACTTTTAATCATTTTTCATAGACTCTATCCTTCAAAATCATATTAACGCCATTTTTCGATTTAAGTATTACTTCATTCGCCAATATAAGCTCAAATTTTTCACCAGCACTGATTAATTCATAATTACGAAGAACCTTCGATATAGTAGACTTCAATTCTAACATCGCGAATTTTTGACCTATAAATGACATATAATAATACTATCGCTAAAAATATATAAGTCAATAAACAAACATTGATAACTTTATTTGACTACCGATACAGTTTCTTGGGCCAGCACTGAATGGAACGTAAGCAAACGGGTTACTCTTTCTTAAATTTTCTGATAAGAATCTATCTGGATCAAACTTCAGAGGATCGGGGTAGTATTTAGGATTCCTATTCATAAAAAAGTTTTGTATTCCAATATATGCACCTTTGGGAACTATTTTTCCATCTAAACATTTCAAATTTTATCTTATAAATTATGAATTATTTCTAATAAAATTTTCAATATATTCGTAAATTTTTACCTGACAATTGTAAATCATCTTCCAATCTTCTTCCAAATAATGGTACTGATGGATATAAACGTAAAGATTCTTTAATTACTCTCTCCAAATATTTCATATCTTGTAAATCTGAATAAGTGGAATCCCTTTCCAAATCATTTCCAAATATTGATAATTGTTCATCAAACGCTAATTTTTGCTGTTCAGGATTATTAGCCAAAAGATACAATGTGAAACTCAATGCCGAACTCGTAGTATCGTGACCCTTTTTTACGTTAAATGTAACCATAAGTTATTCAACTTATTTTTATTCATAATAAAAATAATACTTACTTCAAACATAAATGTATCGACTTCTTCTCTGATAACATCGTCAGAAAGTGGTTCACCTTCTGGAGTTTTACTCTGAAGCAAAAGGTCCAAAAACGCTACCTTTTTGCGACCACTTAATGGATCTTCATCACCAGATAAATCGATATTGTGTTTCATCTGATTCTTTAAATCTAGTTTTCTTGACTGGATGACGCGGTTAGTAGTGTCATGTAAAATTTTCAACAATTTTTGTTCTTCTCTATAACCGGCTGTGAATTGATAGATCGCTGAGATTCGTTTCATCATAGAAAATGTTCTGAATGTCAACAGTGAAGACATTCTGAAATTTGTCTTTTTTAATAATACAAAATTGTGTACATAATTCAAATTAATTTATGCATTAAGAACCTGTACACTGCTTTCACGTATTTAGATTCTGATTCTAGTTGTGAATTAATATTTGTTCCCATCGCAGTTTCTGTAAAATACATATTGATTATTTTTATTTAAGTACAATGATGATTTTCTTTTGTATTTTTAAAGCCATAACACAATCGATCACTCGATCAATTTTTGTCACAATCGATCGCGACGCTGGCACATACTCGTATAATTCCGAAATCGGAACAAATTTTTAGAATCATCTCAAATGAGAAATTTAACCCTAATTTTTCGGATCAAATGGTTAAATACCCAATTTAAGACGATCGAGTAGGTGTTAAAAATGGAATTCTGCTCTTGCCCCACCCGCAGCTTGAACCATCATTATTATGATTGACAATCTACGCAACATACCGTTGCACTATGGGCTGACTGCAATAATTATTTCAAAATAACTATCAAAATTTATTACTAATCTTACCACAGATAATATCTAATGTGCACAGTGTGACAAAAGGGTAAATATCAATGATTTTTCCTTTGTTTCCTGCTAGTTTCTTGATGAAGATATTCGATTTATTGTTGAAAACATTGACGAATTGTTCCAAAATTTTAAAATGGAATGTTGGTGTGATAATTTTTCGTTGTTTCCTCCATTTATTACCTTTATTTTAAATAAATCCAAAATGTATATTTCGTATACAAATACTTTTATAATATTAATGAAAATGCACTTGCCTGACGAAAGTAATAATCCATCTCCTAACCACTGTGCAAAAAATTCATAATCATTCGATTTTCCAATCTCTTTATTGCTACCTAATATGATCTGATTAAAATTTTATTTTTTTAATTAATTAACTAAAATAATCCACCTTATTTGATATGAAAAATAACATTACCTCAATATTTTCAGGATCAAATAACATAACATACACGTCCCTTCCTAATATCAACTTATATGTAGAACGACCATGTTTCGACCATAATTCTTCAAGTTTTTTGAATATACCTTTTTTCATCAAAATAGAGATCGGTAGAAAAATTAGATTCTCTTAAGTAAACATGCTATCTTATATTTTTCATGACATATAGAATACATTTAGATAACTCAATTTTTTTTTCGGTTCTAAAATTAGACTTTATCACTCACCAGCAGTATCCGATGGGAATTGATGAGCATTTCCGAAAAACGGTATGGTCGGATCACCATTGAAGGCACTCATGAGCTCCCAAAACCTTCTGTTCTTCATATAAATGTGAGCCGCATATCCAGCCAAAATGGACACGAGAAACACAATTATATAAATACCGTCGACCATTTTGGAAATTCACTGTTATCAAGTTATTATTTGTGTACACTGAGCACATTCAACGGACACGAGTGACCATGTCGGCGTCGTCTGCGACTTTGGTACCGGTTTTTGTATTCAATGATAATTTGTCTGTCAAAGGTCGTAAAAAAATTACCGGATGTTTATTATTTCACCAAAATGTTTTTTTTTTTTTTATCTATGATTTTTTATTTATAAACTTCTACTAATACCAAATACTACATACTAAATACATTACAAAAATGACTTTTTATTATTGAACACGTATTGAGTTAGACATAACTTTTCTTTACAAAATTGTATATAAAACTGCATTTATTATTTATATAACATTGATGATCAAAAAACATAGTTATTTTTTTATATATAATAAAACTAGTTTTTTGTCGTCAAGTCAATTCCACAAAAATGAAACGTAATAATAAAATTGATTTTATAACAATTTTCTACTCATTCCTTTATTTTTTGATCAGACGGAAGACGATGTAAATAAAATTGTTCGTTGATCACTCATAGTATGAAGGTCAAATCAAAATTCAATGAATATTTTTTAAAATTATAAATGAGATTTATTTTATATAAATATTAAAAACTGTTTATTTTAATTTTATTCATAAATAATTCACATTAAACGTATTATATAATTTTAATAAAATCATTATGTAAATTTTGTGAAAAGTTATTTATACAAAATTTTCTAGCCAACCAAACAACCTTTCCAATCAATTTTTCAACCTTTAATTTGACAAATATGTTCTTTTTTTCAATTGAATATTAATACCATTTTTAGATTTAAGTATCAATTCTGATGCCAGTAATGGCTCAAAATTTTCACCAGCACTATATAACTCAAAATTTCTTAATACTTTTGATAGGGTAGATTTTAGTTCTAGCATCGCAAATTTTTGACCTGCAACAAATTTTTTATTAACTTTTTTTGTTAATGAAATCAAAATATTCAAAATAATTAAAAATATCGAACCTATGCAATTTCTTGGACCAGCACTAAACGGAACATACATAAACGGATGACTTTTTTGTGAGTTTTCTGGTAAAAATCTGTCTGGGTTGAACTTTAACGGATCTGGGAAATATTTAGGATTTCTGTGCATAAAATAAGGCTGTAAAGTTACCAAGGTGCCAGCTGGTATAATTTTCCCGTCTAGAATTTTTGTAATTATTAATAAAAATCAATTAAAAATAATAGTAAATAATCATATTATATAATCATTGAATCAACGTAATTTTACCTGGTAAGTGTAAATCTTCGATCAAATTCCTTCCGAAAAATGGTACTGAAGGATATATTCTTAAAGTTTCTTTAATAACCCTTTCTAAATATTTCATATCTTGTAAATCTCTATAGCTTGGTTGCCTTTCTAAATCGTTATTAAAAAGTGCATACTGTTCTTCGAATGCCAAATTTTGTTCCACCGGATTATTAGCCAAAAGATACATAGCGAAACTCAAAGCAGAACTAGTAGTGTCATGGCCCTAAAATATAATATCATATAAATATCCTTTAATTTTGTGAATATTCTCATTTCAACTAACTTCAAACATGAAAGTGTCGACTTCTTCCCGGACAACTTCGTCGGAAAGAGGTTCTCCTTCGGGCGTTTTGCTCATGAGTAGGAGATCCAAGAAAGCGACCCTTTGGCGGCCGCTAAAAGCGTCCTCGTTAACTTTTTTGTCAGAATTGTCATCTTTTGCGATTTGATTCTGTAATGCAAGTTTTCTGGACTGTATCACCCTATTTGTGGTGCCATGCAATATTTTCAAAAGTTTCTGCTCTTCCCTGTAATCGGCAGATAATCTATATAAAAGTGGTACTCGTTTCCACAAAGAATACGTTCTGTATGTTGCAAGTTCGCTCATTCTGTAATGTATCAAAAATATTTAATGAAATAAAAAAACTTTGATAATTGTATTTATTTTTTTTATCAATTGACCTATAAACTGCTTTCACATATTCTGATTCAGATTCGTTTTGAGCGTTGATGTTAGTACCCATTGCAGTTTCTGAAAAATAAACGATTTTTACTTAAATTATATTCAATAATTAATTATACTAATTATAATGAATCATACCACAAATGACATCTAATGTGCACAAGGTTACATAAGGATATACATCAAAAACTTTTTCCAGGTTTTTAGATAGTTTGGAGACAAATATGCTTCCTTTATTGTTAAATACATTCACAAATTGTTCTAAAATCTTAAAGTGAAATGTAGGTGTTATAATCTTTCTTTGTCTCCTCCATTTTTCACCTGCACTTATTTTTAGTTAAAATTGGTTAAAAGAACTTAATAACAATTTCTTTAAAAATATGTTCATTTATTTTTTACCTGTAGATAATAACAATCCATCTCCGAGCCAAGATATCAGAAATGAATAATCATATAATTTGTTGAGTTCTTTGTTGCTATTCAATAATACCTGCAATACATAAACAAGGATCTCTATAAATAGAAAAAGAGGTGTTATATTTTTAATAAATTTCTTAATTAACACCAACTACCTCCATCGTGTCAGGGTCGTTAAGCATAATGAATACGTCGTATCCTAAAATTGCTTTATAAGTACTTCGTCCGTGACTTTCCCACATTCTCGTGACTGCTTCAAGTATGCCTGAAAAATATTAACTCAAATTCTGATTTCTATAAAGGCAAGTTTATTTTGAAAAATTTTCTCGACTTTTTTCATCCTAGCATTTTTTTTTTCATTATAATAAATAAAAAAACTATAAAGTTTTAATAAAGCTGAAAATTTATTATTTTTTCCATAATTTTTTTTTATCAAAAAAATATGTATATAGCAATTTATATGTCTAAATACGAAAATTTATTTTAATTCCATTTAGTGTTAAACCAGTTATCATTGATAACGATATCAACTGATAAGATTTGGTAAACAAATAGATTACGGTTCCAAATATAAATACATACTTATTCTTAACACATTTGAAAACAACTTCAAAGTTCAAACAAATTCAACTTACCAACGGAATTGTTAGAGAATTGATGAATATTCCCAATAATAGGTAAAGGTTTATCTCCCTTGAAAGTGTGTACAAGTTGCCAAAACCGCTTGCTTTTCATATAAACGTGCGTAAAGTATCCAGCAAAAATCGCGAGGATTGTTAGAATAATATGAATAGTCTCCATTTTCCTAAATTTTCACTTTCACTTAGATCTGAAGAAATAATAGAAATATGCTAAGTATTTCGTGAGCAAGTGCGACTTTTCATTGCGACGATTCGCAACAGAAGAACATGTTTCACGATTGTTTATTAAATATCACTCGGTCGTTCATTTTAACACTAAAACTACCAGCTATTTTAAATTCTATATTGAACAATAATGAATTAGAGAACAATTAAACTTATGTTACAAAACATATATTTAAGTATAAAAATAACAGTATTATTATAACAAGTAATTGAACACATTATTAATATATTATCACTGCGTAAGGATATACAATATTCTACATAAAACAACTTAGTTTAATTACACGGTAAATTTTGTAAAATAATGCTTAAAAAACACAACGTGATCAACTAGTTGACAGTGATCAACATCAAATAATTCATCAAAAAAAATTGATGGGCTTGACCTTGTGGGATTGCATTATAACAATTACATATGTTACACGATACGTTAAATGGTCATGACATTATGAAAATATTATTACATGAAAAAAAAAACAATTCACTTTTTAAATATTTAAATTGTTTTTTATACATATTTCTATGAATTCTTGATCAAAGTTCACTCCATTATTTAGGTAAATTAAAAAAATCAATAAATTTACTTGATAAAGAATTTATGGAATTATTTATTTATTTTACTGTTCAAAATTCAATTTATTTACTTTTTTATCGAGAAAATACTTCTAATCGTTGCTAAATAGTACTGAGTTTTTTGGGAAAATGTTGTGCGTTTATATACAACGTAAAATCGCTATGTATTTAAATTTATATATTATCATCATCATCATCAATATCGACCGGTTGTTTGCCCACTGCAAGAAAAAGTCTCCCCATCAAATATTGGTGGTCTAGGCTATATATGTATGTACCTTATCCGACAGCCAACCTCGTACCGTTATATATTATAATAACCATTATTTAAAAATACTTGAATCATTTATTGAAAAAAACCTTGCTTTGTGGTAAAGTATAAAACAAACAATTAAAATACTTTTGAAACTATTTGTAATCACCAAAATTCTATTCATTGTTTTTCATCTCAAAACAATAAAACATATTAAAATTCAATCTAGTGCATCGTTCAATAACAAGAAAATTTATATAAAAACATACATATATAAAAACTAAAATCATTAACAAAAGCAACAATTTACATTTTATACGATTTAATAAAAATTTTACCCAACTCGAAATAACACAACATCTCATTTCCTCGGGTACGATGCGACATACACATTAACCGTTCGCATTTTACAACTGTCCACCTCCACCAGCCCCCCGTAAAATATTACACAACGCGATATATGAAAATACTGAAATCTCATAATCGCCAATAAAACAACAACAGCCATCGAAGAAAATCGTCCTCCGGCACCGGGGCGCGTAACACGGTTTAACCGGCAGTAAAACGTAGAGCGCATAATACACACACGTCCTTTGTTCAAGTTTTCGTATAACGAACCGAGGCTTACGCGTATTTACTACAATTTACTACAATAAAGAGCGCTGAAATAATGCCGCCACTTCAACGCGAATTGAGGTTTTCGAATCTCGTTTTTTTTTTGTATGTTGTTTTAGGCCTCGCTTATTACGTACGTGACTTGTTTACAATGAGATATGAAGGAGGACCAATTTAAACTTGCGATCTGCATCATATTGGTATACTGATCGCTTGTAATTGTTACAATTAATCGCGGTGCCTGCACATATTATATAATTCGTACGCGTTCGAGGTCGTCTCATCAATTAGAAATTTAACTCTTATTTTATGGGTCAAATGGTTAAATGCCCAATTTGAGACGATCGAGTAGGTTGTTAAAAACGGAGTTCTACTGTCGTATTTGTCGCGAGTTCACGGTTGTCTTTGAGAGAAAGTGCTCTTAGAAGTTTTCGATATTTGTGCGATGATGATGAGGCTCCATGGTGGGCGTAAAAATGAACGTAAACGGAAATAAGGGTTTAAAATCGTTTTAGAATGCTCGCACTCATGTTTATACTCGCCATGGGAATTCACCCTCAAAACAATTTGTCATTTTATTTTTCTATTCTTAATTTATATCTTACTTTAATATAATATAATAATTAAAACGGAAAATATTTGATAAATTACCTACTTTTAACTTGTTTTTTTTTTTATTTAATCTTATCCAATTATAATCATAATAATAAATAAAGTTACAATTTATAAATATTTTCTTTTCAATGTTTTTTTTTTACTTTTTATTCCAGAAAGATAAACTTATTTATCGTAAATTTGTTGTAAAAAAATTGTATTATAAAACTGATAGTATTATTTTATGTAATTGACGTTTGAATGTGAAAAAGTGCTACTCTCAACATTCTCTCTTTTTAACAAATTTTATATAATATTTTCAGCACTAATTGTAAGATTGTTAAATGAATCAATATTATTCAAATTTTGTTTAACTCCTGCAAAATTTTATGGTGATTTTTTTATTAATGAACAAAATAAGTAATATTATGAAAAAAGTCTTATCAAGGATGTTCAAAAATAATTGAAAACTCTTTCAGATATTTTAAAAGGTTCCGGGAAGTATTGAAAATAATCCAATACAATTTAAAATCGTTAGAAAATTTTATTTTTTTAACATCTTAAAAAACAATCTTCAATGAAATATTCTCAATCTCTTAAAAACTCTTAACTTCGCCATTTTACGAATAAATAACGATCGCCCATTTCTGTATTTTTCAAAATTATTAAATAAAAGGCTTATATACTCCATTGAACTAGCATTCAAAAATTCTATACAACTCGTACATATGTATACACGATTTTAAACGTATTTCTGGCGTACTTGCATCAGGCACCTTCTGCCGAACTGTCGGGAAGTTTTCGTTATTAATCTTTGTGCACATGCGCGCCAAATTTGCCGCTGAAATATTAACAAAGTTTCAGCAACCACTTTCCCGTCGAATCATTCGGTGAAATCGCTATTTCGCAAAACAACAAGGACGTGCGATTCGAATCTGAAGAATCGGATGGAGGCTCGAGTGTAATTGATGTATTGTTTCGCCGGATTGTGTTATATTTTTAGAATGGTCGCGACCTGATTTTTTTGGATATTTTCGGAAAATGAAAAAATGATTGACTTGGTCTCTAAATGTTGGTAAATAATGATCTTTTGGGATTTAAATTGTTTTCTTAGAGTTCAATTATTGATATTGAACTTTTCGCACTGTTACATTAAATATTTAGATTCAATATTGTCGTCGAGTCATCATTCGAAATGAAAATGTGGTTTTTCACCTTATCCTAAGCCTTAAAGGTAATAAATGAGCGGAAAAACTTTTTGTTGTTTTATATTTTATGATATTTACTCTCAAATAGAGCGAGTAATAAAATTATTCATTTAGTCATTTTAAATCTAATTTTTCCTGAATGCCTTTTCAAAGACTACGCCGCAGATGAGTCGTTTTTTAATAACCGACAAAAAATTAACAGTTATTGTTTTTATTTCAAACTTTGCCAAATTCCTCATTGGTTTATGTTAAAAAAGTTTATAGCTCGAGCGAAAATTCTTTACAAGTTGCGTAAAACGCAACAAAATCATAGGAAAATATCGAAAAAGATCGTTAAGCGAACGAAAAAGGAAAACTCTCGTTCTTCTTTCGTAACGAGTATTTCATTTTGCGACTTCAACTTATGCAAATGCGCTGAAAGATCGAAAACGTCCGAAGAAAAATAAGCGCAGGAAAATTTTCTGAAATTTTTTTCTGGCGCAAAGAAAATTGAACCGACAGCTCTCGATGTTAATTAATCATTCTACCCGCTATCAATGTATGTGGCACGAGAACACTTTTTTATATAATTAAGTATTCTGTGTATCCAAAAAAATACTGTTATAATTCGCTAAACCCATCTACATAACGTGCCATATTGATTATTTCAGAATAAAATTTTCATCAAAATGCAAATATGTATAATATATTTTCATAAATGTATAGATAGCGATTTTCATAAATTAAATAATCTTTATTTCAACTTGCAAATATTTTTCAAGTTTTCTTTCTCCTTATATTTAAGATTTCCATATATTTTTGCGTAAAAATAAGCAGTCACTATCTTAATTGATTATTTCACGGCGTCAAAACCTTCAACGTACACTTAATAGAAAAAACACTTCGATAAATCATCGCGAAGAATACACGCTATAAATATAGGGTGTTCGATATAAGTTCGTATAAAGCTTAATCTAGATATATAATATACATAAATATAAATATGTTATTTCTGTCTTCATCACGCGATAATCTCGTTAATATGCCTCGGAAAAGTAAACGTCGATTTTTCCACAATGGGGGTGGAAAACAGCAGTGAAAAAAATCGTACGTTCGAACAAACAAATGTTGCCAGATAAATGTGTCCGAATACTGCGATACTAATTACTTTTATCGTTAGTTTTTCCGTGAAAAAATTCGTTTCAGCATTATTTGCGGATATTAGTAAAACGTCGTTTATTTAGAGTACTCTAATTCGTGCACGGCACCACACTAATTACTTATTACTGTTTTTTTTTTTTATAAAGAAAACATAATTAATGTTCTTGTACGAATATTGTAAAAAACATTCACTTCGACAAGTTTTCATGACCATTCACGAATTTATATGACAATATTATTCAATAAGTTTAGTAAAATGCAATCATGCCTAACCGAGGAGAATATATTTGAAGTTTATAGCTCTATGAAATGTTTGAAATTTGGAAAGTTTTATTATATATTTCATAGTCAAACTTTGCAAGTAAGGTATAATAAAATAAGTTAGCGGTGCGAAAATGGAAATTCGAATATAGAACAATATGTGGTCCAATTCAGTGAAAACGTTTTGAATTAAAAACGTTTAACATCAATCATATTGAATTAAAATCATAAAAATATAAAATTTTGTAACAAATTTTCATTTATTAGATATTTATTTATTTATTTATTTATTTACTTACTGAAAAAATGTGTGTTTCATTTGCACAAATACACATTTTCAACATTTAAAATATTCTTTTCGAGGAAAACTCGGATGTTGTTTATGTTTCTGGGATAAAAGGCGACCTGTACGATATGACCCGAAATGAACGCCCGGAATCTTCATGTGAATACGTATACGCGTCTAAGGGCGCCTCCATTCACTATTTAAAAACCCACTTCTTTGCCTCTCAAATCCCTTTATTCAGAAGAGTGCCATTGTCGGAGATGAAACTCTATTTCCTCGAAGAAGAAAAACTTTTCCGAGCAATTTCAGCGGTGATAGTTGATATTGTGCTCGGCGTTAACCGCTCTTTTAATAAACGGCATGCTTTGGTTCGAAAAATTGAAGAAATTTATTCAATAAGCGCTGATATATTATATAATATATTAGAATTGTAATATGTACTCCTAGAAACAATTTTTATCAGTCATCTGTATATTATTAAAATATTTTGTTTGTGTCATCATTATTTCATGACTCAGAAAATAAAGGTTTAAACATATCTCCGAATTTTTCGTAGTCTTATACACAAAAACTTGTTTATTATAAAAAAGTAAATTTCAACGTACTTTATTATGAAAATTATCTAGCACATAAAAGAAGGCGACTAATAAAAATATTTTAATTAATGATGAACAAAAGCCTTTTTTTTCGGTCAACAACAAAGCTTTTTGGGATCGCGTAAAACGGGACCCCGAACGTAATCGCCCACCGGGAAAAGTTTCCATTTTAAATTGCTTAAGGTAATTTTAATTACAGTTAAACAAAGCCGCAATCGGCGGCGACACGAAACCCCGACAGGAGAATATTCCCGGGTCGCGGAATTGATTTTGACCACAGTCGTATCGGAAATTCGCAACCGGCTCCCCTTTGACGAAAGTTCCCGCGGGACAGCGTCTCGCTCCTTCGTTATTTGTCCCGCTTTGATGTGCGGATCATTATGGGAAGCCGGACAAGTCCCGCCGATTATAACTTTAATTATTATTTCTCGCGAAAGGCGGATTATTATTTCGGTGGGTGGCGAAATTATCTGGATTAATTGAAGGAATTTCACCGCGCGACAAAAGCCTCGCTTCCCTTTCAGGACACTTTTTAATTTTGCGAAAAATCGCTCTCTCACTTTGGTAATCAATTTGAAATCTCCTTTGAAATCTTCAGATTTTTTTAAGCACGAAAAAAAGGGAAAAGGCGTTAAATTACAATTAAGCTTTATTTTTGGAATAGTCCTGTAATCAATGATAAAGACTTCGTTTTTTTTATAATCGAGGTAACATATCCGTTTTTTTGTTTTCGATTAATGTTCGAATATGCGCGTTGAATATTTAACGAGCCCGCTCTATATTGGTTTCTTTCAATAAATTTTTCTCGTGTATGAAAAAGATTGGATTGAAAATCCCAAAATGAATACTGAGATTGTTTTTTGGGAATACGCGAATTTCGATAAAACAAAATGAGGTAAAATGGAGTACAACGTAAACGAAAAATATAAGAAAAAGCTCCGCTCTATTCTTTTTTATTAACCTCGGAGATTTTATGCTCCGCGTATATTCGGGCGCGAAATTCGAACGGGCACCAAGAAAACTTTTCGATTTAGAGATCCGTAATAATATAAAACCGGCGTAATTTTGATCGAGAACTCAAACATTTGAAACAATACAGATTTCATCTGCCGCTATCTCGACCTTTCGAGTTAATTCTTCAAAGTTGAGAACGTACATACCATTTAAGATAAAACAACTTTAAGTTTTTCAAAGGGTATACACATAAAGCAGCCCTCGGAGCAATGCAAATGAAATTCGTATCAAATTTCAAGAAAACCAAAAGAGATTCCATAAGAACTTGATTCGTTTTGCATTTAAAATTTCCACTCGGGACTGAATTTTAAACAGTTGCAACTGCGTTGTAAATCTTTTGCTGCACAATACAATCATTCTTTCATGCGAATTGTGCATAACGGACGTATGTAAAAGCAAATTTTCGCCAAACCAACTGACGTCTGAAAATAACCAATGACGTTCATTTCGCAGGGAAAGATTTCAAAAAGCAGCGGAGATGCTCGATACTTTGTCCTCAAAAGTTTTTCAATTTCCCCATCTTTGGAAAAGTTGTTCAAACATAAGCCGACGTAACGTGTAAACAAGGATTCGAGATTTTTTGGTTTCGTAGATAAATTAGAAAGTCTACGTGACGGTGTAACCTATATTATTAATGAAATCTTCAGTAGATGTTTTTGATAGATTGATCAGATACTTAGCGTCAATTGGAAAAGTTTAATTTGAAATTTCGATTGATCAGAAATTGAGTAATTAGAGTAAAGTACAAGTTCCGTTAAATCACGTTATCGAATTTAAGCTTTGGATCGCATTATGTCGATTTTAATCGATAAGTTCATTGTATATTTAGGTGAGACATACTGAAAATTGACGAAGCAAAATAATCGCATGATGTTCTAAAAAAAATCGATTCCATAGTTTAGACGGAATTTTGGGAAATTCGTGTAAGAAAGACGTTTTCGACAACTGACGAGCGCTTAACTAGGGTAGCGTTTCACTTGAACCATTGACCTTTCGTTTTCGCAAACTTTCAACGTTCTACAACCTTCTAAGGAATCTTTGGAAATTCTGCATATTTTTCAAAAGCAATTTGTCATTTGGAATTGTGAACGGCTCCGTTTCCCCATGGGTGTAGTCGCAGAGACACTTTCAAATTTTGCCATTTTGTAGGAAGCACTTTCTTCCCTTCCGATATTATTATCCTTTTCACTGTTTCATCTATATTTTTTGGTACAAAATATAACGGGAAAAAAAAATTACTTCACAATTTTAAAATCATTTCGATATAAAGGAAAAAATCACACATCGCAAAAGACTCGTTTGATGAAAAATATTTTAATAAAAACGCTAAAAATTTCATTTATATACAACTAAAACATACATTCTTTTTCCCTACGTAACAAAAACGCATACGTTTCTGACAAACTGTAAAAAAAATAAAACAAAACGATTCGTCGAAACTCGCGTGAATTAAACGAGGAAAATTCCCCATTTTTTTCCGTCGATTTTTCCCCCCTTTCGCTTTACGGATCGTGTAGTTGACAATTCGATTTGCACGTATCGCGAACCCGCATCTCGCAAATCCGCATTATATATTTATATTGCTCGCGATATATTTATTTATTATAACGTAAATATAATTCGACATTTTCGCCCGCTACGAAGACGGCACGCCGTTGTTGTGATACGTTATTAACGGCGTCGGAGCGCGCCCTCAAGCCTTCCTAATTCGATTTGATTTAGAACAGTGATGTGCAAGCTTTTCGTTTTATCAATTTATTATTTATGAAATATATCATTTTAATACTTCTCCTTAATTATCGTTAATTTTAATATCTTTTTCATTCATTTTATAGTTAGTATACTTACATGTTCTTTTATGCTGCCAAATGTTCAGGGGTTGTCCAAAAGGGTGATAGATAGATCGCTTCTGATTAGGTTGAATGAATCAACTCTCTTTATAATTATGATTATGACTGATTTTTTATTATATTACAAGTTCTCTTATAATACATTTTATTATCAAAAGCAAATTACAAATTACAATAATGACATTTGAATTCTGAATAAATAATATAAATTTCTTTTTGTTTGCTTTTGATTTGATTTTCATATATACTCTTCTTATCAAAATGAATACAGATTAAATATAGACATAGATAGAAAACTATCTTTATTCAAGTCATGTGACTTGAATCCTATGAAGTTAAGTAATAGGATATTTACTAAAGAGTATGTTGCGGATAACAATTCAACCCTCTTCTGAAACTGATTTTAAATAATATAATAAAACACCTAACCATTTTTTTTTTACAAAAAATACCTATGATGAAAAATATTCTAATGAGAATGGTGAAAACATTATTTATGCACGGAAAATATTTTTTACTACCTATATACATTAAAAAACGCACACTTTTCTGAAAAAAATTCAACAAAGTTATAATTTAATATATTTTATTATTGCTAATTTCAATAGATTTTTCATTATTTTTATCGATTGATTATTATTTTAATTTTTCTATTTTTTGATAAATGATATGCTTATACTGTAAAAACTCAATGCAAAATCGTATTATGAATATATTCAAATTAATGACAAAATTGGTATTATAATTTAAAAATATAGTTTTTTCAATGAATTTTTTATAAAATTTGATTTTATATGCATACTAAATCGTTTTTCCTTTATTAAATTTCAATTTTATCTGTAAGAAAAGCATTATTGTTATTCCAACAACAAGTATTTCAAGGTATTAAAAATTTGGTGGATAGTTAAATTCATAATTGAAATGAAAGTTTTTCGCAAAATACAATCACGTTATCAATTAGGGAGGCCATTACCGGTAAATTTTGAGTTTTGTGTTGTGTGGGTTTTTTTTTTTAAATATTTTTGTCTTTTTTAAAATTATTTTTAAAGAAATGTCGGGTAGTGTAGGTTTACGATTTTTTTTGTTTTTCGTTATTTTTTCCGATTTTCCCGGGTTTTTATACAAAATTTAACTTACCGGTAAACCGGTAATTAGTTTAAAAAATACCGGATTACCGGTAAACGAATATTACCTCATACATATATTTTCATTATTATTCCATTATTTTTTCGATGAAAATTCAATTTGCATTCTTTATTAAATTATTGAAGTTATAATGGATCCATTAATTAGAGTAATGATTCGCAAATTTTCATATTTCCTAATTCATTATCGTTCATATCATCTGCATAATCACTCACGACATAATTGATATAAAAACCATAAATTAAAAAGAAAATAGTTAAATTAATAAAATGAGTCAACAGACTCTGACTCAATATGGGCAATTAATGGTTACGCTTAAATTTAAACCATTGAGCAACATTCCGATATCTCATTTACTGAAAACATTCTAACGTCTAAAAGTATTTGAACCTGAATTCAAAATGATACATCCTTCACAATAATCAAACAAAATATTATCAATACATTTTCGCAACCATCAGTTTACATCACTGAAGGCAAATTCCAAACACACGCCCCTTCATAACATCGAATATTTAGTAGCGGCAAACGTGCAGATTAGTTGAACGACTTAGTTTAACCTTATAACTGCCGTGGCTCGAAAATCAGACCGAACCGATATCGCTAATTGAATGAGCCGCGAATGTCGATGATGTTTGCAAATGTTCTACCGTTTCGCTGACGTCAAAATCTGACTCGGCATTTTGGAAATGGGAAAATCGGGACAAATACGGGTTTCAGATCCGTGTCTGTGGTCGTGTTTTGAAAAAAATGTATATTTACTTGGAATTTTAGAGTAAACACGCGAGTGTAAAATTTGCAGAATTTAAATGTCTATCATTTTTTCCTTATAGTGTTGATTCTGTATGTTTAGATATTAATATATGTATATATATTATAATTCATATGGTTCTATCTCTTAATTTCAATTTGGAATCTGAAACGGAATCGCTAATTTAATTAATATTGATGCTCTTCATAGTTAACGCATATGAAGCTATTGGAAATCATTTCTAATTTGGCTAAGTAACTACTCCATAATTGCGCTATTCAGTTTATGTTATTAAATTGCAAAAGAGACGTTTTTTAAATAAGTACAGCACAATTTAGCATACATTACGACTTCATGAGATTTTTCATTTCGATGCAAAGTAGTTCACAGTATCAATAGTCTTCGTTGTCGAGCTGGATTCTAAATGCAGCATTGCGCTTCGTATTAAAATTGCTTCGCAGATAAAGAACAAAGGCTTGCAAAGATTGCGATTATATTGAAAATATCTGTTCAAATACGGAAATCCTCGAATGTGCTCCGTTTCATTAGAAAACATTCAATATTTTAGCGGACCATGAGATCCTCGGAAATATGGGCGTTTCGTACGTAAAGATCTTTTTTGACGTGCGTTTTTTGTCAGTAACAAAAAAATGTGTCATTTCGCTTAAAGAAGTTATCTTTTTGAAATATCGCATCCTTTTGTGAGAAGCAGAAACTGCGTCAGAATGGGACACAACTTTGACCGGAAAATTCCTTTGTAAAGTTGATCGGCGAAATATTTTGTGTGTGCTTTTTTTCTGTGTTTCATCTGTGCGTCTAAAAGCTCTAGTCGCTTATTCGTATTTCGTGGACGACTTCAAAAGCTTCGTAAATATTTAGCGGTCTACGTGTGTTTACTTTTATAGCAAAAATACATGCTTTTTGTGCGATATGTACGCGGATGAATTCGACGGGAAGCACTTCTTTACCGTTTTTACGCTCAATATATCCCTAATTTCCCTTATTAAATTCCACATATTTAATGCTGAGGATCCTTTGAAATATATAAAATGTAGTCTTCGCAGAAAATTTCCTTGAAAGGGAATCGCTACTGGCTCAAAATAAAATATATTTGAGGCTTTCGAATCGTAAAAAATGTAATTGCATCCATTATGTTTTATTAAATTTACTTCAAAGCGTTTGAGCATGTGGAAACTCATTACTTACAATGATTACCTTTTAAATTCCAAAAATAATTAATATTATTATATAAATAACATATCATGATTAAATTGCGACTTATCAAATTATATGGCATCAGAAATTAAGACCATATGACAAACTAAGGTTTATTTCGGTGACTGTTTTCTTTTCAGCTTGATTTTTCAACATGTAATGAAATTTGAGCTAGAGAGAATCCTAAATAAACATTGTCTAGCTCGGTGCGCTACCGTAATAATTAGATAACTTGTTTTAATCTAGTTATCCCCAGTCACCGACATGCAACTTAATTTTAAATTTAGATACTTCTCAGAGTTTATATTTTGAATTTAAATTAACAGATTTCTTTCCCTTCTTATATAATATAAATATATTTCCAACCTCGATTAAAATAACCATTATCAAAGTTGTCAAAGTACTACAAAATCCAAACGCATCAACGATGCGAGCCCGACGTAAAAGACTTCTACTGAGACTTAAATGGTGCTATTTACCATTTTTCAGGGTCAATAAGCAACATCGATGGTGCAGAATATCACTGCAACAAGACTCAAGTGAAGAAAGTAATATCCGGAGTTGTGGGAGCTGCTTCCAGCGTCACCAGCATACAAGTTGCCAATCTTCTGAGACTCTTCAAAATACCTCAGGTAAACTCAGCTTTATGAAACTTATTATATTTCCGAAAAATATACATGTAAATCGTGCTATTTTTCATTGATAGGTCTTCGCTTAATTGAAGTGTGATTTACAAATTATTTTCGCTTTAATCGATTCACTAACTTATGAAATATGCGAGATATTTTGTGTGGCTAAATTGAACCCATACATAAAATATGTATTTTCGCGGGCTCGATATATCAAGTTCAGTCTAGTGAAAGATATTTTCGAACACACTCAACAAGATGGATGTTGAAAATTTCATCAATTCTTTCATATCGCAGTTTCAATATTTACAAAAGACGCATTCATCATCAGTTTATTACACCCGCGATGTATTGAATATTTAAATTTATTCCGCGCAAATTTACTTTTGAGACTTTCATGAAAATTGCGCATGCTTACCCAACAAATTGTAATATAATCAAAAAAACTCTGAGGACACTAAAAGAAACAAACGCAACCGTTACGCACAGTAATAAACATAATTTCATTACGACGCAAATTAGATTTCTTTTACGAGATTTTATTCTTTCCTTTCTTTTTCTTCGGAAAACATATATCTATGGAAAAAACTTTCTGTTTCATGAAATAAATATATTTTCATTATTCCATATTATCAGAATATTTTTGAAATACTAAATTTTAATTTTGGTACAAAAATAATGTTTTCCGTTAACTCATGCTGTTTGGCGAGAAAATTACATTTTTATCAGTAAATTAAGCTTAATGAAACGTTTCGATATTTTGTAATAGACTTTTTAAATTAAAAAATATATGCATTCATACTAAATTAACGATTGGTCAAACCTATTGTTTTCAGTATTTGGTTCTTTGAAAGTTTATAAAAATAAGTTTAAATAAAATATCAAAATTTCTATTGATTATAATGTGGATTTATATAATAATACGACATGCTGTAAATTATTCCAAAATAAAATTTATTATATTCAATTTATTAGTAACCAATTGGTAGTAAATAATATTGAAATATAAAGCTTAAAAATATTGAATTACTGATCATATTTTTTTGTGAATCCGTAATCTAGATTTATTACGCGTGAACGATTCAGATCGCTCAGCACAAATACAAAATTACTCAAAGAAAAAAATATATACAAAATACGCTTTTCTCAAGAGAAAATTTTCAAAATGTAAAAAAACCTGCTATTCGAAATGCAAATATTTAAAATTAATTGACCGAAATGCTTTAATGTCTTTTTTTCTTTATCAGTCTGTCAGTCGTTCACATTCCGCACGACGATTTTTCAACTTTTCGTTTCGATTGCACATCGAGCGTCTCGAAACGCTCCGTTTCAATTTCAATTTAAATTTTTCAAGATTGCATTCCGCGCAAGAAATCCATCCAAAAAGTAAAATGCATATCGAAGTCGACACACCGTCAGAATACGAAACACTCTAAAAAATACATAATAAAAATCGCCATAAAACTGCGAATGTTTGTCGAACAATGAATTCAACGGCCCTCTCCGTGGATATTTTCATCGGTGTTTTTCCAGCGGCATTATCATCCGGATGCATTATGCACTTGCACGTAACGACGTTTTGAAAATCGCTCATTGTTTCAGTATCATTAGACGGAGTGTGCTTTTAAAAGCCAGGACGATATTGCGATTGTGCTCGAAAGTCGTCGGAAGAACGTAATTTCGCGCTCGACGGTTGAATGTAATCTGACGTTATTTCACCGCTTTTCATACTTCAGTTGACGACCTTCATATAAGCAATCTTCAAATCCTGAATATAAATTTGCTCAACGGCCTAATGAGCAAGTTCGCCGCGTGAATGCTCTTCTCGCTCAGTGAATATGCCTCTGATGGAATATTTATATAACATAAAATGTGTAAGGTGTATTCGAAATATACGCTAATTTTGACGGGGTCAATTATTATTCCTGTCGTCGTCTGATGTGTAAAAGCGCGTAGTTTATTCTTATCAACGCTTAGGAAGTGTTCAATTTTCTTGTCATTAGGGTATTTTCATGACAAACACACAAATTTTGTTGCCAGAATAAATGTGAGTTTAAATATATGTTGTGTTGAAATAAGCATATGATTAGTGAAGCGTTGACGTTGTCAACAGTTTTTTGTTCTATTCATAGATGTCATTTAATTATTTTCAGCCTGACTGATTGAACGATTGACGTAGTTTATATTAAATAATTCATTATATTCAAAAAAATTTAAAGCTTTATTTTATCCGATTTATTTTCGCATAAATATATTTTTTTTATTTCAGAATTCATTATCTATTATTTTTTTACAAACTCATCTAGCGGAAAAATATCAAACTAATTGCTTGATCAATCGATATTTCATTAATTTGTATTCACTCAAATACTCTTTATCACTACCAAAAAAATCATTTATTTTTCTGGCACATTCATATGAAATTATTCACAGTGTTCAACATCATCAATTATTCTAAAAGAACTCACCATTCATTTATATACAGAATATAATAGAACACCAAATCGTAAACTCACATCATTCACACGCTCACATAATTTACGACCCCTAAATAATCTTAGAGCAAAAAAAACAAAAATAGAAAAACAGCATTCCCATCCTTCAGCCGGAATTATTTTTTACAAGGAAAACCCTGTTTCCCACCGCATAAGTGGGTGCGAACGACCAAATGAATTTTCCGCGCTCGCCTCCGGCTTGAATTATTAACGTCAGACGAAACCGCCCCTGAGGCGAAAAGAGGCCAATTAAAAACGGGAACCAACCCTGTGTACAGATTGTCCCATATTTTTTTCATATCCAAATATTAAAACGTCAAATTCAATCTGAATATCTAGAAAATTCTAAACAAATCATTAATATTTTTATGGATCAAAATATTTTTTTATATTCAAGGGTGTCGTTATTTTCGGGATGGACTGTAGGGATGAAGCTCGGTACGCATTCATGTCGGATTTGTCTCAGGTTTTTTTTTAATAAAAGTTGACTGTTGCAGCGGCAGCGATAACCGTAAAAGTGAGCGAGTTGTTTTCGTTATTTTCGTATTTTCGGCGCGAATATGGCCGTAGTAAAAGTCAAATCAGCTCCGCAGGAGAATGATCATTAGGTTTTTATGCGTTGTCGCTCTTGCACGCACTGTTGTTGTGTATTCGCAATGAGACGTAGTGTTGTATGGTCGGATGAAGTACGTATTTGCAATTCGTTACTGTGAAAAAGTCTAATTGGGTCCTTTAATTGCTTTGAAGACAATAATTTTTCGTATATAGCTAGTTATTGTTGATAAAACTGTAATTTATCTTTATTTAAATTATTCTGTTTTTTATATTAAATTTTATTTTCTAAAATATTTTAATTTTATTTTCAGGTCAGTAATCAAATTATTGAATATAATCAATTTCAAAGTGACAGTCGCCAAAAATTACTTGATTCGTACACATATTTACTCTGTGGCACTGAAATAAAATTACATTAATAATATGAAAATAAATGATATATAAAAAAAGTATTTCCTTCTTATAGTAGAGTCATTTTTCATTTTAATGGAATAGGTATATAATCCCAGACGTTTTATCATTTGTCTCCAAATATCCTATAATGTATTTGCTTTTTCATATCCGAATTACGTTTTTGACATCGCAAAGAAAAATTAAAGAACCCTTTTTCGTTTCAAAAAAAATCTTCTCAAACATTAAAAAATATTTTTTACCGAGCTACATTCATTTTTTATTTTTACATTACGTACACATAATATATTTAAACTTCGAATTTGACTGGTTCGCGTTGTTATGTCCTCGAGGTCGTTTATCGTCAACTGGCCAAAGTGAAAGTGCTATAATTGTATCGACAACATTCCAGTCAGTAGTTCGAAACAATCCAAAATACCATTCCGATTTCAAGGAATCCATTTAAATATAATTTAAATAACATTGTGTCTCACAATCCAAAAATAATCATAGATAACACTATGTTTCACAACTTCAACGATCCGTGCCAAGAACGCGGCTGATTTAACCCATTTTTTCAACATTAGACGTTTCCAACATATAATTTTATCAACTTATATTATTTTTATAGATTTATAAAAAGGTTTGTCATCTCTACAACAAAATAAGTGAACAAAAATTTATTCACAAAGCACCGTTAACATGGGGGGCGTAGCTCAGATGGTAGAGCGCTCGCTTAGCATGTGAGAGGTACCGGGATCGATGCCCGGCGCCTCCAATACCTCTTTTTTCGTTTTTTTTCATTTTATTATGTCACAGAACAATTAAATTTTTATTTATACAGATGCTTAGTTTTACATTCAATAATATCCTCTTTTGTTTGTCGACGCGAACGGTGGTTGTGCTCGTTGTGCTAACGTACGCTCGTTCTACATAATATTCAATGCTATGTATAATATTATAGAATAAGCGAATATTTTAAATTTCGCATTCGGGTCGTCTTTAAATATATGATAATAAATTCGTTATAATATTTACAGATAGATTTGAATTTGGAGACACCTGTCGTTGATTTTCGCAACTTTTCCGACCTCGGTGCTTTCCGTGTCTCTTTTTTCACGAAGCTCACATAATCATTTGTCAACGTCTATTCCGATTTCGATATTTTCAGAATTGAGCCTTGACATCGATTCCGTTGGTCGAATATAATGTGTAAGGGGTACCAAATATTTGTAGATATAATAGTTTTTTAAATGTGGTTCCGTGTATTTACTTCTATATAACATCGCTCACTGCTTCAGTACATTTTCTTTATTTGATTGCTTTCCAAAAATAATTTTTTTTTTTTTTTCAGCGTTAATAACATCCATATGAGAAATGTGTTGAATATAAAAGTATAATATAATATATATCATCATTTTGAAGATTCATAAAATCATATAAGGCAATATTCACGCTTCCCTAAATCCAACACCTTCCTTTTTATTTACGTTCTGTAGGTTTTCTTACGAGCAGTAATTTTATTTTTATTTTATAGATGCGAATCTAAATTACAATTCCTTACAGGGATTCTCTCCTGGAGGGCTCGTATTGTGCGTTGTATTTTTTCCCCATATAGCCATGTGGATCTTTTCTCTCTTTTTCCTTCCTTTAATTAAACTTCTCTTTGTTTAGTATTTTTGGACGGAAACCAATTTGATTCCAATTAACTCTAACAATAAAATAAATAAAAGTAATAAATTCTGAATCAAAATATTTTATTATAAAATATGTATTTTTTAGACATAAGCAGCACGTGTTGAACAACTTTAAAATGCTAGAATTAAACTCAAGCTGGTTTTGTGATGAAATTAAAAATGAAATTACAAAATGAAATTGCACGCTTTCAAATGCTCGTGGCAGAAAAAAATTGTCCAAGCATAAATCAAAATGCAAAATGCGAATTGAACGTATAAGAAATAGTTCATGTCGTGTAATCAGATTGCACTCGGTAATGTATTACTATGTATATTCACAGTGTCGCGATTTGTAGCTCGTTAATGTGCAATATTTCATTTTCGTATTCAAGCTCGTATCAGATTTTAACTATTAATTATCCTATGTTCTCCAAACGTTTAAAAAAATGTTAAAATAGGATAAGATCGACTGTCTCGTAACAAATTTGCGACGTTTCCACATTTCCGTTCAGACGTTGGCTTTGTTGCACTTTGACGTTGCATGCGCTTTATGCCGTCGCTAGTCGTTAAGATTTTTTCAGTATTTGATATCGGAAGGAAAAAATTCGATACCGCTCTATTCGTTTTGTGCATAGTGAAATCCATATTTTCATCCTATGACGTCGTTTGTGATTTCATTCGAAGTGTATATAGAAAACATAGTATTTTAAATATTTTACTTTTACTTGCTTATAAATTATACTACTTTGATATTTATTTTATAGTGTGTATTTAAAATTTACATAATAAAGTTCCTCGAATTTGTTTTAAATAAGCTTTCCTATTATTGTGCATAGTGAAAAGCGAAGGTTTTGTGAATATTTGAATACTTAACGATTGCACTCAGGTCACATTAAGATTTTGAATTATGATAAGAAAAATACATGTTTATGACCTTATGCATAATAGGCATGCGATATGTTATTTATGTGTACACAGAGTCTTCATGGATCCGTAAACTGTTTTAAAATTCTATAACTCTTATACATGATAAAATAAATTGGCAAGAAGCAAAGGAAAGCTTGCCTCATATATAATATGTATTTTCCTTTCGAAATCGATAAATAAATATTGTACAGAGTTATCATGAAGTTAGTAGCAATTTTATACAATCCCAAATTTTATTGATGGGTTTATTGGATTTTAAAGGCTTGCAAGTTTATTTCCGAGAGTTTTAATTTTCGTATATTCAGCGTTGTCGCATACATACACATATAACTATGAAATTTTATAATAAAAATACATTTTACAGTTGATGATATGGAATATTTGAAATCACATAAGTTCTTACTCAAAATTAAATTTTCGAAATAACAAGTTTAATAATAGATTTTGATTTTGTTTAATTTTACTTGTATTTACAATACCTACAATATATACTGATGTGTTGGAAACTACAATTCTTAAAATTTTTGGTAAATTTTCATATAAACCCACTAATTTATTGGTATTAAAATAATCAACGTAATATGGTTCATAAACTGTGATATAAAAATATTTTGTTGTTTTCTGTAAAAAATTTTTAATCAAACATCTTATAAATTTTATCAAATATACGCATAAAATCAATATTATAAAATTTTTGAAACTTTACTATATTTCATAAATACCCTATATAAAAGTGATTCATTGATAAATAAATAAAACGGAAGACGAAAGGGAGAATAGGAAAAATTTTCCGAGATACATATTTTTCTTAACATTTTTCGAGAAAACCTCTTCTTTCCTGGAAAGTTATCTATATTTTTTCGAGAGTCAATATTCGTCGAAATACGATCCCGGAACAAGCTGACATAATAACGAAAAACACACCGAAAAAACGATAGAAACAAATTGAAGTCGAGAAAGCGACTCAGACGACAACCGCTATCGCGTTTCGAAATTAATTCCGATGAAATACCTTCGGTTCGGTAAGAATCTCCTCCTTTTTTTATTCATTGTTTATTAAGCGGATGACGTCGGTGTCGATAACGAACATCCGCTGGATGCTGAAGTAGGAAGCGTAAAAGAAAATTTTCTTCGATGATGACATCAAAAAATGGTGGAATGAAAAAAAATGTGTAGTCGAGCACAAAAACGGATTCGCGATACTGTTTAATACGGCATCGTTTTCGAAAATCAATGTTGCCTGAATAATGCGGTTGATGAAGGAAGACATAAACGAATTTCGACTACCGAATTCATCATATTCAGGAAAATTTCAGGCATAAAAAAAATAGGAAAATCGTTGAATACGATATGCAAACTATTCCCAATTATTTTTAAATATTCAAATATATGTATTTGAAAAATAATATTATGTTCAAGGTCTTATATAAAGATAACTGTTTTTAAATTTATTCATAACAAAACAAAATTATTTCCCTTGAAGAAAACGTACAAAATCGAACTCGATTTATATTCGAAAAAAATAAACAAACACCGAAAACACTAACAGTAAAAGAACTCTAACCATCATAAAGCTTCCATTATTAAATTTCATTCGAGAACTTTCACAGTTCGCAATACGATTACAAACACAAAACCTTATTCAAAACAACACATACGATCCGCTCCAATTACACCTCACAAACACGCGCGGGGCATACTTAACCAATTCCATCACCGTCCCTAATACGATCACGTTAAGAAATCAATACAAGACACTGACGCGAATTTCCCCGGCGTGAGGAATCCAATTTATGAATAAACGTAATATGGGGGCCCTCCTCAATCCCTCTGCCCGTCACGGCTTCTGGCCGAGTGCTCCTGGCCCTGGCGAGGGTTGATGGGATTAGAAGACGGAGACACCGGATGCTTTTCATTTCTGCAAATATAAATTACGCACAAAGGGCCCCACCGTCCGTTCCGGAAATGTTTGATTATCTAGGCCGTGGACCGTGGACTGGAGGACGGTCCGTTTTGTTCGGGGACGTTATCGCCGGAGCGGGTTGGGAACTATCGCTTTGTGGATTTTGGGGAATTTTCGGTTTTGACTGTTTTGTGTGATAGTGTGTAGTTTGGTTGGTGGTGGGAGGTTTTTTATGGGTGTGGTTTTTGTTGTGAAGAAATTGGGAGTTTGAAAGTTATTGGAATGAAATTTCTATGGGGATGTTAGGTTTTTAGAATGTGTTACTGGAATTCAAATCTAGGGATCTTGGATGGAAATTTGATGGGAAAATTCATGGATTGTATGATTTATGAATAGTGCAATTCGATTTGTGTCTAATTCGAAGATTATTGGATCAAATTTTTTTCAGTAATTGCTAGATTCTGACAATTAAATCTTGAAACTCCATTATCTATATAATATTATGAACCAAAAATTAATAGAATTTTGTAATTTTTTTTATTGTAATAATTACATATGTTTGATTATTTTGATAAATGTTGTCATCAAATATTCGATGCTATTGTTAAATAGTTATTTTTCGGGAATTCTTTTTATATCTGATTAAGATAATATTGTCATTTATCTGAGATTCTATTTAAATCTAATTTAATTTATTTTTTTATGTTTATCTGATATATTTTCGACAATCATATTATATTCGTTATTTTGCAATATTTGTATACAAAACTTTTTGATTCTATGCGAAGCTATACTTATCGACCAGTGTATAAAAAATATAATATTATGTTTTTATATATAAACATCCAACGCATGATAGTACCGCAACATAATATTTTTAAACTTAATTCAATTAGCATAATTTAAAAAATATTAAGTACACGGATACGTAAATTAACGAATCCTATTAAAATAAAGTGCTAATAAAAAATGTCTGAAATTCCACACCGAAATTAAAAATTCGAAAATTCGTTATCAAAAAATAAACGTGGAAAGAAAATTACAGAGAAAGGAAAAATTGAAACATCGCAATATTTACACCTGTTAAGAAAAAATTCGACGTATTTTCGCAAAAATAAAAAAAAACGAGACATTACAATATTTCCACAGAAACCTTAAAAAAACGTGAAGCGAAAAATTTAATATACCGCATCACGATGCGTATTTATCGAAGCAATGCGGTCTCCTGCGAACTGAACCGAGTTGTTCACGTCTATTTGAATTTCGAATCATTCGAAGACGATGCTGATTTCGGGTTATAACAAGTACACTGGATAAGGCCTCCTTCACCGCAAGCCATAAAATCAATTTAGCGTTATGCTCGACGAGATTGAATCACTTCCGAATTTGAATATTACATGTGTGCGTATGTTTATGCATAAATGTATGACAAGCCGCGTTTGTCTCGTGCGTGAGGATGGTTCTTGTCAATATTGACTTTTGTGCTGAAACGGCGTTTAAGGTCAATTGTGTATGTTTGTAATTATTAGTTTTTTAATTGATGATATTAAATATAAAAAATTGTTTATTATATCGTATCCATTTATTGACCGCGTAACTCGACGCTTAACTTCGGTTATCGTTGGAAACAGGTGCGTTGAACGAGTTTAAACCATTGACCTGAGGTCGTTAATTAAATATCGAAATTCAACATATCGGGACGAAGGGCGGAAATAGGGTTCTTATCCTGTTGAACCCACCTCTGAAAATAATATTATCAAAGAGGGAACTTTTGTTTGATTTATATTCTATTGTCAGCTTATAATTTAGAGTCACTAATAATTCTGATCAAAAGGAAAACCCTCGCCGCGGAAGGATTCCCCTTCGGATCCGCTTCCACAAAAAGTAATGATATATAGGTCGACCAATTTAAAATAATTTCATCCCCTAAATTTGACGTAACGTAATTTGAAATATCGTAAGATTCGTATAAAACGCTCTCCGCGGATGTATATTTATTATTTGTATAGTTTCCTACGACCTGTTTCAAAGTCGTAAAAGAATATTTGCAGCTGCGATCTTACTTACTTTTTATTTATTTTTTCTCGAGGCTGAAAAAAGGAAACAATTCCGTTTTGATGCGGCAATCTATGTTTGTTCTTTCGACAATCGCGCAAAACTTTTTTATGTTATTACAAAAGAAAAGGTATAAAAGACGTTGCGCTCTGTTTTTGTCGTAAAACAACGTCCAGTGCAACCCGCTCGATCCACTATAAACTTCTTTTACGAATCGAAATTCATATTTCCATTTGAAGAGACGTCAAATTAAGTTCGACATCTCCGGATGAATTTTTATACAATTTTCCCATTGTTTCGTTCTGAACATGCGATTTTGTTTTTTTCCAGGTCTCCTTCTTCTCGACAAGTCCCGAGCTTTCTAACAAGCAACGCTTTGAATATTTCACGAGGACAATTCCTTCAGACCATTATCAAGTAAAGGCCATGGTAGACATCGTGAGGGAACTAGGATGGAGCTACGTTAGCATAATATACGAAGAGTCCAATTACGGAATCAAGGTGAAAATTATTTCATTCCTCACTCATTTATGCTAATAACTCGAGCAAAAGCACGCGCGCTCGTACAACACATATATGTACGTGATAACAGTCTTTGCGAAAACCCCACTTTGCGTGTTGGGGATATAAATTTGTATTTTATTTATATAAAAGGTCCCATTGTATTGAAAATGAGTGTAAGGCGAAAAAGGCTTGCGGGCTGTGTGTCAACGAAGCTTCCTAGGGTGCGCACGTAATTTCCGTTCAGCGTAATTGTATTGGTTTTCCACGAACGATTTTCCGTAATGGATTTTCCGACATTCGCGTTTTTTTTCAGTGTTTGGCTTTATGCGCTTATAAAATATGCATAGATCATTCAAGGCCGGTTTAGCCAAATGTGGCCGTTGAAATTCATCATATATCATGTGCAGTGGATAAATCATTTTTATTATTATGAGTGGAAGGATTCGTGTCAAATAGTCGTAGACCTTTTTGGATTTTTTTTTCTAAATGAGTTGTAATTTTGTTTTATATCTACGATCGTGGTAGTCCTAACTGATATTTTTTCATGTGCAAAATGCCAAACAATCTATAAGGTGACCTATTTAAAGACATTTTCCCGTTTATCTTATGTTGCGAAAGTGGGCAACGATCAAATATAAATCTGGAAACGTATAACCGCACTCAAGAGGTCATAAAAATTTCACGTCACTCTGAAAAAAGGCACTTTGATATAATTTATTTAATTTACAAAAGTCATCTCGAAAATTATTTATTTGTTATTTCATTTCTTCAAGCACTTCGATCTGAGCTACTTATTATGAACAATTTGAAAAAAAATTCATTCGAAAAAATGTGAAAGTCGATTTTCACCTTTTCGCGAATAATGCCTCTTTTATTCAAGGTAACAATGGGTATAATAAATATACATATATTTTTATATATAATAATAATTTTAACTCCATTGTAAAAATTCTTGAATGCTTCATTTTGCTTTAATAAGTGTGCGAGGTATATTTATGATTTTTCAACACATTGCAAAGCAAAGAAAATCGACAAGTCAATTTGACTAACAATGAACATTTTCGTATTGAAATTTCTTATATTAAATAAAAAGGTTGAAAAAACACGTATTTTTTTCAAGCGGCCATTAGTGAAAAATCAAAAAATTCTCCTTCTCACGATAATTTAACTTATTACATTTATTTTAAAGGTGTAATGCTTTAGCACTTACGGCAAAAGATCGACCCCGTCCTCGATACATCTAAAATTCCTAGCCCTTTTCTCCACCGAAGCGAAATGAAACATTCGAGATTTACGAGACGGGAAATTCGAAGTGACACATTCCTATCGAGCGCCACGTATCCGTCGCGTTTTCCGAATGTCGTGAATTTTCCGAAAATCCGAAAATATTTCATTTCAGGTCAGGCCGAGCATCTCTAATTTGGTCAAATTGAATGTTCGCGGGATCTAAACGATTGTTAATCGTCGGTTAAATCTCAATAGATTGCTCCATTGAAGATGAAAGGACTTAAATTAATTATTCATGCGTTGTGTGGTACAAATAAATATTTTCGCTCGAATAATGTGTATAGTGAGTGCAATATAGCCTCATTTTAACTCGCGTTTATATTTCGAAGTCGTAAATTATGCGAGAATACCTCGCATTTACGAAATATTACACTTTAATAACACTTAGAACAAGTTATCAGAGCGGCTTGCGTTTTGTGAAATTCCGTAGAGAATCGTGGCGGCGTTTTCGTGATCGTGGGCAATTTTTTTATAAGTATTCGAATTTCAGCTACGTATAATGTCGCATTATTGCCTATTCGATATTTTTATTCGACATTAACGTTGAACGAACACAATAAATTGGAAATAATAGCTTCGATGTTCATAGAATTATAATATTCTTACTGCATCAAAAATTTCTTTTCAAAACCAGTATTTATATTCTCAAATCTTTGATATTTTCGTCCCTGAAGACAATTGCGAGATTTCACATTTAAATTTACATTCGGATATTCTGATTTTTTTGTATAAAAAATAGAGAAAAAATTCAAATGTTGAACCTGCCAATTGAATGTAAATGTACCGGGAACGACCCGCCTCTGAAAAAAGCCAAGTCTGCGCGTTTTTCACGAGCCCCGGATAAAATCGGCACCGACGCGACTATACTTGCGATTTGTCCCGATCTGATGAAAATCCGAACTGAATTTTAACTCATTTCCCCGTGTGCTTATTCATGCCATTTGTCACAAGTGTGTTGGCGAATGCCAATTTGAATATTCTTTCCTATACAGCGGTAGGTTCTTAGCCCTTTTTGCGACACGCAGCACGCACGCACAGACGCTTCCGATCCACCCCGAATGAAAATATCTTAGAAACGAACGGAAAAAGCAAAGAAAAAAAAACTCTCGAAAAGAAATTTTGACGAGGCGAACAAATAACTTCGCCTCTTATATATATTATTTTTCTGTTTTATACTTTTGTCGTTTTCGGCTGCGTATTATAATTTTCCGCGAAAGCCACGAAACGGGACGCATTCCTTTGATGCCAGTTTGTACACGAGTGCGTGAAAAACTCCCAAAAATAAACACGTCAAATTTGACAATGTTTTTTGAATAAGAACGAGATTAACATGAAGATATATGTGTTGAAATGGGAAAAAAAATCGGACGTGTCCTATATAAAATTGTTGAACTTTTGTGTAACAGTTGTGTTGAAAGCTGCCACGTGCGTGTGTCATCGATTTTTCTTAACCGCATTCATAAAATATTAATCAATTACGACGCTCGTTTCAGGCGAATCTATTTTTTACTGCTGTTACGGCTTTTACGTAAACGTAAAAATTCTATCGCAACCGCTTTGTGTTTTGATCGATAAACATCAAGTGGGAATAGTAAGAATACAAAATGAGACGTTCAACGCTCCGTTTGAACCTTAAGTGTCGCAAAAGACCCGTAGCGAAAAAAGTAACCGCATTTGAATTTTATCACCGCCAATTTATTTCCTGCGACGCGAATTTTCACCAAATAACTCATCGCGTCGCGTAATTTAAATCGTACGATCCCCTGAGATTTGGCGAAAAATTTATGAAAATTATATTCTGGATTTCACTCTCTCGGGAAATTAAAAAAATCACCTGCAAGCCTTATCGTGATTGACTCTATAAATGTTTTTTAATTGTTCGTTTTCTTGGTCGTGTTTAATGTGAAATTTGCATCGTTTTTTTGCAGGCTTTTGAAGAGTTAGAAGGACTTCTGTCTAAGTACAATATTTGTATAGCTGTCAAGGAAAAATTGGTGAAGGATTCGGGAGTCGCTGAAGAGATCGCTTACGACAACATTGTTCTGAAGTTGAACACAAAACCAAGAGCAAGAGGTGAGTTTTCGAATATTTTTTATGAAAAATCCGCTTGAATTTGTGTAAGACTTTACTATAATATTTTCGTACTTTTGAGTGCTTTGTTAAACAATATTTCTTTTCACTTTCGTCAAGTTCAACCGAATGGTTCCATATTTTGATATTTTTATACGGTCCCATATTTTTTATCAAATATTTTCTTATCCAATACACAATTTAAAATCAAAGATAATCAGATTCCTGAAATAAAAAGATATCTGAATAGATAACTATACAACTGAATATAGTACACATTTTTCAATTAAACGGCGAAACCAATTATCTAATCGAATCCAGTCACTAATTAAAATCAAACAGCAGCAGCCAATTTAACCATTCAATAAAATTGCACACGGAATCCATTGCAATCACGATGATTGCAATGCATTGATTAAAAATTAAACCACTGCACCGATCGTCACGATCCGTTCACACTTCGCCGAAGTGTAAATAAAATATTTCGCGACCATTAAGTTCGAATTTCGCAATGAAAAGGCTCTTCCGTTGAATGCATAATGAATACAAGTTTTTCGGTACTTTGGTATTCGTATTCCGATCACAGTTGCGTGTCTCAAACGAGGACCGCAATCTTCGCATTCAGGATCAAAGAAACCACTTGCATATATACATATTTAAACAAATTCGGAAGGCGTGTATATGTGTGTATCTCAATTTTACCCGAAATAAAGGGTGATTTTCTCGAAACCTATTACTTTCGCTACATATGATTTTCGAGTGACCCCCTCAAGCAATGTTCAATATCGAAAATCTCAGGAACGTATTTTACTTGGATATTATTTAAAATATTCGCATCGAATAATCCGTGAAAGAATTACTTCAAAGAATCCCCTCTAAAAATATGCTCAATTTATGAAAAAGGTATTTTATTACATTGTAAACATTTTATAATGTTACCGAAATTAAATGAATAATCATATATATTTTCAAATTTATTATTAGCCTATATTTTAGATGGATAAAATAACATTAGAAAGATTGAACGTATTAAGTTACACGTGATGTAATTTGTAAATGGATACAATCGTGTATTTGTCCATCACAGATTTTTAAACAAAAGATCATTTCAGTATTTACTCATCAACAAATAATATTTATATTCGATTAAAATCGTTCGGTATATAAAATGATAGAGTAAATATTATTGTTTACTATATTATAGTTCAGGGATGGCAAACCTTATAGCTGGAACCCCAAAAATTTGACTGGCACGCGAAAGATTTTTAATTTTATTTCAATTTTTGTTTTGATTTAATCGCGGATTGAGTAAATGGAAATTTTCAGAATTATTGAATTAAGTGAACTCGGCGTATGATAATTTACTTTTATACAACATCATATAATAGCCATTATAAGTTTCGGAAAAGCATTTCAATTACTTGGTATGAAAACGTCATTAAAAAATATTCAGTAAATTGATATCGTGATTTTTAAAGCATTAATAAAACAATAATTATGAAGTTTATTTTGATAAAATCGTATGAAGCAAATCGTTTAATGGATACAGTTTATGAGAGTTTTTTTTTCTTTTGATCATTAAAATGTTTTTAACACTAATACTGAATAAAAAATATAATTTTGGAACGTGAATGAGAAAAGATCGCCACCACTCTTATAGTTGAAGCATACATATATAGACTCGCCTCCGCCCATACAAAGCGAAAGCTTCAAACACAACAAAATTTATTTAAACGACCCCCACAACGTTTTCAGACCAAAAAGAAAGCGCAGTATGATTTTCCGAGACCGCATAAATTTTTATCCACCAAACTAGTGTGCACTCGTGCGGTTTTCCACGAAAGAGCGAAAAGCTTTTCACCAAAGTTTCGGCGACGTCAGCCGAAAGGGCCGACCGAAAGTCAAACAACCGCGAGCTATTCGAGATGTGCACATTTCGTTTTATTGAAAACACACACGCTCACTTCACGTGCCACAGACGCCATAAAAAGTCACAATACTATTAACGGGAAGAAAAAATGGTAAACGCGGGTCGTTAGCGCGGAATCGAACGTCCGCACACAATGCGTATCGAAAAATATGATAATAATGGAGACGAGGGTTGAAAGAGTGACATCAATACATTCCTTTTTTTATTGTGTGTGTGTCGAGTGCTTTGCGCGTCGAATATTGCTCGAATGTTTGGTAAATAGCTTTGAGCGTATTTGCGGTGAGGGCGTCAAAAGATATTCATAAATGTTACACGGTTCGATTTGTGTTTTTCGAGTGGGTCGAATGCCTCCATTATTGTGTATCGGTTGACAGGCGATGGCTTATTTGCGAATGAAATTTTAGACGTGTATGGCTAGTTTTTAGAGGGTTGAATAGCATTTGAGAAAGCGTTGTAGATTTTTTTTAGTGAATAATAAATTTTTTTATCAATTTTCTTTTAAATTTGCGTTGCAATATAATACATCTTTGAATAATAAACAACGCATCGATTTGATTGTAACAGCCAATTTTCCATTCGAACACGAATTCATTTTTGTACAATACTCAATCAAACAAATATTTACTGAAGTGATTTATTTATTCATAAAATGCATAATGATCTTTCAAAATACAATATCAATTCATATAAATCTTGATTTCGAGCGTTTTAATCGACAAAAGTGCCCCGTCAATTTTTAAACACGACAAAGCACACAACATATAGTTGATATTGGATTATTTTTTTCTTTTCGAACACACAAATCGGAAACGTAACACTCGGGTAAGCTTTTGAAAGCGCTAATGAAAATTTACGAGTTTTCTGTTCATGTGCGCGTATTCGAACAACGGTTCTCTTTTGTATCGGGAAATTTGTGAAAAATGTGTCTTCGAATCGCAACTATTAAACGTTCTTTCAAGGCCTATGAAACTCTATTTATTATTTAGAGCTATCGTTATTATGAAAAGCAATACACACAAGCCCATAATTTAAAATGAATTTATACTTGTGTGCTTGTAGGTGACCATTAACGGTATAAATCATCGATAATAAGCAATTTCGTCTCTTCTGAAATTGCTCTAGAGCCATAACTCATTCAAAATCTGCTTAAAATTAAACGCGTTTAATGATTAAAAAAAAATATATATATTTTAAATCTTAAACATAAGTATTTTACAGGATCACCCTCAATAAATCTTTGGTATTTGATTATTTAAAGCGTTCAATATAATCTTCGGTATTGAAACATACCCAAATAACCTCAGATATCTCGTTGTTTTGCGGTTTTCCAATTATGCATAAGCTAACAATTCCTTTCGTCTGCGGTCACAATTCCAGTATTCAGCTCAGGTATCTCAGTTGTAATAACAAAACCGAAACACATTACTTATTCAAAGGACGCACCGCGACGAATCTACCTCGCTTTGTCAAAAGTGTGAGCATTTTTTTATGTCGAACCGCGAAATTTTATTACGATTTTATTGTTATAAAAGAGGGTCGAAGATTTTTCCATTTTATTTTCCATAGAAATTTTCATGACTTATTCAGAATAAATTAAAAAATGTATAATTTTTCCAAAGGAAATTCGTAAAATTAGTATAATCAAATAAAATGATTGATCGATTCAATTTATTTATTAAATTATAAAATTTTCAACTGATTATTTCGAATATCACAAGCCCACTATCAATTATTAAACATTCAATACGATCAATCACGGATTAATATCCACCATTCGAAAAATTCTATCGCACTCGTTAATTCAAACGTAACGAATGCTAATGTTATTCAAAATCCAACACGCCCCACATAAAGCTCTATTCGGGTGCGAAAACTGAAAAATTCCCAATCGAATTTCATCCGGCGTCCATTCAAAAATTCCATTATGGATAAGCCATTGTAATCGAAATTGGGCCGGCACGTTTCGACGCATGTAATTACCAAAGTCCGTTTAATATGCAATAATGAGACGAGAAGAGTCAAAGTTGGCCATTGTTGGGCCGCAAGCGCCGACAACAAAGCGGAGGCTCTATTTTAGAGCATTAAACACCGCAAACCAAATTAGCTACCGTGTTCGTCCATACATTATGTACAGTACACCTCCGGAATGGGGGACACGCCTAAAAAGGGACGTGTTGGTTGTTCGGATAATTGCACGGTGGCCCACTAACGGTTATTCGACACGAGTTGACCAATCATTATGTCAGTAAGTTTATAAGATGGAATTTTTGATGTCGGAGGAAAATTTGTGGATAATCACTGTCGAAACGGTAATTTTTGGATGCAGTATTTGTATGTTTTTTGTAAAGGTTTTAACAATGTTTCAGTATTCGAACTACACACTTTCCATGCCAAAACATTTTTGTATGAAAATAGTCGAAGTGTCCCAATCAAAAGCGTATTGTGCGAGCGAACAATGAGTTTCGATTAATTCGAACGGGACGTCGAGTTTGTTTTCGACCAATTTGATATTCGCAATCAAACGGCGCATATCCGTCGGCGAAAACAATCGTTCTCGATTTCAATTTCATATAAAATTTAAACGGACAATAGGCGGGCGTTTCGACTACTCGTCGATTTCAATTTGGGACCCAAGTTTGCGAAGAACTTCGCTCAAAAGCCTTGACCCGGATAAGGGAAGCGTTGACATTTATCCATTATCTTATATACGAAACGTGCTTCCATACTAAGCTTTCACTTATATAGTTAAAATAAATTTCAGCGAATTTTATTTTATTTGCCTACGCAAAGCTTTTATTTTCATAGGAAATCAAGAAATTGTTTTCGACAAACGTTGTATTGAATTAATCAACTAATTATTCTACAGTGAAAATTCGTAACAATTCTTCGTTTCTCAATTTCAGAAACAATGAAAATATAACAAAATATTAAATAATTTTATTTCTTAAATTAAAACTATACTTTTTACTATGTTGATATCGGACAAAACGGATATTTGTCAATGTCGTTCGTAATACGAACGTAATTTCGGTCGCTTAGCTTTTTCAAAACTGCCTTCTATATATGTGTGTCAATATTTTAGAAAACGTTTCAGTAGGCGACACGTGATGGATCGTCGAAATTTCTATGGCTAACTCTAATGGCCACAAGGGGAATGAGTTTTCATTTTTTCCTGCTTTTTTCACGTGTGTATTTTTCATAAACTTTTCAGAGCTTCTAACGGACAGTGTTCGTTCTAGAATAGCTGAAATTTAACCGTTGATGTGGACGAACGTGAAAGACAAATATTTTACTAGGATATTATTGTTAAGGGAATCGTTAGCCTCTTCAAACAACTTGACAATTTGTGCTCTAGCTCTGGCTCATTACGCTCTATGCAACCCTAAGATAATACGAGGGTTAAATTACATTTTCATGACAGTCGCATGCACACTTCTCATTATATAAACCGAGAGGTTTGCTCATAACCGTACACATTCATTCGTGTCTCACGAGTCGTTTAATATTAATTACCATTAAAATCGTATAAAATTATATTCAATTCAATGTAACTAAATTACGTAATTAACATTTTTCAAAAATTACTCAAACAAAGACAATCGTTTAAAGATATAATGAATCATAATCTACAACGTAGTGAATATATAATACTTACATTTTTTATATATTCATTTGTACAAAAACTGACATTCGACCCATGTAATCCAGCAGTATAGTCTCGTCGAAAAAAATTATATCTATTAGCACGAATATATGAACTTGACCGAAAAGAATTAATAACCACCCACCGACCCGTATAATAATCTATGCAAATCACCTTTCTAATTCATCGGCGGTCATCATTACTCAAAGTATCCCGCTAAATGTAAAAAATGTACATTTTTCGAACTCGTAAGTAGAAAGCATCGCACTTTAGCCAGCCCCGCCTCGAACCTAATAATCCGACTCGGATAATTGATGATTCGCATTACTCGTTCCCACCCTTAATCACATTCCAGTTTCTGCAAATGTGTTATATGATCGATAGATCTTTTTTAAAAAACGATCCATGTAAAATTTCTGCTGATCATCCGATTTGAAGCATCTGGATGCACGCTGAATATTCATGTCGCGGAAATCCTCTTTCGTTAGTATGTAAATGTAACGATCGTTTCCAGCTTATTTTTGGTGTCAGGTATTTTTTTTATTGTGTTTCATATACATTTTTGCGACGCCAATTAAGTCAGATAAACGATGAACGTTCGCTGAAAAATCGCTGCGGAATCAAATTGCTTTTTCATTGCTTTTTTCACGCTTCAACTTTAAAGCCGTATATATAATATTATATTATATAATGAAAATGTATAATATTATATTATGTATTCGCGTGTGGTATGAATGCATTTTCTGTACGACTTTTTCGCTGAGATACAAACGTCTTATTATACGGGATTTGAGCTCGCCTTTTAGCGGAACATTAGATGCAATCTAGTATAATCCTAGACTTTTAGGGCAAATAGTATCATGCCCGGCTACGAACCGAATGACTCTTTTCATGGACATTATCCGTTGTAATCCTTTCATAGCAACTTCGCTCATATCATATAATAATGCGCTTTCCTGTTCATAAAGCGTCCCTTTAATATTTAATGTATAATACAATAAAATAATCCTTGCATCTAAATGAACATTCCTATAATAAAATCTGTTCTATGAACATAAATTTTGTATTCCATAAATTCTAAATTCATTAAAAATAATTAAGAAAAAAAACTTTTTAGAATCGTGAAATGAGAAAAAATACAGGTCGTGACGAGTATAACACCCACGTTCCTTTTTGAATGCTGGCTTTAGAAGAGCATCATCTTTCATGCTCCAATAATTTCCCAAGTAAACTCTAAGCCTACGTGCGTACACTAGTTTATATGCGAAAAATGTGAGTTTTCTGCGACTCACTTTTTCACTATTTTCTTCACGGCGACAGTTTTTGACGTTAATTGATTCCGTCGACAATATTTTTCGCGTTTTGTTCTCTTTTATTTCTTTGAAGGAAACAATAGACACGTTCGTATTTTATACGCATAGACATATTCTCGAACGTGCTATATAAGTAATCCCTTCTGACACGCGGTTCGGCAGCATTCACGCACTAAGGCGCTTTTCGTCGTCGTCTTGATCTTTACTTGAATTGTGAATATATACGGCTCGAATACAATAAAATATATATTTTTTTAAATAGGTAAGATAATTTTAAAAACATCAGAAATCTATTTAGAAACTTGATCGTTTTTGGTAATTGAATTCGAATCTGATAATTGGATTTTATATTTAAGTATAGAATCTCCCAGAAAAACGGTGAAAATAAAAAAATTATATTGTATATTAAAATATTATATTTATTCAAAAATCTATAGCAGTGTAAAATATATACTATACCATTTTATTTACATTTTAAATATGATATTTAACATAAGTTAAAAACCATCATTCATATCAATTATGATAATTTAACTAACATAACCTGGATATTGAAATGAAAATTAAGACTCAATCAATAATACATATTTTTATTTGATAGAGCAAAATCTTCAGAAATACAAAAATTTTCATCAGCTCGAAAATGACTCTTTCACAATGAACGAGTAAACGCGCGTCTTGCATTTATAATATTAGGTACTACCATTATTTTTCATATTCTTACAAAAATAACAAAAGAAAAAAAACTGTGATTTAACATAAAATTACACAGTACGGGTTTTTTTCATATTTCTAGAATTCTTATTATGAAAATACGAATATTTTCATACAAACTAAGTTTCTTAAATCACCCTTTTTTTCTGACGTGCTCCGTATAAGAATCACGTATTCGTTCCAATTGAACGATCCAAAAACAGTTTATTTAAACTATCGCATCAACGAAAAATCTTACAGAATCAAAAAACATTTTCATATAAAACGAAAAGTATCAAACTCACATGAAAATATTATCGGATGTGACTCTATGTGCGCGCACCGGGGATAATACTGCAATATTCGTACGAGTGCATTTTCCAATCATAGCGTTGGACCGTCGATCTTCCTACATACCATGGTCCAGAAATATTGGCATTTTCCGTACGTGCGAGAAAAGTGGACGAGCCGGCTGGAAAATTTCACGCGACGAGCAATTCAAACGGCTCGCAGGCATTTTATGATGCATTTCTGGCGCGCGGCAATGCACTTACTCTATATATCTTAGAAGTGGGAACCGGGAGCAATTTATATATCGAAATTCATTGCAAAGTCGGAAACGCCTGCTTCGATTTATTCCCTCTGTATATTTTTCATCTCGAGTCACGTCTGAGTTGGGAAATGGGTATGTATAAAGTGCACGACGTTGCAGCTGCTGCCAAAACACTCACTCAATTGGATGTTTTTTATTGCGTTCACCTTTATAATACGATGTTAATATTTGAGTATTTCGCGGTTTCGGAATGCGATAAAATTCGTTTTATATGCTTTCGCAATGAATCTATAGTCTATTTTTCGCAACTCGAAATACCTGCGATGGCGTAGCACATTTTCTCTTGACACCGTATGTAACGCGCGACGCCTGCAGCGTAGAAAACCACATTTTTCACGATTTCTTTTTGTTTTGTTGCTTGTCGTGTGATATCTGCTTGCAAAAGTAATAACTTCGCTCCATTTTCTCGCCGGAAAAATGTGGGAAATTTTTATTAAAAAGTCGTAAATCGCTATTACCACACGACGGTGACAAATCGCCTCAGACCATTTGGCTCTATGACTGCAGGAGTGCATTAAAAAATGCAATGGAACATGCATTACATGAACTTTTAAAAATAATCCACTTATAAATTAAATTGATAATAAATTATACATTTGATGTACAAAAATTTTATATTATCCATTAAGAAAATTGAAAAAAAATGCGAAATTCTTTTACCATCAAATTCAACTCAGTAATATTATATGAAAGTCACCTGAATAAAATAATCATACACCACACACATCTTCCATATACATTAAACACCGCGAAGATCCTCGGCAATAACATTTTCAAAAATTCTCCTGAGTCACGTTTGTCCATCTATCAAGCGCTTTCTACCCATAAGCTCGCATTGACGTAAATCAATTTCATCCAGCTGAAAAAAAAACACACACACATACACAACAGCGCACATCCGGCGGCGTATCATCCCTTACAAAAAGCCCACTTTTCGACCGGAAGGAAGGAACCTTCTGGGTATCATTCGGACGTCTTCTTGCCGTGATTAACGACATCTGAGGACATCAAGTGACCCGAAATACGCCGTCAATCATAACACCATTACTGGCAGATACCGCGAATAACCATGCGGCGTGAAAGCCTGCCCCGCGCGATACGACGATCAAATTGAAAACGAAAGCCTTTTACGTATTCGACGTATATCTATGGATCGATCACGTGTGACCGCGAAAAATCCAATTTGCGGACCCACTTTAGCGGCAAATTGTCTTTTGCGCCGAGGCTCTATTTACCATTTACCATTTTTGCGACGGCGTTTAGCGGCTACGATCGGATGGCGTTAATCGGGCTTTTATGAATAAGTATTTGGATTTGTGTGGTTTTCGTTTTAAAGGAATGTATGATAAAGGTATCGTTGGTGGGGTTTGAGTAGTTTTAATTTAAAAAATTGCGATTTGATATAATTTGATATAAAACATTATAAATTCAAATTTAACTCAGCTCTCGTATCTAGTTATAAAAACTTTTAATTGTAACTTTGATTCATTTTTCAAATACATGCATTTTTTTTATATACATATATACGTTGATATTATAATCAAATGTACGTTTTATATTTAATTTTTAACAAATAATTTCATAGTATTTTTTTATGAATGAAATATCACTTTCTTAATTTGAAAACTTTTCACGTATGACAAAGGTTATCGTGATCATTAATCATATCCGGTCTGCTCAAATGTAAAATTAAAAAGTAATAATTCATTGAATAAAATTCATATAATATGAAAACATGAAAGAACGATTTCATTGTGTTCGTTATTGTTTCATCATACAATTGTGAAGTTACAAAATGAATATCTACACACGTCTTGAACAATCATGCGAAAAGTTTTTAACTAGTCCGCGAATTTTCTACTTTAATTTCGGCTTGTTTGCAACGATGTAAACATGTGGCTTATTAAAGTTTTAAATTACTCAAAGCCTACATACGTTCCGGTTTTACGTTTGAAACGTGCATATGGAAAATAACGAGACAACTTCACACAAAGAAAAATACTTTTCTTCCAACTCGTATATCATAATAAGCAATACCGATATTCCAAACATGTTATTCAATATGCAGAAGCTTTATTACTCGCATGAATGAAAACTATTACATGATTCAAAAACAATTTTATTTAATTAATACCATCCATCTTTGTCACTTGTACATGATAGAATAATTATAATAAACGAATTTCCATATTACATGGAATATTATTAATAATTAAAATGTATAATATTATATAACGATTATGTAATATGATAATTTGATTCAGCATCAATAAATTCATCTGTATTAATTAAGGGCCCGAATATCAACGTCCAAAAAAGTAGGACCCACGTAACCGGAATAGGAACAATATCATCCATGTCCACCGATTACACCAGTTTGACCATAGCAGCGACGTATTGTAATTAAAGTTCTGGTTTCACCATTATAAATTCAACTATCGCGACCGGTCATCTTGAATATCGGCGATTCGAGCCATTACCGACTTATCAGATCCAGGCCTGGACCCTCCAGAGCCTGGACCCATGTCACGACATGACAGCCCTGTAATATCTTAAGTTATTAACTAGATCGCTAATAGTGAATAAGGTCAGAAGGCTAATTCCTTACCATATTCCGTAGAAACTATTTTCTGGTAGACGTCCACGATCATATTTCTCGAGAGCGCCCGTATAAACTACGGTTTCGCGTAGCCAATTTTCTTGGTGGTATAGAAGGATGCGTTTTCTCCAATATCGGTTTTTCGGTACGCTTTTCCAATTACGTGTTTATTTATTGCTGAATAAACAATGTATGGTTGGGGTGGTTTTCTGCAGGAATTCGTGTGGGCGATATATGCAATGTCAAATGCCTATGCCCCGCTACACGTTTTAATAAAAACGTCAAAGCCGGCTACGTAGCGTGCCCTTTAAATATAATACAATACGTTTTTGTGTAGAACGAAAAATATGAAATAGCACGATCCGGCAGAATGTGGAATCGCATCGTAAAAGTACGATGGATTTTGCAAATATAACGTAATAGATGTGTCATCTTCTCGGACGCGGCGTAAATGGATCTCGTATATTTTTCCTGGAATTTAAACTGTTCGCACTTTTATTTTCGGGGTGGAATTGTACATATTATTTTTATGATTTTGAATTATACGATGGTGTTGGAATAGCATTTTTTTATATAATCTTCGGAGACATAAATCTTGAACAAAAGTAGAGTGAAAATATATCAAAACATTTTACAACCTCAGATAGCAAACGTATTGAGCACTCTTCAGATGGATATGAGGATTTCCATGTCAAGCCTACTGTGAAAACGTGAGATTTATACCCTTTGAGAAAATTTATGTTTTCCTATGTCCGTTTTTTACACAAAAGAAAAAAATGAATTCCAACACTGAGAATTCTTCCAAGACAATAAAAATATATCTATAATTTATTTATTTTTGAGCAAAATTTCACACCTAAATATTTCATAAATTTTTCAATGAATTCCTATGAAATCTGACTCGATACTCGTTTTTATACACCATCCCTAAGGGACCCGCATAATTTGTTTTAGCAATTCCGTATCCGTATTCTAGATTATCCCACAGCGACGTAAAAGATTCATCGTTTAAGGTTATATTTTTATAAGCTGGATAAGGTTTTATAAGCCATTTCACTAAGCCTCGTCGACCGAAAGGGAAAAGTCGCGTATATATTTCACGGGGCTCAAAGGCTCGCTTAATCGTTTTCCTACGGCTCTGCCCTCAATAAACCGAAACATGATCTGTACATTAAACAGTACGAAACGGAACATTGCACATTGTCAAATCCACCTCATAATAAAACGTATATAAGCTCGATCGTGTCCTACATAATAATCGTCGATAATACAAGTCCGTCGTAATAAGATTTTCCGCTCGGTTTTACGCAACGTCCACCGCTCTTGTACGATGACCGTTTCGCTGTAAAACAAATTACCTCTTTGTACTGCATATCCTAGTACTCCTGGGAAAATCAATTACTTCCTTTGATTAAAAAAGCATGTCTATTTTACTATGCACAAAGGTTAGTCACTAAACACGGTCGTAAACCTGGTTTACGATTTCGGATATAAAAACATTCTACTTTGCCTCTGGGGAAAAAAAAGTGAACGGATCGCTCCCTTCGCAAGCAAATTGCCCTTATTAAATCAAAGGAAAACGTCCTAATTAAACAATAATGATTCTTATCCCGATTGTGTTATTGTGATATAATTCAAAATTAAAGCTGAAAATAATTCATGTCTAATATACGTGCAAACACATTACGTTTATTCCCGGCTTAAAGCGTTGAACCGCCAAACGCGCGTAAGGGGATTTCTTAACAAGTCTCTAGGGGTCGATACCCAGTGACATCTATAGAGAATTTGATACATGCTGAGACCGCAGGAAAGCCTTCGATAATTCACAGAAACTGTCCATGTGCGACTCGTAAAATTCCAGCTAATGTCCCAAACAATACCATCATTCCATAGAACGATATTGACCATGAATATTATTTTTTCACAGGCGTAATCATCTTCGGTTCAGATCAAGAAGTGGCTGGAGTTATGCGAGCGGTAAGAAGGTCTAATGCCACTGGAGCTTTTTCGTGGATTGGGTCAGATGGATGGAGTGCCAGAAGTTTGGTCAGCGATGGTAGTGAACCAGAAGTCGAAGGAACGCTTTCAGTACAACCGCAAGCTAATCTTGTTAAAGGGTTCAAAGATTACTTTCTCAATCTGACCGTAGACAACAACGAAAGAAACCCTTGGTTTGTCGGTAAGTTAATTCTGTATATTTGGTGTTTTATTAGATTCGGCAATAGTCATATAAATTTTATTTGATTTCAATCATCTAAATTGATTTGTTATTTATTCGTTCGTCTAATCTTACTTCTCTCTATTTACTTAATCAGTTTCTATCCTCAATGAGGTGCTTGAAATTGACCACTCCATCGCAATGTACTCATCGTGAAGAGCTCATTACATCCTACTGGAGCACCACTCTAATACCTCGTACACGAATCAATATAACAAAAAGCATTGAATTGAATGTATTCTAATAGTAAAAAAACTGTTTTATTTTTAAAACAATTTATATTATCATTAAATTTAAAATTCTTCAAGTGCATTTTCACAAAAAATTTTCAACGAAATAACTTTCTCAAGTCATAAAAGTTCAGAGTAGAACTATTCAAATTGAATCGTGTAAGTAAATTTTTCTTTTAATTTCACTTTGAATTTTTCATGAAAAGTTTCAAAGTACAGTAGTTGTGTAAATACATACATACTCGTATGTACATTTTCTCAACACAGACAGTTATTGCTCCCGGCATTTTTGCAGCCCGGAAAATTTCAGCCAACTTAATTAACACGATATCGCCTCTCTAAGTTTTCTCATGAATTTTACAAGTTTCGTTTTCAGACCGTCGAATGCTTCACCGGCGTCACAAAATAAATAAATAAACAAATTTTCACTGAATTCGTTTCGCATTGACAATTCCAATTCAATATTCATTCCCTTGTTTCATTTGACTTATAAATTATTATACCTCAGCAAAGTAACGTTTATCTAATTAATCTTCGAGAATTTCCTGTATCAAACGATATATACCTACATCTACGAACACTCTTCTTTCAGCCGATCACTCACTGTTGAGCAAATCGACGTACTCTTCCATTGACGAGCACATACATTCTTTTATTTTTTCATCTCTTCGCAGACGAGGCAACGTAGGTATATGTCGGTTATCGTAGCACACGATCAATGCGGATTTCGGCAAAGCTTACTCGACACAAAACCGAACCAGATCGAACATTCTCCGTAGACCTTTTGTCTGAAATACCCAGTGCAGACCGCTTCAGCACGTGCACAGCACCGGAATTTACGACTGTGACTGCACCGGGAGCACGTGTGAACTTAATTCGGTTCGTTACCAACATGTGCCGATGACGTACAATCCAATGGAGATTCGATTTCTCTCCAAATGTCGTCCATATGTTGGATTTTGGACATGTCCGAAGCTCTTGTGATACAATGACGACATATTGTATACGAATTCAATGTTGATATGAAAATTTATTTTATTATTGAATTTTTAAAGTGTGGACTTGAGACAAACTTGTTGAGGCAAAATATTAACTATTACAAGATAGTCCTTCGTTATAGTTCGATTGTTTTGATTAAATATTCTAAATATTTTCCAGTTTTTTTATGTCATATTTAAAGTAAAATCTCATCATCATCCGTAACCATTTACCTCTAATGAATATAGGTTTCTCCAGTTTTCTTCCTCTCTCGTCTATCATAAAGAGTTCTCACCTAATTTATAATACTTCTCACATTTTCCAGATTTTATTCATTTATCGTCTACTTAATCTTGCTTTTTCCCTATAAAATTTTTTTGAGTAATATCCTAGTATAATACTTTTCGTTTCTGTTAGATCAAAAAACTAACTGAGTATTTAATTTCATAATCCATATAAAAATGAAATTTTCAATTCTTGTTGGAATAGTACAAAATAACTAATTATTAAAATTTCCAGTTCATAACATCAAATATTCTCACACATGCGGAAAAGTTTATATGAGCAAAGTAAAAATAAGAAAAAGCACCCAAAAATTCAACTTTTCGTGGATACCACTCCATCAAACAAAAATAAAATAAAAACTAAAACAACTTTCAGCACTCAGTATATATGTATAATTTCTAGAGGGCTTAAAATGTTTTGAATAATATACTTCGAAAAATCACATCTAGTGGGTATGCCAACGTCTTTTGAAATCGTTCGATCGAATGAAAATTTCAATTTCGGCATGCATTCAAGTCTCGCACAATGAAAAGCTTTGACCTAACCGTGAGATATAATGGAGGTGTGGACTTGCACGATTCGGCAACGGAGCGTAACTCGATTTACTTACTAACCGGTTAACTTTAACCAATTCAAACTCGATCTCGAATTATATTATTATTATTGTTATCGGGGAACTTTTAATTTTATCATATAAACGTTGTCGTTATGCAAATTCTTCGATGAAATCGTTTTGCGAAAACTCGGCATCGCCGAGTTCTCATAATGAAATAGTAAGTTCTGTTCGGAGTTTGGAAAATTCGAATATATCAAATGAGTGTTTATGTATATATTAGTAAAATTAAATATTTTCCTTGATTATATAATATAATAAATACTGAAAATCACGCATTAATCCAGAAAATCTAACACTTGAACTAACAAAAACTCGAAACACCCACACGTCTCGTTACATTTGTTCAACATACAAAATAAATATCAAACAAGTACGTTTTTCACATCAAAAAGCTTCATAATCGCACAAACATAACGCGGACGTAAACACGCGCTATTTACACGCGAGACACGCTCTCGAACTCACCGAAAACTTTCCGCAATACAGCCTAACTTTTTTCCGCTTCCACAATTAATAACCGCGCAATTCCCGCGCCGTTTCTTGAAACTGTCTCATTTCCCAGATGGCCTCCGTGCTCTGATTAAAATGCATTTGATCGAGTTGTATTGCCAAGAAGCACGGAGCAGCCACAAAGGGCCTCAGGGTGATTGAACAAGAACAATGGCCGGCTATGGCACCATCTGCTTTGCCATGCTGCACGTGAATAATTGCTCGAGGGACTGCGATTGTTGGCCGTCGACGGGACACGGGAACGTCAAACTTTAACCGGGATTATGGACGTACACCGCTTAGTGTTTGTTTCGTTCCGCTCTTGTCTTTTGTTCGGCTTAATTCCGCTAAATTTCCGTACACACGGAGGTATTCGGTTGTTTGAAATGTGAGAGTCGCATAGTTGGGGGCTATGGTGCTCGATATCCTGTGCCGACAAGGATGGCTTTTAGTATTATGTTAGTGTGTGCATCGCTACAGAATTTGCCGATGTGTAGACTAGGGATTCATTATCATTAGTTTTGAGTGCTATTAGTGCTAAGTAGAGCGCTGTTATATCAGTGTGTAGGTTAAGTAATGTCTGCTCGGAATAACGGTAGATGTTTTGAAGTTTGGATAGTTGCGTGTTTTCGAGAAATTCGTATTGTCTTCTAGTGCTTCGGTTCAGAAATGTCGGATCTCGTTCTAGTCTATATGTAAATGCATTAAATAAAAGCGCATTATTTGATACAAATATACGTTGAAAGTTTTGAAAGCTCCTGAGACGAATTTTGATGAAAAGATAGTTTTATCAACCCTGTTTTAAATTAGATTTGAGTTGTTTTTATCCGATTTTCAAGAAAACTTTCGAGCAAAGTTTGATCAACCTTCTGAAAGATTTTTAAATTGACAAATGTTAATTTCTTCGGATATTTTACTTATACTTGATAGAAAATAGTCTTAAAAATTTTGTGATCACACAATTTTATTTTGTTTACAAAAAAATAACCATTTTCCAGACTTCCATGTAAAATGATAAAACTGGAACTTTTCAACGCCCAACGGATACAAAAATCATGAAATGACCCCACACAAACCCATCTTTTTTCAGCGCACACACGAAAATCGCAAACAACAAACTTTTTTAATATAACCAAAAAACATATTCGTTCAAAAATCACGAAATAGTATTCCGGACCCGCAAATATTTCCTTTGTAACACAATTTATTCGGGCCGAAATGATACAAAGCCACTTTGGGGCGCAAACCGCGCGACCCACCAACTTCGCCCCTAAACACCCGAAATTCGGCCGACGTGTAAACTCGTCAAATTTCCCGCGACGACGTGCATTTTACGACCAGCTGAAAATTGACCTGAAAAATTTGCCGTCGTCTGGGCAAATTGAAAAGTTCGGCGGCGGGGCCGTGAATTATAAGCGGCCGCGGCCGCGTCCCTTAGGAAATATCCCGCGCAAATTGAAACAATACGTAATCCCAAGTCTAAGTTTTGAATAATCTAGCGGATCAGATACGCCGCTGATTAAGTATTCATTTGAATATGGCCGGGTATTGTTGTGTGTTTTTGTTGGAGGTGATATGTGATAAAAGTGGCCGGGTTCAAATGCCGCTCTGCGGCATCGCGATTCGGATGAGTTTAATTGAGGCTGTGTTAAATTCTGTGTTTTCTGAGAATTTATCTATATATATGTATTTATAATCATTTTATAGGTTCTATTTATTGCTTTTTTATGGTAGTTAGTTAAAATTTAGGTATGATATATACAAATTATACGTTTCAGTTATAAAATTTCTTTAATGGTATTTAGTCATCGATATTCTTTATTTCTTTCATTCGCGAAAATAAATCTGGTTTTTTTTGCCATAAAACTTTTTGAAAGGCTTCTTATAAGATCTTTTTCATAAGAATGCTTATAAATAAATTTAAAAAAAATTGTATTTAAATAATTATATAATAATAATATAGATATTATTGATTCGAATCAATAAATAAAAATTTCCTTTTTTTATTTACTGTCTGTTTACAATTTAATACCTTGAAATTCTCATCAAGTTTGAAACAATAATTCATTGTGAAGAAATTTTCTTTTTAAAAAGTAAGCGGTATGGTCCTCGTTTTATCTAAGAAAGCTCTAACTGCTGGATTTAACTCCCATTGTTCGAACTAAAAGGATGTAATCACGCGACTTTGTTGCGTTAAAATGTCCAAACACCATACGATGTACACCCAAGTCAAGGAAAATATATATATAAACAGTGCCAATTCCGAATTGTAATAAAAATCCTGAACAAAAGAAAAGCGAAAACTTCGCGAAATCGTCCCAGGTGAACTATAATAACATGGTGCGAGAGTTTATATTAAACCCATTAAACATTCAGACAATAATGTATTTTCGTTTTGCGTTTCGATGTGAAAAATATGCAATATGAATCCGGTCGCAATAAAACAGGATCGATAAAACAGGTACACAGGATCGATTTATTTTGTTAAAGATATATGTTCTATCGGGTTACAGTATATCTTCGCAAATGGATATGATATGAGAAAATGGCAAAGATGCATCGTACACGTCACCTTATTTGAAAAAAATTTCCTCCTAATGCAAAAATCTTGTCGTAAAAATATTTTATTCCGCTCTATATGCGCATTCGAAAAATTTCGTATTCAAGAAAATTTTGTATATGCCTATACCAAAATTATATATTGAATCCGACATCGAATATTTTCAATTAATATACAATTTCATTTGAATATTAATATATAGAGCTTTATGGCGATCCGATATAAATGTATAATATTTTACCACATAAATCGAGACCATTTTCTTACAATTTTATTGTTACGTTGATTGTATTAAAAAATTTATGAAATTCGCATTTGCGACTTTATTATAATCCTGTTTAAAAATTATACTATCGAAAAATTTGATCATAATTTTCTTTGCGGATTTAAATAATAATTTGAAATTGAAAAACCTATATAATGTAGGGTATGGATTTCAATGAAACATGTCCGAATCGACGAAGCCTCAAACTTATCGAAGTGTTAAATGATATTTGGTCAAATTTACCTCTGAAATATTATCGTATCAATTGTCAAGATAATAATAGACGATTTACGTCATAAATTGCCGAAACCTGACAGCCAAAAGACCATCTATATTCAAATATAGCAATTAGCTATTTTTAAAGCGAACTTTATTATTTTTTCCACAGAATTCTGGGAAGATCATTTTCACTGCCGCTATCAGAATAGCTCAAGAACTCCTTACAATCTCAAGTACACAGTCCCGTGCACTGGCAAAGAAAAGCTGACTAGACAGAATACCGACTTTGAAGACCAGTTGCAGTTTGTCTCAGACGCTGTTATGGCCTTCGCTTATGCCATAAGGTATTCCTTCTATCCACTCGACTTTCGAGTGTATTACGAAAAATAAATCACGGTCTAATAAACTTGAATTATGAAAATTTTAGGGACATGCACAGAGAGCTGTGTCGCGGACGTCCGGGCCTTTGTGATGCTATGAGACCAACAAAAGGTCCAGATTTGCTGCGTTACTTGAGGAAAGTCGAATTCGAAGGTATGTTATATTTGTATTTATGAAATAGATATTTATATAGATTCCTCATTTTCGACATAAAAGAAATATATTCAATTCATCTATATCAGATCACATTCAAAATATTGGATACAATAAGTTACCTTTCCGTCTTTTGACACATATTTTTTATATGTACAAATCATACACATTTTACATGTTCCCTATTTGGGCTAATAATATGTTACAATGTTTCCTATTTACGATACAAAATATTTTTACGGACTGGTTACATTATTTTCATTTTCTTTACACATCTAAGCACCAAAAAAATATGAAGGATAAAATGTGTCAAGTGATTCTGTCTTTTTTTTTTCATCGTGGAATTTGTTATGTTAGGTTGTATGGGAAAAACAAGATAGATAATTGACAGGCTTTGCATAGGTACATCATCAATCATAAAAATATCTTGACAACAACGATCCCTACTTAGCCGATATATTCCAAAACCGATTTTCCGTATATATTGTTCTTGAAAATCGAGAGAAAACTTGGAACTCAGTGAGTGTAAAAAACAAGTAGAAATATTTGCCTCTCGGAAACAATCAACTAAAATATCTCATCAATTGAGTAACCCAAATTGAAAGCTTCTGTGAAAGTTTTTTTCCTAATTATTTCCTTTGATAATTTACGATCTGCTCGAAATTTGTAGTATTCGATATACCCTTAGGGGATTCTTTCTCTACAAATTATTTGTTCAAATTAATTTTCTTGATTGTAACCACGGCTACCTTTTTTCAGAGCAATGTATAGCTAGTATGGCGACCGAGATAAAACTGACGAGATAATTCTTTCGAGCAATCTCTATTTTTTTTGTTTTATTGTTTTGGCTCTCTTAAATTAAAAGATAAAAATAACTGTAAGCCCAAATATGAATGTACAAGTTTTTTCATATTTTTTTAAGTTGTAATATAATGCGATTCTTTTAGTCTGTTAAAATAAGAAAAGGAATACTGAATTTCAAAATATTGTAAATATAACTACAATTTTTTTCAAAATTTCATAATAACAAGACCCAATATTGAATTTCAATAATATTTATGATCTCGTTATTTTTTTCAAAAAAAACCTTTTTTCATGAAAATATTATTTGTGAAAACGTATCCAGTATATTTTACGGACAAAAGAAAAATAATACGTTTCACTGAAATATTTATACCGATCTTCGATAAATATTGAAAACTATAAATTCATTGATAGCAAACTTTCTTTCAACATTCTTAACGAATTTACTCAAAGTGCATCAAGTTCAAATTCAAATTGTGCATATGTCTGAATAAGTTCATACTTGACGTTTTGAATGCCACTTAGCCAATTCCCCTGAAGCTATTTGCAGCTACACAGATACCTCACAGCATTCACGAAAGTTTATACCGATTTAAATGCAAACTAATTACTGAGATGTCATAAACCAGTCGGACCGTTTAATCTTCAAATACTACTTCTGAACCACTCCAATATGTGGCCCGTATTTTTACAAATAAATAAATATAGGTAAATTATTTTCCTTAATTTCTTCGATGAAATTTTAAAAGCTCCACCTAAAAGAGCTCCTTAAATTTATTTATTATTTATTTCAAAATTTTATTCCAGTATGAATATATGTTTAATATTATATGCGATAATAGGAACGATAAGTATTCGTTTCCATTAGTGAAGTTGATTCGAATTCTATTCAGTATTACAGTGAGGATTTTAAGTCGTTTAGGTATTACAAAGTTTTCAGATACCCATCTAATTCGAAACTCGTGTGATTCTATACTCTGCTATCAATGAAACGTATTAAGATCTAGATCCGTACACGTTCATCATTTGATCTGGCATTTCGACGTTTTCCCAACGGCACAAATCCTCCGCGGACGGGGTAGTTTCCCTCAAGGCTCGTGACGCAGATCTGGCTACGATTCCGCCTCAGGCGAAATTTCATTTAACCCTTCGGACAAACAGGAAGGAAGACGATCCAGCTTCCTGTCGTCGCTTAAGCCCTAGACGGGTGTTATCGTCGGTTGTGCGTTTCGTTCCGCTGTCTACTACTGGAGCGTCCCACTACCGAACAATCGACTGGATGAAGCCGTGACAATGGGATTTTCGACTGAGGCTCAACCGTGTCCTCCCTAGGCGAAGGTAGCCTTTCATCAGAGACGGATTCCTTCTAATGTGCTCGTATTTCGCAACGGCGCGTAATTTATTTTAATAAGATGTGAGAACTCGCGCGCGAGGCGAGGGATCGCTTTGTTCACGCTAGGGAAGAAAAGGGCGCATAATTTTCAATGTTTCGCCAATTATGAGCTGCCATTCTAGAGTTTGCCGAGTTTCGATAATGATCGCTAAACTGAAACGAGTTCGAAAGTATCGTTCCGGGAATGGAACTTTTCGCGGAATTCCGCTGCGCGCGTACCTTATTATTTGGAGGAAGGGTGTTTCACTCATACGGCACAGTGGAGGAACATTAACCCGAAGCTCAAATGTAAATTTAATCATCACTCCATTACCGGCCGCTATGGTGAATGTGCACGCGAAACTTCGTTTTCGAAATTTGCCATGGCGGATGCGTAAACGATCCGCGGGTACAATCAAAGCAAATTGTGTTTTTAGAAGCCGATTAGATCGTTTAGTTTTTCAATTAAGCAATAATAGCATTTTTTTACTATATTTGTAGTGTTTATGGTTTAGTATTTGTAATAATGTTTAGTAAAGTCTATTGTTATTCGGTACATTTCGTTCACCTTCCATCGTGCTTCTTTTATACAGCGGAATGGCTTATTAACGTATCGTTGACTTTTTACGAAAAAATATTTTTATCCTTAAAAAATTCAGTTCCTGCGTCGTAATAGCTTCCCGTGCGGTGCTCCTTTCATATTTATGTATTCCTAACAAAAGACAAGTCATGCATTAAAAAAAGCCGTTCTTTTGATGCATGCGCGCTTTTCGTTCAAAGCTGAAAAAAAAATTTCTCGGGCTCTACACGAAACAATCACGTCCACCGTGAATTGTATGCTTTTGACGGGACATATTTGTTTAATACCCATAATGACCCTTTTTCTGACATAAAAAAAGGAATCAGCTGGCGCCCATAAAAACCGAAACGTAAAGCCCGACGCAAAAGGATAAAATACTAGTGTTCTCGGCCAGGGATAACCAAAAACAACGTGTGCGCCGCAAAAAAAATCCAAGGAAAAGTTCGCGAAAATCAATTATCACATCAACGGCGCAAACCGCCTTTCAGCCGATAAGCTTTCTTCGCGTACTTTCTCGGAATCGCTAATTGAAAAAGTTCGTTTGTGCGACTTATACATATATAAAACATAACGGGAAAATTAACGCCGCCGGACGTATAAAACGCGCACGAGTTTTTCAGATAAAAATGTAGCGCCATAAATCTGCGGGAAATTAAAATAAAACCTCTTGAGCGATGGTCGTCCCTGGCGTAATCCTTCACATTTTCACTAAGGAGGAAATCCGTCCTTTTTTGAGTGCATCTATCACAATTTCTCCTTTTTTTACGACGCGGCCGTAAGGAGTCGTCGAGATAAAAACGTGAAACACTTCAAAGTCAAGATATGGAGGTCAGCTAAATTTTCGCCGTTTCACGCCATGTGTTCCTCTCCTCTGGCAAATTTCACAGAATAAATATCTCCGGCGTCGTAAAATAAAATACAAAACATGCCACGTCCATAAAGGGCCATAACAATAAGGACTACTAGAGAAGGCGACCGCTTTTTTATCCGATAAATCATATTTGAATCTATTCTAAGTGAATAAAGATATGAATTTTATTTTATATTTCATTATTTATTACACATGAACATTCCGAATTTTTTTTCAATTACTCTGAAAGCTTTCAGTCTTTTCGCAAGATTTTTTTTGTTGTACCATGAAAAATGAACGCGAAATTAACACTGGTTAAAGTGGATGAAAAATAAGCGCATAGACCGAAACGATCGGACGCGCCGTTACAGACGGACCTAACTTTCAAACTTTTAATTAAATTTTTTTTTCCTAACCAAAAAAAAAACTTGACACGATAGACACACAACATATACTCACACACCAGACATGCAAGAGCACTTAATCGAAAATATTTTTGGAAAATTTGTTTCAGGCCTGAGCGGGGACCATTTCAAGTTCGACAGCAACGGAGATGGTCCCGCTCGGTATAACATCATACATTTCAAGCAAGTTGAGCCTGGGAAACATCGCTGGGTCAAAGTTGGCGAATATCTCGAGGGCGAGTTGAAGTTGAACATGAGCGGTGAGTGACACATATAATATACGTCTTATTTATAATGTATCAATATTCATGTATCTGGCAATGTTATTATTGAACATTCCCAGAATTAGATATTACATATAGGTTCTACAAACAGGTTTTCTTTGCATATGCTAGTCCGAAAATGGATCTTTACAAATTATGACTCTCTTAATCAAATTTAATTAGCTTTTGCAGCCAAACGCTCATTGCAAATTTAATTATTAGTAATGGTATGTATGTATATCAATATGCAAAGGGTTAATATCATAATGTATTCGAAACCTACTGAAACTGGCATACAGTGATTAATTCGACGAAAGCCTCTTGACGAAAGATTGAAGGTATGTGTACTCGGGAGAGCTTAATTGGATCTTCAGCGTCGGCTCAGCGTCGAAGTTATTAATCAGGAAGCGTCTCTAAAACGATAATAATTGCTACAAACAACTCTAAGTATAGTAATTAACGTCGGTAGAGACGGGTGTCTGGAAACCAAATTTTATTCAACCACAAGCCCGGAAATAGCCTGCGTGAAAGCAATGACGCACGAAACCAACTGTGCCACTGCGAGCGATTGTTCTAGAAAAAAAAATTGTTCTACGGAAAAAGTCAGTAATGGCCAGGGGTTCTTCTCTTCGGAGAAACGATGATAATTTACAAGATAGCGTCGGGATAATCGCACCAATAAGCGAAATATGCCCGCGGATAATGACTTTAAATTTGGGCGTTATCGCCTCGAATTTCGCACTCTTTCTAAATCGGTGCGTAAAACGGGAATCGTCATCGGAATGTGTTTTCTTTTTTCTCTTTTGCTTCGAGAAAAACTGTTGGGAATAAAAGCGGGTGATTAACTTTACGGCGGTAATGTATTATGTGTCTTTTTTCAATGTCTTCCGTAATAGAATTTCGTAAATTCGACAGATGTTTTCTCACTATATTATTTTATTTTCTTTGATAAAAAAAGCTTTATTATTATTTATAATCAGATCAATTTCACGCATGAAAAATTTTAAGCATCTCTTACAAACATATTTCAATATTAAATAAAAAATTTCGTTTAATATATAAATTCAAAACATCATTCAACGCGTAAATACGCGTAATAGCGTATTAAATTCGCAACACCGTTTAAGCATTAATCTCGAACCGAACTGACACAAAGGAAGTCGGGAACCGTTTCTATAGTACCGATCTTATCCCTAACTTAAATCCCGTCTCGGAAATCACTTTTCACTATCTTTGGCCGACAGCGTCATAGTTTGACTTTAAGTGCTCTAGCAGCTTTCAGTGCCACCTTTTTCCGATACTCCCCCGCCGACCGTCATCTTGTTCTAGACTTTATTGCACATTATATACGCCTCCAATTTTTCCCTTGCACATTACCCTTATATTATAAACCCATAATCGATTCGATGAGTGTTCATCATAATGGAAGCTCAATATGATATGGTTTAATTTCATAATTTTCAGCGCATTCGCAACGACAATACCGAACGCGTGTCGGAGGCGCAATATTTTCATTTTTATGTCCACCTGCGAAATTTATGCTGTCGTTAATCATTGATAAACGGTCGGTACTAGGTCTTATTTTTTTATATTATTCAAGCTACCATGCAAAGATAATCCTCGAGGTCCTGACGCGAATTTCTCGCAAACTTTTCGCGAAACTTTTACGTAAGCAAGCGAGAGGCAATTTATTATGAGAGCCCCATATACAGGGTGGTGGCATGGGCGTAAAATGTGAACGCCGAAAGTAACTTTTTTTTTCCCCATTCGAGTATGTTAAATTCGATTAAAGTTTGCTTTACGTACTTTCACCGTTCGACTGTAAGCTCGATATGCTTTTGCCTACTTGCGGCCGTAAATCCGAATCGCGGATAAAAACATCAGATTTATCGACGTCGGTTTCGAGGCGAGCTGTGAAATTAATATGTGTATTTTTTTTTTTCAGAAATACAATTCAAACTTAGCCAACCGAAACCACCCGAGTCGGTTTGCAGTTTGCCATGCGAACAGGGCCAAGCCAAGCAATATGTGGAAGGCGAGAGTTGCTGCTGGCATTGCTTCAACTGCACTCAATACCAGGTAAAAGCAGTGACTTTTCGAAAATAATAGTTGTCGATAAATCATATTAATGCTGGAACTTTAAAACCATGAATATATCCTTTTTAGAATGTTTCGAAACGGTGTAGTGTTGACGTAAATGATGTAGTTTTTTTCCTGAAATTTCTCTGTTTCGTTTTCATTTCATGCAAACCGGGAAATCTACGTGTGTTTTTCGGGATATTTAGTAGCCCCCTCGCAGCTGCATTTGACTATTTTGTGAAAACAAATTTACACAAGCGCACGTTCATTCGGCGGATCATTTATCACACGAAATAATAACGGCGTAGACAACAAACATGTTCTCTTTTCGACGCACCTGTTCCGTTTTGTTATTATTTATGCTAACATTTCAGACGCACGTTTTACAATTTATCTCTGTTTTCAGTTTTATTGTTTTAACTCTCGGACGCGCCAAACGAGCAGAATTCTAATCGAAAATTGGATGGTTCAAAAATGTTTTTGCCGCTCCAACGACGATTCGATTACTCTCGAGTCTTAATTAATTCGAATGTCTTGATTTCTCAATAAATAAACATTGAATGTTGCAGAATCTAAATACTGTTTATCTTAAATATCATTGGCGACGAATTTTCTTGTTTTATTTTCAATTCGATAACGAAATTGCTGTTGCTAATTTCGCTAAATTTACCATTGTATCTTTGTACAATTATAATTCATGTCTGAGCTACTCGCAATACCGTTACGTAGATGTAATAAAACACGTAGAAGGTAACTTCCAATGCGTCCATAAATACTTCCAAGATAAGGCTGCAGAATGCTTTCTAAAGGGTTTCACTACCTTTTAAATAATTACTTCCTTATAAGTAGACCTTCGTTAAGCGGCATTACATAATAATGGACTTAGCTAGAGCGTAATATAATGTGATTACTAAAAGAAAAATTCAACTTCCTGAAAAAAAACTCGGTTTACAAAAACTAATTATAAAGTTTAATTTGAAAATCAGACTTTTTCGATATAAATTTAAATTATTGTTTTCAAATCGATTAAGACTCAATAACAATCATCTTACATTGAAAATAAATGAGTTCGGAACATATAAATCACCAGAATAACTTACCAAATTAACAGAATCCGATTGATCAGTTTGACACTGCACAGTCCTCTGCTGTGCGTAAAACAAACGACCATCGAAATGGGCCATCTTATCGCACGAAACTATTTGAGAAGCACTTATTACGTGTCACATTAATATAATAGCATAGTTAGTTTCGCTAGAGTAAATTGTACGAGCATTGTACATTTCGACAAATATCTGTTGTCACATTACAGCCGTAATTTGACACTTGCCCATAACAGTGATGCTTTATTTTTTCAACAGATTCGTCATCCGACTGATGAAACCCAATGTGTCCTCTGTGACCAAGGCACCATTCCAGACACAGCCAGGATGGAATGCAGGAAAATACCGGAAGTCTTCCTGAGGCCAGGCTCAGGATGGGCTATCGGCGCCATGGCTTTCAGCTCGACCGGAATGCTAGTCACACTGTGAGTAAACTTGAATAAAAATTTCAATAAAACGGTAATGCGAAATTTACATAATTCACAGGAAATTCGACGATCGTTCCATAAAACGGCCATCATCGCAATTTCTCCATTCCGATAATGGTCGATAACTCATGTATGCGTATATTGTTTACGTCCCTTGGCAAATAATAAACGTTCCGCCGAATTTATTTGCACGGAAAATAACCGGCTGTAATACAACGCACGCGTGTTTGCGAATGCGTAATATATGCCGCGCTCGTTTCCGCCATATAACATTATATTGATATTTTCCTAATTTTCGTAAGCCTAGAAGATGCGCATTTTATCAATTGAACGACGGGTTATTTTTGCGTCTGCCGCGAGTTTAAAGATTGAATTTATATCGCCGCATAATGCGGAGAACCGCGACTGGGTATCCTACATTATTTACGACGAGCCGTAAATCTTACATGGGGATTTCGCATTTTCATTGCTTCCAACGAACGTCGTCTCTACGGGACATCCTCATCTTGTATTCCAGCATTATTGGCTTTTTTAAAAATCTAGGCACTGTGCGACCGCGCAAAGTAAAGAACGAACCCTGTGGGTGCTGTTATAAACTGCATGCGCTCGTCTGTAATAGCTACTTGCAACATTTGCATTTTGTTTTAAATTTAATTGTGAAAGGTGAACGAGGTTGTTCGTATGCTGCATTGAAAATTTTACATCGGAGTTGTTTCATTATTAAAATGGAAATGTTTTGCTTTTGCATTTTATATGCTGGGAATTAATGCATTTGATATGCAGACGTGAAAATAATATGTTTAGCGTGCAAAATATAAATTTAAAATGAAAATACATTTTAATTGAAATATAATATCAATTGGTTACATTCGTTTAAAATAGTCGATTCTCGCATGTGTGTTTTCATAATAATTTCATCCAGGGAATGGAATCAAACAATGCGTGACCCTTTTGTTATGTTTCGAAATGAACATATACCAATGGATATTCCAATTTTCGAATGAATTTTGACGTACGTATAATGTAAGGGCACGCGGCGGCGCATTAGCAAACAACCAAGTAAAAGCCGATCAAATATCAACAAAACATCAATCAATATTTGCTTTCAATTAAAACGTGATTTATATATCATATATCGTGTTCGTGCGTTATGCTCGTATGGCTGCGTGTCGGTACGTTTTTGTCGGTTTTGAAAACATGACCTCGAATAATTAACGAGATGCATAATATTGAATTCAGTAGTAATAGCGGCGGTTCGTATTTCCAAACAAACACTTCATAATAAATCAAATTATATTATATTATAATTTTTATCGTAATTAAATTTCATTTTATATATATTTTACATCAAACGCCATATGAGATTTGTGCAATGCGCTTGAATATTCGATGAAAATTTCGTTTGTATCCGTCGGTAGCATATTTCAATATAAAAATATTGCTTTTCCGCATCGGACTAAAGCTATCAATATTTTCTTATAGAAAAATCAATCTGACATACGCAGCTTCAGCGGAGGATATTTTCACTATTCTCGAAGCACAAAGATGATAGACATAATAAAAATGACAAAAACACTAGAGATAATGTGCACGAGCGGCAATAAAATCCGAGCTTTATGGTTTTTAAAGAATTCCTCCGTAAATCGATAATGCCGGTGGAAGAAAAGTATATCACGGCGCACAGCAAACAACACTTTAACAGTTTTATTCTCCGCACATAATACTGCTGTACATATTCTATTTTTATTGCTAACTTTTATGCGCAATACCGGCTGGGTTTTTCGCGAAATAGATTTTTTTAATCAAAAAAAATATCTAATGTTTGTAACTCGGAAGAAATTTTCTTTTTTTCCTTATTCACAGGTCATATTTGCGGAAAATCCTACGGGATGAGGTTTCTGCGAAGGATTGATAAAAAAGCAATCCCAGGCAAATGATTCGGAACACATTGCCCCACAGGACCACCTACTCCTTCCTTCGATCTCTTTCACTCTCCTACTCCATACTTTCCCTTCTCTATTTCTTCGTATGGTTCATTTGACAGTTGACACTTGATAAATATCATCGTCAATATTTATGAGGTTTCCCGATACGCACAATTCGCACATATGTCACACATTTTTTCGGCGGCATCGAATTATTGCACATTGAAACATTCAGCCGGTTTCGAATTAGCCCCGATACATTTCGGGCTAAATAATATAAATTGGGATCGTAAATCGCTGAATTACCTAAATCTCATGTAATATTCTCATTCAGCAGTGCCTTTGGGTTTGTACATTGGGTAGAAATCCGTCTACGATCGTCCTTTTATTAATTTTATTATCAGGAGACGTATTAGATTCGGTTGGGTCCCCAATGTCGACTAAGGTTGAGTCCTGCGTTGATTACCGAATCAATCCAGTTCGAAATAATTAAGAACGTCCCATCGGGTATACGCATTAATTGATATGAATTTATCTCCGAGATAACCAGCATTTATTAGATTATCCCACATCGACGTTAATATTTCACATAGATGAAAGCATCATAAGAAATGACACGTTAATTTATTCAACGTATTTCTTCTTTATTTTTTTTATATTTGTATAATATATTGAAAGTTATGTAAATTCTACACGCGTACCTTAATCAAAATTCAATGCGGGGCATCATCATACCATCAAACTGATTACAAATTTTGAAATTTCCAAAAAGCACCCTCGAAACGCAATTAGACCCATCGAAACGTACACAGTGTACACAAAACTCACGATTAATACAGAATTCAGACCATTTTATTCAACATAAATTAATTATTTCCGATTTTTTACCAAATCAGAGTCCATCCACGATCCGAATTCTTCTACGCTCTTCACAAACTCGCACGTTCGATCTTCAATATAAATTAAGGACTTTCTGTACGCACTAATTTCGTTTTTTTTTTCCTCCATTATTTTATTTGTTTTATATACATATACAATATTATAGTTGACATCAGTCCGTCCCTCGTCTCTGGTTCGTAATTGGGTCCCGGAACGTGACCGAAATCACTTCGTCGGAACGGGCGCTAATTCCGACTTTTGAACCGACCGACCGATCACATTTCGGCTTAACGCGATGGTCGACACTCGAATACAAACTACTTTTTCGTATAGCCCACAAAATTCGCGAAATTCAATGTTCTTTTCGGCCGATTGAAATTCGCACGAGTGCCCAGGTGAGAGCGCTGCCGTGCCCCGGGAATTTTCCGTTCTCCGAGTCTGTTACGCTTGTTTTAATTCGGATTCTTCTGTCTTTCTTTTCCTATATACTCTGATGTATATAGAAAATGTATATATAAATAAATTTGTATGCGTAACTGAATTGAATTAATTATCGTATAGTTGAAGCGATTGTGGAAACGGATGTGATATAAAATTTATTGGGATGCTGTTATGCGGCAATGATTGTGCATACTCGAAATGGTCGATCGCATTTGGTAAATTTAATCCTCGTAGTGTATTTATTTGAATGGCAAAATTGATGCGATTTTCGGCGTATTGAACGGTTAAGCGGTTTATTAATAGTTGGAAAATTATAAATTTTTGCTTTATGAAAAAATTCGGTTATTTATCTTCTCGTTGTGTGAGTTTTTCATTATATAATAGCTAATTATAGCTTTTCTAGGAGATTCATTTCAATATAATGAATGAGATAAACATATTTTTAAATTTTAATGAAATACAAATTAAAACATCTCAACAAGGCAAATCGACTATGTGATTGTTAATTATAATTTTCTTTGATTGAACTCAAGTGAGCTATATTTATATCACAATAAAATAATGATACGACCTATTTAAATATTAAATAAAACACGCAACTAATCAATAATCGATTCAAAACATTATAAATATATGATTACCACAAATTAGTTATATCAAAGTTCATTTATACGAATCAAAAACATATAATCTAATCATTAAAATTTTCCATTACATTTTCCCCGACCCGTCGCGCAGCATCCAACACAAAATTAACCAACAAAAACATTTCGGACGTCAACGATTTTGATAAACGGCATTGTAACCGAAAATGAGAGAGGGGAGAAAGTCGTTGAAAAGGAAATATAAAAAAAACAACTCCGAAACACTCGAGCCGCCCGGGTGTGTTTCGAAGGCGTTTTCACAACCGACACATCCTCGCTGCGGGATTTTTTCCCTATTAACCACTCGGGATGATTTGTATCCCGTCACTTTTGGCCAGCGCCGTTGATTTAAGGCCTGCGAACCCACCCCTGGACTTTCGGGATCGGGGTGGGTCCCGTTTTCGTGGAAAAGGGTCGTCGTCGACGCAAAAAGCCACACCGCAGTTGGCGGGTTTTCTTTTATTTTCGCGAGACCCCTTTCTCTCTTGTGAGGGCGTCCGACGCTCGCTTGTGACCAGTGCCGAATAATTTAATTATATTTCGGGAGTGTATAAGCAGATGCGGAATTAATTTTTGTTGAATTGAAAATTATTATGGTTTCGTGTGTGGTTTTTTTTATGCGTAATTGTGTTGTTTTTGGTTTATTTGTAGGAGAAATGTTAAATTAAGAGAAGTTGGTTAACAAATCGTTTTATGTTCGAGTTTGATTCAACGATTTCTCAGAATATAATATGAACTTCATGTGTTGATATTTGAGTTTAAATACTTTTTCCCATTCCTTTATTCTTTAGAAACTAGAAGAAAATTACCATAAAGTTAGTTGAGTATAGAATGTACCCTTTAATCTGTTTTCACAAAGCTCTTGCTTTTTCGGAATTACAAAAATTTATATAATACACAAACTTTAATGTAATTCAAATTAAAAACTTTAAAATTTTTTTGCATTAACGTCATAATACATATATTCAAATTATTACAATATTTTAAAATTCTCTTTAAAATACTTTATAGAAACATATGTACATATATTCAATTATTATAAATTCACTAGAACTCTATATTTCAAAACATAGCATCACTCAGCATTTTGTTTCCGTTCTTACTTACTTTTCTGCTCTTATATATAAGTCAAAGAAATTAATAGCTGCATAATTATTTACATACCCTTTCATAGAACGTCGGTCATAAATATCCTTACGGTCAAGTGCCATCAACCCTTTAGGTCCATAATGAATGTTTGATCATGCTAAAATTCTGCACGGTCGCATTTACATCGTGAGCACGCAAAATTTCGTCAAAACAATATATTATATTACGTGTAAAGGAATATAAACTTCGGAACTGGCTGCAAATTACTGATATCACATAATGAAATACATTATGCATCCATATTCATTGAAACACACTAGTTATTCTCGTGTGAAAACCTTATTTCATTTTGGATTCACCTGATGACCTTTTAATAATTGTATATTATTTCCGTAGTATAATTATGATTATTTATATTCACCATTAGAAAAATGAGACGTCAGATAAATTTCAGTGTTAATTCCACTCTTTCTCCAATTACCCAGAGAAGGACCTGATTACACGCAACGCCAGACAACCGAAACAATCTTCAGACAAGAAGCGAAAAAAAAATAAGCACCGACCGCCTGCGAAAAAAAAAACAAACGAACCTCATACACGTAATGGCGGTTATTATTTTCGACGCGAGACTCCCGGATAATAACAACACGACCGTGGAGAAAGTTACACTCCAGCCTGCGGATCGGGAAAACTGCGAGGAAACGCGAATTTCCCGGGAAAATTTTCCGAATTTGGCGCGCTTTACGGCCGCACGTCAGCCGGCGCGTTATCGCGCGCGCATACCGCGCGCTGCAAAATTATCGCAACTTTGCGGATTGCTCGCATGTTTCGTCTGATTCGAATTAAATTATGTGTGTATGTGTGTGGAGGAAATTCTGGGCTGTTAGGTGTGCCGGGTTTTGGCCGTGTTCGTCTGCTTTTAGCAGTTGGTAGTCTTTTCGCGGGAAATTTTCCGGCGGTGTTGTGAAAGCGGGCGAAGGCATTTTCGCTTATGTGCTTTGAATGAAAGTTTCAACGGTTTATGATATCGAGTTTATTTTTATGTCGGGATGATGCTTTCGGTTTATTAAATGAATATTTTCACGTTTTTTATGTGTGTAGTATTTTGTTTAATTTTTAATATAAGTTTGGAAGTGTGTATATATTGTATGTATGTATGTATGTATGTATGCGATTTACAAAATTACGGTAAACTAGGTGGCTAAAATCACCTCGCTATATTTACATGCGTAATCTTTTCATAATGAAAAAACTTTTCAATTCCTTTTGTTCTTCGACGACATTGAGAAAGTTACATAATATCTTTTAATCAAGTATCAAGTCCAAAGCATTATTATAATAAGCTCTATAGTTTAATTTTTTCTTTGATTATATTTTATGAAAACGTTTTTGTAAACATTTAAGAATAATTAAGAATTTCACTTAAAAGTTATTTTTAGAAAAAGAATGTTCCAATTTCAGTAACAAAGAATTTTTCACTAAACACTGCTTTCCCCTTATTAAATATCGCAGGTAAATTTAATTACAGAAAAAGTGAATTTCTCAAATTTTCTACTTGACAAACACATTTTTTTCATTCCTATAAATAATAAAAAATACAACAGAGAGATTTTGTGCAAAATTTTAAGATAAAGTATTCTTTTTATTTGATCGAAATAAAAAAATTATAAATTAAATACACTCCTATCGAAAAGATATAAATTTTTATTGGATTTCTTGAAATTTCTCCAATTTAATTTATACGAATATATTTATTGGTTTTTTTTTAATTGTATAATTTTATATTCATAAATACGAGGGGAAAATATATATTTATGCAATTTGACTCGTGAGGAACAAGATAATTAAGATATTATCCAAGCTTATATCAAAGCCATTGAAAAGAAAAATATTTACTTTGACATTTTGTATCATGAAACCAACCTTCGTTGTCAATTTATTTGAGAAGTAATGAATTTCAAATGAATCTGAATTTTATTAATATCATACAAGTATTTTTTCATTAATATTATGTATTATTTTTTTTATTTATTTAATAGCATTAAATTTAATCGAATTTTTATTTGGTGAAACCGATTTAAATGACATAATATAAAATTTCTGATATATTTTTTTCAACTTTTTTGGCTTCCAAAAGTCGATGTCTCTGTAATAACAAAAAATGTCCAGCGATGTTTGCGCAAAAGTGAAGATCGATCAATATTTGATAGCAAGGGTCTTTTCTTATTAGCAGAAACCCTCAAAGGCAATCGGTAAACCGACCCAGATAGACGGGTTATTTTAAAAAAAACTTTTTCATCGATATTAATGAAAGGAAAATATAAAATTCTATTGAAGTATACCTATATAATTCAAGTGAAATGTTATAGTCACATTAAATTATAATAGTTCATGTTCGTTAATTCATTCAATCACAAAATTTATTACCAACATTCGAGTTAATCTATTTAATGTCTTTTCATTAACTTATCAATATACATAATATACAATCTTGGAAATGTATACAAAATCTGTTTCTAACCTTAGGGTAATATTTCAGAGCCGCACAACAATCGCTGAACAAAACTGTTGTTTGCTATTGTCAACCCGCGTCATCTTTCATTGTCGACTTTTGTTCGGAAACAGTGTGTAAAATATATATGAACTCTATTCATACATTATGTTTAATCGATTTATTCCTCTGTATCGAGGTAGGACAAAAAAACTGAAAACCATTTGATATAAATAAATCGCTGGTAAAAACCATAATTAATAATGTTAATTACATTTTTTTGATATATGTTCATGTACTTCGTGTCTCGTGTCATTTTTCATGAAAAATTCATATTCAAGAACATTTTTGAATCGCATATATATTAGAAATTATGCAAATTTCTTCTGAAAATAAAACCTGCGAAATACATTTACATAATTAAAAATCTCCAATTAATCGTAAATAAGACTCGATATAATTTGACAATCGCATTTTAGTATTGAATTAATCACATTAGCTGTTACGTTCGAAAAATAAATCCAATCATTATTCATAAAATACTTTAATATATCGAAAAAACAATTACTCAGCTCGAACATCCATTATCCCTTACATGCAAGAACACAACCGTTCTCAGAAAAATTATTTTCATTCCATAAATTTTCGCAACGAAACTCGTATTTATTCAAAGCACGAACATATTTATTAAGAATTTTTCACTTGGGCCTCACATAAAGCCTCCTCGGATATGTCACTGCGAGTTTTCCACGAACTGCGCACCCTATATTATTTATGTGCGCCTCGGGGCGCAGTATGCAGTCGCAGCTGCCGGCGATGCGATAAGAAAAATAAAAGAAAAAAACTTGCCAGAAATGCGATATTAAACCACAAAACCTGCACACGAAATACAAATGTTCGTGGAACAAAAGAAATAGGAAAAAGTGGCATTCCTGTCCGATTATTATATGAATATAGATATGGAGGGTACGTATTATAGTTTATTCATAAAATGGGACTGTGCAAAAAAAATGGAAATTTTATTGTTATGTATAACCGAATAATTTGAGCGAAATTAATTTTCGAAACGAAAATTTGTCACTGAAAAATTATGTAGGATCTGGACAAAGAAACTTGACAGTTTTTGTCTAAAAAGGTACTCAACGAATTTTGATGTTAATACTTAAATCAATCTTATGTCAATTATTAATTTTATGGAATATTTTTATAAAACGTATTATAAATTCCAAATAATACTTACAAAATACAATTTATTTTTTGAGAAAAATACATTCATTCCAAATTTTTCTGAAACAAACATATAAAGGCAACAAAAATTTTATGACTCATTTGTTGCAGCTGCGATTTTATTATTTCCCGGCAACGAATATCTTTTCTTAGTTTATAACTCATCAAATAAACGATAATTCTATATATTTTTAATTTGAAAATTTTATAAGTCATAATATAAGTTCGAAGCCGAAGCCCCTCGCATATTATGGTACTTCGGTTCTCGTTTATGAGGGAAAGTGATACGCTAAGAGATGGCGGTCGATTCTCGCTAAATTCGAGGGAAATTCTGCGTAAACACGATAAATCTCGAAAATATTTCGCATATGCGATAAGCTGAGGTCCGATTTATTGGCGGTGAAAGCCGGACACCGTAAATCGGAATTGCGGAAAACCCGCACGAAATACACGTTTCCTGCGTCTCGATAATGCGCTGACTCCGAACGAAATTTTCCGTACGAAAACGCTCTACACCTTCACATTATAAACGATCTTTGATATAAATCTGTAGCGGATAAATTTTTTTTTAATTCGAAATAAAATAATATGTGCTTAGTTAACAAAATTCATATCGTCGCATATTTATTCTTAGTAAAATAATCATAATTTAATTAAAAGAAAACAAATTTATAATGTTTTTAATCAATATTTCAATTTTTCAATATAAAGAATAAAAATTCACTAGTCTCAGTAGATTCTTAGAATAATTTACTAACATTTTCTCAGATAGGACTACTCTAAATGGGATAATATTTTTTCTCACTAAGACCTTTTTCAATAGAGATAAATTCAACGACCCCTTCACTAACATCAATAAAGCAATTCTTAGATTTTCTTATCACCAAATTCCAACAATATTTCATTCCAATTAACGCCAACTAATATCAATTCCCCGAACGACTCCATCGCGCAGATTTAATTTTTCGCGAACAATCACACACTCGACGCGAATTATCAATATTATCTTTCGATTCTGCCCATCCACCTACCGCCTTAACTCGATCAATTAACTCCGCCAGAAAATTAGAACTGTATAAATTTAATTACGACCCAGCAGACGCCATTAATTTTCGCCGACGCGGGCGTCACAGCCGAACAATCTTTGACGGACGACGATGAACGATGGTGTTTGCGGACGAGCTGACTCCATCCAGGTGAGGACTACGCCATGGCGTGGCTCCCGAAGAATTCGATGAACACGTCGGTAAATTTATCGCCGTAATTAATGCCCGGGGGGTGGTGGGTGGGACGCTTTTGAAAATTAATTTGCGTCGGCGACGCTTTGTTGCCTCCGCGACAAAGTCGGCACTTTCGCTGTTGCCGAGGAGTTACAAATCGGTTTCGGGTCGAACCGTTTCGCAATAAATCGAGGCTCGGTCGCTGTTTCGGATAGATTTCGACGTTTTGAGCTGTTTGGTTGGAAAAATAATGTTCGAGTCGGTCCGTTTTGGCGCGGATGGTTTGGGCGTTCATGAACTTCAAAGTGAAGTCGGTAGTTGTGTTGCTGTTTTGGAGTTCGTTTTTTTTGTAACTTAAATCGAGTCGGGATTTATTTGTGTTGTTTTAAAGTTAATTAACTTTTCTAATTAAAAAATAGAATAAATCCTTTCGAGTGTATCAATTATACTTTCGTTTGATTCGAGTCGTATTTTATTTCGGTTCTGGAACGTCAGTGATTAATTAATCGACTTAACTTTCGTATTGTAATTACGCAATAAAATCAAAACATAAAAAGCCTCTTAACGAAAATGATAAATTTAAACTTTTCGACGATTAAACTTAAGACTCTCTTAATACGATAATATAATAGAATCACTTTACGCGATAACTTCCGCTCATCGGAGAAAAATCAATATAATCCTCTCATATACGCGATATCATAAAATATCTAATTTCACATTTTTTACTTAAAATTAAGAGAAATCAATATACTAAAACTTAAATTTTCCTAGAAATAGAATAATCATAACCAAACAACAACTTTAACCTTTCAGAGAAGCACACGTCAAGAAAATCGCCCACATATTTCGAACTCTCACGCATCCCTCTTACCGGTAAACAATCTTATACACCACGCAAACCTAATTAATATTATATATAATATTATTTAATATAAATAGAATATACATTTCTATAGTGATTCTATAATGCCTAGGCCTGATAAGCATCCGGCGATGTCAGAACGCGACCAAACACGACATGATAGAGGACGGTCCGTCGATCCTGCTTCCGATTTCCAGGAACGGGACTTCGACGTGTCCTGTGATCAGAGTCACGTGTGACATAGAGTTTGCTTACTATGTTAAATACATTACCGTATAATAGGAATAATGTATAAAATTAAATTTATATTAGTATTTATGGTATTTTTCAATGCATCAGCTCTCTCACTAATCACCCATGTTAACCTTTTCCACTAACGAGAATTTTTCGCAGTAGATATGCCGATGATCATTTTCAATGGTTTTATCTACAATATTCATTCAATTCAATCTAAAATATTTACAGGTAAACTTATAGAATCGGTATTATATTTCATATTTTGTAAATGATGCACTCAGCTCAAATTCTGAGCTATTCGTATAAAAAAAATGGAACTATGGTGCACCCAGTGCGCCAAACGAGTGGAAAGGGTTTTAAACTCTGAATGTTCATACCTTTGATCTGAAATTTTAAAGAGATAAAAATATTAAAATTCACTTTTTCTTTATCATTACGTGAATATTATTATCAATAAAAAGTATAATAATTTATAATATTTTTATACTAAAACATAAAATTTTTCTTACCGAAACACCGCATCGATAAGAAACACATGCGTCCAATTTACCGTAACAACGTCGCTTTTCCGCAAACTCAAATTGCAAATTTCGCACATAAACCTCTAATATAACACACACACCAATATATTTCCCGAGACAATATACGATACGACCATAGTGCGGGTCCGTTTAAACGTCACGGTTTCGTGACGCGACATAAATTCTGTCCCACGTACACTCTGACACGTTGTCACCTCGACTCCGACCGACCTGCTTTATCGCCTCGGATATCGATAACAATTTGACGTTTGGACTTTGATTAGTTCCAAATTTGTTATTGCTTGGGTTGCGGAAGACTGTGTCGAGGGTTGGGTGGGAGTTTTGAGTCGTGTTTGAGGTTTGAATGGTTTTTATAGGAGCTTTTATTGGTGTAGTTTGAAATGGTGAATCATGTTTAATGTGTGTTAGATAAGTTCTGGTTTTATGGGTTGATTTTAACTCGGATTATGTGTGTAATAATATTTTTTATTGAAGTTTGTAATATAAAATAGTTTAATAATGTGATCAATGTTGTAGGTTAATAATTTATATTTTTTTATAGAATATATATTATTACGAGAATATAATTTAATATTTTTCTGTTATAGTTTGATTCGAATAAGTTTTTCACTTAAATAAAATTAATACTGTTCATTATCATGTCATCGTAACATGCAACATGAATCATTTAAAACCGAATAACATGCAAACATTCATTAAATTTTATGTGAGTATGAATGATTTTTTAATTGAAAATGAGTGTTATTAAGGGGAATATTAGTTTTTTGTGATTTTCTAAAGATAAGTATAATATATATTTCGTTATATTCGACCATAAAATTTTCTTGTGCAAACAGTCAATCAATCATCTGTCCTTTGTATGAAATTTTAAACAATTAATGTTGCAGCAATTAATTAATTTTATAATCTACTATGCGCCATACTAAAGACCCAATTATTTTAGAAATAATAGTCAGTTACAAAATATATAATAATTTCATTTAACGTCTGCTTATTTGACAACTTAATGAGTATTCCGTGTTAAATTATACGATATCGATTGCTGTGCTTCTGCGAGCTATTTTCAAAATTTGTATAGACTGATAATGAAAGACTTTCTAGAAGTTTATGCAATATCTATAATTCGGCAATAAACATGAAATATTACTCGAAACTAACATAAATGTCCTACTGAAAATTTATGATGTTGTATGACGGTTCCGTTATCCAAAAGCATGTTTTATGCCTTTTTATTAAATGCGTTTTCATTTTTGTACCCATTTGTCGTCTCTACTTGTAATACACATATGAAAAACATGATTTAATCTGAACGACAATCTTAAATTATTCAAATTAACGTGTCGGTGAATTTCATTTATCAGCGTGCCATGGCCGCTGTAACTACGCCTTATTTACGAACAAAACTGGAAAAATGTTGATTAATTATTCAAAAACATAAAAGGAATAAAATGTCGTGATAAGGAAACGTATCAAATCAAAAATATACCTTTCATAGTTCGTAACATGTAATATTTAAGCGTATCGTATAACCACGACAATTATTCAAAAAGAAAATTATACCGATTATTAAAATGAGCACGATATCATAATTTTCTCCGTATACTCTTATCTTGAATTATTAAATTATGAACACTGAGGATAATTTGTGCTCTATATATTTTCATACAAAAATGACTAGGTTTGAGTAATTACAACTTACTGAAAGGTGTTATTTTTTTTTCAATTTCTTATGTTATAATATTATTACACACATGTTAATTTGATCATGAAAAAATAAATGTTTCGTAAATATATCGTAAAATCGCAATTTCCACGATATCACCTAAAAATCAACAGCTTTAGCGATACATCACGTAACATCCGTCAGGAAAACAAAATCCGCGGAAGTACCGAAAATCGTCGCAACAAACACGAACAAAAACCAAAATGTACACAGAGAAACAATGGTTGACCCTGGCTGCCGGAAGAAACCGAATCGATCACGTCCATCTTGACGTTTTCGGCCCAAATTAAGTGCGTTTTGATTTATGACAGAGGTTAAAAAGTTATTACAGACGGCCGAACAACAATGGCTGAAAATTTGAAAGGAAAACACGTGTGTTTGCAGTTGTTTTTAATACACATTGTGCCATATAAAGTGGCGATGTATTATGGATATAGGTCTGCTATATATAGAGTGTAGTTTACGGATGTGGTGGTGGAAGGTGTCGGAAAAAAATGGGAATGAAAGTGGCTTTGTTTCTATTGTGAGCAGCGCACGACATGACAACAAATGTGACTGCTCGCAAATGGCCGCGTACTAATGACGCCACTTTTTGGATTCGCAAGATTTTTTTCTTGAGTCCTCTTTTTTAATTGCTATTCATTAATCTGACTTCGGGTGAACAAAGTTTGAAGCCTCGTAAAATTTCAAGTTTTCATACTTCAAACAAAAAAAAATTAATATATACATATACATATATTAAATTTTATACGAAAATATTTTTCACGTTCTATGAATGAATAAATAAATCGGCGCATATGTATATCGAAACACATTCGATCCCAGATTTCCTCGGAAAAAAGAGATAACACACACACCGCACAGCATATATACTCCGGCACATATTTTTCCTCAGCATCAGCTTCGAAACACGGTGTATCAGCCTGTACGCACTTCTCGTGTTTTCTTTACGCATACGCGACGAAGTAAGCGAAAATTTATCAGCGTATTTGAACCTCCTTTCAGACGCCATCCGTCGTAAACTTTTCGTCGAGTTTCTTACGTCTTGAATATAACCGCCTTCGTTGCAAACTCTTCCTTTTCAGACACCATGCCCGCCAAAAACCGGTTGGAAACATTAAAATCGTTTTCAGATCTGAACTTAGACAGATTTATTGTTTTACCTCTTTTTTATTATAAGGATATCATAAATTAAATACTTTTCATATGAAAAATTATTTTTATGATTGGTTGATTGATTGATTGTTAGATTTTTTTAACAAGCCGTTATCGATAATATCAATATTTAATATTTCTTATATTATGAATATGAAAATGAATTTTTGTATTAATTTTTCAATAATATTATTACAGATAGTAAATAAAGAAATGGAAATAATTATTTCCTTTTTTATGTTATAATATTTTATACAAAAGATTTCCTTCGTTGTTTTTGAAACATAAATATAAGAAAATATGGAAATTGCAAAATACAGTTTCCATTGTTATTGCACTCGTGGGATTTTAATCAGCAAATCATATAATATGAATGCGACAGTAAAATATTTTCTACGCCATATACAAACAATTTGATAATACGGCACGATAAAGTTTTCCGGAATAGCATCATTTGGTTATATGACCTCACGATTAAATAATTCATGAGTAATTATGATCACCGATACTTTTTTCATTCGATACACTCATATAATCGGCATCGATTAACTAATTATCCAGAAATTGGAACCGCAACATCAAATTGCTGTCAATTTAATTAATTATTCGCTCAAGTGCCACGAGCTTATTAACGCACGCGTTTTCCACTAATTGCGACCACTTGTCGGATTCCCGCGTTAATATTTCACTCTTTCGACATGTTATTGCGGACGCTTGTTTTAATTAAAACACCGTCTGCATATACAAGTGCAAGGTCTTTCTCAAGGGGAGGGTTTTTCGAGGGCAAGGTCGATTACTTTTCAGTCGTTACAACAATGTTTCATGAGAAAGTGAACATAGTTTGACCGAGATAAGAAGTACTTTGTTTGCAAACTTGGATTTGCTAAATGTTGAATCTAGACAATAAATTTTACTGTGAAACATCAGCGGAGATTTTCATTGTATATTAAGAAATGTATTATAGTATTACATGGCGATATTTTATATTTAAGTATCATATGTATTGATACAGTTTATTTATATAATCAGAATATTAATGACATGTTAAGATTCTATTTTAAACACAATCGTTTCACTGAACAATTTTTGAATTTATAAAAATCTCATTTGAATAAGAAAATATCGATATTTTAAATTGAATTCAAATACACCCAATCCTCTTTTTATACGGGGTATACGTTCCATGTTTGAAAAAATATATGGCGACCATATAAAAATTGGAGATTGATTATATCAGCATATTTGGACGTAACATCCATCAAAATATACTTTATAAAACATGTGTAATTTGAAAAAGTTACACCATATAAAATCATTAAAAAACATCGAAAATTTTCATTTAATAACTACAATTGTATACTGGAATAATAACACTTTTTTATATACCGTGTTATTTTTATTAAAAAAATTATCGGTTATTTTTCTTTGAACCAAGTAATTCCAGAACCATTTAAACCTCGCATTGCGACAAAACCCATCCACATCCAATAACCCTCACATGCAAAACCTCAGAAGCAATCCTCGGACCATTGTGACCGCAAAACTACACGCTCAATATTAATCAATTCGCAGAACGTCCCCGCAATATGATCGCTTAATCTCCACGTGAAACCATTAAGCCCATTGAGCCGTCGTCGAACAGCATCCTCGGCAAAACCCGAAACGATACATTATCGGCAACGGTCCATTCGAATCGGCATTTCTTCGGACGTGAGGGCCGCAAACATGTCGCCCATGCCATTTTCCTTCCGGATCTTATTTACTGTGCCTACACCTTGGGATACGTGTTGTTGGTTGTGTTGTGCTGTGCTATTTTGCTCCGGGAGACGCTTTCCGTTTATTTATTAAAAGCCATTCATCAGCCGAGCTTTTTGCCATGCGGGGGTGCTTCTTTGAGCGCGGCAGTGGTGTTCAATTTCTTTTCATGTGTTTGGTTCCTATTTTTGGGTGGGTTTCTTTTTTTTTGGATATGCGTAATTATGATTGATAACTGAAGTCTGAGAAAATCATTGTTTATTCGAAAAATGTGCGATTTTCGAATAAATAATGATTGAAATGTGCGAAATTGTGAATCATTAATATTCGATCTCGTATTGCGAAAAAATCGCTACATACATAAATATTGAAAAAAATATTGAAAATAAATAAAAATGTATATTTGGAATAAATGAAGGAAAAACATTTATAAAAAGCGTGACCATAGTGATATGACGAATGTATGGTATTATATGGACATATGAAATAGTGATAGATATTTAAAAGATTGTAAAAGAATATAAAAATACTTGCTAAATTATAGTTGAAATGATTAAATTATAAAAAAAACAGATCATAGCTAAAAATGTAAATTATTAAAAATTAAAATGATTGGATAAGTTTTCCTGCATAATATAAAATAGAAGTTTCACAGTTCCTAGGCATATAAAATATATATATTATGATTGTATTCATCTTTAATAATATCATTTTAATTTACAAAAATTGATAATTTACTGATGCTCAATAATTTTAATAATCAAATAAGTACATTCAATAATGAAGTTATTAAAATCAGATCTTTCCAAAATCACTAGATTTTTCCAAACAATAAAATTCGAAAAAATTCTACTGCTTCCCTCAAACGCAGCTTTTTACATTAACACCGCAGGGCACAGGCATGTTCGAAACGATCGCCGCCTAACCAAATATATTCTCAATTTTCGCCGACAATGGACCGCTGTATGATGACCCTACACAAAATGGAGACCACTCGAAATAAATGAGGTCGGCCGGAAAATTTTGTCGCTCGAACGAACCTTCCGCGATATGATTGACGCCTTTGGTGCGATCGTTGGCCGACCCAAAAGAATGTTCGCTTTTCAATTCAATTTTCTTTCACAACATTATGTTGCTGAACGTTCCGATAACATTTGGTCGTGCGATTGGTGAAAGACTTTATAAGATAACGTTCGTCGTGTGTCGAACGTGAGTGAAGCCTGCCAATCTGTCGGTGGTGAAAATTTTATTTATATATATTTTGAATGTGGACGATCGAGTAATTTATTTCCGTCCGTGTGAAAACGTGTCATGTTGTTTTCTGGCATATCCACAGTTGGGATGTTAACGACTGAGTCGAACGATGTTAGTTTACCTAAGTAATTATTAGTTTCGTTAGTGTTAATCACTTCGGGAACTTTGTTTAGCACCATTTTTGAGACCATAAATTAAAGTTTATTTGTAACGCGCTCGACTCGTTTTATTTATCGTTATTTAAAGTCGACGTAATTGAGATTTAGTACGTGCCGGGAGAGTTCATTTAAAAATGCAATCTCTACATCAAATTCAATTTAATTTCAAACTTTAAATTCATCCTAAATTTTCACACATAATATTTAATAAAATTATTAAAACTTTTTATACATTTTTCCACCAAAACGCTGCACCTTTGAACAATCGAAACGTCAACGTGAAATTTAATCAAAACCGGCTTAATCGAACGCACCGCGACCGAAACAAAAGATCACATTCTAAAAATAAAAATTAAATAGAACCGAACACGAATCCAACGCAATAATACGTATCGGAGGTAAAATTCCACCCCACGCCAAAAACTCGCCGCAGGGATATAACGCTGAAAGTAAAAAAGTAGCGACATAAGTCTCGATTTTAAGCCCCGTTCTGTTGCCGGTTGTTTTCAGGAGTTGAAATTAAGCGGCGTCGTCTATTTGGCGCTTTCGACGTGCTTTCGCCGGTACATATTATATACGCGAGCTTTGTAACGGACTCGTTATAATCGGATAAACGAAACTCGCGTACGTGGAGCGTTCGCAGGATGACTATCGAACGATATTTTTTAATCCTGAACAATTTTTATTAATCGGAGATTGTGGCTTGGAATTTAACGATTCGTTGATTCTGATTTTTTTTTTTTTTTTTTGGTCGTTTTGCGATCAAGATGATTGAAAAGTGATACGAAATTTTTTAGACATGTGTTTTATGTCAAAAAAAGAATTTTGTCATTAAAAAAAGTTAATTTTATATCATTTCACTGATGATAAAAAATCTATATTCATTAATGAAATACAATTACTACAATGTTTTACATTGATTCTTTATCCCTTCACTCTTAATAGAACATCGGCTTCCTTTTTTCGTATTATTATTTTTGATGAAATATCTTTTGAAATTCTTTCAAAAAATATAACTTCTTAGACACAAGAACAAAAAAATTTTGAATATACATATGTATAATAAGTTAAGGAATTAAAACATATTAATTGAACAATAAAAATTATTTTTATAATATTTTGACGAATATTGAAAATTAGTAAAACTTCGCATAGACCCGTTAGCAGGTGAGTGATTGACTTTATCGGTTCGGTTCGTGCACACGTCCAATCGATGAGCTCGAACCTGTTTATAACCTTCCCACTATCCTTCCAGCTATGAATAAGGGATGACGAGCCATCCCTTATTCATAAGACCGGATGGTTAATACCGAAATCGCGCACACACTCACGCACGCTCATTTGCAGTTCGACGACAAAGCCTTCGATCTAGGCTCTCCGGTTCGACCCGATGAAATTTTCAACGGTTTTCCAACTCGATAATGAATGGTTTTATTCTTTTCAGGTTCGTGGCTGGTGTCTTCTTGAGGCATAATGATACGCCTGTCGTCAGAGCTTCTGGAAGGGAGTTGAGCTACGTGCTGTTGGCTGGTATTCTGATGTGCTATTGTGTCACTTTTGCTCTTGTGCTTCGTCCTACTAATTTCGTTTGTGGGCTGCAAAGGTAAATAAATCTTTGTATCTTTGAAGTAAAAATTTCATAAAACAACCCATTTGAATTTCTTAAAACAATACTGTATATTCAAATGGTTATTTAAGTATTATATTTTCAAAAAAAAATTCTGTTGAATATTTGAATATGAAAATAAAATTATATTTTATTGTTGAATTAATTACAGACTGACTTATTTAATAAAACTAATTTCAGGAAATCTAAGTGGTATTTATCTTGCAAATTTATTGTCGACTACGTTGGTTCTTTAAAAATAGGAAAAAGTATCATTCGTATACTTTCGTGAAGCAATCGCAATATATTTTAATCTTTGTAATGTATTTTTTATGCTTCTAAAAACACAGAATTTCACTTACATTTAAATTATACAGGTTTTTCGGATTTATATACAGCTGAGAAGTTTCATTTTGTATCCAAATTCTCAATTAAGGATTAACTCGATCTAGATTCAAATAAAATACTTTTGCTTTATCACAAATCTGATTATCTGCAAAATAGACCATTATAAGGCAAATGAAACTTTTTTGCATCACAAAAAAATTCAAATCCGAAATGGATTTTTTTCGTATATTAACCAAATTATTCTATTGCACTTTTTTTTTTTTTTTTTTTTTTTTTTACAAATTCGTTTATCTGATAGCCTAGTCTGAAAAGCTAATTTTTTTCTACGAATACATTTGTAACGAAATGTTCTTAGTCGATTGTTCATGTCGAATCGACGGGTCTCTCAAAAGAAACCGACCTCATTTAAAATAAAATAGGTTACATTTTTTTGTCCTAATACAAAACCCTTCGAAAACCATTATTCTTTATCTCAAAGTCACACTTGAGTAAACCGAACATTACACTCACCCGCTCACGAAAATCGCTTCAGACGATCGTGTATTATTTATGCGTGAAATTAAAATAATTTTCGCATACATAATAATATACGCAAGGAGACAGATCATTATTCGCCGGGGATACGGCTACACACGAAGATTACTGATAGATTATATCTCCGATAACCGAATATGAATAATATGAGCAGTATATCACGAGCCCTCTAAGATTTATCATGCTACAAACGACCGTATGGAGAAATTTAATGGCGAATAGCCGGAACGATAAACGCGTCCTAAGCTCGTTCGGACGACCTCAGAGTTTACCAAATATTGTGAAAGTTTAGCCGCTGTCGTTCGTTTCGTGTTTCTACCTCTATTATAGATGTGAGTGTTAAGTACTGTATAGTCTTAGTAATTTGAAAATTTTATTTGCTTATACCAATTTTTTATGAAAAAATATATATTTCTATATGTGTGTATTCTCACAATTTGGCAAAGCTTTATACAGAATAGACTAGGTTCATTTTATTTTCAATGAAAAATATGCATATGAAATAACATAAAATATTATATTTGTTCATTTTTCTTAACATGGATCATATTTAGAGTATTCGAGATTCATTCATTTATTTTGTAAAAATATCATCAAAAGTACATATACATATGTCTATGAAATTTTCAAATCTTAAAATAAGAAATTTCCCTTCAAAGGCTATGAAAAATATAGGTTTTTATATATAATATGTGAAATATTTTTTAATATTGCACAAAACAGAATACTCGATTGATGACCGGAAGGTTAAAGGATCGATCCCTGCTAGGGTAAAGACGATTTTCATCCGGCCTACTCATATGGGTATTCATCAATTTATTTTATGAATAACGGAAAGTATATATCCAAGGGAATTTTTTCACTAATAGATTCTAAAAAAAATCGGAAAACAAATCAAACCATCCATCACACAGATACACTTCATATCAGCAACACATCTGGAAAACGCATCGAATAACAACCATATAGAGAATCCACTATATTTACAAAACGTTACAACTTTTTCGCACACATAATATTATTGTTCGCGTGTAAAACGCGAACCCCCTTTCGACTCGCACTTGCAATAACAAGCGAAACGCTCAAAGGAAATTCACGGTCGACGGATCTCTCTTTGTCGATCCGAAAACATGTTTAAATTGCTGCAAAACGTTCACATTAAATTTTCATTTTCGACCGCCACGTCCGAGCCAGAATATCGCATGTTTCGTCGATTTTTTCCACATAGTGGATGCTGGCGATAAAATGGCGACTTTCGCGCTCGATTCGATTAGCGCATTGAAATTGAGCGGCGCGATTATTGATGATGTTATTACGGCCAATTATTATTTTCGGAGAGTCGATTTGATCCGTTTTCAATGCAGCAAATATGATTGAATTAAGTTGAATGGGCGGATGAATGTTCGTGGTGAAAATGTTACTGAAGTGAATAGAATTTGGTATAATATGTAGCCAGTCCGCTGCATTATGCGGGCATTTAACTATGCGTAATTAATCTGGATTAAATTACATACATAATATTTTAATGAAATTAATTAGTCCATTATCATATTTAAACTTAATATAAATCTAAAATTTAATTTATTTTTAGTTAAATATCAATTGAAAATATTGCTTATATTAAATTTTTTCTGACATTAGTTTCTCATTATACTTCTATTGATATTCCATAAATAAATGCAAAGTTCGTTACTGAAGCCCTCCAATACAATTTTATTCGGCAATCGACAGAGAAGGCTCCGTAATTAACGTCAATGAGCTCCCGACGCGAAAAATCATCAATCAAAAGTATGGCATCCAATAACGCCTAGAAGGCTCAAAAGAAAACAAAGCATATAAAGCGGGTCTTTGAAGTGAAAATTCCTATCAATCGTTAGTGTGATTACGGTTTTCCCTGCCGCGAACAATAAACGGATTTTTTTGTTGGGTCAAACTTTTCCGAGTCGTGTTTGACTATGTTGTTATGTTTCGAATTCTGTTTTTCTTTGCAACGCGATCCCTTCGCTTCTTTCGCATTCCAATTCCGCTTGTTTTTATGTTTGTTGTGCGATTAGTGCCTTTGAAACGTTTCGGACGATGTTTTTTTTTTATGTGTGGGAGTTTTATCGTCGTTTATATTGTTATTTTCGAAATTTCTGCTGTTTGCCGAATGTCTCAATATGCTGACTCAAGTTTACATTTTGCCTTTTACTAAGCCAATATGCATTAATTACATTTTCCATCGAGAATACAACTTGTTTGTTTAGTCATCCGAATTTTAACTACGTTCTTCGATGCAAACACATTAAAATTAATTTATCAAATTGTTTTATCTTTAGTACGTTAGTAATATAAAACTTATTATACAAGAAGTAACTTATATATTTTTCAAGAATATATTAAAAATATTTTTCAATGTGTAATAAAAACACATTTACGATTTATTTTCAGTTCACTCGATTTTTACACATCTTTTTAATGATGATCGTTATATCTGATCACCGTCCTATGAAAATTGAATATCTCGTTTGCTCAGAAGCGGTCAAAATTTGCGACGATTTTCACACATTCAATAAACCAAAACTGCAAATATTTACTTTATCCATGTACACATTGTTGCTTGCAAGATGGACGCATCCCATGAAGCTTGTAACAATTTATACTAACATTGATTGCATAATGCTGAAAGCATGAAAGAGGTGTTAACCTGTCAGTTTGTCCCGAAAAGGTTACGTGATTGATCGAATCCATTTAAGGGCCGAACGCTCTTAGATTCGTGGTCATATTTTTTCACCTTCGAATAATCGATCGATTTTAAAATAAAACGCTTCGAAAATTCAATAGAACTGACTATTCGTTTCAATCAAATTTCGGTTCAATTTCCATCAAGTCTGGTGCCTAGTGAAATTATTTATTATTCGGCAGGCTGTTTTCTTGTCGAACAAAAATACATTACCATGGATGAAATTTTAAATATTTAAACACGAAGTATAACGTTTTTAATAACAAAGAACGAATTTGTGTATCGAAGTGATGTTTTTTCAATAACATGTTGACATTTTTTATTAATTTTTTTATGTTCTTCACACATGTTCCTTAAGAATTATTGATTATTCATATACGAGTATTTTAAATATAAAAAAAATATTATATAATAAGAATTTTCGATATTATAATAAAATTCAAATTACGTACAAAAAAATATTATTTTGATATACATATGTTATTATGCCATAACATTCATCTCCTATTTTTACTATACAAACATCGGAATTTCCAGCGAAAATCAAAACTCCCAATCTTATTCACCGTCACGTAAATTCAATTCCACACCGATCAAACTAAAATACCCATAAAACGGAAAGTTATTAAATATTATCGAAATTCTAAAACGACCCTTCTGCAAAACTGCACGGACGGTATACCCGACATTTTATTTATTACTCTCGTTTCGTGTGCCATTGAAAATCAATTTTTCTTCGAGCCGAGGATATGCAGCCTCGTTTCCAAAGGAGAATTTCATTACTCCATCTCATGGGGAATAATATCCACCGGATGACACGGGACGTTTAAGGGCCGGGACTCACGAGTCCTGGTGGTAGTCTTGCAGACGTGACGCAAATACCGTCGTCTCCATGGTCCCTGAAGGTGGTCTGTGGTAGCCAATTTCATCGCTAAATTCTTTTTTTATTTCATCAATATATAAAAAATAACGAATTTGTTCGGAAAATTCAAATTTCTATATCTTAAATTATTTTTAATTGTTTGATTCAATTTGTGTATAGTAAAATAGTTTTTCTTTTTTATATTATTGTAATATATGTTTTTTACTTTTTACTTTGTTGTTCAAATTACATATTTACATTATTTAACCTAACAAAATATTATCAAGTGTGTAAAACATTATCGTTAAACGTTGTAACTCTACCTCTTTCTCTTTTATTATTCTGAAACTTTGTACACTGAAATGAAAACGACAAGAAATACTAATAATATAATTATATATTTATAAACATTGTTCCAATTGAATAAATTTATTTAGATAAAATTAAGGCTTTCCAACAATCGATCAGAAACAATACTACCAATACATTGAAAATTCTCGTAATTCGAATTCGATACTTACACGACGTGTTTTATTTATTTGTTTCGTTTCAACAGAGGTCCCATAATTCGATAGTTGTCCTATCCCAGAATTAGGCCGAGTTTTCCCTAGATACTTTCTGGGTCGTCCTTTTTCCGATCTCGTATTCCATCCTCGTTCAGAACAAATTTAAGTTGACTTTTTACGCGTTTCGCAAATTAGTCGCGGGATGTGAAATGCTGCAGTTTTTTCAAATTTTATGTATGTACAGCGGACGTGCTCGAAAACGAAATTTTCCAAGTTCGCAGTTTCAAAAAAAACTATGAATGTAGCCGTATATATTATATATCTGTATATATAGTGAAAATTTCAGTATTCATCGTACATTTAATTTAATTTAGTTATATAAAATGAAAATTTCAATACTTTAACTAGATATATTATACAATTATTTTGTAATGAAAATTTGTTTGATTTAAATCAATCTAACAATCATTTTTAGAATTCTTAAAATACAATACGAACCTTCTTGTACATTTTTGCAGATTCGGGGCTGGTTTTTGCTTCACCGTTGTATACGCGGCGTTGTTGACCAAGACAAATCGCATCAGCAGGATATTCAACGCGGGCAAGCAATCGGCCAAAAGGCCCAGTTTAATTTCGCCCAGATCCCAGCTGATCATTTGCAGTGGGCTCGTGGGCGTGCAGGTTTGTAAATTTTGCCTTATCTTTATTGCTTTCTGCCGACTTAATCTTTTTACAGCTCGCTAACGAGCTCCTATCGCGACGATTCCTCTTTTTAACTCGCCGTGAAACATTCCTTAACGAATATCCCTTAGCGAAATACTTACACTCGTTACTGCCACATTTTTTTATTTAAAAAAAATCGAAGATATCCTAATCAAAGTGTGTTTAATTGAAAGATTATACAACATCGTATCACGTTACTTAATTTTATTTTATTTTTATTTGCTATTTAAATATTTTTCCACCAATAGATTGTAAAAGTGTTTATAGGTTTTCGACTAAAACTAAAAAATCCGCTCTTCGCATCTATAATATATATAGGTACATATAAGCTGAGCGGAACGAGTCATTCCGGCGTATCAAAATATATTATACCATTTATTTTTTCACAACTGATATCGCTTTTTTCGCGGTAACGACGCTCAAAATGCCAACAACGCCATCGAATTAATACAACCAACAGAATCACATATTGCTCGTGATATATTAAAATCGTTTTTCCATTGACAGGTGCTGATAAATGGCGTTTGGATGATAATATCTCCGGCAAGAGCCATGCACCACTACCCGACGAGGGATGACAATTTGCTGGTGTGCGACAGCTACATAGATGCTTCATATATGATAGCTTTCAGCTATCCCATTGTTCTGATCGTGGTATGCACGGTTTATGCTGTTCTCACTAGGAAAATTCCGGAAGCCTTCAACGAGAGTAAACATATAGGTATGTGTGTGGTATAAACGTTCCATTATCATTACAAAGCTAGAAATGTGTGTATAGTGGAGAATATTTGTTTATTCGAAAGTCTCCTTTGAACGATGATGCTTTTCGTCGTCGAAGATAATTCAATGGAATTTCTATTATTTTTCAGAATTTTGGTCTATGTATCATGTAAATTCAGTCGATCCGTTACGTTTTTATTAAAGCAAATATTTTTTTGTGTCGTTTGAAAAAATTCCCTCCCATTGTGCGAATATTCCGCATACTGTCGCGAGCAAAAAGGCAACGACGTGATTTTCAACAAACACAATGCCCGTAGCGCAAACTTTCGGCGTATTTTTCAGGTTTAAACCACGACGAGGGGAAACGCGCTATCAAACAAATCCGAATAAAAAACCCGTGAAAAATGCACGAACAAACGCTGTCAAAATTTTCAACGACGACGTATTGATCCTACTTTGACAGTTTTTCCTTTTTTTTCAATTTGTATTTTTAAAACTTTCCATCATTGACTACCATTTTTATTATAGATTTTAATCATAATTGAAAAAAATCTGTTTTCGAAAACAATTGTTTGAAGAACGTTCAAGTGAACTTTATTTTGAGAAATAATGCTTATCATAACCATTCTATAAAATTCGAAATGAGAAATACTGAAAAAATATCTAATTTTTAATTAAAATACTGTTTTTTCAACAAGATATACATTCATCGCGAAGTTTAATTGAATTGCGTATAAAGTTCAGTGTAACGCAAAAACACTATACAAATCGACCTTAACTTTAATTAAAATCTTACTAATTGGTTGTTTTTATGTGTCCCCTTGCTGTTATCATTACAATATTACTTAAGCCCTTTCCACTAACATTTGCGTGTATATTATACATATACATTTAATCTATTATAATATTATAATATAGTAATGCGTCTGTACTCGAATTTGTAATCATATCGTTGATAGTCTTACTAATGTCTACATCTCAAATTCGTTCGTGTCCCACCCAATCCATAAGATTATTCTAGATCAATATTGTTTCGACGAAAAGCAAGAGACCCTTAATTTGATAAGAAAGGGTTTTCCTAGAAGCTTTCCTCGTACAAAGCCCATAAAATAAGACGTGATCGACTTTTCTCACCAATTGCCGAAACGTGCACTTATAAAAGTTCCTGATTTTTTTCGAGCTAACAACCAAATTTTCGCCATAGCTAAAAGTTACATAAACAGTCTTTTTAATTATTTAAATGTTTTCGTGCGCTCTTGAAAAATATTATTTCAAGCATGAGAGTGTCGTCCGTATTAATTATCTTGAAACGAGGAAACCCGGTTTTCAAAAAAAAGCATAACCGCACCGTAATGAACATTTATATTTATTTTTCAACACGGAGCAACACTCTTGCCTAAAGAAAGAAAAACCCACTGTATTCATATTTAATTTTAGCTTTTTAAATATCTCGTTACATATAATATACATAAACAACGCGATATCATCGTTCCAGACGCTCAATAGTCACGCTCAACCATAATACGCTTTTTGAGGAAACGATGAAAACTTTCATATGTGTCCAACAACTGTCCGATCTAATGACGTTTGACAAGGGTCTGAGCGTAGAGTATTAGATGTGAATTACGACGTTACACGTTTTGATTTGCAAATATGAATTTCCGCGAAATATTTCTATAGGAAAACGTAATTGGAACGATAAGGCGCCAGTCAGAACGGGCACTATCTCTGCACCGTTATTCCATGGTTTTCCCTGATTTATGTGTGACATATCGGGGAAAAAGATGTAGCACACATAATAGAGTATCAAAATGATTCCAGACTTATAATACGCTACTAAAAACCAATTAGAATCCACTAGCATCGAGGTGTGCCCCTGCAAAACTCGCAACACGACTTTCCGCCCTGTTGTTTATTAATTAACATCATCTGCGAAGAGCATCCGAGGTCTTGTCAGTGTGCGAAGAAGCATAGTTTCGAAGAAGCCCTAATTAATTCGCTAATTCTAATTAAATGAAGCACATCGCTGAATTTGGCCCGCTTTTACTAACTTCAGTGAAGCGCACAAAAAATTTTCCACGAGAAAGCTCGACTTTTCCAACTTCGATGTGCCGTGAAATGTTTTTAAAATTAAATTCGAGACTAAGTTATTTACGTATGTGTTTCTCTCTATTTCGTACTTCGGAGACATTATATATGCGAATTATTCGAAAACCTACACGCGAGTTAAGGGTTTTCGCCCTGAGAGCTTTTCTTGATAACTCCTCCCTTTTCTTCGGTGTATGCTGAAAGCTTGCGTCGTGCAAAACTCATAAAATAAGCATTCTATGAATTATTAATCTCTTCCCAAAAGAAAATACGTTTAAAATAAAGAGTATTATAAAAAAATACTTTTTTAATGAATGTTGTTTTTTTTTTTCGGTTGAGAGGATTCTCGGGTGTGATCCAATTAAGTGAAGCTTTAACTTTCATTTCGTTTTTTCACACCAAAAAAACAAATTATGCTCACAGCTAATGCAGTAAGATTATTGTGAAATTCATTTCTTCATTGTTCAACGACAAAATCCATTATCTATATATAATCCATGATTTCGCGAAAAAATTCAAATCAAAATCTTTGTTTAATCTATAGTGTACAAATTTTAAATAAAAATCAATTCCAATTTTATTTTTATTTTTAATAATATATATATATTACAATTTTCAAACCAAAAATTAAGCTTAAAGTATTTTTCATTATATTATATTATCATTATTTTTAAAAAAATATTTCAATCCTTCAATAGACGAACTAAAATTTCGAAACGATATTGGAAATCCAACAAATCGGAAAAATCGATATCAACCCGATCAAATCAAAACTGAAAAGCCGTTTTCATTCCAAAGCACCACACTTCATTGCACCAAATGTACGTTTCACGAAGCACCACGATCCGGAACCGCAAATTTTCGCCCGTTATGAAATCAGCAATTTTCACAAAACCTCCAACGACCAAAACCTCAAACTTCGAAACACTCACACTATCGAACGAAGCCCTTCCCGATCTTCCCTTCAACCTTTCGCCGCTCCCGAACTAACGACATTATTTATTGTTAATTAACAGGATTCACGATGTACACCACGTGCGTGATCTGGCTCGCCTTCGTCCCTTTGTACTTCGGGACAGGAAACCACGTCCCGTTGCGCATAACCAGCATGTCGGTCACGATATCGCTGAGCGCCAGCGTGACGGTGGCATGCCTCTTCTCCCCGAAGGTAAACCCTTAACATTGCCATAAATCAATTAAACAGCCCGCTGATCGGCACGTCTGTTATCAGTTGTACATAATCCTCATCCGTCCGGAGAGGAACGTGAGACAATCAATGATGCCGGTGCGGTACAGCGCCATCAACAAGTCTTCCGGCACTGCGAATTCTGGCAGCATGATGGCTGCTGTCGTCGTCACCGCAGCCACTTGTAATCAAAAGGAAAAGCTGTCGAAGCAGATGCCTCCGAAGCAGATGCCGACGGAAACCTCTAGTGAGTGTTTTGATTGTTGTGTGTGTATGTGGAATTTTAATGTTGTGATTTAGTGTTGTCGTTAACATTAAATGGGTATCGATCTTTATAGTTTGATATTAAATTTTATCGTTATCTAAAGTGCTGCTTTTAAATATTCAAATTGTCCATTAGAGAAACTGAAGAAAATTCTGTCAGGATATAATGCATGCTTTTATCTCTTCGGAATAATTTATCTTATATTCTTTCTAATTTTCAAAGTCGTTTTAAAATAAGAACGGAAATTTAATAAGCATGAATAATTTATTATATTTTTCAGTAAAATTTTTAATCAAAATATTAAACATTTTGACTAGAATCGATCAAATACAAAGTTCTTATTATATTCGTACTCATTGTTACAAAACAATATCTTGAAATTTCAACTATAAATCTTCTCGTTTAGACACGAATAATATGATTTATTTAGATTACTGTATATATAATATTTCTGTACTAATAATCTAAATTACACCTTCCACCATAAACTCACCACATTCATAAAATATATTCTGCTTTTATTCCCATTTAGACATGGAGGTGAAAAAGGTCAAACTGGAGGAAAAATCGACCCAGACTGAAACGGCGTCGTCAAACGGTACCAGCAACCACACAAATACCAAAAGCGTCCCACTGTTGACGTCTTTACCACTAAACGATCCCTCAAAGCACCAAAGGAGGAGCTCACACATATCAGATCTACCATCACCGCAATCCGTCATCGTCAAGTTGAATAACAACAACCCGAACATGGTGACAACGGCGAGGCCGACGGCCATCAACAAATCGGCGGCCGTCGTCTCTACCCTCGCCGCTGCTCCAGTTTTACCCTCAACCGACGACACCAGCCCTTCTAAATCGGTCGTCTTTGTCGATGAAGTCACCGAGTGCTCTGCTGAACCCAAAAACCAAGACCAAAGGGCGAAACCAGCCGCCCTTTCAGCGACCAACACGACGGCGAACAGCAACAGCGCGGCCATCAGCAACGGACCGGCCGTTCCGCTAAACGTCGCCGATTCCACTATCAGGGATGTTGCTTTATAGCAAAAGTCGGTGAAAAAGGTTTGCGTTGGTAAGAAAGTTTTGACCGATTCCAAGTATGCTGGCGAGCAAGATGTGGCCAAGATGAAGAAGCGAACGCCGGTTGTCGTCTGATAGATGCGTTGTTAGACTATTCGTGATGGTCCTTTTCAAAATATGCCATTTTAATAAAATATGTATTGATTATTCAAACTGAGATTGCATAATTTTGTGAAGGATTTCAACAGTTGGAGACATTTCTAGTTTTCGAATTGAATTCATATTCCAAATGTTCTTCCAGTAAAAAAAACAATTCAATGATTCCAAATTTCTGTTATTCGCTAAGTAACTTAGATTTAGGCATTGCAATTTTTTGCACAATGATTTCAAATTTCATCCAAAATGACAAATTGTCGAACTTCGAATAGTAATGTGCCCAACTTTGAATAGTCGAATCTATTGTAACGTCGATCGCTGACCGCAACATTCACTTGCATAGGTATATACATATTTCCATTTACCCAAAAAACGTATATTTCGGATCGTTAACGTTCGTTGAATAGTTGTGATATTTTATAATATAAATTATATTGAATATTTGAAAAAAAATTACATATACAGTATATGTTTCTGTTCTACTACATATAAAAGTATATTATAGCTTAATCGTTTTATTGTATCTGTGATCTTAACGAAACATATGCAAAGCTACTGATTAATTTACTATATTTAAAAATGTGTGATGTTACGTTATTAATTCGTTTATGTTGGATAAATTTTATATGGGAAAAAAATATTATTCAAGTTTATGTGTATATAATATATGAGTAAAATATTGAATATATCAAATAACATATATGTAAAAAAAATAAATAATTATACAGGGAATGACTTTTTACGAGTACGTACGAGTATGGTATTTGAAATCAGACTAAGTCTTATTATTGTAATTATTAGAAAAATGTATATGCTAACATTTTTCAATTGAATAGTTTTCTGAAATATGAATAGACGAATTTCCATTAATAAATAAATATTTATATATTGAATGACTTCGTTTATTGTATTTTACACGTGTAACTTAAATCATTGTGTATAACATATTCATAATATTATATTATGTAACGTCCTAAGTAAATAACTATAAATCATAAATAAATAAAATATTAAGTATGTGTATTATGGTAATTTTAAGAGAAAATCGCGCTCATGATGTCCAAATGAAACTTTCTTTTGTATCATATAATTTCATTTCTCGGTGACATCTCATCATCTTTTGGACGCGGATCGTTCACTATATGTAATTATATGCATCAAAATATTAATTGTTCGTTTCGTTATTAAAATTTGTTTTCATTCGCGCTCTAAATATTTATATTGTGTGTATTACAATGAGCCCTTGTCATACAAACAATATAAAATGTTTTTGATGTCACCGAGTTAATATGAAATTAATATTGAAGTTAAAATATCATAATCTCACTCTACCATATATCGTAATATGAAACACATGTAATTCAATTTGTAAAAACATTATTTTATTTGAAATAAATATTCGAACTCATATTTTTCTTTCATTTATTTTTAAAACAAACAGCGCTTGGAATAAACATGATATAGAAAGATATTTCGAATTCATAATTGTGAAACCATGTCAATGCACAAAGCTCTCCCACGTAAATACAACGATGTAACTGCAACCACAAAAACTCTCGTCATATTAAGAATCCTGTGCAGTTATCGTCCGCTTTTGTAATACAAATTTAATCATACAGAGTGGTTCGTACCATTCTCTTTGTTTTGCTGCCTGGTTAAAGGGCAAATTCCGTGCAAAGCCGCTTTTGCCAATTTTATTCGAACGAAACTGGCATAATTCTCTGTAATTGATATTGCCTACACATTCTCAGCCCTTTTTTTAAAGCATTTGCATATAGATTGCTCTCGTTACTGTCGAGCATAGGAGTTACATTGATTATTTTTAATACATACACAGCGACACGTATGGTTTTTGGCAACCGAGGGAAAAAAGTAATGGCGTTTTTTCGATCGTTCTCTATTTACACCAACATATCCGCATGGAATTGATCTACGCTTTATACTCATGATCTATTTGTTCCTCGAAGCTTTCAATATCGTTCGACAAAAGAACGACGACTTCAGAGAGTGATACCCATTCAATGTTGCTTGTCAGGTCTTTCATTATTCCATTGCTCCGATGCTTGATTTCTTTCTGAAGGCAGTAGACAATCTTCGACACCGTGACATTTGCAAAACGTGGGTGTTTTACTGAAACTTCACCATTTCTCATGAGATATATTAGAATATACGAAATCTAGCCGCGCGAAACGCGAAGTTTTAATATGAAATTTTATATCGTTGTAAAAGTAAATATATTACATTCGTTTAGGAAATTTACAAGAATTGTACTGTGCCCTTTATTAACCCACCAGATGTTGCCGTTTATAGAAACAAGAGTGGAAACGCAACACTCTTTAATGCCGATATACTCACGACCTTTCAGGACCTTAACACTGCTTATTATCGAAATATATTAAACAGGAACACTTTATTCCTTTGGGTGAAATTGGAATCGGTAGCCTCCACGCACACCCACTTTTTATCATTTAAGGAAAATTTATACGCGATAGAGATTAAGCCCTCTCGAAATACGCTCACAATACCCTTCTCGGGTTATGATTAATGCGAAAGCACAGATCATCGGGCCAGTTGACGCAAATTTACAGCGAGAGTTTGAAACTGAAGCGGATATATACGGGACGTAGATTAACAGCCTGGGAGTTTATCTTTAATTCGAGTTATGAAAAATTTGCTCGTGTATAGAGCTACTTGTTACGTTAAAAAAAACTCAAGATAAATTATGATAGTATCGTAAAAGTTGAAAAGATTGATATGTCTTTTGAGTATCATACTTTTTGTATGAACATTGCACTTCAGAAGTTCAAAATATTACAAAATTGAAATTAAAATATTTACCACGATGATTTTTAATAAATTAATTCATGAGGATTAATTTAATGGAAAATTAAAAAAATATATATTACTCATTGTTTTAGGAAAAAATTCTTGCCCGTGTGTACAATATTGATCACTTCGTAAAAATATATGTATAATATTATATCTTCCCAAAAATTACTAAATATTATGTAACTATATCAAATACTTAAACAATTGAAGCATAGATGTCGCAAATAATTTTCATTAATATTCAAACTATTAATTGTATAAAATTCTACAAATTGACCAAATCCAATTTGGTAACAATAAAACTTTATATCAAACACCTCCAATAACGAAATCAGACGGCATTCGAAACTCGTCCTCGGACACAAATCAAATTTAATCCTACGATTCTCGAATTCGACAACGACCACAATGACATCGATGGCCGCAATGACGACAACGACCATTCTGCAAAAGCCTTAACGAGGACTTTCTTGCGAGGTCGTGAAAAGAATTTCGGAACGGGGTCACCACAGAACCGGATTCCATTGTGAAACTCGCGAAAAATCGCCATTGTTGATTTTCTAGGGTGTATTTTTTTTTTTTTTTGGCTGGAACCTTCAGCGTCGCCTCTTTTTTCGCCAGATGCTCTTTTCTCGGGATGTCCGTAATGGCGATATTACACAAACGTGACAAACGGCTAATCCATTAGTCGCGACACGTTTAATAACGCACGTAATGTTTGAATTTGTGAACGTGCGGTTTTGTTTATTTTATTATGGATGAATACAATACAGATGTAATTCATTCTATTTATCTTTTCATAATGAAACAATCAGAAATATGAATTTCACTTCGCAGAATCAAACAATCTCGAATAATTCTTCTTACGTAATCGATTTTCTGTATTAGTCCCATGACACAGATAAGCCAAATCGTACAAACGCAAAACCTCTCTGTCCCGAAAAATAAAAGAACCTTCTTAAAATCCTCTCTCGGACTAATGACGCAACGAATGAAACATGGGCGTCGTCTTCGCTCAGATTTGACTTCGATTTCATTTGCCCTCTCGATCGGATCCCAATTAAACTACGAGTCGAACACATCCATCTTTCCTGACCCAATAGCCAAGATGGTAGGAGCAAGGCATCGAGGGTGTCATAATTAAGCCGGGAGCCCAATGCGACAGCGATGGAAGGACCGCCATCCGACCCTGGATCTAATGACCCGTGAAAAAGTTTACTCTTTCTAATATTTTTTCGCGGTCCGAGGCGGGGCCCTTCGAGGAATCCAGTGCCGATTTATGAGAATAATTATTCAATAGCAACATAACGAATTGTCGGCCGTGAGCTTTCGCCCAGCTGCGAAGCGAAAAGAGTCGATGGTGGTCGGCTGTGATGGTGATGGTTTTCACCCATTTTCCTTTCTTTTCCGTTTTATTTTAGCGGGCGGTCGGCACCGACGAGTCAATATCGACTGTTATAAATCAAGCTGAAAATTTTATTCGGTTGAGGAGTTGGTTTCCACTTCTAGAAGTGCATTTCGAATAGCAAATTATATATAATATAACATATAACATAAGAATATTCTAAATTATTCAATATATGAAATTGAATAATTCATTTCATATACCACTATCTGCATTTTATAAAATCTGTGGTCTTGCTATAAATGCAGTGCAATAACTTGAAATTTAAAAAATCAGGTCTATTTATAAATATATTACACATCATATATTTTATTTACATTTCGAACTTTAATAATATTTCTTGATAAACTTTTTTTAACTCGTCATGTTAGTTGATTTCACTACCATTTTTAAAAAAGCCTTATTCAAAAGCCCATCACTACATATACATATAATATAAATAATTTTTCCAGAACTCATAATAACCCGGATCAACAGAGTTCAAATACGAAAAAAAACCAACCCCGTTTTCAATCCCGTTCAAAACGACATCAAAATAACTGCGCACAAAACTTGTTAACGAGGCTCCACCACACAGATGATCAGATTTACCACCGCTTCAACTCCTACCCCTACATATTTCAAAACTACCCCTCGAGTCCGAGGCTGGAGTTTTGACATTATGCGAAGCTATTAATTTTTCATGGCGTCGAGGCTTCGCAACATCGAGGATGGACAATCTTTGAATTTTGCAGCGCGACGCACCGGGATGTGTTTGTCGTTTCGCAAGTGGAATGTGCTATTTGCTTCATTATAAATTGGATTCGAATCGGTTCTGTGCCGTGTTTCAAATTACGTTTGTATAGGGTGATGAATTCGTCTGTGGTTTTTTAATGATTCGTTCGTATAATGATGTTGAAAGTTTGTATTTCAGTACTGTTTGTGAAAAAATTTGGTAGCATGGCTTAGACGAAATGCTCTCAATGAAAATATGAATAATTTATGCAAGTAGAAAGGCCATTACCGGTAAATTGGCAAATGACCTAAATAACAGTTCGGCAATTTTTTTTTAAATGAAGTCCAGACGGAGAGGATAAGTTGTAGAAAATAAAAGTAAAACTTTTTCAAATTGAAAAAAAAGGTTATTAATCTAATAACACCAATTTTATTTTTTTTTAACCCATTAGGAACAGGGGTATGCGATGGAAAACTAGCAAAAGATGCAGAAAATAAAGCTGTATGAAGCAGTTGAGATTTCTCAAGCTGGGGATGCTTTTTTTTTATATCGTGAAATTAATTATATCGAATTACCTATACAGTTATCTATATATCTACATCTACATCTACATCTACATCTATCTATCTATCTATCTGTCTATCTGTCTATCTGTCTATCTGTCTGTCTGTCTGTCTGTCTGTCTGTCTGTCTGTCTGTCTGTATGTCTGTCTGTCTGTCTGTCTGTCTGTCTGTCTGTATGTCTGTATGTCTGTATGTCTGTCTGTATGTCTGTATGTCTGTCTGTCTGTCTGTCTGTCTGTCTGTCTGTCCGTCTGTCTGTCTGTCTGTCTGTCTGTCTGTCTGTCTGTCTGTCTGTCTGTCTGTCTGTCTGTCTGTCTGTCTGTCTGTCTGTCTGTCTGTCTGTCTGTCTGTCTGTCTGTCTGTCTATCTGTCTGTCTGTCTGTCTATCTGTCTATCTGTCTATCTGTCTATCTGTCTATCTGTCTATCTATCTATCTATCTATCTATCTATCTATCTATCTATCTATCTGTCTATCTGTCTATCTGTCTATCTGTCTATCTGTCTATCAATACAATAATAATAATTTTTGTTTTTTTATAACCTCTTGTTGTTGGATTATACATACAATATGAAATGTTATAAAAAAAACTCTTATTTTGTTCGATGTCTAAAATATTAAATAAAATATTAAAATATTATTAAAATATTAAAATATGTATGATGTATTAAAATATTATTAACTATTTAAAAAAAAAACCGTGAAAATAATTTGTGTTGGGGGGAGGGGTGTAAACATTGAGGGTTCCGGCACTACTTTTTTTAGCACTACATCACTGATAGAGATCATTAAAGCTATAATAATAACATGGAGAAGTCAATAGACGAACGAAATCGCGTATCATAAATCTGGAACCACTTGATAAGAAATTATTTCTTTATTCATCCATTTAAGAGCTTATTATACTTTATATTATACATTATTATATTATAATTTCTTATCGGGGAATGCGAAACAATGAAAAATATCCATATTTCCAATAGTATTTAAAAAAATCCTTGTTTAAAAATCAAAACTGACGATAAATTATATATTAATAATACATTTATCTACTAAAATAACCTTAAATTTTCCAGAAATAATACAACCAATTTAAAAATATATTTTTCAACACACCGCATAAAATAACGAACAGAGGCAGTCGTGTGCGCATTTCGCTCAAGAGCAATCGAACCTTCATTGTTGTCGAATAATGAACACGACCTCGCAGAACAGAACATGATGTCCTCTTCAACGTTGCCATAATGTAATCCATTCCGATTATCGAACCCACGCAATATCGACAGAATAAATAAACTCACATATTAATTAATGCGACGAATTTCCCGCGGGACAATTGTCTCGGCAATATGGCCGGTGGTCATCCCGAGTCGTTCCGTGTGTTTAATCGAGTCCTGGGCATTCGGAGCATTCTGGAGCGAGTTCCTCACGAACCAAAAGAATCCCCAAATACCTTTTGTTAGCCCAAACGACGCTTTGTAAGCGAATCCCTCCTGCGGGGCGGCAGAATTACGCCAAAATGAAAAGACAACCGCACATTTTGCGAATTCGACCCGAAAATGCCTCCCGTGCGTATGTCCTGTGTTATATTCGAGAATCATTTGTGTAAACTGATCCGTTTACATATTTCGATTATAAGATAATTCGGAATTGGCTCCGATCTTAATCTACTTTATGCGCGATTAATTTCGCAACGATATAATCGTACTAATTACGCTCGTATTATTTTTTGCTTGGCAAAGTCCCTCGGGCGACCCTTCAAGACTACCCCGCAGAAAGCTTAGATAAACCGAATTAATTAAGGACAAACATCGGCTCATAGGTGCTCAACTCCAAATACAACAACCCAAATTATTGGCGGAAAAAAAACATTTATTTACGTACCGAAAACCAATACTCCACCTAAAACGAAACACCATAAGAAAGAAAGCGTTAACCCTTCCGGGAAGGCACCGACAAACAGACCATTCTTATAAATTTCAAAATGGCCATAAATTTTTCATAGAGCAGCGCAGCGCTGTCGTGATTTATGTGGCGACGCCGCTGAATAAATCAATCTTCGAGATTTATTTTTGGCGCGTCGAAAACTGTAAGCATGGCCGACGGAACTGCAGGAACAGGGGCCCCGTCCCGGGGGCTGCGCCCCTATTAGCTGCTCCGTGCGGATGTGGGCCCCCGTCGGCCTATAAGACCTTCGGAAGGGCGATGTGGGAGAATCTTGTGGTTATAGTGCTCCGGTTCAGTATATTATTATATTTTAATTAAACATTGAGCATATAGGAAATTTTTTAGTGAGAGATTTCATTACTTTTTTTCATGAAAGTTTTTTATTTTAAAATTTTAAGTGTCGAAATTTATTTTTTTTTACTTCTTATTAATTTCTTATTCAGCATTTTTTTTGTTGGATAAAGACTGTATAATTTATTTTTCTTTCTCAATGATTTTGAAAGATTTTCATCTAATATCACTTTTTTTTGTTTCAACCTGTTTGTTAATAACATAACATCATACCTATATTCTATAATACTTCATATTTTATAATCAAATTATTCAAATACACCAAAATATGATATTCATAAAAAAACATAATAATTTATTATTCTATTTATTTTATGTTTTCCTAATAGTTAATTATACGCCAAAAGAATAAGTTTTATTCTAAACATACATATGTATATTTTATGTATTTCATTTCAAAGTCCTAACTTTAACTTTTTAAAATTAAATTTAATATTTCAGCATAAATATTATATTTATTAATCACTTAAAACTCTAATTGAATAATGACATCGCTGTTATCAAATTAAAACACTTTAAACGGACACCTCAATGCCACCACCACCAAGGACAATTATCTCCTAATTACCTCGAACTTTACACCATTTTTTACCCATCTCATACCACATCCACGGTTCAAATTCGCGTTTCTTGCCACTGAAAACGACTTGTTCCTCAGTTTGACGACCTCTCTTCCCCAGGGTCAGGTGTGTGGTGCCCGTGATGAGCTTTTCTTGTTCAGATCCTTCCAAAGTTACCACCGCTATCAAAAGCTCCTTCAATTATGGGCCAATCCGTTGGAACGTGATCGCATTAATTACGCACTTAAAGGGTCTCAGATATGATTGATTATATCGCTTTTGAATCGGCGACCCCTGTGATCCCCGGGTATTTTTCAAATACGGCAAAACCCTTCGATACACTTGAACAACCTGAAATAAGATTGCCGTTGTGAAAATAACTCAATTCTAAGAAAATATTTGAAGGAATTAATACTGTTTTTGTTAAATTCAGATTTTGTTGTGAAAGTTTTTTCATAAATCATGCACAAATATGTTAATGAAAATGCTAAATTATACGTATTTTTTTTACAATATTTTATACTATATATTATATAATGATATGGAAAGAAACGTATATGTATCAAAGGACTATCTTATGCTTTTATTTTTCAAGCGTCGATACAATATCTTTTGAGTTTTAATTCCACAACATCTTAAGTATTTCTATGAAACGATTGTGAAATAAAATTCCATCGCATAAATTATATTTATACATATTTCTGACAAAATATGTGATTAAAAATAAATCCCATTTCAAATTAACTTTTTCTTTTTCATCAAGAAAAAGTTTGACATCAAATTTCATTTATAATCCATCCTTCACCAATATTTTATTATCTGAAGGTCGAAAAAAGAATAATATTTAAATAAATATTAATATATTAAGCTTTTTTTAAGTATCATATCTCAAAAATGACATCAGCATTAATATATTTCGAAATAAAATAAAAAATCTTTTATATAACTATATATATTCACCAAAACAATTTCGTAGTATAAAATAATAAAACACGGTATCAAATATTTGAATGAGATTTTTTTTATATAAACTCTTCAATAAAACCCGCTAGATTAAAAAGTATTATGATAATTAAACAAAAAAAATACAATATATGAAATACGCACATCCGACAAACAAATTTAAATAATCCGCACAAAATGACGCATGCACCGCACCAAAAAAAAACACTGAATCAACCAAACCAAAGTACATCTCTTTCGCATCAGCATTAACATCTCAGACATGTAAACTCGACTTTAAAACGTGACGATGCGGCCAACAAGGCGCACACAGCGACACCCACCCACCTCATCACTATGTAAAAATATTCAGGTGGCCCTAAACCACCCGCTTTTTCGCGTCCCTTAGCCTTCTTTAGCCCTGAGAAATGATTAGAATACCTCAGGCAGGGCTTAATCTCATTTTAGTGGCGGCATTACCGATTCCGCCCACTATCTCGGACGGTGGTAGGACACGGAGACGGATCCTCTGGAGCTGAGGATCTGCCAGGGTCGCTAATTGCCATATCTGATCGTGTCGGGCTTTATTTTGTAGGGTAAGGGAAAAAATCGATCCGCTCGGACGAAGAGATAACCGCAAATTCGACGCCGTATACTTTGGGGAAACTTCTCTGCTCCTTGAGGGTGCTGCTGATATATATTGACGGTTGTCAAATGGTGTTCCGTGGGGTTTCGGGAAATTCAGCGTGGATAAGGGAAAGTTACGTTCCGCATAAAGACTTGAGAATTTCATCGGAAATTTTAAATATTTGTGGAAATAATTATCTGAAGAAAAATATATTTTTGTATTGATTTTCAAAAAAATTGTATAAAAGTAAAATCTGTTTTTATTTAAAAAATAAAAAATGATAAAAACTCTTATCAATGACTTAAAATTTAATAGATAGTGCAATTTAAGATAAGATAAAAATAGAGTAGATATTCTTGAATTATATGAAAATTAATTTTCTCGTAAAGAGGTTGCGTATTCGACGGAAAAAAGCCATCCGCGTACAAAAAAACAATATAATATTCGAACCATAGAACTCGTATTTTATATTTCGCAAGACCAAAGAGTATAGGAAACAAAATTGTAACGGCGTATACCCTACATTTTGAAAGTGCAGAAAACCGCCTTATGTATTCTCAAAGCCCGAGGCTGGCCGCTTAATGGATCAATTCAAAAGACTTTTATCTTTAACCGCCAAAGTTCTTCCGAGGAAAACTTCTTTTTACATGGAAAAAAATTAAAATTTCACATCAGTTATGTGTGCGCGATAACATTTTCTTGTATCTTTTACCGAGGCTAAATTTTCATAATAATTTATTTGTTTCCGTTGAATTTTCGTCCAAATATCAAGAGGAAAATAACATCATAGACGTTTTCGAAATGGAAATAGTTGTAGAACTCCAAAATTTTTTTTACGACTCTTCGCACTTTCTTTTTGACGTTGTTTTTTTTATTCAACAAATATATTCTAGTAAAAAAATTGATATTAAATTTTATACAATATTAAAAAATAAAATATAATAGATGATACAGGATATCAGCGGATCAACATAGTCCGAACAAACTTAAATTAATTAGAGGTTTTCAAACTATTATATGAAAGCTTTACTACACAACTTCTCACTATGGAGCTTTCAATCGTGAAAGCTCAAACCAATGATTACCAAGATGCTTAACACCCTCATCAACCTAGAAATGCAATTAGATTTTGAATGCCTTCGAGAACTACTAATAGCTTCGAAACAATACATTGTATACGAGTTCATAAATAGCTCGTTTGCCCTTTGGGTCACCTCACTCAACCCCGATACATCTTCATCGCGAGGCGTCCCCAATTTTCAGCCATTCCGTCTTCAGCAATGCGAAACAAACCGGAATATTTAAAACGATCGTTAAACCAAAACAGACACATTTTTTCGCGAACTTTACAATGAGGACCGTTCCGAAAAAAAATATTATGATTACGATCGTTGCCACGCAAAGGCAAAAGCGCAACGCCGAAATTCAAAATGGTGTATTTTTTTACATCGCCCACCCGATGTTATACTTTTAGCGTTTCGAGTAATTAAAACGAACGAGAGATTCAAATCCAGGCTTAGCCGCCGAAATGCAAATTAATTTTGCAAAATGTATTTTTGTGAAATGTGCTGAATCAGCGAGACAGCTTCGTCGCGCAGAAAAAACGGAAATAAATCAGATCTCATAATTGTTTTGTGAGCGCTTCGAAGAAATACACGAAATACGTTTTATTTCATAATATAAAAAGGTCAATACGAAACTTGGAAGCACCGAATCTCCGAGGAATTGAAATTTAAACCTATCCGCATTCAACTTGTGCTACGGCTTTTGGGATTTGCATGTTTTCCGCAGTGGGAAATCTTAACGCCACGTGTCCAGGATTTCCAAATATATGTCATATACCTGTGCCCTCGACATTAATCCTTGTGTTTTCCGTGCCTGCGTTTTTCCGGTATTTTTGTCTTAATTAATTTCTATTTCTTAATCAGGGTAGATTTATATATTGTCGTATTTAGAACTTCTAATTGCGCAAATCCTCTGTGTAAGCTGTATTTAATGACTGTGATTGACGAACGAGATTTTCTTATCTTCCGTGTCAATCGATAACGAAGCGATGTGATAAATGGAACAATGTGTCCCCCAAGGATATCTAATCGACCACAATTTGTCAGTATTTTTTGTATGGACACTAACCATATTTATTCAATATATACACGTTTCGTGATTTCGTATATGGCTAGTAAAAGTTAATGACATCTCCCTCGTAATTACCAAAGAGAAAAAAATCGTTTATACCCCACCGACAACCTATTCAGATAGACTTTATCGTATATCCAAAAAGAAAATAACCTCCCAATTACGTTTTGAACACACTTTCCAAGAACAACAACGAAGCCTCATATTAAATTTCACCATGATAAATAGCGTTCGAATCTCCAAGGAAGGCCGAGGTCACTCGGCAACCCAACACTCCTCGATTTACAACCAAGAACAGCCGCAAAAATTTGAATCCCGATACAGCCGATCGAAATTCGCAGAATTTTCCCGCGGAAAATCAAACGAAGGCCCTTGTTTGTTGTCGTGTCCGTGAACGGAATAAGCGAATACATAAACGGGCTGCCCATTTCGCAAACTCGGCACGCGCTTCATACGCCGATACGTTAAATACGTGGAATACATCAGTCTAATCAGCCGACCTTTTTATTTTGATCGGTTCGTGTATCGGAGATGAGATAACGTTCGTATTTGTGGGTTTTTTGTCGGATTTTGTGTATGAGGTGATGGTGTTGGATTATCGTTCGTTGACTTTATGAAACTTTGATCTTGGCCGATCGGGATTATGGTCACGTTTCGTTGAATAGATAAACGATATTAATATTTTATTCCTTGAAATTGAAAAATTGTATGTTTATTATGATTCAATATACGTTTAAATCATGTTTATTTTATTTTCAATTTTGAATGAAAATCTAATATTATATAATTCAAAGATTATTGGTTTTCGAAGTACACGTACATATTTACATGGTTTTATATTCAAAATAAAACTCACTAACGTAACCTTATTTTATTACTCGATTATTTCAAAACCATATACATATTATTCGATTGTAATTTAAAAAAAAAGCGAGTTATTTACTTACATTTTATAAGAATTCCATTCATCAGATAACATCGGATGATATAACAATGAAATGATACAATTTCACATTACAAAATTTATCGATATTAACAAATCTAGTTCGTTGAACTTTTCGTTTATTTCATATTTTATCATTTCAAATCAGAAAAAATTGAAAAGCTTAATTAGCGAGTATCTCAATTGTTAAAAAAATATTTTTCATAAACAATTAGGTTCACTCACCTATTCGCTTATTTGTTTAATAATATCAAAGTCCAAATCGATTACATATATAAATCTATATATTAAATTAACTTTATCATGATAATTTTCCCATATTCACTGAAAATGAAAATGAAAATAACGGAATTTACGAGTCTTGTAAGTCTTGTACGTGATGAGAAATTAATTTCACATCGAACAGTATTCTTAGGTTTCTATTATCGTTATTTTCAACTAAAAACATTTGTAAATTTATTCAAATTGTCAAGACGCGTCGCTATCGACAAAGCCCTCACGTAATTAAAGAAAGTTGTTGCGTGGCAAATTATCTGAAAAGTTCATTTAACTTTGACGTGGTTAATAAATAAAAATTTGAATACTTTCGCTGTACGCTATTGACTCATTAATTCGTTTTTACTTACAGATTTTCAATATCCATTTATTACTTTTAATTACTTTTTATAAGTTCCATTATCGATTAAAAAAGTTATCGGGAACGAGTGTACAAAAAATAAACAAGTGCAATATTCAGTGATAATTATAATTATCATATAAAAAATATTATATTTTTCTTATCTTTAATTATCTTTTTCTGATTATAATTCTGATATTACACCCATATTGCGCTACTATAAATAATGCAACTTATTACATTACGCTTTATAATCAGAGTCGATCCCAAAATGGTTTCTTATACCATATTTTTCTCATTGATTATTGCTTTGATTGTGATTGTCAAACAAGCTAATAGTTGGAATCAAATTTCAAATTTCGATTTCATTTTTGAAAAATTTAACATTGAACTCATTCAAAAAGAAATAGATATTTTAAAAACTGACGCAAGTGAAAAACAATGTTCGCAAGACATATCAACCTGGCTAAATTCTCTAAAAAATAAAGACCGATGGGCTTGGGAAAGTAAGATCGCATTTCAATTTTTTTGTACATTTTTTTTTAATTTACGATTCATAATTTTACGGTTTCAGTGTTAGACGCATCCGGAAAAATCCCATTTGGACTATTGGCATGGAACATAAACAGCATAGGGAATTTCGATGAATGTATAAAAGTCGATTACAGTTCCATTGATTCAAGAATAAAAGGAAAATATTGCGTAGCGAAATTTCCAATAACACGTTCGGACGACATTACAAAAAAATTCCATGAAGCTTTAACTAAAGAAAATAATGCAAACAACGTTGGTGGTCTCGAGTGAGTTTTCAATCATGTTTACCCTTCGTTTGATATACCATGTTAAATATTTTGTTAATTAATTATGCTTCGTGATGAACACACTAATGGTGCAAAGTTTGTGTTCACACTACATGTGTAAAGTGAATGCAATGCAATTCATCAATGTCCGGTGCAACTATCAAAATGCAAACACATTATAGAACCACTTGTTTTACTAAATCGTATGTTAATATATTCCCATGTTTAAAATTATTAGTTAAATTTAATGTCATCTGCCGATTTTTGTAAATATTTTTTTAGAATGATAAAAATATTAACAGTTTTCAACTGAAAAAAAAACATTATAACTTGTGGAATTTTATCGATAGGTTTAATTTTGGATTTTTCGTGTTAATTTTTTTTTATTTATTTCAGACTTTTCAATATTGACGCCTATGGACGAAGTACCTTCAATTTAGGTATATGCATTTCAGACACATGTCCTGCAAACTATATCCAAAAAATATTCAACAAAATTTTTAACAAAAAAGGAAACGAAACAATAATAACAATCCCAGAAAAACTATGCAGCTCATCAATACCACAACAATGGACAACAGGCGACTGGATTTGCGCGTAAGAAAAAAAAAACCCAACCGACTTTTCACATCCACATTATATCCTGAACTCAACAAACAACGATATCATTTCGCCAAAAGGGTTTCTCTGTTATTATTTGTCGAAATGGGAAACTCGCGGGCCAGAAGTTTATTACGCCAGATTAATGGAATCCGACGCGCGTCGGATTGGATTCGAAAATCCGAATCGATTCGCCTTTGTCATCCGATAGTTTATCTCCGTCGTTGATTTAATGATTCGATGTGTGTATTCGGCTGAAATATACAATTGTATATATGTAGTTGATAAATCTGTTCGTCAACTATTATCAAATCGGTTTCCTGATTGACGTATTCGTCATTAATCGAGCGCACAGATTTCGATTCCAGCTCGTTCTAGCGTCGTCAATTTAAATTATCTCTATCACTGATTTTCATTAAAAAGTGATTAGTTTGTCATCGAATGTTATCTATCGATTTTGATTCTAAACATATTATCTTACATTTAAATTATCTTGTTTATTTTTTCAGATCTGTTTTGATTATTTTTTTAATACTTCTCATTTTGAGTACTGTCTATGATGTATACTCAAGAATGTATTCAAACGGTATGAGTTTAAAAATAATATATAATTAATTATAATTCTTATAATTAAAATAGTTTTAACCGTTTCAGAAAATAACCGCTTTCATGACTTATTGATATCGTTTTCGGTTTGGAAAAACACGTCACGCCTTCTAAAGCAATCAAATAGATCAAACTCTTTAAATTGTTTGAATGGAATTAGATCTCTATCTATTCTTTGGGTGATTTTGGGTCATCGATATCTAGTTACTTTGATTTTTCCTGTTATGAACATGAAATATATTCCAGAAGTAAAAAAAAAATAGAAAAATCTTTTTTTTTAAGAATATATTTTTCTTATTTTTTTTTTGTATTTTCAGTGGATCGAAAATTACAGCAGCATGATAATATTTTCAGCACAAATAGCTGTAGATACATTTTTCTTTATGAGCGGTTTACTTATCGCTTATATTGTATTCAAACAATATAAACGAAGTAAGACCATCGATTATGATTAATTCATCTTCCACTTATTTCTTATACAATTTTAAAATTCCAGATCAACACTTTAACTTAATCTTATTCTACGTCCACCGATTACTAAGGCTAACACCATCACTACTAATAATGGTATTCATACAAGCAACCCTATACAAACACATAGGCAGCGGTCCTCTATGGCACATATTCAACGACTCATTCGTCGCCAACTGTCAAAAGCACTGGTGGGCAACCATCATCTATATACAGAACTACTATGCACAAAACGAAATGGTAATCATCAATCGTGACGTGTCGGCTAGTGTTGGATTTTCATCGATCGTTCAGTCGTTTTGCAGTGTCTCGGTCACTCGTGGTACTTGTGTGTGGACACTCAATTATACGTGCTTTCGCCCATATTGATCTATCCGTTAATCAAGAAGGCCAAGTTAGGTGTTTTCAATTTGATCTTTTGGATGCTTGTTGCCCAAATAAGTCTGTTTGTCGTGTGTTATTTGAATGAGTGGCCCGCGGCTACTATTCCTCTTCAGTAAGTTGATGTTTCATATGTTTTACAAAATTTATTATGTATTTTTATATATTATATTATATATTTTTATTAGATCTGGAGCTGAAAATAGAGATAGCGGATTTTATTATGCAACTCATATGCGATTAACACCGTGGCTTATTGGATTTGCAACAGGGTACACTTTGCACTATAGATCTGATAATAAAATCAAAATAAGCAAGGTATAATATATACAAAATACATACATATAATCGAATTGATTTTTTATGAGAAGTGCAAATAATTTTCTATATTTAGACGATAGGAGTAGTATGTTGGATTTTATGTTTGATAATTATGGGTGCAGTGATTTTCGGTATGAAACCTTTACAAGATCCATCACATAAATTCACTCACTTAGAAGATACAAATTACAACGCTTTTGCAAAGACATCGTGGACAATCGCCTTAATATGGATAGTAATTGCTTGCACATTTGATTACGGAGGTATATGAATAATCAGTAAATTAAATAAGTATGTAAAAAAAATCGGCCCTTCTTTACAGTTTTTATACTTTTCAGGACTTGTGAACATGTTTCTCAGTTGGAGAATTTGGGAAATCGTTGGAAAATTATCGTATGCTATGTTCCTTGTTCATTTACCTATTCAATTTCTATTGGCGTCTATAAATAAAAATATCCCTTATTTTTCTAATTTTTCTACTGTAAATATTTTTTTCGTTTCACAATCGAAACATATTTTATGTGATGCAACTTTTTGTTTGTTAACGTGTCTTTTATTTCAGATTTATATATTTTTTGGAGATATTTTAATGATTTTATTTATTTCATATATCCTGACTATTACATTTGAACTTCCGGTTATAACATTGGAAAAAGTTATTTTTCGAAACGGTTAGTAAAATGACAATTTGGTTGAAAACAAAGTATGTATTCTTATATTCAAAATATATTATAATTCTTTTATATTACTTACTTCATTCTAGAAAAATCAAAAAAGTCTTTACAGCCTTGATAAAATAAAAATACCTTAAAGAAAGAAAAAAGAGGAAAATGCATCTCAAAACATGGATCATTTGTTCGTACGAAATACATTTTTATGAGTGAAAATAAACATTATTTTACTAACAAATTAAATAATATGTACATATTTAGCGTATAAGTTTATTATATTTTAAGAAGTTGTTGCCAAAATATTATACTAAAATAAAGATTTTAAGTCAACGTTTAAAAATTATTTGAATTATTTGATTAACTGAAAAACATTATTATTACACTTAAAATACAACGTTTTACACTTCAAATTTAAAGTTTTTCCCTTCGAATTCAACTATAGTAAAGTATTATTAAGACCGCTGTCATTTTTTTTAATTTTTTGTATAAAAAACGAGTTTTTTTTCAAAAAAACAAAATTTAAGAAAAAATTGAGCACGAGTCAGACTCGTGGTTCCGGCTCAATAAGTTAATAGGAAAAACCTCGAGAACAATAATACAATAGGAATACCAAAAATCGATAAGTGATTTTTTTTCAGGTCTATTTGGTTATATATATTCGTATATTTGATAACATGTGTCTAATTAAGTACCTATCAATAATAGAGTTGTGTGTGCACATTTTACAATCTCCTTTGCAAAATGAATATCATTTCTAATTCGATAGTGTTTTACGTGTGCATGTGGATTTTAATTAATATGCCATGCGCAAATTTAGAAAAAAGTGAATTAAATACAAATAAATATACAGTTGATAGAGAAATTTTGAAAGATATAGGAAAATTCTTAAATGAGACAGATCATTTGAAATTCACAGAATGTATAAGAGACATCGGTATATGGTATGCAAATTATGTAACGGGTAAAACGTGGGCAAGAGAAAGTAATTTTTTTTTCATTTTATATATTTTAACATATTGAATTATTACATATTTTATTTATTGCTTTTTAGTGTCAGACTCGTGGGGAAAAATTCCTCCCGGTTTATTAACATTAAATATTCATAGTTATGGTCAATTCGATGAATGCGTCAACATCATGCACTCGCAGATTAAAGGAAAATACTGTTTGGCCAAATTTCCCATTCCCCCCTCCGAAGAATTGAATTATTTGAAAAAAATCATAAAAAACAAATCAAACATTCCTGAACATAATAAAAATATGTAAGTAAGATTTTATTTTCATATATTTAAAAAATAACACACAATTTAATCTATTGATATTTATTTCAATAAATACAGGACTCGATTAATAAATTTAGATGAAAACGATGAACTCTCATACATAAATGCTATATGTTTTCCCCACACTTGCAAAACGTCTGAAATAAAATACTTAATGACAAAAGTACTCAATTTAAAACATAGGTTTACTATACCTGAAAAAGATTGCATCACGAAGGATTCTCAAATTTGGACACCAACAGATTGGGGAGCGTTGTTAGTTCATTGAGTTGTTGCAAGTTAAATTTTTCTTTTACTTTTATATTAGATTTTTTTATTTCCAGGGTCTTTTTCATATTTTTCGGAGTTTTAATAATACTAAGTACAGTGTACGAAATTATTTCTAAATATCTCAATGCAGGTACAAATTTTATGTTTAAAGTCTAATCGATTTTTCAGTCAATGGAATTTAATGATAAAATCTGTCTTATTGTTAAACTGCAAAGATTAGTGTATACATAAAATATGAATCATGTTTGAGCCAATATTAATTAATAAAAATGCACTTTTTGTTTCAGATAATAAGAATAATCATCATCAACTATTAATTTCATTTTCTATCTGGTCCAACACATCAAAATTAACTTCAATCAATAGAAATCCTAAAAGCATACGATGCCTACATGGCTTAAGAGCCATATCGATTTTATGGGTTATTCTTGGTCATCGATATGGTATTTCTACTTTCATCCCTCTTATGAACACCATCGACATATTTGATGTAAATATTTTATTCTTTTCTTATTCTCAAAAAAATTCAAATATTTAGTTCTATAATACATAAAATTTCATAAAAATAAATTAAGTGGATACAAAGAGCTGGAAGTATGGTGATTCTTGCTGGAACTGTATCAGTTGATACTTTTTTCGTATTAAGCGGTATTTTAGTTGCTTACATTTCATTAAAGCAATTAAAGCGAAGTAAAAACACTCTTTTTTTTCTAAGATATAATTTATACATATATTATATAACTTACAAGTTTTTTGTGTTTTCGCAGAAGAATGTTTTAACATTCCATTATTTTACCTACATCGTTTTTTAAGATTAACTCCAGCTTTAGCAGCGATGATATTATTCGATGTCAGTATTTATAAATTCTTAGGAAACGGTCCATTGTGGAATAAATTTTCAGATACCACGGTTACAATATGTAGAAAATACTGGTGGACAACATTGCTTTACGTACAAAATTATGTCAATCCTGAAACGATGGTATGTTCAATAATTCTTTATTGGAAACAGATTATTTTCAATTTATTTTAATTTCCCAATTTCAGTGTATACCACAAACATGGTATTTAAGCTGCGATATGCAACTTTACATTCTTTCACCAATAGTAATTCTCCCATTATTAAGATGGAAAAGAATTGGTTGGATCAACATAGTATTTTGGACATTACTTTCACAAATCGGAGTATTTTTTCTCGCATACGAAAATAGTTGGAGCGGTGCGACAATACCGTTGTGAGTAAATTTTCAACAATTTTCTATTCACATGAAACTCGTTTCTCTAATTACCGATCACACAGAAATGGCGGAGATTATAAACGTGATACACGATTTTATTATGTGACCCATGCTCGAGCAACACCATGGCTGATGGGCTTCGCTGCTGGTTATTTACTCCATCGAACATCCGGTATTAAAGTCAGAATTAACAAGGTGAATTCGTTTATATATGGATTAAAATATAACAGATGTGATAGTAATAGTATTATTTATAATTATTTATCATTGAGCAGATAGTTGTCGGTTTATTCTGGGTGATAAGTTTTGTGACCATGACTGCTGTTGTTTTTGGAATGACTCCATTACAACAGGCTGACCATGTAGTTACTCATGCTACAGATACTATGTATAATACTTTTGCTAAAACTGCATGGTCTGCTTCAATTATTTGGATTGTTCTTGCTTGTACTTATGGCTATGGAGGTGAGTTGTTATAAAACTTTTTGACAATTCGAGTTGTATTTATAATGTTATATGATATACATATAATATATAAATACTCACTAAAATTTTCATTTAAAAAATAGGTCCTGTTAATTGGTTTCTGAGTCTAGATATATGGGAAATTATTGGAAAACTATCGTATTGTATGTTTTTAGTGCATATAAATGTTCAAACTATTCAATCAGGAATAGTAAGAAATTCAACATATTTTTCTGATTTTACGACGGTATACATATTATACATACAACGTTGAATAAATATAAATAATTCATAATAAAATAAATTATATCATATTTTGTTATATTTCAGGTTATGGCATATTTCACTGATTTAGTTTTTACAGTTATCGTAGCATATTTACTTTCAATATCTTTCGAATTACCTTTTGCTGCTTTGGAAAAAATACTTTTTGCAAAAAGTTAATATTTATTTTCCATTTATTTATTTTTTTTTTTACATAATTATAATTTAACATTTAACTTTTGCAGAAAAATCAGATTTGATTGTTAAAAAGAAGCAATCGTTGTCGACCACTTTTGACGCATCGGCAAATTTACCATGACACTGCAGTCGCGTTGATTTATATTATATATGTATTTGTTTATTCTAATACACAATAATAATCTGCGCTACTGGTAATGAAAATAATTCTAAATAATTTAACATCTTCAAATAAATAAATACGCAAACATATCGTATTAATCATATTCAAAACACAATAACGTTAACAATATTTTGGCCTAAATTAACATATGTATGTTACATATCGTAATACTAAAAATGTTTAACATACCTTTATAAAAAAAACTATTGCTTATATTTTAATTAGAGTTAAACTGCGACATATAAATTAAAAATATACATATTTATACCAAAAGCAGAGATAAATACCAAAAAACAAAAATGGGCCTCCTAAACAGCAAGAACATGTTAAAATTTAAAAAATTTAAATTATCTTATTAACGATATCAATATTCATTTAATATCATGGATATTTTATAGTGTAATATTATTTAAATAACCTTGAGATAAAGATATGATGAACACCAAAAATTGATAAAAGATTATTTTTTTCGGGTTTTTTGTTGTTGTATTGTGTATATATTCACGTAAATGATAAAATGCTTCTAGTTAGGTAGTGATCAATTTACCGTGTACTTTGTGTATTTTATCAATTTCTTAATCACTATTATAAAATGAATCTCGTTTTTAAATCAACTGTGTTTTGCATTTGCATTTTAATCAATTTATCACAAGCAAATTTAGAAAAAAGTGAATTAGATACATATAAATATACAGTTGATAGAGAAATTCTGAAAAATATAGGAAAATTCTTAAATGAAACAAATCATTTGAAAATTACCGAATGTATAAGAGACATCGGTATATGGTATGTAAATTTTTTGGACGACAAAATGTGGGCACGGCATAGTAATTTTTTTTTACTTTATATATTTCAACAGATTGAATTATTATATATTTTATTTATGGCTTTTTAGTGTCAGACTCATGGGGAAGAATTCCTCCTGGTTTGTTAACATTAAATATTCATAGTTATGGTCAATTCGATGAATGCATCAACATCATGCACTCGCAGATTAAAGGAAAATACTGTTTGGCTAAATTTCCCATTTCACGCTCTAAAGAATTGAATCAGCTAAACCAAATCATAAAGATTAAATCATATATTCCTGAACATAATGAAAATATGTATATTTATATTTTCTTTTCACGTATTTAAAACATAATACAAAATTTAGTTTAGTAATATTTATTTTTTAAATTATACAGGGAAAGATTGATAAATTTCGATGAAAATGGTGAACTGTCTTATATAAATGCTATATGTTTTCCCCACACTTGCAAAACGTCTGAAATAAAATACTTAATGACAAAAGTACTCAATGTAAAACAAAGGTTTACTATACCTGAAAAAGATTGCATCATGAAGGATTCTCAAATTTGGACACCAACAGATTGGGGAGCATTGTACAAAACTAATTTTTTTTGTATATTCAACTCATTTTTTCATTTAATATTAAACTATATTTTAATATTTTTTCAGAGTTTTTTTCATATTTTTTGGAGTTTTAATAATATTCAGTACGATATACGATGTTGTCGTCAAATATCGCAATAAAGGTATTATAGATGTAATATGATTGAATTTTATTTTATAAATATACCAGTCATTCCTTCATCTCGTGATTTGGTTTTTCACAGCTGCATACAATATAATCTGTTGATAAAAATAATTGAGATTACGTAGATTTATTTTTTACATAAAAAATTGAATCCACACCTTTTTTCAGAAAACAAAAGTAGTCACCACAATCTGCTAATTTCATTTTCTATTTGGACCAATACATCCAAACTGACGTCAATCAACAAAAATCCTAAAAGTATTAGATGCTTACACGGCTTGAGAGCTATATCGATTTTATGGGTTATTCTTGGTCATCGATATAATGTTGCTGCTATCATTCCAATTATGAATTCCATCGACATATATGATGTTAATATTTGATTTATTGTCTTTCGAACCTTTTTTCATATAATCAATTTCATATTGAATTTCATGGTGATATAAATATCATATTATATTTTAGTGGTTACAAAAAGTTGGAAGCGTGGTAGTTCTTGCTGGACCTGCTTCAGTTGATACTTTTTTCGTATTGAGCGGTCTTCTGGTTGCTTACATATCATTTAAACAATTCAAACGAAGTATGAATTTTATTTTATTTTTTCATAATTGAAATTACTTAATATAACATACAATTATTGGTGTTTTTGTAGAAGAGTGTTTTAATATCCCATTATTTTACCTACATCGCTTCTTGAGATTAACTCCAGCTTTAGCAGCAATGATATTCTTTCAAGTCAGTCTTTATAAATTCTTAGGGAATGGTCCGTTATGGAATAAATTTTCTGAAGATATGATTTCAAGATGTGAAAAACACTGGTGGACAACATTACTTTACGTGCAAAATTACGTCAACCCCGACAAAATGGTACTTTCATCAAATTTATAATAGTTGAAATCATCGTTTCTTTTTTTTTCAATTCATTTTCTTTCTCCGATTTTAGTGTATACCTCAAACATGGTATTTGAGCTGCGATATGCATCTTTACATCCTTTCTCCGATAGTAATTTTTCCATTCTTAAGATGGAAAAGAGTTGGATGGATCAATATAGTATTTTGGACGTTACTTTCACAGATCGGAGTATTTGTTCTCGCTTACGAAAACAAATGGAGCGGTGCGACATCATCATTGTGAGTATATATGTATATGTATACTCAATTTTTCCCTTTATATGAGAGATGAACCTCGAATTATCGATCATACAGAGTTGGTGGAGATACGAATCGCAGTAAACGATTTTATTATGCAACTCATGCCCGAGCAACTCCATGGTTGATGGGCTTCGCTGCTGGTTATTTACTCCATCGAACATCAGGTGTTAAAGTCAGAATTAACAAGGTGAATTCATTAATAAATTCATTAAAAATTAACAAGTTTAATACAAATATATTTTTTAACTATGCAGATAATCGTCGGTGTATTCTGGGTGGTTAGTTTTGCGACGTTGGCTGCTGTTGTGTTTGGATTAATTCCTTTACAACAGGCTGATCATGTGATTACACATGCTGAAGATACTATGTATAATACTTTCGCCAAGACTGCTTGGTCTGTTTCAATTATTTGGATTATTCTTGCTTGTACATATGGTTATGGAGGTGGTTTTTATTTATTTAAATTTTTTTTTTGTAACTAATCGTGTTACATATTATTTTAAACTCAAGTATTTATTATAAACTCAAATTTTTATTTATATAAAATAGGTCCCGTCAATTGGTTTCTGAGTCTAGAAATATGGGAAATTGTCGGGAAATTGTCGTACTGTATGTATTTAGTACACATTAATGCGCAATATTTTCAATCTGGGAGAGCAAGAACATCTATATATTTTTCAGATTTTTCTACGGTATACATGCAATTTAAAATAAATATTAACAATTTTGAATTCAACATTAAAATAAATAATATCGTGAGTTTTTTTTTATTTTAGTTCATGGCATATTTCACCGATGTCGTTTTGACAATTATTATGGCATATATATTGGCAATATCATTCGAATTACCTTTTGCCGCTTTAGAAAATATTTTGTTTAAGAAAAGTAATTTTTTTTAGAAATATTTTCATAATTTTTTACTTAACTAATATACATTATTTTTGTTATTTTTGCAGAAAAAACTGATATGGTTTTTAAAAGAAAACAATCAATTCCAACAAGTGGTGAAAACCCTTTGAATATAATATCATAATATGTACTGCCTTTATTTGTAATTTTGTTTTAACATTTGACATTTTGTAATATTCAATTATATAATATAATATATTTAAAACTATATGATTTTTACATTGAAACTTTTTATTCTAAACGACTAACCTTTTAACAATTCAAACGATTTTACTACTATTTTCGAATCAATAAGTGAACTCGAAATACTCCAAAAAAATTACGATTTTGACAAATATATATATGTTATGTTATATGACATGATTCGAATTTATTCTAATGATATAAATATTTATAAAAAAATATTATCATTTGAATAATTTATCGAAAGTTTTATTTCGATGAACAACTTCGTAAAATGGAGTTTGCATATTTAATAAAAAATATCAATTTTTTTGTCCTTTCCTTTTATGGTAATTTTTATTGATAATAAATTTATTGTTTTTTTTTTTTCACCAAAAGCAATTTAAATTTATAATCTTTCAAATAGATTTGAGATTAAAAAAAACTAATTTTCAAAAATTAAAATAAATTATTATTATAAATATATACATAGAAATTAGTCGATTATTCAAATTCCATTGTGCACTTATATTTATTAAATCGAAAATATTTATTTCCTATTCAACCATTGACGTGTGAGGATGACAGTATTTATTTATCATTATTTATTTATAACATTTCTTAATATCATAATATTTATATATCAGTCTTTTCTTTAAAGCTAAAATCTACTATTTAAAAGAAAAATTTACAAATTATGATAAAATCACAAGAAATCAGAATACGCTAATATTATATTATATTATATTATACAATTAGAGTAACACTTTTCTACAAAATATCACAAAATTTCTTAATATCTATTATTTTCTTAATTATTTCATTAATATGAGTTTTAATTTTTCAGCTATAATCTTTAATATAGCACCTGAGAAGATTTGGGCCCAAAAATAATAACAATAAATCGTTCAAGTGAAATTCAATATGAAATTCATTTTAAAATCATTTTTAATAATATCATATGTAATGGTTTTTTCGATCATATTAATGGTTAAATCTGATGATGAATTTACATTTAAAAAAAATATTTTTGATGATAAATTATTTAAAAATATTGTCAAATTTTTAAATAGAACAGATCTGTTGAATAATCCAGAATGTAAGAGAGATATCGATGTGTTATACAAATCTTTGTTAAGTGAAAAAGAATTATGGTCATTTAAGAGTAATAATATATAGTTTTAAATAATATAATATAATATATACTACATCAAATTTATGATATATATATATATATGTTTATATTATTACAGTGTTGGATGCATGGGGAAAAATTCCATCGGGAATTTTATCCTCACATATCGATAATTTTGGAGATTATGATGAATGTATAAAAATCAAACATTCAAAAATTAAAGGAAAATATTGTCTAGCCAAATTTCCAATAGATTTTTCACCATTGGATAAATTGGAAAAAAAACCATTCGAAATAATCGACGGAACAGACGAAAATGTGTATGTTTTGTTTTCATTTTTATTTAATTCTACTTTAAAGAATAATTAAATATTGATTCATCATTTAAAATTCTTTACACAGTAACAGATTAATTAATTTGAGAGATGACAGCACGATTTTTTATGCTAGCGGTATTTGTTTCCCCCACTCTTGCAAATCTACTGAAATCACGAAACTATTTCAAGTGTTTCTTAAATCTAATGGCCTTAAACAAAACGTCTCTATTGATGAAAGTGAATGTGCAACAAATGATCCAATTGTTTGGACAACAAGAGATCGAATAGCTTTGTATGTACAAAATTCACCTCATTGATATGGTGTTACTCTATTGAGTAACAAAAACAGTATGACTCAATTTTGTATCAAAAAATTATAGAATTAATCATCAAAATCAATTTTCAAATATTTCAGAATATTATTCATCATTATCGGTACGCTCATTGTTTTGAGCACATTATATGATATCTTAACGAGATACTACAAAATAGGTTTATCCTCATAATCTTTTTGTCTCTATGTATCTGAAATCACTCGATCAAAAATATTTTTTTTTTTAGATTTCATTCGTCATCGTCGTGAATTGCTTAGTTCATTTTCTATATGGCTTAATACAACGAGATTAATATCAATTAATAGAAATTCTGAAAGTTTAAGATGCATCAATGGTTTGAGAACTTTCTCCTTATTATGGGTAATCAGTGGTCATCGATATGGATCTTCAATAATATCTCCAAATATGAACAATATCGATATACTTTATGTAAGTTCCAACAATTTTGTATAAATTATGCATACCTCATTTTCATATTTCTTGTGAAAATCTTAACTCAATTTATATTTTTAGTATATGCAAGATAAATGGAGTGCAGTTTATTTCTCAGCACCTTTAGCAGTCGATACTTTTTTTGTATTAAGTGGTCTTCTAGTTTCTTACACATTGTTCAAATATAATAAAAATGGTGATTCTCAAATACTATTTTTCAAACTAAATGAAATATTAAGTTTAATATATATCCAAAAATTTACAGATAGTCACTTCAACATTCCAATATTTTATCTTCATCGTATCTTCAGAACGACTCCAGCTTTAGCGGCAGTGATATTTTTTCAAATGACTCTTTTCAAATATTTAGGAGATGGTCCTTTATGGAATGGTTTTACTGAATCATTAGTTTTGCCTTGTGAAGAAAAATGGTGGACTACTTTGCTTTACATTCAAAACTACATCAATCCTGATTCAGTGGTATTGTACCTATACATATTATATTCTACCTAAATTTTTCATATTTTTATGATTTACATTAGATGTTTTTAAAATATCAATTTTAGTGCATATCTCAAACATGGTTCTTAAGCTGCGATTTACACTTATACATTTTCTCACCTATATTGATTTACCCATTTTTGCGATCGAAAAAATTTGGATGGATCAATATTATATTTTGGATATTTATTTCGCAAACAGTTGCTTCTTTTATCGTTTTTAGAAATGAATGGAGTGCAGCAACTTTACCATTGTTAGTATAGTTGAATCGAATAGACAATATTGTGATATACAGTCATGAACGTAATTTTTCTAAAGGCGTGGCTTTGGCACATTTTTAACAAAATATTACCATGCTACTCATACTCGAGCAACTCCGTGGTTAATGGGATTCGCTACAGGTTACTTTCTTCATCTTAAATCAAAAAATAAAATTAAAATTAACACGGTAAGTTTAATAATACCTTTTCCGAAAACTCATATTATAAATTGGTCGTTTGTTAATATCTATTTCGATTCAGCAGATGCTAGTTTCTTTACTCTGGATAATCAGTTTCATTATAATTATTGGTCTTATAGTTATGAAAGTGACTTTACAACAATTTAATCATGAATTCAGCCATGCTGAAGATTCTTTTTATAATGCATTCGCTAAAAATATATGGTCTGTTGCCATAATTTGGATAATAGTCGCCTGTATTCATGGCTATGGAGGTTGACATATATTTTTTAAATTAAAGTACATATTATTTCACATCATTTACTGGATTGTATTACTTTTTCAAATTTCAGGTCCAATCAATTGGTTTCTGTGTCTAGATACATGGGAAATTTTAAGCCGACTTTCATATTCAATGTATTTAGTTCATTTAAGCGTATTAGCTTTGTATACGGCTAGATTAAGAAGTCCTCAATACTTTTCTTATTTTAATGTGGTCAGTTCATATTTAGCAGCTTAATTTAATCATTTATTTCGTATAATTTTGCTATGAAAGAGCTTAATGAAACTTTATACAAAATTTCAGTTCAACCAATTTAATAGTGACGTAATATTTACACTTTTCGCTGGATATTTGTTGACAATATCTATTGAATTACCATGTGCTAATTTGGAAAAATTATTATACTACAAAAGTAAGTTCTTTTTCAATACATTTTTTTAACTAAATTATTGTTTTATTTTTCAATTCCAGGAAAAATTGACAGTGTGACTACAGATGATAAACTTACAATTCCAAATTCTAATGATGCACATATTAATGTTTTCAGTATAAAAACGATCGATTGATTCAATTAAAAAATTTAGCTTCATAGGAAAAATAAGACAATGACTGAAACCAGTTTTTTCCAGCTGTTACAAAAATGTTAATTACAAAATTTGTTCAATTCAACAACAAAATATTGTAATCAAGTTTTTATATAGCTTGACATAAATAAATAATTTATCGATTATTTCATTAATTTTATGATTGCGCATTTCACTATAAGATAGTGATTTTAATAGTCACTAATATTTTTTTCAGATTTTATTAACAAACAATAATTTTATTAATTAACAATTATCAAATAATTTAAATTTTCTTTCATTACAACCACATAATATATGTATTTACATCTCATATTCCAAAGAATATGAGATTATAATCACTTAACTGATTTGGGACCGTGGATTTTTCAACCGAAAATTATATTTTTTTAATTTTAATCACTTATCACATCACACTATCTTCGAGGAAATCATTATCGATTATTCTATTAAAAGTAATCAGTGTTATTCTATAATATCTATGTATTTAATAATTATCAAACAATATATTATGAAAGGTTATAATGAAAACAGTTCAGTCACTGATATTATACTATAGTTTGTTACAACATGTGTCATCGCATCTAAATCTATTTTCGTTAAAATAATGAAACCGATTTCAATTTCATTTGTGATATTAACATATATAAGTATTTTCATAATATTTACACCGAGTGTCAATTCTGAAAACAATGAATTGGAAATTTACAAAAATGTATTCAACAAAGGAGTATTAAAACAAATAGGTGAATACTTGAACGAAACAAATCAATTTGATAGAACGACTTGCACAAAAGACATTTCAATATGGTTTTTTTCATTGTTTAGTGGAAAACACTTATGGCCATTTCAAAGTAAATAATTCCTCATATTTTATTTTATTTTTTAATTTTCCCCATTATCACTTAAAATTAAAATGTTTCACTCAAATTTAGTGTCTGATGCATGGGGTAAACTACCCTCGGGTATTTTAACACTGAACTTTCATAGCTATGGACAATTTGACGAGTGCATCCGAATTAAATATTTACACATAAAAGGAAAATATTGCTTAGGAAAGCTCCTTCTATATTCTCAAAATGAATTCAAATATGTTAAAAATGAAATGCAGATTTCTTCAGAGAATAATTACAAGTATTTACTTTTATAACTGAAATTCTAATTTAATTTTTTTTTTCAAATTTAATACAATAAATTTTCGTTTTTCAGTACTAGAATGATGAATTTCGATGATGATGGACGATTCTACTATGTTAACGCATTGTGCTTACCTCACTCCTGCGGTTCCTCTGAAATTCAAGAATACATTGAAATAATTCTTCGAAACAATGGCATACAACGATATGGTCCCCTTTTATCTATACCTGAAAATGAATGTGTTACGAGTGATCCTCTCGTTTGGACACCAACTGATTGGGGCGCTTTGTAAGTAAATTCTAATATTTTATCGTCTTATATATATTCAAACACAACATGCATTTTGTGTAATCTCTGAATACTTTCAGAGCGTTTTTTATCATTTTTGGATTACTTGTGTTAACAAGTTCAGTATACGAAATAATTATGAATTATCTCAAAAAAGGTATTATAAGATTTCGATCATTAAGATTTAGCATGATTTTAATGTAATTAATTTTTTTTTTTATTTTTTAGAACACTCACAATATCATAATTTACTTATTTCATTTTCTATATGGACTAATACTTCAAAACTTACGACAATCAATAAGAATTCTTCAAGTTTGAAATGTTTAAACGGATTGAGAGCTATTTCCATTCTATGGATTATTCTCGGTCATCGATACACAGCCGATTCCATACTTCCAGTTATGAATTACATAGACGTTTATAAAGTACTTTTATTTCATAATTTAACGTTTTTAAGTTATCTTCTATCAAACATAATTTTTTTATATGGTTATTTTTAGTGGATGAGTAAACCTGGCAGTGTTATTATTCTCGCTGGAACCTTCGCAGTCGACACGTTCTTTGTTTTGAGCGGCTTACTTGTGGCCTATATAACATTCCGTCAGATGAAAACCCGTAATTTAATATATTGAAATTAATATTTTTATACTAACTCATTAATAGTAAGGTTTTATATAAATCTATTTATTTTTTTATTAGGAAAATCTTTCAACGTCCCATTGTATTATCTTCATCGATTCTTAAGATTAACACCAGCTTTTGCTGCAGTGATATTTTTCCAAGTGAGCCTATATAAATTCTTAGGAGATGGTCCATTATGGAATAGAATAACTGATGACTTAGTAACGAGATGTGAAGAAAATTGGTGGACAGCTTTGCTATACGTTCAAAACTACGTCGATCCAAACAAAATGGTGGAAACGTCTAGCAAAAGATGTTCTATAAAACATAATTAACCATTTTTACACAATTTTATTGTTTTAGTGTATACCCCAAACTTGGTATTTATGCTGTGATATGCAATTATATATTTTATCACCAATTGTTATCCTTCCATTTTTGCGTACTAAAAAATTCGGATGGCCCAGCATCGTATTTTGGATATTAATCTCACAAATTGGAGTTTTTATAATTTCTTATGTAAATGGATGGACTGGAGCAGTAGCAGCATTGTTAATATTTTTAAATATGAGTATTATTTTATTTGAACAAATTCAAAATAACCCACAGTAAATTTTAGTGATGGCATTAAAGACCGTGACAAATATTTATATTTCGCAACTCATGCTCGGGCCACCCCATGGTTGATAGGCTTTGCCGCCGGATATTTTCTTTATTCGTCGTTTGGTTCTAAAATAAAAATCAATAATGTAAATAAATAATCAATTAATTTTATATTATATATTATTTTGACGGGTACAAAATATGATTTTTTTCTTATCAGATAGTCGTCTGCCTGTGTTGGGTGATTTGTCTCGGAATAATGGCAGCCGTAATATTCGGAATGATACCTTTACAAGTCACAGGTCGTCAAATTAATCACCCTGAAGATACTATTTATAATGCTTTTTCCAAAACTGGATGGGCACTTTCTATTGTGTGGATTGCAATTGCTTGTTCCCATGGTTATGGAGGTAAATTTAAATTATTCAAATTTTCAATATGCTTTCGATAAAAATTTCGAGATTATTTAAAAACCATGAGATGATTACTGATTTAATTGAATGCATTATGTCATTTTTTTTATTCTACATTTTAAGGCCCTATCAATTGGTTTTTAAGTTTGAACGCATGGGAAATTCTAGCAAAATTGTCATATACGATGTTTCTCATACATCCAACCGTTCAGTATTTTCATTCTGCAGCATTTCGTACATCTTCATATTTTACAGATTTATCAACGGTTTGTTAATAGATTCATATGAATAATAATTGTGTTTACCCATTTTATTTTTATATTTTTTTCAATTTCAGGTCGTAACATTTTTTTCGGATGTCGTAATGACAATTTTTGTTGCATATATACTAACAATTTCTTTTGAAATCCCTTTCATAAATCTTGAAAAACTATTATTGACAAAAGTAAGTAACGTATTTTATTGAATTTAAATAATATAATTTAATTTTAATATTATGTAGAAAAAAAACTTATTCGATTGCAGAAAACTTCAGATAAGTCGTCAACTACGACAGTCCAAGATGATAATAAATTAGATATTCATAACATAAGCCGCAATTTTATACAGTAAAAAAAACACGAATGAATTTGAATATTTTGAGTACATAGTTGGTAAAAATGATGAAAATTATTAATTTTAATTTTATTCATAAGGAACTTATTCATGACATCATATTTGCGTAAACTGTATATAATTTTAAATTATAATCATATTTAAGTTTACCGATTTAAAAAAATCGATACGATATTAATTAGATAAATAAATATTAATTTTACAAAAACTCATTGCTCTTCTGATTTCGGCCTACAGATTTATTTATTTTTTAATTTTGTAATATTTTGTAAATATACAAATTCCAATAATCGCTCATACTCAAAAAAAATAACTTCATATAATCAAAAGTAATATATACACACAAAACATTGTCGAATTTGTTTATCCCAATGTTTATTCTACAAATATTCCCTAGGGAGACGTTGTTCGATTTTTCTCATGATGCAATAAACTACACATAACCGTTAGCGTATGCTTTGAAATAACATTATTGTTTACCTTGCCGAATGGATTCTGTGTCGTTTTTATATTTATATGAAAAACATTTTCAGAATATTTATTTAGCTCCCCGGAAAACTTTCCTATTCTCTTTAAGTTTTCATTAAAAAAACAGCATCGAATTATGAGTAATTCGATTCGACCAAGACTCTGTCGCTTGTCTGTAATAATATTTTGAAGTAAAATCGGATACTTCGGGGATAACCAACTAAGAGGCAAAACGGTAAACGACTTTAGAAGTTGTTCGAGCAGTCCCCGATAAAGTTAAACCGACTCGTTGAAATGGACACCCCTCTTTATACTATGAAATTATAGATGAAGCCTTTTAAGAAACGAACTGACTCAGATATTAAATGAATTTAAAAAAAAAAGTTTATTCGATAAACACAACAGGATATAATCTTTAATTTAAAACTTCTTCTTATTGTTAGTTAGTGAAGCTCAGATAACTTTTCATCGTTGAACTTCAAACGATTCGCCTTCAATCCTCGAATTATACTGCGTTTTATTGATAGATATTTCAACGAGTTTTCTTGAATTTATTCTTATTGCTGTAATGAAACTGCCGTTTTAACAACAATAATATCGTTTTAGTGCTACGAATTCGTCCTCGCGATCCTTACCCAAGCGCCATACTGCTCGTAAAATCTCACTTACGTAGCTCTGTATATTCGATGCTTATGACACACAAACGTAATAAAATAATATTATAAACTCGAGTACGGTTAGAAAATACAATTAATATTATGTGATACTGCGGGTGTATCAGACAGTTTATCGTGAATCGACATTGTATGGTGAAAAATATACTTCCACTCTTCCTTTTATAAACAACCATCCATTGAACTTCTTCAATAGAAAATCTCTTTAATCGTTATCAAACTGATATTCTATAAATTTGTTTTGTTAACAAACATTTAGTTACTTTTCCCGAATCCACTTTATAACGACTCGTCAAAAACGTGTTTTCATACGACTTTAAAACGCGAGTCTCAGAAGAAATACATTCCGATTTGGCACAATGTTCCGCAAAATAAAGCTTGTCTACCTTATCGGGCATGTGGATCACGTTTCAAAACTCGTTGCATTTGGCTGAAAACTAAGGGAGAACCTTTTCTTTGTCAACTCTTTTAGTTACGGCGTATACGGTACATCCTCTCTGTTCGTTCTCATACAATATTTTTCATTTTGCTTTCGAATCAGGTTTCGGTTTTCTGTATGCGACTCCATAAATTCGACCGCATCATCCTGTCTCGATTCTCTCAGATAAATTTCATTTGCAAGCTTGCTTTATATTCCACGGTTTTCTATGTGAAACGTTGATTTTTTTTTCCAGTTGTATTTTCGAACTCGGTGGATTTCCATTGTATTTTCTACAATATCATATTTATATTCATAAAGAAATGGTATCTCATTAAAATTTACGAGATGTTTATCAAAATGCATCAAATGCGAAAACTTTACTTTATGTTTGAAAATTCTTGTATGATAAGACTAAATAGGCACTATCAGCATTCTTGAACTTTTTAAGCCCCTTCAGAAAAGTTTTCAGATAATATTATTTCAAAGTAATTAGTCAAACTCAAATTACTTATGTAATATACTCAATATCGTAAGATGCGAAAATATAATTACGCTTTTTCATCTAATAAATCATTTTATTATACTGTAATAGAATTAATTTACTTTTTCAATGTAACATAGAATATTTCTGGTAATCAATTTACTACAATGAAATATTATTACTTTTCTCTTCCTATTACATATTATAATAGTTACAGATCAATACAAATGTATAGAAACCTAATTTTAATTGAAAAAAATCTGTTTCGAGTTTCCATTTTCTATTTGATTCAATACCAAAACATTTCCATCGCACAAAAAAACAAAATAAGATAAACACATTTATCTTTCGAAACAGATTTCCCCATTATGTATTTCGAAATGCCAACATTTCACAAACGGACAAAACATTTCCACTATAAACAGAAAAACCAAAAACCGCAACCCACTCTCATCTACCATACTTTTCAACAACAAAAAACCCTCATCACACACAAATGCAACGAAATCGCACTCTAATGAGAAAAAACCACCAAATTTTAACAGAGCCTCCCCGCCGAGATTTCCCGCCCAATTCCGGTGTACATTTTATCACCGTTTATCCCTTTTGTTTATGCCCGCGATAAATCAGCGTTAGGCCGCCCTCTCGCACCCCTATTGATGGCCCACTTTCTCGACGGACTTATGGCGACACTATTGCGCAAATCGACACTATAAATATGGCGAAATTCGACGGTGAGGTTTTGACGTTTCTCGCCGTGATGTATTGGAGTTGGGCCGAGTTCGGGACGGCTTGGAAATAGGTGTTTCGATCTGTTCGGTGAGAGTTGATGAGATTTCGTTGGAGTTAATTAAATTCGGTTTAAATTAATTTTGCGAGCGTCTTTCCCGCTCGTTTGCTGGGTTTTTAGCGGGGGCGATCGAGACGGGGTGTTTTGATTTTGGTCGGAAGATAAGTAGTTTAGTTGTGAAATGTTCGTCTTACACGTGTATGTATTATATAAATTATCGTTTATGTATGTTATGTTGTTGTTAAAATTTTATTTTTTTTATAGAAATGAATTTGAGAATTTATTAAATATCAGATATTGCATAGTTACGTAATTTTCTGGCACTGTTTCGAAATTCAACACAGTTTTCCCTGCTGAATTATTTTGGTTGGTTTCACCACTGCCAGGAACAATTGTAACTTTGTTATATTATACGTTATGCATTTACTGTCGCTTGTACATTTTATGATAGTTAAAATTTAAATACTTGCTTCGTTTACTTTTGAGCATTATAAGCTACATGCATCTGTAATATCTCTACCAAATTTTGATATAAATTTTGCGTGAGTGGCTTTGAGTTAATTTGCTGCGATTGAGTAGCAATCCGATTGTTAATATCAATGCAAATACGTAGACGATGAAATCCGATTTAATGAGAATATTCGCAGTGCATTCTGAACACTGAATATTCATATACATGCATAAATAATTTCGGCGCTAATTATAAATTGATATAATTTACTATTGATTATTTTAAAACCGCATTTGAAACACAAGACTTTTGAGCTTATTTCAAATCCGATTATCATTTTCTTCTCTGTGGGAATATACATTTCAAAAAAGCCGTAGTACAAGGCTCTAAAGCGAAACTTTTAAACGCTACTATTTATTATGACGAGCGAGTTTAACGAGGAAAGCTCACCGCGCAACAAAGTTGTGTAATCTGAAAGTGGTTGGTCACAGCTCTGTTAAAGTTTTTTTAAGGCTAATATTTTTTTTCATACCAAACTAACTATATGTACCATCTCTATATACCATATTTCAACATGCATATATGAAATACTTAAATATTTATTTGAATCTGTCAAATTTTTAAATTTTAAACGTCAAAAACCGAAACCGCAAACAGTACTTAATACAACGTTTTTAGACATAAATATTAATGATTTTTTTTATATAATTTAATCTCATAATAACACATATATTACTATATTCCACTATACCTTCAAATATTCATATACAAAGCCTACAACGGATCGCAAATCCGGATCAACACACAATAGGCAAAATCGAAACATTGCACACGCCCGTTTGCATGAGTCCATTATTAACACAGAAGTTCAATGATTGAAAGCCGCCTCATGAATACGAAACACAAAGGCCCGCACATCGTGATCATTTCCAATGCTTAACTTGGCTTCTCAATACGGCGAAAGGCGAAAATTTCGAAAATCGAAAAAGTTCAACTTTAAACGCGGTATTATTATAATATCCGGAACGGAGGGCACGCAAAAGGGATCCCCTGCGTAAATATTATGAATATTGTATGTGTGTGTTGTGTTCTTGTTGCGGGTTCGGCTCGTCCGTTAACGATTGATAGTTGAGAGTTGGGACTTTGGGGAAAGTTTTAATATATTCATAACGATAGTTTCGCGCCTTTCGATGTTGAGCCGATGCGAAATCTGGTCGCGTGCTGTGTCGAGGGTCGAGACTGGAATCTTCGATTCGGAGGTGTTGTTGGATTTTTTTTAATTCGACGTTGCTTGTATTATATATTATTATAATAAATGTGACCTCTGTCTTTTGGAGATGTAATTATTTTGAAAAAATATATTTTTTATACATCTAAATATTTTTAAATAAAATATGTATGTATATTAAAAATTATAATGAACAGTGAAACGGAGACGTGATGATAATTTTTCATAAAACTTTATTAAAATTAAATTTTGTTATTTGTATATTATATGTTAAATACATATATACTTTTTGGCTCCATCTGTTTATTTATTATTATCAATATTTTTTTTTCAAATCACTACTTAAATGAAACATTCTTACTCAGTTTGAATATTTTATTGTATTTAATATAAAAATTATTTTGCTGCGTACTTAAAAATTATTATTAAATGATAGAGAGCTGCTAACAATAAACATACTCTTGACAGCATGTGTAAAAATTTAATAGTTGCAAATTGACATTGATTTAATTAGTATATTATAATATAAACTTACAGTCGCTGATCGTAAATTTTACTAATTGTAAGCTGTCCGTTGAAAATAAACATTTAGATATAATTTATCTTTTATATGTTCGATTTCATGTACTGCAATTCACACGTACTCAATTTAACAAATAAAAAAATATACTATAATATTTTGCAATAAAACGAAAAACCATTATTTTTTTTCAAATAAATTTCTTATAATCATATTTATTAATATTATTCAATATTATTATAAATGAAATTTATGAATTATAATACAATGCTTCATAGGAACAATAATATTAAATTGAGTGTATGTTACATAAAATAATGAGAACCCCCTTTCGAAATATCCCTATAATGATTAATAATAAAAACTTTAAAAATAACGAAATATTAAAACTAATCAAAGGTTGTACATATAATACAGTACATAAAATTATTATTATTTGGTGTTCTTTTTGGGCATTGTTCTAGATATTTGTTTGAATTGACCTAAAATCAAATCCAACTGGGTAGTCATCCTAATTTCGGTTTGGAACTCTTCACATGTTTTTATAACAATCGGATATAATAATGGTAACACGGCGTGGTCGATTGTAGGGAACAGGTGATGAAGACTATGATCTCCGAAGTTCGTCAATGTTTTGAATAAAGACCCATTTATATCGACTCGGTCCATAACGGCATGTAATTGATGGATACCCCAATCACGATCCTCTCTGCGATTAGATATAAAATTTGAGATTTTCTAATTAATTTAATCATAAATATAATCGAACTGTTTTTTATCTATTGTTTGTTTCGTTTTATCAATGCATAGATTTTTCAAATGGAAAATAAAAGGTTATTTGACAAATATAATATTTTGCTACTTACATGTTTTCTAATCAATATTCGTGATAAATAATAATAATAGGCGATTGATACTATTTGTATATTTATATCATACATATTTGAACCGAAAAGTTCATCAAATAACTTGATAATTGTGATATTATAGAAAAACTATGAAATCAAACAATAAGTTTAATTTATCGGATTATTTTTTTCTCCCTGGATAAAAAATAATAAAAACATTTTTTTCAAGTTTTGTATCAAAATCCGATAATCAGATATTGGTTATTACATCAAATTATTTGAAAACTACACAAAAATTAAGATCCACATTCTAAAATGACGATTCTTACTCAATTATGATTGATTATTACTATAATATTTTCTATGCAAATGAATTTTCATACGCCTTTAATAATAAAGATTATAAGGAATAAAATCTTCACATTGAATGAAACAAAGATAAACAAAAAAGCAAAATCATATTTCGTACTCATATTTCTTTCTTCATACCATGAAAAATATGACGATTTGAATTTTTCATTGTTCTTCTATATCGAACTGCTGAATAAATAATGTATTCGTATCGAATCGACATATCTTGAAATGTTACAAGAAAACCATAAATATTTCGTTATAAATCCCGTTTTGAGCTCTCTCTTCGATAAATTAAATTTCCCAATTTTTTTTCCCCAACATGTAAAAACATCGTTACCAACATTTAAACGGGTCCGGAAGAACTTTTGCGTGTACACACGTTTATTTTTGTTTATATGTTTAATTACAAACTCGTCCCGTGAAAAGGTTTTGGGTTGCGAGAATTATGCGAATTTATTAAGCGTTTCCGTACCGCACACGAAATTAAAACCAACTCGCAATTAATAAATTTAAACGAATCGCAACGGCGATAATACAATAATTAGATAAAATTGAACCCACGTACGTGAATTAAATTTAATTAGTTCACGAATCTATCAATAAATTGTAGATATACTCACTTCGGGTCGTCACCGTCGTGGAAAATGTCTGGATGGTGATGAGCTGCGTTCAATCCTACGAAATGGAACAGCAAACTTTCCATGTGCCAGATGTACATCAACAATAAGAAGGTGTTCAGTAATGTGGTATTACCCAATAAAATCATGGCTAATGGAAGGCTCAATGGAACCAAGTCTTCGTAATGGAAAGAAGCTCCATCGATGTGTAAAAGTGTTTTTATGAAACTGGCGAGAATAATTTTTGTTATTAAAATCGTATTATATTGCTGATTTTTTTTTAAATATAGTAGGAAATGTCAGAGAAAGTGGTTTCGAAAATTCGGATGATTATTTAGTTGTTATTTCTAGCTATTTTATGTTGCATCATAACAATACGATGTTGTGACAAGGTATAATTTCAATAATGACTAAAATATAATACTAACTATGATCATATCACATACAATATAAAAATTTAATACGATGACAATTTAAAAATATGATTTTTAATTTACTTAACAAGTAATGTATATACGAGTACTTACTACGTAATAATTTGAAGATCACAAACAACCGCATAAATAATCAAAGCATATATCCTTGGACCATATCTGCTTATGAAAGACTTAGATTCTCTCGGCATCCACATAAAAAACGGCTCGAAAGCCGTAATCTCAAAATCCATTAACGTATTTGGATAAAGATGATGAGACAACACATGAGTCACCCTCCAATTCCTCAAAAAGAAACAATTAAAAATATTACAGTTTCACTGCACGCAATATTATATCTCAATATTAAAATAATACACCACATTCTTACCTGCACGGCATAAAGTTAAAGTTGATAAAGTACATCCTCCAATTGTCCCTTTGGTGTATGAAGTTGTGTGCGCATATTACCGACCAAGTCATGAAAATTGCACTCATTGTGCACAAAGCAACTCTGGCCAAGAGGGAATCCACTCTGCATGCTGCAACACCGCATACAAACAATCCTATACCGCAGGCGTCGGTTATTCTTTTCGACTGCTTGGATAGGTCCTTCGGGAGTGTCTTCATTTCTTCCCTTACCCTCCGTTTTAGCGTCCTGTAAAAGCCGTTTTGTTCGAAAGTGAACGGTGAGTTCCTCTTGGACACGGCGTCTCGCACGTAAAACTTTTTCAACATGCTCTCGGGACCTGGTGTTATATGGTGCGATTCAAAGGCTTCGGTTATGTCTGTTCCCTATAAATTGTTTGAAATCATCTTAAAGATACGTTGAAATATCAATGGAAACTTTCTCAGAAAATTAATTAAAAACGCTGCATGAAAATTGCATATATTTACATACAAAACGGTGACATTATAAGAAACCAGTATTTGAGGTTTTCAGTACTTACTTTTGTCCATCTTAACCAGCCTTCTCCTCCGGGGTGTATTTTAATGAAATCAGTCAAATCGTACAGTTTGTCGTGGATTCTCCATAAACCTTCTGCTCCATCGTCCATTGCTTTCCCTTTGAGCCATTGGTCTGATGATTTTAATGGATTATCTCTCAATGAAGGGTATACTAGTTCTGGAAAACTAGTTTGATGAGTACGTTCTGAATTTGGAGGCATCTGTGAGCTGAATGTGACTAAAAATAATACGTTTGAATGGTTTAATGCAATTTAACAAATACTTTTTATAATAGCAGTAGCGAAAATGTTTTGATAATACGACTTACAATGTCCACAAACAAATCCCAACTGACAACAATCAACAACACATAAACTGTCAACAATATCAACGGGTGTTTCATAAGTTACGATTCAGATATGACAAAAATAAACGTGTAAAACAACTTGATCGACTCGTTTTCTACATGTGCAAAAGAGCGTTTAATGCGATACAATTTTATTTGAGGTCATTCGGATACGAAGGTCATGGTAAACTTTGCATAACTATAATAAATGCATATTGATGAGGTCTATTTATAAACAAAGTTTTATTTTTTTAATGGAAAATTGTTTCTATCGATTTGTATACGACCTAATTGTGTTTATCGCAATTACACATATCACTGAATATTATCGTTCGTTCGGACAGAGCAAATGTCAACGCATCATTTATCACTTAAGTTATGCGTGATTGTTAGCAGGAAAATACGCAGTTTATCCATTTTATTTTAATCAAACATAATATTTCCGAGTAAATATAGATTTAAATATTCATAATTTTACTGGTAATGTATATTTTATTTTATTCAAATGACATCTGTTGAAAAAGCGGTTAGTTTTTATAGTTTAACTAGTTATTTACATTAATCGTTTTAAGATCTCACTTGGTGTTAATTCTCAATTATTGGTTGACCAAAATAACCAGAATATTATTATGTTATATTTTTACTATAGTCAGTTTTACTTATAATAAAAATAATAATTTATTTTGCTTTATCAGAAATACATATTATATTAATTTTCTTAGTAACACATCCAAAGGAATAAATATAAAAAAACTGGTGCTGACATTGCTAGTTTTTTTTTTTGTTAATCTTTCAAATTAATCGATTTCACCTTCTTACATATCCAATAAACTTTCTAATATTACAAAAAAAACATATGTAATTTATATAAATTTTCGAATATTTTTTTTCCTTCGTTTAAAATAAATATTGTCAAAATGAATGCTCTTTTTAGGCCTTAATAGACTTGAAATAATTTTCATTTATATATTCATCGATATAAATTTTATTCTTTCAAATTTTATTTCACATTTTATTTATATTTTATGATAACATTTATAATAGTATTTAATGTACTCATTTAAAAAATTAAAAACAGTATTTGTCCTATTGGTTAGGAATACTTAACATTAAAAATATATTTTCCACTGCATAAAAACTTAATGCTGTTTACTCTTCTATTAATGTGAAGGCAAGCAGCACTTCCTATTTTATAAACGTCACGTAATCAAAAAATACAACTGATTTTCGTACATCTTTATCGTTTATTTAAAAAAGTTGAATAATTATCGCTATTTTCAATTTTTATTTAGTCAAATGTACGTCTATAAATAATGTTTTTTTTTAAGTTTTACGTATCATGATAAATTTGAAGATGATAAAAACAATAAATATAATATTTTCAATGATGCCATATTCAATATAAAATATAATTTTCAATTTCAAGTGAATAAATTTAATATTAATAAGTATAATACATCTTTAAGTTGATATATGATAGAAATAACAATTTTTTTCTTTTGATTTGAAAATCACATTTCTGTCATAAAATAAATCATAGAATTATTATATATATTTTTATCAACCTATGAACACATCTAACATCGATAAAACGGAATTAGCGCTGTAAAGTATGCCATTTGAAATCCCATCAAATTCTCCTCTTATTTGCACGTTCATTACTTCGAACATTATCCTCTTAACCCATTTCAATCCGTGATTTTTTTGCATCACTTTTCAGAAAACACTTCACTTCGATTTTCCTCAACAAACTCGACCCTAACGAATGACTGGACTCAAACACAACAACACACTTACAATATTACTTCTTCAATTACTGAGTCATAATGTTTCCTACATATTTCTATAATGTCGGTGGGAAAGCGCGATGAACAATTGCACCACTGGCGATGCTTTCCCGCTTCGGTAAAGGAAATTTGCACGACCACTCAAAGAAATTCCGGGAAAATCGAGACAAGGAAAATGGGATAAAGGGAAAAGCAGCTGCGTTTCGGGAAATCAACGTCGGAGAATTAATAATTGCGAAATAACTGTTCGGTTATGGGTTAATTTCGCAAAGACCGTATGCCGTTCGTTGCGAGTGCTTTGTATAGTGTTTTATTTGCGTTTTAGTGATGAAAATGCGATATTATGTATGTGTTTTGATTTATTATAAATGTAATAAAAAATGGATATTTACTATTGTTTGATAGATCTGAATATGCCATTATGGTTTTATCGAATGTTTTCATTGATGTTAATATTTTTACTAAAATAAAAATAGTTTGTAATGAAGAATTTACGTCCATATAAAACTTTTTCCAAAAATTGAATTTAAGTATTTTATTTCTTTTGTCAACTTTTGAATAATGTCTATAAATAGTATGATGATTATTTTCTGTTGGAAAATAAAAATATTGGTAAAAGGTAAATGAAATAAAATAAATAACCAAAATTTTCCTTCTTGGCCTGTCATTAAGAACTTCAGTTAATAAATTCATCAGAATATACGTAAGCAAACAAATTATATGATATTTAATGCGGAATATTTATTTATTTGGCTTAATCATTCAAAAATCATGGTCGTGTTTTATATATTTGTGATGACTGCGAAGGTCAAGTTTTTGAATTTTATCCGAATTATTATAATAATATATTTCAAATACAACCAACAAACATTAAATGACGCAATAAGGAAAATACGATTTGAACCCAAAAAACTTTTCTTTGATTTATAATGTACTCAATTATTTTCAAAAAAGCAATCAATTATCTTACAAAATAATCAACTTTATAAAAAGATTCTGGCAAAGATCATTTTATTTATTTGATAATAATAAAAATGTATAATATTACACAATATTAGTTACCTTTTGCACAACAATTTTCATCATTAAAATTTTTCGGTTCAGTTTTCGCTAACTGTCTGTAATAACCTAGAAACATATCTAATTGATTTGTCATCCTAATCTTCGTCCTAAATTGTTCACAAGTCTTCGCAAATATGGGATGCAATTTGTGCAAGACTGAGTGGTCCAATGTTGGGAACAAATGGTGCAAAGTGTGTTCACCGAAAAATGTCATGACCATAAAATAGGAATTGTTCACTTCCACTCTATCGGCAACGGCATCGACTTGAAACAGTCCCCAATCTCTGTCATTTCTAGAATTTTTTTAATGAATTAAATTAATTTTTCTTTCAAATATTTCGTATATTTTTTGGAATATATGTATGTACCTTGCTACGTCTCCGTCGTGAAATATTTCTGGGTGATGGTGTGCTGCATGGAAGTTGATAAGTCCGAAAAACATACTCGACAAGTGCAATATAAATAACCATGTTAATAAAACATCCCACCAATCGGTTTTTCCAAAAACGAACATCAATATCGGTATTATGAAAGGTGATAAATCATCTAGTTCGAATCGTGATACTTTTTTGTATGTTGGCGAAGCTATTAATCTATAAATATAATAAATTCATGAAAACAAATCACACTGAAAAATTTCAGTTAATTATCCACTGACCTTTTTAAAATTAAGCCGTCTACCATTACTATATAAACTATTAACGCATAAAATCTAGGTGCATATTTCATTATAAAGCCTTTCGTTCTTCGAGGCATCCAAATGAAAAATGGTTCAAACATGATCATTTCTAAATCTAACAGAGTGTTTGTATATAAATGATGCGACAGTGCATGAATAACTCTCCACTCCCTGAACAAAAAAAAATAATACATGGTTAAAATTTAAAATAAAAACTTATTTATATTTTTACTTGTCATAATTAGAATATTTTTCTAGTAAAACCACTATTTTTAATTAGATGCACTTACCTCACCGCCAAAAAATTAATACTGGCGAAATACATTCTCCAATTGTCTTTTCTATGGATGAAATTATGTGCACAATTAACTGTACAAATTACGAAAAATGAAGTCATTATACAAAATATACCCTTAATAGGTAACCATGTTACAGAACAAGAAGCAATAGCAAATAATAAAGATACTATAAATAATCCTTCGACTGTAGTATGAGTCTTTTTTTCCAAATCATCAGATGGTATAATCTTTAGCTCTTCTCTGACACGAGATTTCAATGTTCTATAAAACCCGTCTTCCTTGAAAGTGAAAGGAGAATGTCTAGGAGAGGAAGCTTCTTTCACAAAAAATTTGCCAAGCATATTTTCAGGAATTGTTGAAATATGATGAGCCTCGAACGCTTCTGTTATATCCGTTCCCTTAAATTAAAACTCACAAATAAGTCGAAACTACACAATTTCACTATATTGATTAACGAACATACTTTTGTAATTGTTAGCCAAGCCTCTCCTCCTGGATGCCTTTTTACAAAATCACTAAAATCGTATAAATTGTTGTTTACTCTCCATAATCCTTCAGCACCATCGTCTATCACCTTTCCCTGTACCCATTCGTCTGGAGATCCCAAAATCCCTTTTCTTAATGACGGATGGGATATTTCTGGGAAACTAGTCCCTTCTTCTAAAAACTTTCTCAAGAAATCCATTTTGATGATGTTTTTTTTAATTTCTCTCTTTCAATGATACATCATTGTTGGAGAGATTGATCTCGCGCGAAGGAGACGTTCTAACAACGCCGACTTGATAAATATACTGGTGGTGAAAATAATAGTCGTACGTTTTTATTGAAAACCGACTGCATTAACTTTATGGTATTAACGCTTACATTTTCCTCAATCTCAGATATTGCCATAGATCATTGTATATTTTTCATTTGCAATATTTAATCTTATATGACAAAATATTCATTCTTCATTGTCAATTAATATATCATATAATATTTGAAATAGATGAAAAAAACAAGATATATTTGGTCAATTTTGCAAAAACAATGCGAAAACTGTCAAAAAACTAGTTATATAGAAATTTATATTAGATGTCAAATGACATTTTTTTTATGAACTTAAACAGTTTTGAAAAAAACATGTATGTATTTCATATATTCATGCTATTTTTGTATTTACTATTATCATTAAAATGTTTACAGCATCCGATTGCCTAAAATACAACTGAAAATCCATCATATTGAAAATAAAACCTAACATAACATATTACAAAAACCTTTATACTAACAGAATACAAAACTTATTATTATTATTAGCTAATAATACAAGAAACCTTTATAAGTTTTCACGATTCCAAATTTACTCATATAACATAAGAACATAACTCTGTTTCAATAAAATTATTGATATTATACATTTCAGATCCAATCCGACCTATTCTTGAATTTAGCGCAAGAACTTTCCTAAATCATCACGACTTCACAACCGAAAAATTAAACCATGACAACTTCTAAAACACGCAGAATCACCTGACCTTAAATAAACCTTTTAATCACCAATCGACAAACACCAAAAAAAACCTTCTCATAAAATCAAAATCAATACAGCGACCGACTTCCAATCACCCACATAAATTACCCAACATTTCCAAGATTCCCCATTCCGAAACATCCATAAACACCACGAAAAACCCCAGACCACAAATCCCGCTGAAATTCCGCCATCAAAATTAACGTAGCGGGCGGCTTCCCATCGGACACGTGGAATGCCGGAATTTAATTCGCCATCGGCAATGCGTGACCGCGGACTGTTTGTCACCAGCACGTGTCACTTTTTTCAGCAGACCCGTCCATTGTCCTTTCGCTGAATTCGCAACAGCCTGGCCCACCTGCTAACCGCCGATGAAATACGGCCAGGTCCGCCCAGGCCGCAAATGAGCGGCGATTTTCGTTTTATTTATAATTTATTCGGCTGACGACGCGGAATGATTAATGCGAGCACGCTTTTTTTATGAACGTGCGTTTGTGTGTGTGTGTGTTTTTTTTTGTATTATTTATTGTGTTTGTGCTTGAAATATGGCTTGACGTACGTGTGTTGATTCTGCATTGACAGCTATATGTTTTCATTTAAACAGACTGTATTATGTACTTTTTTGCGAAATTGCACAATCTAGTTGCTCAATTGTGTTGTGCTATAGAAACTTTTTCTTACAAATTTTTTTTGACGCTTGAATTCTCGTGACTTTTACGTTTTTTTGTACTATTATTTATAATACGTAATCTCTATACATATAAATAAAAAATAATGTTGATGGTTCAAATTATAGATATTCACGATGTGTTATGTAAGTTTACGCACGTGTATGGATACATGTGCCACATACTCGCGTAATTGCTTTTGAATATTATTAAAAAAAAGCTTTTGTTCAAAATATTTTATACGATCAAATGTTCAATATTTTGTAAAATCAGCATAAAAAAAAGCTTGAATAAAACGAATTTTAATTTTTTTCGAAAAAATTACCGAAAAGGATGACTATAAGAATAATCAACAAAAGATTTTTATGTTTAAACATTGGACCAATAATAATATATAACATAGGTATATATTTGACAAATATATTTGTTTTCATAGATTTTCGTACTCTTTCCTTCTTCGTTTCCTTGTCTTGAAATATGGTCGAATTCACACTCCATCAGGATGAAACAAAATGGACTGCCAGTGGACAACAATATTTATGAGAAGCGTTTGAATTCACTGTCTTCCTAAGCATTTCCGATACATCACGGTCCTCTTCGTACGGGATACAGATCGAGCAATTCAAAATTGCCAATGACGTCAGTACATTGGCACATACATACATACATACTAATAAAATACGACAATATCTACCATATTGGGCTTCGATTAATATTCAACCTTTAACCATATTGAAGATACTAAAAAGCTTTGATTTTGATTAACGTCGATTTTTATCATACTTATCGTATTGTAAAGCAATAACATTATTGTAAAGGAAATTGTTCAATCGTATTTTTTTTGTTATAATGTGAATTGGATTTTATAGTAACAAATCAATACAAGTGTTTAAATGGAAATTAATTTAAATTTTATTTCCAACGCTAAATTTACATTTACAACAAATATTATATTGAGAATTAACTTCTGTGAATTTTTTCATTGAAACTCTTATCTTCGTCTAAATTCAATTATAATTTAGTGATATGGGTTATAAGAAGGGCAGTTGCATCTTGGGATGCATCTGTTACTGCAATCTCTAACATAATCACCAATGCACATACATCCTGGTCTAGTCATAGGATTACGTACTTTTCCGATGTTTGAACAACTTTCTGCTTCTACTGGACTGGTCATGCTAAACACTTCATTTGGTCCGCATGCTGCAATATGAAAAATATTAAATCTTCAAGTTCCCTAAAAATATTTTTTCAATATAAAAGTTGTATATGCTTACGACAGCTCCTTGGTTGGATACATCTTCCATTATTTCTGAGAAGTCCATCCTTACAACGGCATTCAGCGATTGCAGAGCATGATGATGGAATTGGATTTTCACAAGTTCTTTCAGTGAATACACTCATGATGTATTCTTCATCTGGACTACTGCATCTGGAGGCTACATGGCAAAAATACTAAATAAAAATTTCACAGTATTCATGCCTTCTAAAAAAAATAATCGAACACTCACGACATTCGCATGGAGGAATACATTTTCCATTATATCTCACGTAGCCTTCTTTGCAACGGCATTCATTGACTGCCATACATGGAGCTGGGTTTTGGCTGTCGCATGTTTTTTCTCCGAAAACAGCCAAGATATATTCTTCATTTGCGTTAGTGCAAATAGCAGCTGCAATACAAAGAAGCCGATTTTTCGTATTATTTTTAAATGAAATTTAAATTTACATTTTAGATGTGGATTATTGCTGAATTGGGATTAACTGCTTTTGTTTTTTCTGTTGAAACAAACTTACGACATGAAGTTGGAAGCACACATTGTCCATTATATCTCAAGTATCCGTTTTTGCAACGGCATTCTTTTACATAATTAGGTAAAGATTTTGGAATCGGTTCAGCACATGTCGGTTCACTAAGTAATGTTGGGATGTATTCTTCAAACTGAATACTGCATACAACAGCTATAAAATTATTAATATTTTAGCAAACATCAAAAATTTGATTTCAGATTAAAAATAATATTGAAGTTTCCTTCAATATTTTCCTTATATGCAAAACAATTGTCAATAAAATAAGATTTTATCACAAAATCAAAATAATAGATTTGATAATAATCTTTAAAATTATCTGCTTTTTAGATTTCTACTAATTTTATTTTAGAAATCAAACTTACGACAATCGCTTGGCAAAATACATTTGCCATTTTCTCTGAAATAACCATCTTTGCACCGACATTGCTGAACTGGTGAACCCAAAAGTCTTTTCGTTGAATCTTCACATGTTGGTTCAGTAAAAGTAGAAATAATATACTCTTCGAACGGATCATTACAGATAACGGCTGTAAATTTTCAGTTTGAAAATATATTTTAAAAAAAAACATAAAAACCCAATCGATTTAGTAAAACAATAAAATTTTAATATTACGATTTAAAAAAATACTTTCTCTCTCATAATTAATCGTGAATTAGAGAATTCATGTTTCTTTATAATACTTACGACACATAGTTGGTAAAATGCATCTGCCATTTTCTCTGACATATCCTGTCTTACATCTGCATTCTTTTACAGGTACAACCAAACTTGATGGAATTTGTTGAAGACATGTTGGTTCGGACAAATATGTCAAGACATATTCTTCCAACATTGGATCAGGGCATTTTACCGCTTAAAAATTCAATTTATTATGCATTTAAATTTCACTTTTTTTTTTAACTAATATAGTGGTAATTTTCACTTACGACATTCTGTTGGTAAAACACATTTTCCATTTAATTTAACGTATCCTGGCTTGCATCTGCATTCTTTGACTGGTGAAATGGCAGACGGAATTGGTTCATCACATGTTGTCTCGCTCAACTGGCTCAATACATATTCCGCATTTGGATCGATACAAATGACAGCTGCAAATAGTTTTATTGAAAATTAATATTCGTGAAAAACTTTGATTTATATCAAAATTATTAAATCTCTTACGGCAATCTGAGAACAAGACGCATTTTCCGTTTTCTCTCAAAAATCCTGGTTTGCAACGGCATTCTTGAGTTGGTGTGATTGATTTTGGAATTTGATCAGAACAGCTTGGCTCGCTGAATAAACATGTTACGTATTCTTCGTTTGGATCAGAACAAATGACGGCTGAAGAAAGTATGTTTATTAACGAAAATTCAAAGAAAATATTTTATTTCACATTTTTTTTATACTCACGGCAAGTGTTTGGCAAAATACATTGTCCATTTTCTCTTACATATCCATTTTTGCAACGGCATTCTTGAACAGTGACGATCAATTTTGGAATAGTATCGGTACATGTTGGTTCGCTATATTGGGTTACGACGTATTCTTCATTAGAATCTTTGCAGATGACAGCTGTAAAATGGTTTAATAAGTTTTGATTCGTTTTACTTTTATTAAAATATTCGTTTGATTCAAAAATATTTACGGCATTCAGATTGAAGAATGCATTTTCCATCGCTTCTAACGTATCCGAATCTACAACGGCACTCTTTGATTGGAGTGACTGTTCTAAGAACAGTATCGTTACAACTTGGTTCGCTGAAGAGGGCAAGAACGTATTCTTCGTTATCAGTACAAATTGGTGCTATAAATTATGAAAATATATGAAAAAATTGCAATGCCTATTTTTAATATCAATTATCGTTTGAAATTACTAAAAAACAATACTAACGACACTCGTTGGGTGGGATACAAGCTCCATTTTCTCTTACGTATCCAGCTCTGCATCTGCATCCAGTAACTTGAGAGCCTACTTTTGGCATTGAGTCCAAGCAAGTTCCTTCACTGAGATTTGTGGTCATGAATTCTTCGTTTGCATTGCTGCATGCTACATTTAAAAAATATACCTATAATTTATGATTTCTTGAAATTTTCTTATACTATTACTTTTTGAATTTTTGTCTTACGGCACAATGATGGCAAAATGCATTTTCCATTATATTTCAAGAATCCTTCTCGGCAACGGCATTCCTTGGTTTGTGGAATTGGCGATGCAATTGGATTTGCACAACTTGGTTCGCTCATGGCTACTTGAATGTATTCTTCCATTGGATCTTTGCAAATTACAGCTGAAAAATAAAAATTCGAAGAATTAAATTATTTCAAAACATTTATCGCGATCTTTTAGATTTTACAATATACTAACGGCAGGTTGATGGAAGAATACATCTTCCACCGTCTCTCAAATAACCAGGTTTGCATCTGCATTCCTTAACGGGAGAAATTGATCTTTGTACTTGGTCAGTACATGTCATTTCGGTGAAAATGGCAGTGACGTATTCTTCATTTGAATCTTTGCAAATTACAGCTGTAATTGTATTTCAATTTTTTAATCAGTAAAACGACATTTTTTCAAAATATTTTTCATGCTGCATTTATACTCACGGCAATCATCGGGCAAAATACATTTTCCATTTTCTCTCAAATATCCACCCTTACATTGGCATTTAGATACTGGTTCAATTGATTTAGGAATGCGATCACCACATGTTGGTTCGCTAAAGATTGAAGTGATGTACATTTCATTTGGGTCAGAACATGCTATAAATAAATCATAAAATAAAATTATTATATGTTCCGGAAACACTATATTTTATCTCGATAATCTAGCTTACGGCAGGTAATTGGTAAAATGCATTTTCCGCTGTTTCTTACGTATCCTTGAATACATCTGCATTCTTTAACAGTAGCAGTTGGAACGGCATTTGGTTTTTCGCATGTGGGTTCACTCGATGAAGCGGTAACATATTCTTCAAACATTTCCTTGCACTTAGCAGCTAAAAATATATGAATATTCTTTATATTTTTAATTTTTAATTATTTAAAAAAATAATAATTAATACTTACGACATTCAATGGGTAAGATACAAAGTCCATTGTTTCTGACATAGCCACTGCGGCAACGGCATTCTTCAACAGCAGAAATTGGCTTTGGAGTTGAATCGTCACAGCTTGGTTCACTGAATTTAGCCAAAACATATTCTTCGTTTGCATTTTTGCATTTTACAGCTATGAAAATAATATAATATAATTTAATAACAGTTAATAAATCGAATCGAAAAATATTTATCAACACTTACGACAAGCAGTTGCTTTGATACAAATTCCCCTATATCTGACATATCCGCTTCTACATCTGCATTCTTTTACAGGTGTACAAGATAATGGGTTGGGATTATCACAAGTAGCTTCGCCAGTTTTAGCTAAAATGTATTCTTCGTTTGGATCTTTACATTTAACAGCTAAAAAATAAAACATTTTCAACGTACTATAAAATATAAATTAATTGTTCGGTAATTCTAGAAAAAAAACTTACGACAGTCACATGGCTTGATACAAACTCCATTGTTTCTTACATAACCATCTTTGCATCTACATTCGCTAACTGGAGCACAAGGTTTTGGTGAAGGTACATCACATGTGGGTTCACCAAACTTGGCCACAACGAAGACCTCATTAGGATCTTTGCACTTGGCAGCTTTAATAATATATTTTATTTTGTATGATTATTCAATGAAAATAACAATAAACACATTCAATACTTAAAAAAAAACTTTATATCATATAATTTTATTATACCACAAATATAAAATAAAAACTAAATAATGCAAATTTTAAAAATGTATTATATTCTTATATATTATACTTACGGCATTCACATGGCTTAATGCACTTTCCATTGGATCTAACAAATCCACTTTTACATCTACACTCACTAACGGGAGCGCATTGTTTTGGTGATGGATTATCACAAGTGGGTTCACCTGTCTTAGCTAAAATATATTCCTCATTGGGATCTTTGCACTTAGGAGGATACCCTAAAATAAACAAACAATTTTTCAGTGAGTAAATACGTGTGGTAACTTTCAATTCATTATATATTTATTTGGAAAACTATAATTTAAGCTTTTGAACTTGTTATATACCTTTGCAAGGAAGAACTGTGGCAGCTACGCTATGTGCTACCACAAAGAAAATAGCCAGATACAAAAACCTGGCCATCTTGCGATTCGGAGATGACAAAACACTGGTGCTTAAACGACAAACCACACCAAATTCAGAAACTCAAACTAAGGCGAGAGCTTTCGATATTATTTCCCTTTTATATGCCGTCGAAATGTAACAAATCATTCTGTCTTGATGCGTAAAACATCTGCTGTGGTATTGACAGTTTTTCACCAAACACAGACAAAAAGAAAAACAATATATGTCATTTTTTTTTTTAAATTAAGTAAAGTAAAAACACAATTATCGCTATTATTTTGTGTTTTATTTATTATTATTTATAAAATTTGAATTAGCAATAAATAATTTAAATAATATTAATTCGTTAATTTCAATAAATCCTGTGGTGAAAATGTTAATTTTCGGTGTTTTGTTTTATGTATTCAAACACTGTTTTTCACATATGTATGTACCAATAATCAAATGACTAAATTACCAAAACTCTACTGATAAAAAATGCAGCAAAAATCAAAGATGATTTTAACAAAATTAGCTCCATGCGCAACCTTGCCCTAAGTCTTGTTTTCATCTCTACATTTTAAAGTTCTTTTTCATAGACTGATCTCGAATAATCGATCCAACACTAATAAAATTTCAGTAAATGTTCTAATCTATCTTGATTAATATATTATATTTATAAAGAGCATTTATTGAACATTTCAGATTAATATTCATTAAAAAATTGATTTATTTCAGACCATAACATATCAATGTCGTCTCTTTAATATTGTCACACATGACAACAAATTATGATAAATGTTCATTTGCACTATATTTTCAATATTAACATACAAATGTGTTTATTTGTTTTCATATAATTTATCATTTTACGTATTTCATAAACAGTTTTTTAAAATATGATTTTCCCACATCAGTTTGAAAGTAATCATAAACTCAAAAATTTCATCAAAATATAATAATCTACTATTACTTATTTTTAATAAAATCATAAAATTATTATATCAAAACAAACTTTGAAATATTAAGACATGATTTGTACGTTCCAAAGTAAACACATATTTCTGTAACCATAAATTTTGTTTTATGTAAGCTGATTAAATATATATATTTCTTTCAAATATGTGTCTTATTAAACAAATATTGGAGTGTACTCTGAAACAAATATTACTTTAAACGGGTTAAATAATTTAGAAACAGTTTTACAACTTCTTAGAAATTGCAATTAGTATTTTGGACTGGAATTATATTATTTTTTTTTATTAGTATACCTAAAATGTTTAGCATAAATATTATATATATTTTTTTTGTACGGGTAAAACTTGATGTTTATTTTATGTAATCATATATTTTATATATTCGAGTAATTTTTTACCATTATCAATACATATCATGCACATATTTATCAATAAACTTATTCCATTTTCTTACATCAATACGTAATATAAATATTCATCAAAATAATTGTATGTATTCATAAATTTATAAAACAATTTATTTTCATATGAATATTGACATATTTATTTCCTAAATATTCTATAACAAGTAAGATAATATAACATATTTTTGAAATAGCTTTCAAGCTTTATTGAAAATTAAACATTATAATACATTGTATATAAAATAATTTACAACAAATTCTCATACTGATGTCTTTTTTTCCACTTAAATATTTGCATGCTTTCACGGCTGTGTGCTCCTTCTTGTAATCAATCATTTTTGAAGTGTGTGAATTCAGTTTGTTTTGTCTGAAAGATCTCTCAATAATAATGTGTTAAATTTTATTTTATTAAATAGAAACGCATGCAAATAAGTTCATTGTGTAAAATATGCATATATTATTCAATAGATATTTTCAGCTGTTCACATATTCAAGACTATTAAAATAACATTTATAAAATAACACCATTAGTTTAATACTAGAAAAAAATGTCACAATGTTCGTTCAATATTTATTGCCGTAAATGTATTTTAAATGATTTATTTATGTAAAAACTTAAAAATCATTAAAGTTATAAATTATACAATCGATAATTTTGGAATTGAATTTCTGCCATATGCTTATGAAATGATGAAATACAACCATACCTTTTTAATAACAATTTTTATCAACTTATACAAAAAAACTATTTCTTTTCAACGTGATGAAGCGAAAGGCAACTTTTTTTTCAAGACGTAACCGTACTGCAAAACCGAATCTGAGATACTGACATTGTTAATATGAATCAAGCCGTTACATAGATTATTCTTGCTGCATGTATTTTATGTTTATTCTTAATCAAGCATATTAATGATTAACAGTCGTCATAATCAACAAATTTTATTTTGACACCTGTTCAACTATTTGGTATCTATTTTTGTGTTTTAATTTTTATTTTCAACCAACCATCAATATAAATTGATTGACCAATCTCAATAGTAAATTTACTTGTATACGATGTAGGCTCCTAATACCTAGTCTTTTAAATTGAGACTATACATGATACGTTTTTATATTATAAATGTGAATTTTTTATTGATTACATTTTTCTTTTTCTATAAACATATACATAACTTAAATTATTTTAAAAATTGATGTTTAGAAAAATATTTTAAATAATTTTCAATTATTTCCAGAACAAAATCTAAGTAGCAAGAAAATAAATCACTTAATTATAAATTGAATTTACTACTATAATAATTATATTGACAAGCATTATTTTGAAGACATAAATTCTGATTTTATATACTTGATATTACAAAGGTCTTTTTAATGCCTTACAAAGGTGATAGGTTTTATTAATGGGTGCAAAATTTTGATTTTTTTTCTTAAAAAACTAAAAAATAATAATAACTCGTAAACTATGATACTTTGGACTCAGGTATGTTTGGTCTAAAATATTCCGAATATCATAACCTATCAACTCTTTACGGTTTTAAAGAGACCTTTGTAACACCCTGTATAGGTTAGGTTTAAATATCACATTCAGCAATATAATATAAACACATTCAGCAATCGGATGACACTATATTGATCGTATATCGCAATAGTGCACAATACAACCTTTTTGGCAAAAAGGCCATCTCAACTGTCTCCCGAGTGTTCACGGGCCGCACCCCCCTCCCCTCCCCAACACATATATGTATAATACATTTTGTGCTTAATGAACCGATTCTTATTAGTCCGTTCTTTAAAAGTTCTGTTTTCGTGCGTCAAATTTTTTTTAGTTAATTGCGAAAATACAGGGGTGGTAAATTTAGAGTTCGCACCGGGTGGCCGAAATCCACGCTACGCCACCGATTGTGAGACCTTTGTAATAGCCTGTATAGTGAGGTACTGAGTTACTGACCTCTTTTATACTGCTATCTTACAATTAAATACGAAAAATTTATTTTTTACATACTATTGCATTTTCAAAACAGATTAAAAATGATAAATATTTATTTTTATACAATATTTTTCTTTGTGCAATGTTATTTTTTTAATTCGTTCTCATTACAAAACAAATTAATCTTGATTTTTTTTAATTCCTACTAATGACATCTGTACGGACATCGTTTTAACTTTACTTTTGTAAAATAAATTTCTTTATTCGTGTCATTTTCATTTCAAAAATAGAATGATAATAAGGCAGATTTGAAATTTTCCACATTTTGATGCTATGTTTGTATTATATAATACAAACAATTTTATTAAAATAACATTAAACATTATTTTTCATTATATTGTGCATTTTCATGCAATAAAAAAAAATATTCTACGTGATAAAACTTTCAAATTGATACTACTATGTATATCTATATTTGATCACTGGGAAATAAAAGTAATATATTTTTATAAAATTATTTATTGTATTGCAAATATACAACCCATTTGAAAATAAATATTTTTTTATACATTTATATAATATTTTCTGGATTATAGACATATTTCTTACAATAACATATAATAGTAATTACATATTCTTACAATAACATAATAATAGTAATTACATATTACTATTGTATACAAATTTTGTCTCATTTAACATTCACATCTTTTGATGCACTTGTTATCGCAGTTTCTGACAAATCCAGGCAAACACATACAACCTGGTCGGCATGCTTTGCTGCATTTCTTTCCTTGTGTATTGCATGTTTCTTGATCTTTTGGAGCACAATCACTGTACACCTCATTTACACCGCATGCTGAAAATATATGGAAAATAATCTTTCACTTTCTTACATATTTGCGAAACTCAATTTTTTAATATATTTACTATTCATATTTGTCGAATATCTAAATTTTGAGCAAAAAAATACTCACGGCACTGTGAACGTTTGATGCATTTTCCATTGTGTCTTACATAACCATAAACACACCTACATTCTTTAACTCTGGTACATGGAGCTGGTGTAGGTTCACCGCATGTTGGTTCTCCAGTTGTAGCCCAAACATATTCTTCATTGGGGTTTGTACACTTGGATGCTAAATTGTAAAAATTAATTTTATCATTCACAAGTTTTTTTAAGAATTTTTTTATAATTAAATTTTTTAAATATTTTTTACATACGGCAGTCACATGACTTGATACATTTTCCTTGATGCCGAACATATCCTTTGATACAACGACAAGTTTCAACATAATCACAACGTACACCTTCCGGTTCATCACACGTAGCATCTGTGTATCTTGTCTTTGTGAATATTTCATTTTCGCCAGGGCATTTTGATGCTAAACAAATTTTGGTAGTAATAGAATGAATTTTCTTGAATTCATAAAATTAAAAATTTTACAGTTAATACTTACGGCAATCGCATTCCTTGATACACTTTCCATTATATCTTACATATCCTTCAATACAGCGACAAGCTTTCACTGGGTTGCAAGTGTTCGGATTATCGTTGCCGCATGTTATTTCATCTGTATAAGCTAGTATGTATTCTTCGAACTCACCATTACATTTTGGAGCTAAAATAAAATAAATTTTATGAACATCAATTAGTCTTTATAAAATTTAAATTTTTTGAAAACTTACGGCAGTCACATGGTTTGATACATTTCCCTTCGTGTCTTACATATCCTCTTCTACAACGACAAGCGTTTACTGCCGTACAAGATGCAGGTTGTTCACCGTCGCATGTCTCATCTTGGGATCTAGTAAAAATGTATATTTCATTTACATCACTGCATGTTGGTGCTAAAACACAAAAAGTTATTTTACATTAATCATTATAATTGTATATGTATTATGAAATTATGAACACAACTCACGACAACTGCATGGCTTGATACATTTTCCTTCGTGTCTTACGAATCCAAGAATACATCTGCATTCTGTAACTGGAGCACAGGGGTCTGGTTCGTCGGCGTCGCATGTTGCTTCTCCAAATGATGTTGTAATATATTCTTCGAATGGATCATTGCATTTTGGTGCTTAAATTAAAATTAGATTGATTAGTGATTTATTTATTATTTTATTTTAAAATAATTAAATTTACATACGGCAATCGCATTTTTTGATGCATGTTCCTTCATGTCTCACATAGCCTTGTCTGCAACGGCATACAGTAACTTCAGCTGGAAGCTCTGCTCCATTTCCATCACAAGTGACATCTCCATATTTGGTCACAACGTAAACTTCATTGGGATCACTACATTTTGGTGCTACAATATTATTTTCAATTTTATTCATGGAATATACATATATATTCTTAAAAACTCAATGTATTTTTATCAACACTTACGACAGTTGCATGGTTTGATACATTTTCCTTCATGTCTTACGTATCCAGGAATACATCTACACTCTTTGACTGGAATGCAAGGGTCTGGTTTTGGATCATCACATGTTGGTTCTCCGAATCGAGCCAATACGTGTTCCTCAAATTGATCGGAACATTTTGAAGCTGTAAATTAACTTTGATGCAATTTCTTGTAAATATTAATTCGATTTCTATTTAAATTCGATTTTACTTACGACAACTGCATTTCTTAATACATTTTCCTTCATGCCTTACGTATCCTCTTCTACAACGACAAGCTTTTACTTCTGTACAAGATGCAGGTTGTTCACCGTCGCATGTCTCATCTTGGAATTTAGTCAAAATGTATATTTCATTTGGATCCCTGCATTTTGGTGCTGAAATCACAAAAAATAATTTTATATTCATCCACTATAATTCCATATGTATTATGAAATTATGAATACAACTCACGACAACTGCATGGCTTGATACATTTTCCTTCGTGCCTTACGTATCCAGGAATACATCTGCATTCTGTAACTGGAGCACAGGGGTCTGGTTCGTCGGCGTCGCATGTTGCTTCTCCAAATGATGTTGTAATATATTCTTCGAATGGATCATTGCATTTCGGTGCTTTAATTAAAATTAGATTGATTAGTGATTTATTTATTATTTTATTTTAAAATAATTAAATTTACATACGGCAATCGCATTTTTTTATGCATATTCCTTCATGTCTCACATAGCCTTGTCTGCAACGGCATGCAGTAACTTCAGCTGGAAGCTCTGCTCCATTTCCATCACAAGTGACATCTCCATATTTGGTCACAACGTAAACTTCATTGGGATCACTACATTTTGGTGCTACAATATTATTTTCAATTTTATTCATGGGATATACATATATATTCTTAAAAACTCAATGTATTTTTATCAACACTTACGACAGTTGCATGGTTTGATACATTTTCCTTCGTGTCTTACGTATCCAGGAATACATCTACACTCTTTGACTGGAATGCAAGGGTCTGGTTTTGGATCATCACATGTTGGTTCTCCGAATCGAGCCAATACGTGTTCCTCAAATTGATCGGAACATTTTGAAGCTGTAAATTAACTTTGATGCAATTTCTTGTAAATATTAATTCGATTTCTATTTAAATTCGATTTTACTTACGACAACTGCATTTCTTAATACATTTTCCTTCATGCCTTACGTATCCTCTTCTACAACGACAAGCTTTTACTTCTGTACAAGATGCAGGTTGTTCACCGTCGCATGTCTCATCTTGGAATTTAGTCAAAATGTATATTTCATTTGGATCACTGCATTTTGGTGCTGAAATCACAAAAAATAATTTTATATTCATCCACTATAATTCCATATGTATTATGAAATTATGAATACAACTCACGACAACTGCATGGCTTGATACATTTTCCTTCGTGCCTTACGTATCCTGGAATGCATCTGCATTCTGTAACTGGAGCACAGGGGTCTGGATCAGCGGCGTTGCATGTTGCTTCTCCAAATGATGTTGTGATATATTCTTCGAATGGATCATTACATTTTGGTGCTTTAATTAAAATTAGATTGATTAGTGATTTATTTATTTTCTTATTTTAAAATAATTAAATTTACATACGGCAGTCGCATTCTCTGATACATTTTCCTTCATGTCTTACATAGCCATCGCGACATCGACATTCTTTTACAGGGTAACAAGGATCTGGTTCGCGAATGCCACAAGTTTTTTCTCCAATCTTTGCAAGAATATAAACTTCATTGGCTTCTTTGCATATAGGTGCTGAACAGGAAAATGGTTCAAGTATATGTATATCATGTATAATATATTAAAATAAACAATATTCCAACCACTTACGACAATCACATCTTCTTATACATTTTCCATCGTGTCTTACATATCCTGAAACACATCTGCACTCTGTAACTGGTTTACATGGACCTGGTTTGCGCCCGTCACAAGTTTCTTCTCCCAATTTTGTTGTTATTAATTCTTCCTTATCTGGACACTTAGAAGCTGTGAATTCGAGTAAGTTTATTAATAAAACAGTCTTTCATTTAATACATCATAATGCGCTCAAAATTTACTCACGACAATCGCATTTTCTAATACAGACTCCTTGATGTCTTACATATCCACATTTACAACGGCAAACATAATCTTCTTCGCAGTTTTGTGCACCGTCTCCATCGCAAGTTTCATCTTCGAATTTTGTAAAAATGTAAACTTCATGTTCGTCTTTACACTTGGGTGCTTAAAAATACATCGTTTATTCAAAAAAATCTCATTATTGCATAATAGTTTATATTATATTTATCATCATACTTACGACATTCAGTTAGTCTAATACAAACTCCTTCATCTCTTACGAATCCTGAAATGCAACGACATTCTTTGACTGGTAAACATGGCGGTGGTTTAAATCCATCACAAGTTGCTTCTCCTCTATCTGAGTATTTATATTCTTCATATGGTCCTGGACACTTATTGGCTTCGATAAAAAACATACTTAATATTATCTATGTATATATATATTTTTAGATTTTAAGTTATTTCATTTCATTTTATACTTACGACAGTCACATAATTTGATACATTTGCCGTCTTGTCTGACATATCCTTCTTTGCAAAGGCATGCATAAATAGGTTCGCAAGATTTAGGTTTGGGGTAATCACATGTTGCGTCTCCAAAGGCTGAATATTTGTATTCTTCGTTGGGATCGGGACATTTTTTAGCTTCGAAAAATAGGTTATTTTAATTTTTTATTTATGAAAAAATATATTATGCATCGTAAATAATAAGAAAATACAATAAATAACGATTACCAGAATATGAAAACGGAAAATTAAGACGCTTACAAAAAAAGAGAAAGATTGGTCAAAATTAATAGGTCTAAAAATACTCGAAATAATAATTCGAAAAATCAAATTGAAAAACATTTGTTACTTTCAAAAAATACTTGTTAAGAATATTGTAAAATATAAAAAGCTTGAATAATAAGAAGTCGATAGTTCTTCAACGTAAAAATTGTAAAATTATTGAACGTACAAAACATATTTTTGTGTATGGGAAGTAGGGATTCTGAAGTCTCGAGGTTTTCAAAGGCAACAAATTATTTGGTCAGAATTTAATTCATAGTTTGGTCTGAATAAAATTGAGTAAACGGTCAGAATAAAATGTTAAATTGTCAGAATAAAATGTTAAATGGTCAGAATAAAATGTTAAATGGTCAGAATGTGACAGTCGATAAATGGTCAAAATTACAGAAAATTACAATCCTTACAGAAAAACTGAACGTGGGGTTGGGCCAAACGCCGCATTTCTCATTGTCAGTCAGGGAAAACTAAACGCACTTATTTAATGCCGCACGTCTCAGTCAAAAGTCTGAACGTATTTATTACTAAACGCGTGTTTAGGTTAGGTTAGGTTAGCGTTTTTTGCGTCACATTTACTGAACGTATATTATTCAATCAGATATTCAGATCGAAAATATTTTATAAGTCTCTATCGTAAAAGTTTCCAACCAGCTATCAAACTGCGAATAAGTATTGGTGCATGTTCGTGTATAAACATGTTTCTGAGGTGCCAACTTAAATTCGTATGTATGCTAAAGATCACCTTTATCAAATTCTGACCCATGTATTCTGACCAATATAATATAAGTTCTGACCAATGTAATAAAAATTCTGACCATTTAATATTTATTCCGACCACAAAATTCTGACCCATGTATTCTGACCAATATAATATAAATTCTGACCAATATAATATAAATTCTGACCAATGTAATAAAAATTCTGATAAATGAATTAAAAATTCTGACCAAAACGTATTAAAATTCTGACCCGAAAAATACACGCCGTTTTCAAATACCCGGGACTCGAGACACAAATTTTCGAATTCCCGGGGATTCCCGGGTCTCGAAACTTTGATTTTTTTTCATCATAGAAAAAAAATGTATGAGAAATATAATACATTGTGCAATTTTATACAGGATTATTGTATCAATTTTATAATGACATCAAGATTTTTGCATGGGGAAATATTTTTTTGGAAATACAAAAGCATTTAAGAACGAATCAGATAGCATATTTTTAATTTTTATGAAAAAGATGAAGTCGAAACACTAACTGATGCTTTCAAGAAATTTTCTCGGAATTATTTTTTGTATAGTAAGTGATATTTTAAAGATAACGACGAAATATGTTATTGCAAAGACAACATAATCCCTCGTTGCAACAGATTATTGTTCATTTTTATTATCATATTTTTCGTTAATCGGTAAATGTAAAAGATTTTTTTCTAAACACAAACTGATACTGATGAAACAAAAAAGATCAATCTTTTGCAGTAGAATTCTTTTGAATTATTTTGGATGTCACACGTGTTGCATACTATTATATATTTTATAAATAACAGGCTGAAAATTATCATGAAATAAATAATTCAAGAAAATTTTTTTTTTCGTTTAATGAAGGGAAGGCACGACTTGATAATTTCAGATTTCGGTGAAATTGATTTTGGTAATGATCACTTTTATTTTTTTATATGTCAAGGTATTAAAATCCTCTATTTAGCTAATTCAAAATAAAATGGGTGCGAAGTTTACATATTTCGATATACCGCTTTTTTATTCACGTTTTTTTTTTCGAAAAATTGCGATTTATCTTATTCATATAAAATATTAATTGATTAATTAATCATCATCATCATTAGCAGCCTATAAGTTATCCACTGCAGGACAAGGCCTTACCAGACAAATGCGGCAGTCTAGGCTATACCTCACCGCGCTAGCCCAAGTCGTATTTCGGTGAGGGACATGTACCATAAGAACCAGTCCGCCCATGCCAGCGAGGAGGTTCTCAGACCAACGATACGCGTGTCTATGTGCTAGACTCTGTGGTCGCTGTCTTCTGAGCGGGTCGCAATGACCCCCAGCGGGACAGACGAGTTAAAGACTGAGCAGACTGCGCCCTCGCTGCCCACTTTGCGATCGCAATGATCACCAGTTTGATAGACGAGGCGAGACCGTTGGTCCTACATGGTTCAGACCTCGGTAGAACACACGTCATTGGCCTTTACCATTACCAAAGAGTTTTGTTTGTTAGATTAATTAATATAAATCGCAAATATGATTTTGATTAAAATAAATACTTTTTTTAAACGCGTCTTTCTGTTATAATTGTAATTTGTTTCGCAAATCAAATATATTTTTTAATTTCAATATGAAAAATTTTGGTTAATACCAGAAATCGGGGGATTCTATATTGTATTGTAATAATCGAACACTATCTTCTGCACGCCTAATAACAGGAAGGATTAGGATTATAAATAGGAAATTTTGATGGGTTTTACCATTTTGTCGTAGATACGGACTAGCCGTCCGCTTTCTACCTGCTTGTATTGTACAGTTTTTATACTTCAAATTCGTCGTTTTACAAATCAAATTCGTCGTTTTACAAATCAAATTCGTCGTTTTACAAATCAAATTCGTCGTTTTATAAATCAAATTGCCGCGAAATTTTGGAAATATTGTTAGTGTGCCGCGGAAGGAAAAAGGTTGCGGAGCACTGATTTAAAGGACAGATATGAGGATAATTTTCCCTTAAGAAGGACAAAGGAGAACAAAATTTTTGAGGATAAATTATCCAAAAAGTAGATAATTTTCCTCAAAAGAGGACGTCTGGTCAACCTTTTTAAAATAGGAAGACAAGGTGAAGCAGTATAATCGGAGTGAAATATATTACAAATTATTGTTGTTAAAAATATTGAAATAATGAATACATGAAATTTTAAAATAATATCTGAAGAACTATAAAAAAAAATGAAAAATACCAAAAAGATATGGTAGCAAATCAAATTAAAGTTCAACAAGATTAAAAAAAATTAAACAGAATTGAATGATAATCATTCGACCATAAATCACATTTCATGTATATATTTACCTTCGCAGCCACATGGAGGCTTCGAAGGTGGTGCAGTTTTGCAAGGATGACAGCCGCCAACACTGTATGCTGCTGCGTATCCTACGATAATGAAAAGCGCGGCAAAAATCAAAAATGACCTCGCCATCTTGATTACGCTTTTGTCAAAATCAATATATTCTTACCGCTTCTTGATCTTATATATTCAGACGCTGTGATATTTTTTGTTTTTACTGTGCATACAATGTATATGAATGTTAAACAGATGTTTTCCAATTCGATTGTTAGTGAAATCGAATGTTTACGATACTGTGATATATTGTATGAATTCAAATATGCATCTTGCACAATATTCTGCTCATAAATATATCACTTTTTTATTTTTTCAACGTCATTGTGTCTTTTAGATAATAAATCATTTTATTGAAAATAAAATTCCAAAGAATTAAAACTTACCATTTTCTTATAGTTCAAAATTTCGATCCCATTTATTATACATTTTCGACGGTTCAGTTTTCAAAATTTGAATCCTATTTTTATGTCAAGGTTCAAAGTGTATACTGAAAAATGTAAAAAATCTTCATCATTTTTTAAACGTGTTCTTAAAAAAATACAAGTTATTCCGATAGTCATTACATAGAAAAATGACATTTTTGATTTAAAAAAAAGATTTTTAGTAAATAAAATATAAGAAAAAAAAATATTTTTTTTCAATTATTAGTGCTTTTTTGTCGAAATATTTTTCCAGGTTTATTTTTCAATAAACCTGGAAAGAAAAAATATCCCAAAAAGAATGGAAAAAAAATCTAACAGCTAATGGGTTAATCAAATAACTCGTACCTGGTGCGCAATTAATAAAAAAAATCATTTATCTAATTTCAAACAATATCAAACAGTCGCGAAATTTTATATGTACCTACCTAGCATCTGAATAAACTGAATTCAAATTAATGTATGCATTCAGCTGATAGACTTAACAATTTATTATTGAATAAGAGATTGGATGTATTATGAATCGCATATATTTGGAAACTTAATAAAGTCATTTTGAATTCTGATAAAATTCAATGCTATTTTATTTTATTTTTAATAACGAATAGATTCATTTAATAAAAAATCACTTTTATCAACTTTAAATGTGAAAATTTGTTGTTGAAATATTACGAAACCAAAAAGAAAGCAATGATCCATCCAGAGTGGTTGGACCAGTGAATAAAAAAAATTATATAACAACCTAGTTCTAATATTACGTATCTATTATAAATTCCCATAAATATTCAATTCATTAATGAACAATAATTTCCTTGCATTTTTCATAAAAAACCACATCCCGCATAACCGTATTCTTTTAATCGGTTCATAACCGTAGACACTTTGTTCCTACAGCCTAAATAAAACGAAATTAATTTCGATTTCTTTTCAAACACATCTATAAATATGTTTTGAAAATTGTGTAATCGAAAAAAATTCATATTTTTTTATTCGTTTGGAGTAAAACCAAATATATAATAGATCACTCAAGATTTCTTCAATTTCATTCTGTTCAATAACTTGCTTAAAAATATATCATATGCAAAAATATTATTTTTAGTAAATATTATATGTGTATTTGAAATGTTTTAACGTTTTAATATTTGACTATTGAGTTACAATCGTTGTGAAAATAAAATGTTTTTTTTCGCAAAAATTGGATTCAAATCGACTGCGGCTCACCGATTATATAAGTGAAAAATATTAAAATAATTACAACGTCAGTAAAAATAGGTGTTTTCTTTTTCAAATAGAAGATACGTGGCGTGTGTTTGCTTGAGGCAATAAAAATGTGCGGCGACGAAATGGTTAAAATTACATTCCCTTATTATTAATTTCAATGACATTACGAAATAATAAAACAGACACAAACAAAAAATATGTTAATAAAAAAGAAATAATAATCTCTATAAAAACAAAATATAAAAAAATGATTCCCAAACGTTTACTCAAACGACACTAGGATGCACCGACATTAGAACACTCGACACCTAACAATGAGCATAGAACACAACCCGCAACAATTTTCGAAATAATTTGCATTCATTAGATTATTTAACCACCACCCTCCAATTTTCCCAAAACGTGTCGTATATTCTACTATCGTTTGAGCAAACGTCTTTTCACCAAAAAAATATAACAGTTGGCTACCATGACTGTCAAACGCCAACAGCTGATTGGTTATGAGTTCGATTTTGACATTTCTCCGCAACTGCATGCGTTGGGTACTAACATTGTTCGGAGAAACCGACGGGCTGGAGCCGCGCTTGATGGTGACAGTTCGCAGCGGGGGCCAACACCTCCCCCTGCCCCTCGACCCCCAATGGAACGTCCTCCGGGTCAAGGAAGCTGTCGCCCCTCGGTTAGGGCTCCGCCCTGCCGATTTAGATATCGTGTTGGCTGGAAAACGACTCAGCAATTCGACTACTATTCAGGTGATTTTTTTTTTATTTAACACTGCCTTTGATATTTTGTTTTTTATATATGTTCGTTATTTCAGGAATGTGATTTGGGACCTCATAGTATACTCCATGCTGTTAAATTGAATAAAAAAGTAAGTAACAATGCTCCGACTCTTCACGAAGATGAAGAAGAAGGTTCTAAACCGTTATCTGAAACTTTGTTAGATTTGCAATTGAATGATGAGGAGCGTAAACATATTACAGAATCTGGTAAAAACGATATGCTTAATTACACAAGTTTCGTTTGAGCATTTATTGAATTGTAGATTTTTATTGTAGAAAAATCCAAAGTCAAAGCTCACTTTTATGTTTCGTGCAATACTTGTAAAGGAATGCAAGAAGGAAAACTGCGAGTGAGATGTAAAGGTTGCGGTAATGGTGCTTTCACTGTACATGCAGACCCACAGTCTTGGGATGATGTGTTAGAACCTAATCGTATAACTGGAGAGTGCCATAATGAACCTAGCTGTTCTGTGGTACGAATTTTAATTTTGATTAATTTTGAATAAATAATATTTTCATGAATTCAAGAAAACATTCTAGATTTACCATGATCGTGGTCCTACGTATGCTGAATTTTATTTCAAATGCACAAAACATGTATCTCAAGGAGAAAATGACTCTGTTGTCCCATTACATCTAATCAAAGCTAATATAAAAGATATTCCCTGTTTAACATGCTTTGATGTCAGGTTAATTAATATTCATTAATCAAATTTATCTATTTTATAGAAGAAATACATAAAAGAATTTGTTTTAGTGAAACTGTACTAGTTTTCCCTTGTGATTTTGGCCATGTTACTTGCTTAGAATGTTTTCGTCATTACTGCACTTCTAGGTATGATAATCGATTTAAAGTTATAACTTTTTTTCATTGTGTTATTGCCTTCATTGATGTTTATAGGTTGAGCAATCGAGAATTCTTATTTCATCCCCAATTTGGATATACTTTGTCTTGTCCGGCAGGTTGTGAAAATTCAATGATTGAAGAAACGCATCATTTTAAATTGCTAACTGAAAATCAAGTGAGGTTTAATACGTAATAATTAATATTTTTAACCTTTTTAAATACTTATTTTATAATATTGTTTCAGTATAAACAATATCAAAGATTTGCTGCAGAAGAATTTGTTCTACAATCGGGAGGTGTTTTATGTCCACAGCCAGGTTAATTTTTTATTCATAATACATTTTTGATCGGCTTGAATATTTTTTCTTTCAATTTATTCAATTTTCAGGCTGTGGCTCAGGAATATTAGTAGACCCTTATTGCACAAAGATTACTTGCATTCATGGATGCGGTGTAAAAAATTTACTTTCTACTTTTATTTCAATTGAAAATAAATGCATATATTAAAACAAAACTTTATTTTAGTACGTGTTTTGTATTAAATGCCGTCAAGGGTATCACATAGGAGAATGTGACGAGACAAACAATAATTCAGACTGTGCTAGTTCTTCAACTTTCAGTGTCGATCCTGCAAAAGCTGTTGAGGTAACCTCCTTTTCATTTTTCTATACATAATCATATACATTTTTCAAGCTTTTTATTGCAATTGAAAGGATTTTTTTTGCAGGCTTGTTGGGATCTAGCTAGTAAAACAACAATAAGAATTATCAGCAAACCATGCCCTAAATGTCGAACACCGACAGAAAGAGATGGAGGATGCATGCATATTATTTGTACTAGGTATATTGAATAAAGTGCATTAAAATATTTTAATTGTGTGTAATTTAATTTCAATAATTGTTATTTCAGGGCTGGGTGTGGATATGAATGGTGTTGGGTTTGTCAAACTCAATGGACCAGGGACTGCATGGGAGCTCATTGGTTTGGATAACTAATTGTAAGAATCTCTTATATCCCAATTTTTTTGTGTGCCTTACTATTATTAGTATTTTTATAATGTTATAATTGTACATATTTTACAATTAATTAAATCTGGTTTTATTCATTATTTTTTTTATTTCATTTCACAAATCAAATAAATCATTGTAAATATACCTTTGTGACAATTGTACCATGATTTATTATAAAATTGTTCAGGTTTTTTTTTATCTTCAAAAGATAAGGAATAACCCCACTAAATAAACAATCATTTTTAATCATGAATCTGAATTATTTTAAAATTTAAATCAATTATAATTTTTAAATATTTTTCGCAATGTAGCATACAAATATTTGAATTTCTAACTATGCTCTGTTGGCAAAAAAACATACTGATTTATTTTATAATATTCCAAAAATTCGTTAATAATGATGCAATATAAAATGCTGCCGATGCAGAAAATCAGGTCATGAGCCCAATGATTCAACGGGTAAGTGAAATCGCAACTAAAACAAAAAGCCACGTCAGGTCTCAGGTGGTAAGACGCGTGTAGCCATTATACGACGGTCACGGTCAACACATATGAAATCTTATAGTGCGACCAAACTTTTTCAAAAATATTTCAAAACTCAGTCTTAAAATATTCATAAATGATCGAGTATCCTACTGATTGTGAAACAAAAATCTGATAACCCAGACCTACAATATTAGTTGAAGAGACCTTGTCCTGCAGTGGATAATTAACGGGTCGACATTGATGACAACGATGGTATCCACTATTGTGGACACGTGGACAATCGAAAACATCGAAATTTAAATTCAATTTATACAAATCATCCAGCTTCCCATATTCTATAGTTTTCTATACAATACAAAAATCCCAAAAAAGCCTCGAAGCATGGTCACAGCAACGAATCGCGTGTTTGCCAGGTGTGGTGGTGGTCGGTGATCCCGTTATGCGTTCGCGTCCGTAGAGATGGGCGCCGACACCAAGCAGAGGACACATCTTCCGCCAGAGCCTCCTGGCCAGAAGAAACTCTGGATCACCTTCATCCTCTGGGCTGTGGGAGGTCTCTTTGGCCTGCACCATGTGTACCTTCGAAGAGACCGGCACGCCTTCGTGTGTTGGGCCACTTGCGGAGGATTCGGTCTCGCTTGGCTCTCCGATCTGTTTTGCCTCCCCAGATATGTCAGGGAGGCTAACACTTCGCCGCAGTTCCTCGAGGAGTTCGTTAATAAGCTGAGGACTCATGCTAAAGTAATTATTTTGTGTATGTTTGTGGTGTGACGTATAAAATTGTACCGTTATGCTTGTTTGGAGAATTGTGTCGGTTCGATATTGAATTGTCGCGCCGAAATTTAAAGGTCTTAACGTTTGTACTTGTAACCTAGGATTTTTTTTTATTGTCGTGTACAGGTTTCGATGTTGAGTTTATTTATGAGATGTTAAATTTCGAATGTATTATATTTTTTGAGATATTGACAAGTGTTCTTGTTACATTGAAAATTTGCAAATAAATTGAAGAATAATCTCAAATCGGCTTTGTGCTGAAAATTTTTATTTCATATTTAAAAATTCACCGTTATACTAGTTTAGTAAACTGTGCCAATTCGATTTCGAATCGACGCGCCAAAACGTCGATGGCCGTAACAATTATACGATTGACCTAGGACGTGTTGTTTTTATTATCCACGTTTCGATTTTAATTTCACGCTTGTTTATTCTTATAAGTCATAAATTTTGTTACAACCGAACGGTATCGCAATTTATTCCATCTTACAGATTCGATAATGGGAAATAAGATTTATCGATTTTTGAATTTTTCAGCCGCCTTTTTCAGTAAATCGATTTACTTGTGCAATACTAACTGGATACTGGTGGGGATATCTTTATATATCAGCTGTGCCTATTGATTCATTTTTCGATATTAATTGGAAGTTTTTATATTGGTTAGCTCCTGTTCCAGTCACGTTAGGTAAATATTTCACTTTTTTTTCGAATTTGTAGTTTTTCGCTTCTGAAAAATAAATTTTCTTCACAGGAGTATGGACAGTGGGGAACATTGGACGTCAATGTGGAAAACCATGGCTAGCCTTTTTGACATCACTATTAATATGCCCATTACGGTACTGGGTATCAGATGATACATGGATTACTATAATGGTATTCTGTTCTGCTTTAGTATTTGACTCATATTCAAAAGAATGGCGAAGAACACCTTCTAAGAAAAGATCGTTATGCAAGTAAATATAATAATTAATATTTATAATTCAATTTTTTATCATTAGATTTGCAATTTTTTAAATTAAACGATTATTTTGTTAGAAATTTCTGATATGATTTATGATCAAAATTGTATCTTTTAATGTTTGCAGGCGAATGAGCATTTTGAGTGTTTGTGGTTTACTATATATGTCCTTATGGGTTGCTTTCTTCTATTTCAATGGAACAATTTCTGATAGTAATGGAGATGAAATACCAGTTCATGAAGCTTTATATCATTTTTTCACCAGTCCTTGGTTTGTTTCCAAATTTTTCATATAATTTTATATTACAAAATATATAAACAATTTTTTTTTCAATAGGTGGGTAGATTTGAAGCAATCAATGTATGATACATACCAATTTGCACAACATCATGGGTGGTATCAAATATGGTTACAGATTGTTGATCTTTCCGATCCTCATGGAGAACAAAATGCTTACAAGGTAATTAATATCAACAATGTCAAAAATTTAATGATTCTAACAATTTTAAATTCATTAAATTTTGAACATATTTATATATTCTATGATGTTGTATTTATTAAAAAAAATATATATTTCAATAGGTGTTAGGAGTCAGTCGAGATGCGAGTCAACAAGAAATCACATCAGCGTGGAGGAAATTATCTAGAGAGTCTCACCCTGATAAAGAACGTCAACCAGATTTGAGGGAAGCTGCTCAACAAAAATTTTTAGAAATACAACAAGCTTATAACATTTTATCAAACACAAGATCTCGAAGAAGTCGCAAAAACAAAAAAGATAATGAAGACTTTACTTGATTGACGGTGTAAAATATTAGGAAAATAAATTCAATTACGAAGTAAAGAGTAGGTTTATAATATAAAAGAAATATTTTACAACACACGATTAACTGTTTATATTCATTTGCATATATGTATATGTTTTTATATGTAGATAAAATGGATGCATATTTTTTAAATATATTTTTATACCAAATAATTAAAGAAAATAAGCACATTATTTATTGAATATTTGTATATTGTAAGTAACAATTAATGTAATTATTTTCGTATTTTGAAGACGTTTTATGACATAAATTAGGTGAAAAATTAAATAAAAATATATCTTGCTATATTTCTTTATTATTTTTAATTTAAACAATGCATATTGCATAATGCGAAAAAAATTAATCAAGCTAGTATTATTCAAATTTGTACACATGAAACATTTGTCAATGGTAATTTTTATTAAAAAATATCAAGTATATAAATAAAAAAATAGTTCTAAAATATAACACTGAAAAAAAAGTAAAAAAATAAAAATAATTATAAAAGAAAAGAATACTGTTGTTTAATACTAAAAAAATAATTCCAGATATTTAACTCAAAATATGTAATTAAGCTTTAACATCAAAATATGGTCCCTTTATAGATTTTGAATACATAATCATCATATCATCAAACTATAACATAGTAATATAAAGTGTTTTCAAAACACATTTCCAAATTAGAAAGGGTTATAAAATTCTCTAATTAATATTTAAGAAATACATTTAACCCATGCAAATGGATCAGGGCTCAAATCATTAGAATATAAAACTTTTCCTTGTGACAAGTACTCAGCAAATTGTGCTACAATTGGATCTCTCTGACAAGAAGCCATTGATATAACTTTTCCAGATTCGTCAAAATAAAACACAACAAATTTCAAATTTTCAATATCTCCTTCTACATGCATGCTATGAAATTTACCATAACCACAATACCTTATCGATTTTCCAAATAGAAGAGTCCAGAAAAATGGAACTGTCTTGAGAGGGACATTTTTACCCAGCATATTCAATGCAGCAATTCGCCCGTGATAGTGGGCAAGTCCATAATGTCCAATTGAAGCTTTTGTCCCTCCGTGCGAATAAACAGGGGCTTTCGCAATATCACCACCAGCAAATATTCCAGAAATGTTTGTGTTCAACATATCATCTACAGGTAACGAGCCATCTGCATCTATCGTGATACCAGATCCTTTGAGAAATTCAGTATTGAAAGTAGAACCGACTCCCATAATAAGGATATCAGCAGGTAGAATGCAACCATTATCAAGTTCCACAGATACAATTTTTCCATTTTGCCCATTGCATTTTTTTATATTAGTTCTCATTTTAAACTCTACACCTTTATCGACAAACATTTTCATCAAACTTGCCCCTACAGCTTGTCCAAATACAGGCTTGAAAGGTACATCATCGCGACCGATCATAGTTATACATTTAGCTTTTCCGACGCAATATGCTGCTGCTTCCATTCCTATGAAACTGACCCCAAGTATAACGACATGCTTATCAACATTCTGTCCGATTGCTGCATGGATCACAGCACCGTCTGAGAATGTTCTCAGTGTGAAGACATTTTTCAAATCTTTTCCTGGTATCGGTAAATGTCTCGATTGAGAACCAGTAGCTAGATAAAGGGATGAAAACTTTATGCAATATCCATTAGAAAGAGTCACAGTCTTTTCGCAAGTATCTACTTTAGTGGCTTCAACACCTTTATATACTTCGATATCATTTTTATCGTAAAATTCGTCATTTCTCAGTTGAAGTCTTTCTACAGGTGTATCAAGCGCTTTGGAAATTTTTACTCGGTCATAAGGTAGGGCATTTTCTTTCGCAACCATAACGATACGTCCAGAAAAACCATTTTGACGAAGAGTCTCCACACATGTTGCGGCAGATGGGCCGCCACCGACAACAATAAAAGTGGATGAATTTTGATTATTATATAGAGACATCGTTTTTACTCGACGATTTGCTTCCAAGTCAGATCTCTTTGCTTTCACCTAGAATTCATAATAAATAAATAAATCAACAACAAACTTTTTAGATAATATATTTGATATTATTACCTTCACTTTCCCATCAGATTGAACAGACACCTGATAACATGGCAAGGAATCTAAACCTGGAAAATCTTCGATGTCGCCTGTAGTGACATTGAAACATGCTCCATGCCAAGGGCATCGAACACGTCCATCACCCAAAGCTCCGTTTACTAATTGAGCTCCGTAATGAGTACATTTGTTACCCACTGCTGTTAATTTTCCTCCTTGACGAACTAGCAATACCTTTCCTTCATCTCCCAGATCAAATTGTTTCATTTCATTATCCTTAATATCTGCATCATTGCAAACAACAGCTTCCACATATTCATTAGATGGTGCCATTTTGGATTCTGAAATTGGGTCGAAAAAGAATACATATTTGTATTATTAAAAATTTCTAATTGTAAGTACAAAACATTATATGACCGATAAGTCGTACTTGCACAAAGCAAACTATAAGAATGAAATAGTGAAATTTATAAAGAAGTTCATTGTTTTTAAAATTTCTTGTTTGTTGAAACCAGAATTGATAAACGGAGTATGCGGTTTCACTTTGTCTATCAATATGTTGGTTTCCTTTTTGATTAATTTACAATCTATAACAGGAAAACATAAAAAAGAGAGATATGAAAGTGGAAAATCTTTTAATTGAAAAGATTAAAATTTAATATTGAACATAATCATTATTAATTCGGTTAAAACAATGTTCTGCCTACTGATAATGATATCATACATTCATTTTTTTTTTCGGGAAACTTTGAGGTAGATAAGACCAAAAAACCCATATATTCAAAAGCTTTGTATAACATTTAATAATAATAATTATCGATATTATCATTTCCTATCATAAATATTTATGACTTAAATTGAAATAAATAAATTTAATTTCAATACACTCATAAATACGATCAATCGTTTCTTTGAATGCACATTGAAAATGTATCAGAAGCGCCATAAAAAATGCAACATTCTTGTAAAGCTATGCATCATATCTATACGTTGTAAATGTTCATTTATAACAAAATACTCACATTCGATATAGAATTAAGCAATATTTCAATAAGATAAATAGATTTTATAAATACTTACACCAAAATAATATGAAAACACGTAGAGTCTGACAGTCCGTTCGGCAAACGAATGCCGACTGACAGTTAACACTTTATACGCAAACACGTTTTCCCAATACGTAACACGTAACTATGTACCTAATTGTCGAAAACCAGTACGAAACTTTTTATGCCATTGTATAATAAATTTGCACACTTTACTTATATACTTACATACATATTAATTTTAACACACAAATATTTGAAGTGCGCATAAGTATGATGAGCGATAATATTTGAAGGTCATCGAGGAATTTCCATGGATTCAAATCAATTTTTTTCAATACAATTTTTATATTATAATGAAATTTAAAAAACAAAATTAAATGGAATATAATTAGTATACAAATATTTAAAAGATGTTACCATGAGGTGTTGATATTTATATTCATTATTTGAAAATTCATTATTCGTAGACATGGAATGTCGATGGAAAACACATTTATGTTTAATTGTTCTCGTTATGTATAGAATTATTATGTAATTATCGAATTTCAAAATACGTACTATAATTTCATTAATGAGTGAAAATTTGAATAATTTATATAGCAATTTTCTACAATCGAGGGTTAGACACCGGAAAACTTCTGTCGCCGTAGAAACCAAAGAATGACTCAAACACAACAAAAGTAGAACAACCTCAACGAATTATAGTTAAATAACCGAGAATTGGAAGGTCGATAGGGAAAGGCAGCATTGACCTCTCGTTAAGACAAAACCATAAATTATTAATCTTACGTGGTCGAATAAATTCCAATTAAAATGTTCTGTTTTAATATAACTTAATTTCAAAAAAATATCATTCACAATTTAATTGAAATAATAAAATAAAAACGTTATGACGCAATGTCTACATCGGGGAAATTTCATAAAAGCGTATCCAATTAGCAATTAAAATATTCGTTACACGTTCGAAAATTGCGCGGAAAAATTTAGCAATACAAACACGTTTATAAATAAAAACTCACCGTCGTTACTCTTCTTAGAAGACGAACAAGCTTTGGCTATTTTATTAGGAGAAAATGATTTGCAATTCGACGACCCCATTATGGCAGCCGGATTTCCTTCACATGAAAAAAATATGAAAAATCGATCAGATGAAATATACATATATTTTCACAAACAATCAACAGGTCGTCGGCCGAATCTAACCGAAAACCGATTAGAGAGAAAACTTCCGTAATTATTAATAGATTTACGAAAGCCGTATATACTTACGAATGTGTCGTATCGTTCAGTAAATGTTCGTGTCTGAAATAATTTTGAATTTTTAGAAAACGTCGAGCCGTTTCAGCGGCTGTCTAACGATAAGGGTCGACGCATGTGCACTAGCGGCTCTGAAACTGTGGTCCGCTAGCCCTGCACCCCCTTCCTTTGAATTTCGATTCGATTTCGTGGTCTACTTTCACTTTTTTCGCTCGAAGGCGTTTTTGCGAATGTTGCGCAAAAAATAGAATATAATGGAGGTTTCGTCATACGCCGGTGCACATTGTTGCTATCGATATTCGTTGCATATTCACGAAAAATATTTAAATAAAATGAGTTTAATGCATAATTCTTAAAATTAATGGTCTTACAATTACAATGAGATCCATAAATATAATAATTAAGATTAAATTAAAAAAATAATTTAACGTACTGAATTATTTTCCGCAGACACGGTTTGAGGTTATGTGTGCGAAAAATTCGCATTATGAATAAATAGAGAGCTTTCGGTCCAATATCGAAATTCCATTTTATAAAACGAATCGTCATAACTTGGGCATTCGCTCACATACATATGTCGTTCATTCACATTAGATTCTATATCAGTTATCTTAACTTACGCGACAGAAAAACATGGCTTGATAAACGCCTCTGCGTTATGTTCACTCCTTGAATGACGTATTTATACTTCGGAAAATGTCTGATCCAGTTCAAAGACATCGAAGACGACATTGACGTTGTGTCAACTGAAGATCGTTAGACATGACATTGGTCTTAATGTCAAATGCGCTCTACTCGTTTTGTAAACAAATATGTATTATAAAACGTCAGTTGTAAATGTAATTCAGAATGTTGATGTTGATTTTGCTGTTTAAAATACTTTAAATGCTTTATTGCAATCTAGTCTATATCGGATTATCAATTTCAGCATTCTTCTAAAATATTTATATTGTTTCATGAAAGAGAACATATGATTGTTTAGATAGATAAGTGTATTGATTCTATCTTGTTGAGGATAAAAATATTGGATATTGGTGAAATAAAATACAGTGTTATATATAGAAGTTTTATTTTCAGATGTGGACTTTTACAAGCCAATTTCATCTAAAGCCTGAACGACATAGAAAAATGTAATTTGAATTTAGAGAATTTTTTGTAATCATAATAAAAAATAAATGCTTTCATAGCAAACAGGCTTTAGGTGTGTCAGGCAGTTTTAACATTTCGTATGTCCATTTCATATACTTGTTAAGAGCGTCGAATGATATGCAAAAATATCGACAATTCAAATCCACAACTTCGATATTTCAAAGTGTACATCTCTATCATATCATAACTTCAATATTACATTGATAAACCTTATTTAGAACTTTAATAATAAACACTTTTAAGCACGAAAATGTGATTTGAATTTCAAATTAGAGTTGACGTAACACTGACTAAAATAAAACACTTTGCAAAGTGCATACACTCACTGTTCAAGAAAAATGGCATATATTTGATGAGCTGTTCACTCGTATGCATAAAAAAATTAAGTATTTGCTTAGCGAAGATTGCAAAATGAAATACAAACAAAATTTATAGTTATTTTTTCTGTATAAATGATTATATGCATTCATATCGATGACGAATTGATAAAAATCCAATATATCATATTCAGAATTATACTTGTTTCTGCAAACAGTGTAAATTCGAGAAACTAGACCACTTTTCTTGAACACTGACATCCTTTCAATAATTTAAAATTATACATATTTATAATATTAATAAAAATATAAACATGACTAATTGATGAAATGCGAAAATCAAAGCAACTGCGAGAGTTGGGACAGCACTTCATAAAAAAGATAACAATATTATAATATGATCATCGGTGCCCATGAAATTGGTAACATCTTTATTTTTACACGTTATATTTTGAAATAAATTATATGTATGATAAAATGAGAACCAAAAGGGGGAAATTTTAAAATATGTCGCTGTAAAGAGATAAGAGAACAAAATATATAATACAATCCATGCCAGAAGAGTAATGGGTGATGGTGCCAATAAACGAAATATATAAAGAAAGCTTCACTTATAATTAAAATAAATCTTCTCTTTACAACACAACAAACCATTCATTTCAAAATATATAATATCCACTATTACATAAATATTATTTCTCAGTACAAAACGAAGGGGGATTATAAGAGAATAATAATACCGGTTGATAATAATTATATAAAACTTCTCTTCATACATATTTTACACCTAAGTCTCACATTAGCAAGAAAGAAAGTATAATACCTGGTATATACATTTGGCCAAATGGCGTATTCTTTTCTCACTAATTTTCCTAACCTATCAATTTTGAAACCAATTGTTTGCCCAAGTCAACGAGGTCTGATTGAAATGGGTGGTGTTTATACAAAACTATCACAAACAATTTCCAACGGATCTGAATCCATTTCAGCCAAAACATTCAAATATTTTGGAATTATAAAGAAAAGTTTCAAAATAAACTGGCAAATGAAAATAAACGATACAGGTGAAAAGAACTGCAAACCGGTTAGATTTTTTTATGCGGAATATAAATTACGGTTTATGACTAAAAATAACAAAATCACCTTTTCAGATAGGACTGTACAAATATACATACGCAATTTCTTAAATTATTCATATATAAATATACTTTTTTCAGTAAAAGCTTTTGCTTAATTCTATTCAAAAAGAATATGAATTGATGACACATAAAAAAATTGATTTAAAATGTTACAAAAGCAAACTTCTTAAGCCCTCTGCATCGTTAAATAGATAATTTATTTAATATAGCCCCCAGCACATCGATTGATCCGAATATAAAAAAAAATTTAGCATTTATCAACAAAAATAAAAAATAAATAAACATTTGTGACCTATAACTTTAACTAATATAAGAATTCTCACGAATATTGGCATTTCTCCGCATGCGTAAAATAACATAAGAAATGATGTGAAAAAATAAAATAGTAGGAATAACTTCCGAATACACCTTGATCGGAAATTAAAAATAGATTACACTAAATGTTTTGTATAATTTGAGTAATTGTAGTATGAAAAAATAGGAACATATACTTGTATATTTGAAACTACAAAATATAGTATTGTTGAGAGATCCAAATACATATATGTTCCAATGACTTGTGCTGATTCAATACTACAAAGCGGTTTGTTTATACATGTACATTCATGTATTTTTTTTAAATATTCGAAACTTTGAATAGTAACCGATAAAAATATTTTTAATGACAATTTAGAAAAAAAAATTGGTTCACTATATTTATTGCTACACATTCGATATATTAAAAATAATCTCACACCTCCAATTTTTTGAAATTTGCTAATATGTATATCACAAAACAAAAGTTCCAAAACATCATTTATCAAATATATTTCACATATTCGCTTAAATGCTTCGACACTAAACAAGGATAACAGAAAAAAAATACTGATAATGCAGATACTGAATTTTAACGAGAAATCAAAAAAAAAGGATACAGTAAACAGTTATTTTAAATTAAACAACGAAACAGATTAAAACTAAAATTATAGTATTAATAATATGATTATTGAACGTTATTTGAGTGAATGTCCTTGTATGTGTATGTGTGTATATAAATACACAAACATAAAACACTAATATGTATGCATATCATATCAATATTATATAAATAGGTTCTCAGAAATTATAAAAACAAAATTATTGCAATTTAGACAGTTTAACAGTTATTTGTGAAACAAAGTACTATTTGAACATAAATAAGAAAACTGTTCACACATTCTTTAGTACAAATAAGAATAGGCAGTTGAGAACCCAAAATATAATATGAATATCAGCTAACTTACATACATAAAAAGCGCCCAAGCTTGGTCAAATATGATTAGGATTTATTTTAATTAAATGAACATTAGTATTAAGTGCAATTATATACAGTTGCGTATATTGATTCATATACACACGCATTAATTATCATTTTAAACACAATGAGCACATTTATTAAGCGTTTCCTTTCTTAATCCGTTTGATAACAATTTTGTTTATTCCATTTAAAATACGGTTATACCGTTTCGTATTCCAATAAAACAATGTCACAGTTTGTTCTACAATGAAACATGTGGGGATGAAGTTTCATCCCGTCACATATTTTTCAAATCACATGAGAATATCAAAAAACATTGCAATAGAATCACTGATTTTTTCTCTCTAATAATTCAATTATTTCACCAACGAAAACAACGAGTTTTATTACAGACCACTTCACTTGCACCATGAGTATTTTAAAAATAGTAAATATTTATTCACTATAACACATTTTCGTTTATAATTGTTCTTGATGTCTTTAAATTAACATAAATAACCCAAACATATAAACATTACTTTATGTACAAAAAATCATAATACACATCAATAAATATACGCAAGAATGTTGTGTGTATATAATAAATTCAGCATATTGTCATTTCATAAAGTATTTTTCAAATTTCATCGTAAGATTTGAAACACAAAACCAAATACATACATTTGACTGGAAAAGAAACAGTAAATTTTGTTTTGAAACTGAAGTTTATCAACAAAACCTCGATTAGCATTTTTTTTCTGAACAATGATACACACAGTAATATTGCAGAAAAAAATCGAAATGCATTTTTCAAACATAAATTTATTTACATGTGATTGCATAATTAATTATTTGTTATTTTGTGATGACAAATGTACAAAATATAATTTTAAACACAAATTATATACGTTCAGACAAAACTTTCATCTTATTATATACACATCTAGACAAATATTAATGTATTAATTTCATTTCACATCTATTAATAATTTTTAATAGATTTTCTGTGACATTAAGATCTTCGTTACATACTTTTTCTTTACTCCATTATTAAAAACCAGAATGTGTGTCATCTTACAAATCTTTTTGATTTGGATAACATACCACAAATATGTTTGGATTACAATTCACCAAAACTTTTGATTCTTATCGCTAAAACAATTATTATTGAAGACCACTTAGTTAATACTTGGATATTTAATTCTTAACATTATTAACATTTAAATATTGAACTTCTGAATTTGTTTAAAATTTCGAGAAAAGAATGAGTTGTTATTCAAATAAAAAAAAAAACAAAGACCATTTCCAATAGATGAAAATAACAATAATCAGAATTGATTAACAGATGATTTAGAAATTAAACATTACTATAGAGAATAAAGTATTTAAATGTGTATACATGCATGTTTTGCATAAAATATAAATAAAAACAGACTGTATTAAATGAAAATCGTTTTAAAAATGATAATATGTATTATACATAGTAAATTGATAAACTTATCACAATTAATTCAGACAATTTATTTCCACACATTGAATTTAAGGAACATCATACAACTCCTTTTCAACAGGGACAAAGTTTCCACATTAAAAACATTGTAATATTTTAATACATTCACTGAATAAATTGAAAAATATCTATCAATTTAACTCGTTACTTATTTTCATAATTTTAGAAAATGTAAAGTTCATCAACAAAACGATTGGCTGTCGAAAATGTATACACTTAAATAAATTATAGTATATATGAGTAAAATAAAAAAGTAAATAAATATTTTAATAAACATTTAGAAAAGTGGCCAAAATTAACTAGCAATTTCATAGCACTATGTTATTGAATTGAAAACAGACATATTCAACGAACCCATTTTCATTCCATCAAATGATATAATTAATTCATAAAATATGATTAATAAAGCAAGCATTTTTTTTTTTTTTTAGACACTAAAAAAATAATTTAAATAAAATCTTTGGAGTTTTTCAATTTAAATATTCATAATACGAAAACACTTAGATCCATAAATTTCTGCAGCAATTGAATTTATTCGAACATCTCCATTTGTAATTTCAAAATAGCTAACTCACTGTTGATCACTAAAGTACCGAATTTTGTCACCCGAAGTCTTGATTATATTCTCCCATGCTGAAAAGATATAATAACAATATAAACATAAACGTCTACATTAGTACAACTAAACACATGGCTACAGAAAAATTTATGAAAATCGTTATGAAAAAGCATTACTGCTACTCCACAAAAATAATCGCGATGATTTGATTTCAAAATGTTACATAATGAAATAAACTAAAACATACCCATTCCGACGTAATGAACAATTTTATCTAAATTATATATATCCTTTGAAGTAGCAGTGGGAGCAAGATATCGCAATGCTTTATCTTTTCCCACACAGGTTTCAACAACTTGACCAGCAGAAGTGTTTTCTTCTTCTTTAGGTGAACCACTAGATTCTTCACATTTCAATGAAGTATTATCGTGTGTTTCAATATCTAAAGAATTATGCTTGTTGGCAAGTTTTGCACTTTCTTTATAAGTTGATCTACTGGATTTTTTGGAATGTTTAGAGTCATCGTTGACAAGCTTCGATTTGTCTCCGGACTCTCTAAAAGGTTTCTCATTGATAGCGGGAAAATCAATACTAGAGTTGTAGATGGGAGTATATAATGAATTAGCAACTTCAGAGTTACTGCGAGAAACAGAATATTCTATTGGAATAGAAATATCTGTTTCTAAGTTGCTTTCTCCATTGATTAGTTGTTCATTAATATCAAATCCAAACGTGATGCCATTAATATTATGAATATCATTTGTTGACCTATTAGGTTCCTCGTTCATTATGATTACTGCTGGACGGCTATCAAACGTTTGACTTATTTCAGCAAGTGGCAAAACTACATCAGGAGGTTTATTGAGATTATCAATTTTATTACTCAAATTACTAATTTTATCAGAGTCAGGATTATTTATGTTACTATTTTCACTAATTTTAACATATTTATCAGATGACACATCTTCACTCGTAGACACTGAATTAGTCAATGTTTCTTCTTTATTTTTGTTATTATCATTTCCTTTTGAGACAGACATAACTTCAGATTGTTTCTCGTTACAAATTTTATTGTGTAACTTCATATCTACTTTAGGCTTCATTGAAATTTTATTGTTAATCCTTTGTCTGGTTTCGAGAGCTGGATATTGTTCACGAATATATGTTTTATGAACATTTAAATCTGGTTGATGACCAAAGTCTAAACTATTTGTTTTTAAAGATTTTTTATCTAATTCTGATGAATTTTCTTTAAATAAGAGATTTTTAGTGTTTTCTACAGATATATCGAGATGTTTATCTTGAACTGATACATCGTTAGTATAATAGTTGCATGATTCAATTAAATCAGGAAAATTATGTTGTCGGCTAACAGGCGGTATTATTGGTGGAGGTGATACCGGTGGAGCAGCTCGAGCCATATCAGCATAGGACGCTTGAAATCTTTCACCGGATGCATCAGCAGGCAAAGAGTGAATTGAGTCTAAGTCATCGTTAGAATCATTACTCTTATCAGATGGAGGAGAAGACACAGAGGGGTGAGTTCCATTTCCAAGCCTTTTATATAATGTATCACGCTCTTGAACAGATCTTCCACCGTTGCTTGTTCTTACATTTTGTATATTGTGATTATAAAAGTTAGACCTATTACGTCCTTCGTCAGTAGGACTATGACGTTTCCTAATTTTTTTCTTCTTAGTTACTGTTTGAAAATCAGAGGTCTCAAATGCATAAAAAGGATCGCAATCAACTATTGACATATCAATATCGCCAGTAGACTGTTTTGTTTTTTTCTGTTTTGAACTTAAAGTACTATTCGAAGCTGAAACAGTTATGTCTAGAGAAGATGGTTCATCGGAATCATTTTTATCAGATTTATAGTAAGGTTCTGATTCTTCATTACACCACGATCTTCGTTCATTATTTTTCCCATTACTTATTGAGTTAGATTCCAATACTGAAGACTTTTTTGATTTTCTAAAGGTCGAGTCTTTAGTTGGAGTCAAGTCATCAAATTTTCTTCTAGAGAGCTCTTCCATCGAATTGGCTCTTTTTAATTTAGTTTCCAATTTGTCTTTCATCCTCCGCTCCGTAGATCGTTTTTTATTGCTTTTGTCATTTTCATTATCATCTTTCGACTTATTATCACGACTAGAAGCAACTTTTCCATTGATGTTAAGACCAGTATTGGATTTTGACTGTATACTGTGATTTTTCACATTGTCTGCGTCAGATTCTATAAATTTCATTATATCAGCCAATGCTTTATCTCCTCTATATCCATCTATGAATTGAGATAGTGTCTGAGTTTCATTTTTGTATAATTTTTTACGTTTAGATTTTTTCTGATTAGATTGACTAGTTCCAGTGATTGAGTTTTGATTTTGAACAGCATTAAAGTTTTCATCCAAACTTTTCTATAAAGAAAAAAGGCAGAGAATAAATAATACAAATACACTACGGAAACAAACAAATGTATAAACCAATTTTACCTTGTCAGATTCATGCTGAAATTGTTGTGATTGTGACTGTAATATGTTTATAACATTTAAATTAGGTGTAACTGGTAATGCAGCAGAAGCACCACTATTGCCTGAACCATTTCCATCTATGAATGTCGGTGCTGTAACGCTCCTTACGGAACAATAACCCGAACCCAACTGTAATGGTTTGGATTCGAGAACGGATGGAGGCGGAGGTTGCGATATTACCGGAGAAGTAATACATCCAAGATTCGTATCCACTAAATTCAAAACATTAGGATTACGGTCAGTGACCATATCACCAGTCATGCTAGGCGACACAATCTCTAATGTGGTTCGAGATGTATAGCTCGGTATGTGGGAATTTTTTTGTGGCCTATAAAAAACAATAATATTAACACAAAATAAATTTAATGAATGTCGACAGAAATATGCAATTGCTATATACCTAATATAATCCATTTCTGTGCCGTCATCATCATCACCATAATACCCAGATATATAAGTTGGCTGAGGACTATTAGCAACTGGGTGATCGATAGGAGGTGATGGTATACGATCACTTTCATTATTTGATACACTTAAAACCATGTAGTCTGGAGTAGAAGTCTGTTCACCTAATGGTGGCGGATTAATACATTTAACTGTCGCAATATAGTCATTTCCACTCACACGCGGCTTTATTCCCACACTGTTATTACACCGAACATCTTCCAAAAATGTTCCAAAATATTGCTGAAAAATATTCACAAATTAAAAAATTTATTCCATAGTGGAAATATCTTTTCCACAGTTTTTCATCAAATATATTGCATGTTGTGAAAGTTCTGCAGGATTCATAAAATAATAAATTGATTCGTGTTTTTGATTAGATTATGTGATAAAAAGGCATACTTGATCCACATTGGCAGGAAGGCTACCACCATGTAAAGACCGAGCAGAAACTGGAACCGGACGACGATGACGGTTGTGAGGACGTGGCAGACGAATATCGGGACCGTTGCCCGCGACTGCCAAGTCTTGTAAAGATCCGCTATGCGGGAAATGAGTCAAACTGCGCTTCGCACGACCGCGCTTACCAGTGTGAATTCCGATCGATCCACCCAATCCAAAACCTAAATGAAGTTCTTCTTCAGACGCTTGTTCAGCTTTATATAACAAATTCTAGGAGAAAAATTAAACAAACTTAAAATATAGTAATATAAAATATGCATATAATATAATCCAAATATAACCTTGAACAAAGAACTTTTTCCTTCTCGATCTTTGGGTCGTTTGTAAGTCACAGCTTCATCCAACAACGCACGCAGCTGATTTTCATTCAGATTCTCCAGCTGCCCACTTTCTTCGTATATCTAAATTACACAAAAAAAACAAACAAATTAATTACAGATTCAATTTGACGCATACGATAAAACATTGACGAAAATTAACAATCAACATTATTTTCATATACATTAATCTGATTATTATTTTACTAAACCATTACAATAGTCACAAAACACACATTACATTCATATTTCGACAAAAATTCTCTATTACCCGCAAACAACTATTCGAACCCGTGACAGACAGATAACTCCAGAGTCCAATAAACAAAAATTGACAGTGCGGCTAATCTGGACAATAAAGTTGCTCACTCAAAGCGAGAAATACTCTCACCTAATCTCGGAGATAACCCCGACGCATGACTGGCGATAAACGCTGACCCTGCCCAACGAGCAGGGACCGTCCAAGAATGAACAATCGACAACAGAGGCCCAAACAGACAAAATCGCAACCAACCCTCGGCAATAGTGAATTCGCAAAATTCGCAACGCCAAATCCTTCCGAATCTGTGCCTAAAGCACGTAAACGTAAGAGCTCTTATGTCGCGAAACCGAAAACGGCCAGATCGACTGTTGCGGAAGATCTTTGATCGAGACGAGATTACGCGAATTAGAAAAAAAAAATGGCGGACGATCGGAAAAAATGGTGGATTGGAAAAACGCATCCGACGCTCGCGTGCGTGTTGTTTCCGACGGTTCTGTCGACCGCGCAACTATCGTCACAATACTAATCAATTTAATTATTGTTAGCGCACAAATTACTCGGATAATTGGAGGTGGACGACGCGATCGAATCGAACGATTCTATTCTGGACGTATTCTTTTTTAATTGCTTAAGAATAATAATTTGTAGACGATAACTACTGGAAATTATCCAATCGATGTGTTATAAGTGAAATCTTAAATACGATATCAGATTCATTATGAATGATATTTTAAAACTATCGAAACCCATAAATAAAATGCGAAAGCTGAAAAAAATATAATCGTCGAATATTGAAAGAGCCGACGCGGGTGTCGCGCCGCGCCGCAAAACCGCACTGACAAAAAACCATCATGAAAATGGTCGTGCATCTGAAATTGATTCGTACATGAAAAAAAGATGGCGACACATTTTCGGTACCGTAAATCTGCAAAATTCATGAAATCGACAAGCGGCCACCGACGAGTCACCTTCATACATTTTCAATATGTCGCGATCGCGCCGCTTTCAAAAAAACCCCCATCACATAAAAGGCAATGCCGAGAATTTTCCTCTCCATCCAAAACATACATAAACAATTCGCAGTCATATTTTTCCATTTTTCAATATTGATAAATTACACCGCCAAGGTCAAAAGGGTCCACCCGCAAATCAACAACAAAAACAGGATGACCAAAATAACAATACGAAAACTAAACCATGACCAAAATGGACAAAAAGACGAACATATCCCATATAGAAACTGCACATAATTCCGGCTCCGGACGTCCGACGCGGAGTCGGACTCCTCGGCCGAAAGGCGCGCCGGCGACGACCATGCCCCTTGCGGCCGAAAAGCCGCCGAATCGCGGCATGCACGCGAACGGTGCACACACACACGAAACAGAAGCGCGTGTCGTTAGCCCCGCCCGCTAACGGGGGCGCACAACTGGAGCGCCGCGCAAAAATAGTGGCGTGTTTATGCGCCGACCATGGCGGGGTTTTCGCGCCGCTGCGACCGTCGCGAAAATCGCACCGGAAATGGCGGTGGTGCACTCGAAATAGCGCGCTGGAGATGCACTTGCGAAACATCGTTTTTTTTTTTTTATATAGTATGCGATCAATAAGCAAGGAATGATTCGCGTTTGATGATCGATATTATGCAATTTTGCGCGGATGAGTTTCAGGTTCTGAAAAAAAAGCGAAAAAAGTCGAAGCGCAGCACGTGCCAAAATTTCCGGGTTCACCGAGTCAGCAGCGTGCCGGATTGCGGCGTTCGAGCCGTGTTGCAGTTTTTCAGCGACGATACGCTTTTTTGACAGTTCGAGCGTTTCACATTTCACCTTTTCACCGATCCGTTGACATTCCCCATCCATTTTCAAAACCATCAATCGCCATACACACGAAACCGTGCACCGCGAAAATTCGCACAAGGTACCCGGAGCGAAAAACCGCGACACCTGTTATCTCGAAACGCCCCATGCGAAAAACTCCCTAGGGCTCCGTCAATGTACAAAAGGGGGCGCGGAGTCGGAGCCCTCGATTGGCACCCCTGACGACATACGAACAGAGCACGGGGAGAGAGGGGCGGGGGGGGAAGGGCTCACCTCAGGCGGGGGCGTCGTCGCGGGCTGAGGCTGCGTTGGGGGCGCAGCGGAGGCGCCGGCGGACGCGGGCGGCGGGGAGGGCGAGGCAGGGGCGGGGACGGGTGGGGGGCGGAGGCGCCGGCGGCGAGGCTGCGGGCTGCGTGGCGCTCCGCTGCTTGGGGTCGCGCTCGTGCGCGGCCGGGGAGGGCGGCATGTGCGGGCTATGGGCGGCGCGGCCGCGGCCGCAGCATCCGCGCCCCCAGACCCGCCGACGCGCGGCTATGCCCGCCGATCGATGTGCCGCGGCCTGACGGGTCGCGAAGGCTCGTTTCGCGGCCAGGTCACGCGACGCGGGGGGCGGCGGTCGGGGTGAGGGGGCGAGGAATTGGGCTTTCGGAATCGGGGGGATTGTGGAAGCGTTCGGTGGGGCGATTGAAGCGCAGGGGATGCTGGCGCACAAAGACGGGAGCGCACTCGAGCGTAGGGTTGCCAACCGTTAAGGAATTGGAGTTGTTTTGGTTTGCGGATGAATGCCGGATTGTAGCGGAAATTTAGAGAGAATTAGATTGGATTAGGAATTGCAAATACGATTTGATAGTGAATCGGTTCCATGTACGTGCATAGAACGAATGTTCCCACCGAGAATTTTCACCCGACGAATTTTAGCCCCCTCGAAAGTTTACCCCGAGAATATTCCTCCCCCCCCCACTTGAATTTTCGCCCTGGAAGTTTCCCGAAAATTGTTTAGGAACGCGGATAATCCGATCATTATTTTTTTAGTTTTCTCGAAGCTTTTAACTCCAACGCATAATAAGAAATGAAATTTTCACAGAAAACATGACGACTCGCTGTCGAAACCGGATTGTGACGCACTTTTCTTATAATTAGGCACGGATAATCCGCAAACCGGTCGATTGGCAGCCGGATAATCAAAAGTTATACTGTAGTATTTATCTAAAATAAATTATACAGCGTTAATTGGATAATTTTACCATCGTGTAGTCGTGTACCATCGTGTACCATCGTACCATCGATACAAACGATATAATAAATAATTTTCATTTGAACAAATTAAATTTTTTCATTAAACATCGAAATTTCGGATGAGAATCGTCTATTTTCAAAACGCAATCGTCATCCTCCTGTCGTTTCGAAAATATTTTTTTATTTCATTTCGTCGAACAATTTTCGAGGTGTACACACATTTTGTGCGCAGCTGTCAACAAGGCGTATGGCAACCCTCAGACAAACTAGATTCGGAGAGGTCGGGGTACACGTCTCGACAAAGGGGGGTAGTGCAGACAAAGGGGGTGAGGTTGCCGTTCGTGTGACGCATCGTTGTTTTCAAGATGACTGAAAATATATTTCTATTCGTTCCCAATTTGATTGGTAAGTTAAGATTTATTTAAATTCGGCAACTGAAATTCTTTGTACGAAACGCATCTTTTCGCAGATTTACTTAGAAGATAAAAATAAATCACCCTCGATGAAAAACTAAAGGCATGTTGAAAAATCGATTCTCGTCGTTTTTCTTGTTACAGAAAGAATTCGATCGATCAATAATATCGTTAATCTGGTTACACGAAGCATTCATATGTATTCATTGTGTAATTTTTTTATTCAGCTTATATTATGCAAATTGTTTTAATCAAATTTTTTTATTGCGATATCAAAACTATAATCATACTTCTATGCGAGATCGCCGATTCGATAAAAATATCTGAGATTGATATCTAACATTTATAATTTTCGTTACTTTGTATTTTTACAGGATATGGAAGAATCATTTTGGCTCTGATTTCTTTCTATTTCATGCCAACGAATTGTGTATTGGCATGCGTCTGCTATGTGGTATCTGGTCTGCTCGACGCCGTCGACGGTCATGCGGCTCGTTATTTCAATCAAAGTTAGTAGATGTTTTATTAAATCAAACTTTGATCACCCATTCCATTTTATTGATTAAACTCTTAAATTTTTTTCAGGTACCCGGTTCGGGGCGATGCTCGATCAGTTGACCGATCGGGCGGGCACAATGTGTTTGTGCGTCACGCTCGCCAATTTTTATCCGAAATATATGTTTTGGTTTCAACTTTCTATGACTATCGATATAGTCTGCCATTGGTTGTATTTGCACACTACAATTTTGCAAGGGAAAACCTCTCACAAGTTCATCGACATGTCTGGAAATCCCATCATGCGAGTTTACTACACTAACAAAATGGTTTTGTTCTGGATGTGCTTTGGAAATGAAGCATTTTACGCTGGCCTTTATCTTTTGCATTTCACCGAAGGACCTTTGAGTGAGTGATGCTGATATTTTATGATATTGCAAGATTATATATGCTATTGATAAATATTTTGTTTCAGTCGCTGGCATTGGACTCTTCCGTTTGGTGACATACATTTCTGCACCTATTGCCATAGTCAAATCCTTGATATCGGTCATACATGGATTTGTTGCTTCCGTTAATCTCAGCATCATCGATGTTAACGAACGTGCGGCTATAGCCAGCAAACAAACCAACTAAACTTATTTTTCTTGATGAAATTTTTTTTTTTTGTGATTCTTATTTAAATTTCAATTATTTTTTGTATCTTTTTCCATATTATACTTTACTATAATATATAACTACATAATGCCAAAAATACATTCCTGTTGAGTATTTGTAATGACCATGAAAAATAGTCTGTCTATCTCATAATTTTAGATGTATATTTTACAATTTTGAATATGGACTTAATTCGTTTAAAAAATATTTCATTTACTACTGTATAATATACCATCTTGATATTTTATCTTCCATGTTTTTCAAGCTAATTACTATTTATTTAACTGAGTATATGTACTAGGAAAAAATTAGGATATATGTATATTTTGCTTATACACATATTTCGTCAGAAAATGTAGATTGAATGGTTTAACTATTTGTAACTATTATTCGACGTTGTGTCAAAAATTAACACTATAAATAAAACATACTTTGTTACAATATGTAACTGAATTTATGTACTCGAAAAATCTAGTTTTAAAATTATATTTCTGTATTGAAGGAGTTTTAAAATAATCATTGATAATGAACACAATTAATGCGACCTAGTCACTTTAAAATAAAGTCTATTATAGTTAAATGTTATGTTTCCAAAATATATTTAAGGAATTGGTGTAATTATCGTGAAATAAAAATATAGATTGTTAAAAATGTTTTTTATTTAGAAATAAAAAGCTGAGGTGAGTTGTGACAAATTCGAAGTAATACATAAAGCTAAAATATTATTCTTTTAATGTTTTAGTTCACGTGTATGTATATTAAAATTAAGCGATCATTAAATTAGAAATTAGTCATACTTATTTGAAATAATACTTTAAATTAAAATCTAGCCTTTAAGACTGCTCATACCGGCCCTCATTATTTCATCTACAAGAAGTAAATTTCCTGCAATTACTGAACACGAGTTTATGATTTGCTTTTTAACAATATAATTATCGAAAATTCCCTTATCTTTGGGTATCATCGCCTCTCCCGTACTTAAGTCCAATCCGACAGGAGAGGGATTCAGTTGAGATTCTTCCACTAATTTCACAATTGTATCTTGAACATCATAACCGGAATTTACAGCTAAGGTTTTTGGGATTACGAGAAGTGCTTCGGCATAAGCTTGAACTCCTAATCTGGCTTTTCCCTTAACGGTGTCTTTGAACTTCATGAGGTCATTGTAAGCTTTAATTTCAAAAGCACCAGCTCCTGGAATGATGCATTTATCATCGATTGCATTGTTAATAGCACGAAGTCCATCTCTCACTGCATCTTTGATTTGAGTTAAAGTATGCTTGTTGGGGCCTTTCATTAAAATGGTGACGGATAAAGGCACCTTACAATCTTCTACGAACGTATACTTTTCTTCGCCCAAAATGTGTTCATATATGGAACCGGCAAATCCTAAATGTGATTCTTCCAAATCGTCCACGGAGTTAACGGCAATTCCACCGCAAGCTAATGTAAGACGTTCCATATTACGGCGCTTAGCACGTCTCAATGCTAAAATTCCTTCTTTGGCCAAAGCATCTAATGACATTGGATCGATACCTTTTTGGTTAAAAACTGCAAAATGTTTGTCGGTTCCATCGCACAACTTCTTTTTAAGAGCTATGATCTGTAAAAAAAAAAATTGTTAGCATTCTAATATAGTTTTTTTTGCAATAATCTTCGATAATTACTGACCTTTTGTACTCTTTGATCAATAAATTCTCTTTCGGCTGCTACTAACTTTTCACGATCTTCAGCAGATTTGTAGAAAAATCCTGAGTTCACTTCAGACTTTTCATATTCTAATGACACATTGCATGTTAAAATATAAGCATTGCTTATACTTTTGGGCATATCTGGATGACGAGCTCCATGATCCATTACAATACCTATGAAAAGTTTAATTGAAAAATAATCCAAATGAGAAAGTTTCATTGATTGTTTTACCTTTCACAAGTTGAGTGGCCGATGAAGTTTTGTGTTGCATCTCCATTAATTCAACCATATGTAAATCGACAGATTTTCCAGGTTGTCTGATAGCTAAAATTGCATCGACACAAGCATCTGTTAAAACATCAGCTAAATGCTCGTGAACCTAAAAAATATATTTTATTCTTTAAAAAATTGAAAAGCATTGAATTAAAAAATAAATAGATAAGAATATTTTACTTTAGTTCTCAGAGCTGTGCGGGCTATAGCGATCAAATCTTCTCTTTTAACATCGATCGAAATTTTCATGGATTCGAGAATTTCAAGAGCTTTACCTCTAGCCACATCATATCCTTCGGTGAGAATTCTCGGATGTAATCCTTGAAAATATAAAAGCAAAGATATAACAGATAACAATCCAAAATTTATTAAATGCTCAAATTGCACAATACCTTCAGATATACGAAGATCAGCCTGCTTCAACAACTCTCCGATAAGCAAAACAGTAGACGTGGTACCGTCTCCGGTAGCATCATCTTGAGCAGTACTGGCACGAGCAATCAAAGAGGCGGTAGGATGTTGAATTTGCATTTCATGCAAAAGTACATTGCCATCCTTGGTTATTTTGATGTCACCAGAACCGGAAACGAGCCTGTCGGGATATAATTACGAACATAACATGAGTATACATGCAAAATGAGAACGGGTGCAATAAGTGGGTGTGTGAATTAGGTTATGTACGCCGATTTTACATTTTGAGCGTGCCGCTCGGGCCGAGGTTAGTTCGCATGACATCTTGGAGTCCTCGGGCTGCTGCGATGTTCACGGAAAGAGCTTGAGCAGCACGAGCTACTTCAGCTTTAGGGTTTAACAAGCTGATCGCTGACATTTTTACACTACTTTGCTGTTCTACTCCGTTGGATTTGACAAAGAATCGACCAGAAGTTTCCGTCACTACCCAACTTCAACCACGCGCTAAGGCGTAAAGTGTTGTCACGTGCAAAAATTCGCCCACGCTTGTTCGTAAGTTGTGTAGTTCGTCTATCTTCGTTAGGTTTCGTGAAATGAACGGTTTCAAGATGTTTGCGCATATTACGCAAGCGCATGCAACGCTTCGACATTGAGTGTAGAATATAATCACGAAAATTATTGAAATTGTATGATTAAAATTTTGTGTGCTACTGTCGGTGTGTGCCAATGTCGTTTTCACTAGTGTTATTTGCGCAAACGTCTGATCACCGAAATGAAGATATTGATTAGGTCATTTTACTTGTACAAATGAAAACTTTATACAGTTTAAATAGTTTATGTATTATACCATTGTAATTATAAATGCAATAGACAAAAATTCAAATTTTAAATACTATTACAAATTGACTGATTTTTTTAATCATGTTCTTTTTAAAGACATTGTAACTAGATTGGTTGTATTCCTGGAAATTTAAATTAATAAATATTCAAAAAATTAAATGCAGGTCTTTTTTTAACAATTTATTAAAATACTTAAATACAATAAATACTCATTTGGCAGTCAATTTTAAAATTTCATAAAAATGTAAGTACAATAACCAATATACTAATAAAATCAATCGTCGTCTTCTTCTTCTTGTTCTTGTAATTCTCTCAATCGGGCGATTGCCTCTTCTGGTTTCTGAATTAACTGCATATCTTCGGCTGCCTTCAAGCACTTTTCTGCATATTCAATTATCTTTTTCCTAGATTCATCTTCTAATTTAGTGAGGGCCATTAATATTTCCATAATATTGGTAGCGATAATTTTTTCAGCAATTTCTTTGTCACTCTTCAATATGTTTAATAACGTATACACTCCACGATATTGAATTTCAACATTAGGATTTGCTAAGAGGCAGGTCAAAGTTTCAACCCAATTCGAAGTGTCCTCGATAATTTTTTTACAACATATTTGACTCATATCGGTCAAAATTGCTAATGCACCAGCAGCAGCCAAAGCGGTTTCCTCATCCTCATCTTGACATAATAAACATAAAAATTTGACACGATCATTTTTAGCTTCGTGCCCTTTGACGACATCTTCAGACAAAACCATGTTAGTGAGAACTTGTGTAGCTGCTCGACGCAGCAACAAATGTTCTTCAAATAAAAATGCTTCTATTCTAGCTAATCCAGATTCTTTTAAAATTCTCTGTCGGCATGTTTCATTCATTGAAGCTAAGTTGCATAATGCTAGCAATGATTCGAAATTTTCTAAAGCTGTACAATCTGGATGCAAAAGTGCAGTCAACGGTCTTACTATTTCTAGAATTCTTTGACCGGGGAATGCAACTTCAGGGTTGATTGTTATACCGATTCTTGCTAAAGCCTGTGCAGCTTGTTTCTTTCCGTTAGCTGTTCCTTCGAGAGCCATCGGTAATAATACTTTAGTACCTCCTTGTTGAACAACAATACCGCGCAACTCTTGTTCACTACACAATGCGTTGAATACTCTAGCTATAAGTTCTTTAGAATTATGACTTTGAGTTTTAGATAGTGAAACGAGAGCAGTTGTGACGCCTTCCTTAGCAAGGATAGTTAATCTTTTGTTAACAAAATCTGGATCGTCCAATTCATGCTCTTCGGGTATGTGATGTTTAGCGAACTTTGCTAATTCTATCATTTCAGGCAACATCTCTTGTTTTTCATAAGCGTTGCATAGATTCACCAAAGTTGTGACTACACCATATATGGCAGATTGGTCACCGGTTTTAGCCAACTCTACGAGTGCTTTAATTGCTGGTTTATCTTCGACCAATTTTTCCTTTACATCTGCATCCAAAGTCAAATACGATAATCCTTCAGCAGCCCAACGACGCATATCATGATCTTTAGACGGATTCACAAGAAATCTTCTGCAAGCTTCTGCTAATTTTGTAGTTGATCCATCAGCAAATGGTCTGATAGAAGCGTCGACACCACCAGAACTACTTAATTTACAAAGACCGACTAATGCACGAACTTTGATTCCATCATCTTTAGACTTGTAAAGGTTCTTAAGAATACTCACGCCTTGATTAATTATAGCTTTCGCCTTATCTTTTTTAGAAGCTGCTGCAATTAAACATTCGCAGGCTATTTTTTGCTGCAAGATGTCGTCAGATCCAGCCATAACGAGTATCATTTCAATAATTCCTTCTCTGGATATGATAGCGTTTCCGACATCCAATGGGCCCAACAGCAAAGAAGTAATAGCAACTGTAACACGAACTTTGGATTCAATATCAGGATTTAACAATTTATCTTTAACAAATTCATCCACTTGAGTGGTAAATCTTTCTTTCGCTAGATCGTAATACATATTTTCATAGATTTTCGACAGACATACAGCGGCAATAGTTCGAGACGATGGAGTGACATCCATGGCTGATTCATATTTATATTGTTCCAGTTCGCTACAAACATCTAGTAATCTATGAACGCCTTTGATTTCGACGAAGCGCTCGGCCCAACTGAGTGCAGTGTAGTGACAATTCTTCATGATCAAATCAATAATAGCATCTCTAGCCAAACCTGATATAACTCTATTGGTGATAGAATATGTAAGGCACGTTAGAAGAGTATCGATTTCGTTTTTGTACAAATCACAAAGTTTTTGATCAGGTTTGCTATCTGGTTTGTTGTCCATACCGGAAAAGGTGTTCAATATGCACTGCATACAATATTGGGCGGCATTTACACGATCTTCGCTTTTGCAGTCGATCAATTCTAAGAACCAAGGGATGCCGCAAGTCTGAAGAATGCCTTTGACTCGCTCGATATTCTTCTGACACAACTGACCGACGATTCTTATAGCGTTCAACGAAACAGTCTCGTTCTTTTCCAGTTTTATAATTTTGTGGATTTCGTGGATGACTCCTTTAGAATACATGATCTCGGCGCCAGCATTTTCTTTGGCCAGGACGAGCAGATTGCTCATAGCCGTCTCACGTTTCTCACGGTCTTCAGTTGGATTGAAAGCTATGCTAAACATTTTATCTACCTTATTTTCAGTTTGTGCATTCTGTTGGGCTCGCTCTTGTACGATTTTGAACAATCTAGTGAGAACGGGTTGCACAGCTTTGTTTGAAGGGTCAACGTTCAGGACAGCCCTGGCATCCCTGTACGACTCTTCATAACGTTCTAGGGCTTCGAAAGCTTGAGATCTTCTAAACAGAGCTTTGGGATCTTCGGGGACGACACGGAGAGTAGCATCACAATCTTCCACAGCCTCCTTGTACTGCTCGAGTTTCAAATAAGCCGCGGCTCGGTTTTTGTGATAAACGGCTACATCTCTTTCTTCTCCACCAGCCTTGACCGCTTTTGTGTACAAGGCTATGGCTTCTTCGTATTTGCCGGCGGCGAAAGCCTGGTTTCCTTCGTTTTTGAACTGTTCAGCTTCCATGTTGGTGATCGTCATCGCGTCGGATGCAGACTGACGAACGGGGACCGTCTGCAGACCTGATGAACGCTGGAGCTCTGGAAACTTCTGGTATATGACAGGAATAGAATCAAAGTATCACAACTGGCAGGCGGCCAGCGCCCTTGCCCCCTCCCCTTCTTCCCGTATCGGGTTTCATATCTTTTTTCAATCAATAACAACATTTTTTGCATATTTTAACTGTGGCTTTTCATAAGAGATGTAAACTGAAACGGGTTCGAATTCGCTGAAGGGTGTCTGAAATTTAAAAGTTTTCTAAATTTCGAACACGTGTTTTTCGGGAATGTTGCCATCGCTTTGACAACAAATCCTGTGATACCAGAACTGAATATTCCAGATGGTTCTCGAAAAATATTTTGGGAGTTGGCTGGGCAGTATGGTCAGCTGATCGTGTGACAGTTTCGCCTCGAGTTTGACAGATTGACATTGATTACATCTGCGTTTTAGTGCTTTGTGCAAATGATGAAAATCGCAGTTTATTTGATAAAATAGTTGATTATAAACTTATCCTGAAATAATTTTTGACATCCCACTATTTAGTAGGCGTATATCTTTTCAGTTTATTGTCTGTTTTCGTCGTCTATAATTTTTTTTCTTTGAAAATTATTGAATTGTATTCAATGATTTCAGATATCTGAAATTAAATGGCTGTTCTTAAGTTGAATCCAAATTGGTCCACGTTGGCGTTTGTTCGTCGACTATTTACAAACGATGTAATAAATTCGTCGAAAATTGTTCGGTGTTGGAATTGTGATGAACCTTCACCTCATGTGTTTTGCAAAAGTTGTAATAGCCTTCAAAGGCCCAATTTAAATAATAATTATTTTCAATTATTGGGAATAAATAAAGAATTCAATGTGAACGAGACGACGCTTTCCAAAAAGTTCAAAGATCTTCAAAAAGTTTTACATCCCGACAAGTTTAGCAACAAGTATGTAATTTTCGACAAATAGCAATTTCCCTGATAAATACACTTACAATATCAAGTCTCGTATCATCAATCCTTTTCATGATTCTAATAAATGTTTATATGGATGCATATGTAATCCTTATTTCATGATTTTTAGGACACAGGCCGAACAAAAAGTATCAGAGGAATATTCATCACTCGTAAATAAAGCTTATTCTACTCTAGCCAGTCCGCTCTCAAGAGGTACTGCTAAACGAATAATATACGTCTAAAATATGTACATAAGTTTTATTATAAAAAAAATTTATTATTTAAGGAATATACATGTTAAGCTTGAAGGGATACGAGTTACCTGAAAAAACTGATTTAGAAAGCACCTTTTTACATGAAATTATGGAAAGGAATGAGGAGGTAGAAAATGCAGATTCGCCTGATGAAATACTTCGACTAGAACAAGAAAACAAAACAATTCTAACAGAATTACAAGACAAATTAAATAATGCATTAAAAACAGACGATAATGATGCAGCTATTAAAGTGCTCGTTCGAATGAAGTATTATATAAGTATAGAAGAACAAATTAAGAGTGTCATAAGAAATATGAGAATTGTTAAATAATAAATAAAGACAATATTTTATTGTATATGATTTATTAAATACACTGAAGCACTTTTGTGCTGTATGGTAATAAATAATGAGATACACAAAAGTTCAGATGTAACATTACTAAATTAGCAGTACACACTGTACATACATAATACATGTATGTAAATTGATGTTTACGCAGAATGTGTATTTATGATATAACACATTCAATATATAATTTTGAGAACCATCTTTGGCTAAAATACATAAGTTTAAATCATATGCATGTTTTTAAAATAAGTGAAATATTTTAATTCAATAAGATTAACAAAATAACTTACTGTACATTTACAATGTATAATTAATAACGCCATTAAAATATAATGAGATTATATCATACAGTTTGAAGACCATATTGAAACTGTTAATGGTAGTAATAAAATATCAACATGACGTTTTAAGAATAACAAAAAATAACAATGACTAAATATATACACAAAAGTATTAAATAATACTAACAACTATTATATATAAGTATTGCACTTTCACACCATGCAATTAACAGTGAAATTATGACAGTTTTTTTATTTCCAACTATAAATTTATGTAAGAAATAAGGTTAGTGAACTTGAGCAGTACTTAACATATATGGTAAAGTAATATTTTTTTTATAAAATACACCATATACATAATTACTAATATATGGCAAATTTTTAATGGAAAACATTCTAACCGTATTAATATAATATAATAAATCTCGAAAATCAAACAAGGAATGATAAAATTTATTAGTTATGGTATTGAAACTTTCAATTATTGAAATAAAGTATATAGTGGAAACTAGCAAGTCGGAATGTGCATGCGAAAAACAACCAAATGATCTTATCACAGAAAAAAAACTAAAAAATATAATTTATTGAGGTTTTGATGAAACCTATATTATATGATTTTTAAAAATACTTTTCAAAACAAAAAAGGAGGATAAATGTTACTAAAATAATTATAAAAACCCAAAAATTAAAATTCCAAGTGTATTTGATTCAACGATTCAATCTATAATAAATAGATTTCAAGCAAATTTTTTATGAAACCATATTATATACGTATATCGAATATTTGTGAACGAGGTATTAAAAAAACTACCATCTTAATTTTGTTCATAGTTACATAAATACTGATCTTAAAGGCCATTAGAATTTATTATCACTGTGAAGTTAGCTTATAGTACACATTTTTTTGAAATCACTATCTTCACCATCAGCCAGCTCTGTTTCACTAATGACAGGTTTTCTACTACTCACATCTGGTAAATACGGTTCGTAATCAAGACCCGTTCGTTCATAGAAAAGCATATATGCCGAACTTGGATCGATCGATGGATTAACACTAACACGTGATTCGTCAGACTTAAGAGCAGGAGTCAATTCTTTGCAGGAGCTGTCGTTATAATAATACCATGCTCCGCTGGGGTTTTGAGCGTAAGAAACATAATGACCTCCATTCATCATTCCAGAGTGGCTCTAATAATTTAAAACGAACGTATGATTGATTATAAAATATACAATTATATAATTTTGATGTCTGTATTAAAAACTTACCACAACTGCATACAAGCGATATTTCAAATTGAATGGATCTTCCCCCGGTTTCAATTTATGTTGGTGAAAATCTACAAAATTGTCGTCTAAAACTGGAGTTTTCAATAGACTTGTTGATTCTAATCTTTCCCGATTCGATGTGAGAAGTGAACTTTTTCGTTTCGGCATTCCTGAATTTCCTTTTGAATAATTAACATCATTCTCTATATTCTCATCGATAGTGTCAATTTTATCGTTTGATTCAGTCGAATTCAATAATGTTTCTTGGGAAGTATTTTCGCACGAATTTGAATAATTCCCAATCAGTGCAGTTTCATCGGGATTATCAAACATTTCGTCGTCACTAGAATCGACAGTGTTCAACACATGTTTCGATTTGAAATGTTTTAATTCAGCATGCCTCAAAATAGTTTCTTGAGGTATAGAAGCTAAGAATGCCGTGGGATCGAAATTTTTGTATGGAAAATCGACAACCTTTTGAGACTTTATCCATTTATTGTTAACATATTGGAACCGCTTTAAATGAATAATCTAAAATTTTTATTTAAAATTTTGTTAGTAAAAAATAAAAATTATAATAAGAAATAAAAGATTATAAATCAAAATAACTATATTAGATAATAAAAAACTTACGAGAATAGGAGGAAGTCTCCATATTTGCAATTTTTTCGTAGCTGGTTGACTAGTGCGGCACGATGCACAGCTATATCTTTGTTCTAATTGCTCTTCAGAAGTGAATGCATTTAGGCAATGTTGCAACTGAACAGCTGCAGCATGTGCCATACGACTTTCAGCTACTGAAGGATGATCTTTCCACAACTATAATTCAAAAACAAGAAAAAATTGATTAGTAACTGATTTGAACAAATAAAATAATCCATTTAATACAGTAATACAAAAACTATAAATGTACCTTTTCTCTTGTGCTTTGGTATCTTAAATGTAAAGCTGTTGGATCCCAATCTATCGCAATATAAATATCTTTAAGTGGATTGTATTCGGTTTCATGAGATTGTTTCAAATTAACTTTGAGATCTTTGAAATCTAAACATGTAACTTGTGAATCAAATAGAGAATCGCTGTCATCGCTAGGGATAGGACCAGATTTTTTCCTCAAGCGAGGACTGGAATTAGGTGAATTACTTGATAAATTTATCTGTTGTGACACTTCTGTATTTCTTCGCACTGCAGATGGTTCTAAAAATTATTTAAGTCAAAAAAGTTATCAAGTCTAAATAAAAAAAATTATCAAGATTAAATTCCCATACCAATATTGAAATTCAAGTTAAGAATGAAAGGATCATCGCTGCAAGGTATTATACAGCCACGACAAAATCTCGTCCATGGACAAATGGCACATCTTATGCCACCGTTGCTAACTATTCGCAAGGTAAACGGAAAAGTATAACCTAAACTATCATCACTGAAATTTAAAAAGAAACTCAGGAAGTTGTATTTTTTTTATATTCAAATATATAAAGCAAAATGAATACCAGTCAGTCGCATGGTTTGATTGATCGGGAGGTGTTATCGGTGGAACACTTAAAAGTCTAGTCACTTGTGTCCAAACAGTTGTATAAAAATGTTTACTGCTACAACCTTCAGATATTGGAATCAATAAAGGCAAACCAAAGAGTTCAGATTTGTTTTTATGTTGCGACAGAAAATATGTATCTTGTCTGGTCTGTTTTCTGTGTATAGCGATCAAAAAACAAGCTCCCGCAATATGCGAAAGTTTTGGATCATCTTCAGCAGATATTTTATTATCAGTCTCTTGAATATCATGATTAACGAGTTTCTTAGGACTATTATTACTTGAGTTTAGTTTCAAACTAAGTGTTGGCGAATTTTTCGCATTGAATTTGATATTTGGTTTCACAGAATTAGCCGTACTAAATGATTGCCTTTCAATTGAATTAAGTGTTTCACCAGAAATATTATTGACTTCTTTATTATGAAAATTGTCGGATGTTTCAATAATATGATTAGACTTGGGACTATTTTTGTTCATCAAATAATTATCAGAAACAGGACTATTACTGCATTCGCTAGACGACGATAAACGCTGAAAATAAAAAATACGCATTAAAAAAGAATTTAACAGCAATGTGAAAACCACAAAAACCACTACACATATACTGATAAAAGTTTTCTATTTACAATAATTTATAGAAATATCCTTAAAAAAAAAAAAAAAATAATAATATTATTAAAGTGAAAAAATTAACAAGTTTACTATCACCCTAAAAGAAATAATTAAAAAGTGTGAATTACCAAACCAATAAAATACATTTAGTGCATTAGTTTTAAAATTACATATGTTTGTGTTATTTTTTTCTAAAATTTAAAATGCAAGTAAAAACTTATTCTGTTCATTTAAAATCATCTATACAAGCAAAATTTTTAGATATGAAGATATATAATTATTACCTATTTTAAAAATATTGAAATGGAAATAATTATTTTGATCAAATAATTACACTCTTACATAAACAATTACTAGTGAAAAATAGACGTGACAGATAAATTTCGACTGGTGTAATCAATACCTTGAAGCATAAAATAGCAGGCATGCACAAGGAAGAAGTAGAGGGCCGGCTTACCTCAGCATAATTTGTTGCTTCTGTTTCAACACGTCCAGATTTGACATCTATAAACAGTCAAGAGTAGTTGAAATATCAAAATGTTATTCACAAGTATTAGAATAGATGAATGGGTTTATTATTTATATGAATACTAATATGAAAGTTAAACGGTTAAAAAGTTATTAAAAAGCAAAACACATAATAATAACGCAGTGAGATAACGAATTATACATAATTGATTTATAAAAGTGTGACGTAAAACAACAAAATAGTTATTCTAGAATAAAATTTAAACACAAATAAAAAATGTCCTTATCTCTTATGCTTCTCCACTTGAAATAATAATCCAAATTTATCACTAAATTATAAATATTTTTTGATACAATTAATCAAACTGAATTGACTGATTGTGTTAATTTAATTTAATAAAATAAATAAAACATAATATTTTTCACCTTTGGCATAATCAGATAAACAAGTATAAGAAAAAACGGATGGAAGCTGATATGCAAATAAGTTGATTGTAGAAGAGTTTAAACGAATGCGATTTTTTAAGTGAGGGAATCGAGTAGGTATAGGGCCATTTATTTCAGCTATCAACAGCTGTTTAGCATCAATGCCGCAAAGTTTTGATAATGCTTCTTGAAGATCACAGTATCGTCCTTCAGAATTTAATCGTATACCATATTTTACCGGCACTGAGCCATCGAGAAGGATCACTGAAACAAAACAGTTTTGTCAATTAATATTAATAAATTTAATAAAGAATATATTTGTTTTGAAACATAAAATTGCTTACCCAAAACTTCAACTAATACATAACTTTCCATTGGTAAAGGTAAACTAAGCATGTTGAATGGATCGAAACGTACTGACTCATGTTTACAATTAGAACATGTAACCTGAAAAAAAAAAAATGTATATCTAGAAAATTAAGTATCTATGATAATTTAAAGGAAGAACTTTTTACTTTTGATTTAAGTTGTCCGTAAAAAAGCTCAGTTATAATTGATTGGTTCCTGATTGTATGTTGTTCCCATGCTTCTTGGGCAACTATCTAAAAATTCAAATAGGATCCAAGTCGATAAATTAAAATTGAAAATAATAAGAAATATATAAAAATGAAACGAACTTGATCTGGTCTTCCATCCGAGTCTCGCAATTCAGTGTACACACGAGTATCTACACGATTTAAATCTTCATGTAACGCATCTAAAAGCCATGCCAATAATTCTTGAGAATCATGCTGACCACCACCACTAAAACGGTCAGCGTTTTGCCATATACACCATCTTACTCGTAACGGTGCAACAGATCTGACGCCACCACTCCAAACCTATTCAAATTTTTATTAACATTATAAAAATAATACATAAAAAATATTTCAATTTGGTCGAAGAACCAAACACACCTCTTTACACAATTCACCATATCTTTGGGCAAGAGCACCTCGAGTACCGAGCGGATTACTCGTGTTCAACTCATATATGTGCATTCCTCTCGTAAAGTAACGTGTTAAAGGACCCGTATTCCAAACCTAAAATAATAATAAAGTAATCAGTTCGGGTTTTTATTTTATTTTTTTAGTATATTGTAGTTGGTAAAATCATACAGCTTGAAGGGCAGCATTCATGAAACATGTATTTCCTAAATTTTGAAGACCAGTTGCTCCAGGAGGATGTGGTATCGTACCGGGTGTAGCATTAGTAGAGGTAGTACGTTTTCCACCAATAGATAAAGCAGTTTTACTGAAATTTAAAAAAATATGAATGTAATTGGAAATCTTGAATGATTTGAATACTATGTTTAAAACTATACCTAAGAGCACCCATTTCTTCAGGCCACGTTAAGTCTTTATTACGAACTTCTATTAACAGTCGCTGACCGTCACCAACGCCCAATTGGGACAAAGTAATCATTTCTTCTTCTAAAAGGCTTAATGAACCTCCATCTTCTGATGTTGAATTTGAATTTTCATCTATGAGCCACAATCGTACTTCTTCGCGAAATAGTCCTAGTTGATTACAAATAAAATCGCAAACCTGAAATTTTAAAGAACATTGAGAATATATTATTTAACAATTAAAAATAAGTAAAATAAATTAGAACATGATATACCTGTTTTACAGAAGCGAGTCTTGAAAATGCAGCAGTATATGCTAGGTAACGATGGGGTGCCGTCGGTGGAGAGGGTTGATAAGAAGCAGCACCAACGGTGGATAAAGCAGCTGCTCCATATCCACCGACCATGCCAGACCACGAAGAAGTATTAGGCGCTAAAGAAATAATAAATTCGTTTAAAAATCGATTATAAGAATTGTAGATAGTACATAAAATTATATGTAAAAAAAAATCACCATGATGTTGAGGTGTAATTGTATGTTTCATAAGTCTTAGATTTCTAGGATATAATTCTAGTTCCACTCCAGATTTTGGAGGTTGTATTACCTAAAGAAGTATAATATTAAAAAATTTTCATTTAAATAAATTATTTAAGACAAATAAAATAAAAACCTGTCTAGGCAAAGGCTGAGGTCCGCCATACCATTGAGCTAAAGCTTTCCATAAAGAATCGGGCACAAGTTCAAAATCTCTATGTTGCGATAAAGTCAAGTCTTTTTTTAAGTGTCCACCTTCACCAGTCAAAGTTCGCACCTAGAACAAGTAGAATATATTTTTATTAAATTTAATAATTAAAATTTTTAGTAAATCACTGGAAATTAAGTACGTTATAAGGATTAGGTGCTAATAAATTAGAGTTGTCTATAGGTCCTGGACGAGCACACTGAGAACTACTATTGCTTGATATGCCACTGCTACTACTACCACTTCCGAGAGAGCCTGTTTCCGCCCGACTAAGAAGATCTCCCATATATTCTAAAATGTAAAAATAAAAAAATGATGTATTTTTTAAAGTCATTTAAAACATAAAATAGTAAATTTAAAAAATTAATACCAGACGAATTGTTAAAGTTTTCATCGCATACTATCGCCTCATCGACATTGGGATTGGCATGATTTCGAATAGCGGAACGTCCACATACATAGCAAGAATCAATCTTATCAGAACTATTACCATTGCTACCAGTGTACGTTAGCCATGTAGACCACCAATCGGAAGAAATTAAGTACCAAAACTGACCAACTGAATACCCTCGACGTACCTCACGATGCAACCAACCGAGCACTATAAAGAAATGACGTTAAACCTGAGATAAAAAACTAAGACATGATGATAGAAATAAAAACTGCAACAAACCAATTTCCTGTTCTTGATGTTTGCATTGTGGTCTCAATCCGAGGACTATATGGCACACCTGATAGATCAATTGAAGAAACGGTGCAATTAATGATTTTCCTTTATCTACGTGCCAAATCAAAAAGTTTTCTTGAGAAAGACCCCAATATTCACAGTCGGACGAATCAGACAATGAATTGAAATCTCCATCACCAATACTTTTTAGTGATTCCAAGTTATTATTACTTTGATCTGATAATTCCTTTAAATGTACATTGGATATATCCGTATGGGTACCATCATTGTTTATAAATAGCATTTCTTTGGATCGTTTTTTCGCAGAGGTCACGCTGCTTTCTAAAGTCAACATACTTTTTAAAGAATCGAAAACGTCGTCGAATTTAAACACGCCGTTATTTTCTAGAGAAGATTGATCTTTGGACGTCGTATTGTCTTGGATATGTGGAGATTCGTTGGCCACAAAACATAAAATATTTATCATATGAACCACTTCGGCTTGGTTCAAAATTCCATCACGATCGGCATCAAATATTTTAAAACAAACTGAAAATTTGGAAAGTTATTCATAATTTTGTAACACAATAAAGTAAATATTCATTACGACAAAAATTTAAATAGTTGAAAATATTTTTTTTACATTTAACTCGTTCGCTGATAGGACCTCTACATGCGGCACTCAATCCGCAGCACAGTTCTTTGAAATCTACATGATTGTCACGATTTTCGTCGAGGGCTAATAATAAACCTTGCAATGCAGCTCTAGGTATAGGAGGCGACAGCAAGGGTCCTAAACATTCGGCATCTAATTGTCCACTAGGGCTAGTATTTAACAGCTTCCAAAAGTATTTTTCCAGCAAACAAATATCCTGAAAAATAAATATTTTATCTTGCGATCCGATATGAAAGAATTTAATTCGTCGATCAGAAATAGATTTTAGATTCGTACCCTTTCTTCTAAATGTGTGACGCCGGCTAAACTTTGATAAAAGGTAGGAGTTTCTAAATCGGAAGTCAAATTTACAGTGGGTTCGATGAGCAACCAATTAGAAAATACGGTGGCATTTTTTCTCATGAGCAACCAGGATCGGAACGTTTCAAAATTGATTTTATCCCCTTGCCCCCCGAAGAGAGTCGTGACGAGTATGTGCAGATTTATATCGTTACGATGGGATTTTATAGATATGAGAGATGATTTTTCTATCGTCAATGCTTCCATGAAGTCCGATTTTAAGATGTAAGTTCCTGCGTCGTTGCAATAGAGCGTCCACAAAAACCTAAAATGCATACAAAACAACGTTCAACATGTCTGAAAAAAATTTTTTTTTTGATACTGCCGAAAATATCCACGCGTAACTTCGTTCATATCTTGAACCGATTCGCACTAGAACAATACTTTCTAAAGATTACAATGGAACATAAAATAACAAAGATAAGATAAGAAATTATGTACTGAGATTGGCACGTAATTTAAATATTCACATTACGAATACGATGCCTAAAGTTCGAACCTGAACAAAAAAACATGTAAAGAACGTCGGGTTAACAAAACTAAGGATAAAACATAAACAGTATGAGAACAAAGACTTGACGCTATACGACACCTGATTTTCTCCTCCTGCGTGCCTTTGGTGAGCAGCACCAGAGCGCAGACGAGCTCGCGGAACTGCAGCCCCCGCCTGGAGCCTCCGCAGGCGACGAACAAGCGGTCGGCGAGGGGCGGAGGCGCCCCGGACAGGACTTCGCAGCCGAAAGTGGCCGCTGAGAGAGCCCCTCCGCCCGCTGCGCCCCCCGCATTCCCCGCATTCCCCGCGGCCCGCCTGAAGGCCTCCCGCAGCCTCCGCACCTCCGCATCAGACACTGAAACGGGAGGGAACTGCGTCACGAGACGAGCAACGGAAAAAGTGTGAATGGCGAACGGGAATGTATGCACTCACGTCTGCGGAGGGCATCCTCGTAAGATAGGAAGCCGGGGCGCGACTCGCGGCCGCCCATCGCGGCCCATCACCTTGTTCACCTGTCAAAACAGCCCTAGCCTGTCGCGCCCGCGCACCCTCTCGCCCCTGCACGGCTTCGACGCGCGCGACGCGACGAACGGTCGCTCTGCAATTGACGCGGGCAAAGATCGAAGTCTTTTTGGGTTTTGTCGTTTCGGCGTGTTTATTTTGCGCGAGAGATTGGGTTTGTGAATGCTCTATGGGCGGTAGGGTGATGTTTTGGTTTTGGTTGCGGAAATTGTTTGTGGGAGTTTATAGATCCCAGATTTAAGCGCACATGATCCAAGCGCACATGATTCAAGCGTACAAAATCCAAGCGCATATGGCTGTTCCGTTTTAATTCATTTATTTCGTTTGCAATCAGACCAACTCCAACTTGCGTTTATAAACGAATGCGTTCGCTGCGAAACAGATTCATCTCTATGAATTAATTTCATTAGTTTAACCCGTCTCTGGCTCGGATTCAATTATGAATAATTTTTTTGCGAAATTGACCTAACCTTTTAATTTAATTTTTCCCATTTTAGCCTAACCCAACTGTATTTTTCGTTTAAAAAACGAATGCGATCGCTGCGAAAGTGACCAAACCTTTCTTTCGTTTTCAACCTAACCCAACTCTACACTGCAATCAATAATGAAAACGTACGATGCGAAACTTACCCAACCTTTTCAAATTATTTCTCTCGTTTGTAACCTAATCCATTTTCACCTTCCGTTCAAAAACGAATTCTTTCATTGCAAAATTGACCCAACCTTTTGATTTAATTTCTTTCATTTGTAATCTTACTCAACTCCACCTTCCTTTCAACGAAATAATTAATTTTTTAAAATATAATTACGTTGTTTTATAGCGTGGTTCCTAAATTTTATCATTCGTTCATATGAATGTCGTAATCGTTCGTTTTTTCTCTTTTATCCATTGGTAACAGTGTATCGTACTGACAGGAGCACGCTCGTGACGGCTATACCAAATCCGAACGCAAAATGTTGAAGTTTTTGTATAGATCGGTGCTGAGGCGCACTTCCACCTTGGCCCTGGTGTCCGTGGCCGGCGCTTTCTACTTCGAGCGGCTGTTCGACTCGTCTGCCGACGCCATGTTCGAAAGCATCAATAAAGGAGTGAGTTGCGTAACGATCGTCTTGCGGATAATCAAACGTCAAACGTCGCGTCTCTCCATAGAAATATTGTTTATGTTAAATGTTTAATACGAATACTGATATTCGTTGTGGGAATGTTCGTTTAAAGTTTTTCAATCCGAAGATTTCTATGCGAAAATTTCTTTGTTGATTTCAATTTTGCTAATCTTTTGTTTTTTTATTTTTTGCAGAAATTATGGAAAGACATCAAAGACAAATATGAAGAATAAGTTCCATTACTCATTATAGGATATGTTTGCAAGAGTTTTTTTTTTTTTAATTAAAACTTGTCAATAGCCAATGTTAATTATGTTATAAATAAATATTTATTTCGATGATTTGTAATTTTTATTTCTCAATATAAATTCTTAAATAATTCTTGATCTATTTTAAGAAGGAAAATGTAAAAAATTAAAAATTGTTTTAATTATCTACCTATTTATTAAACATTGAAAATAATGAGAAAAATTAAAACTATAACATAGATAAAGCTAAAAAAAGACATTTCACGGTTCTTCTTGAACTTCCCATGGTTTTTCGTATCTGAGTTTATCCCATGGACGCTGTGCGAACAGTCTCTCCGATTCCCACAATTTCACACCGCCGTCTGCCATACTTTGTATAAATTTTTCGGGTTTAGTACCCGGTTTTGGGGTTAAACTGTTATACATTTCAATTATGCCGAATTTCAAACATCTATCGGCTAGTATTCTGCCGAGATTTATGTACGCACACGTATCCGTGCAACTGTACAACTGTTTCTTGATCGCCCATTCGGAAGTGCTCGCTTGGATCACTAGCCCGTTCTCGAAATGCACGACTCGAGCGTTCAAGTGTTTACCGGTGACTTCCAATTCTAATCTGCGAACGAATTTCAATTTAGTGCTATGAAAGAAAGAGTAAACTCCAAAAATTAACGACATACTTGTGCCAGAAATTATGACCACCTTTATCCAAATAGTATCCGCTCGGTCGGTATCCAATACGTAACCGTTCGAGATTTCGAGGATTGCGGTTTTCAAAGATCAAATTTATCCCCGACTCTAACGATTTTTTTAACGCGTTTCGCCCCATTTTTTGAGGTTATATAAAAATCGTAAATGACAACTATGGCTCTGACACCATAAAAGATGTACATGTGTTGTAGCCATCTAAACAACAATAACACACCCCGACAATAGCACACACAAGTTTTAGAACATTCGGAGAACTTTGTGATGATTAAATGATCCGATTAATGCTTTATAGTTAGGGCTGCCAGGCGTTCCGATTAACCGGGACTGTCACCGGTTTTCAGCCTCGTATCCCAGTGTCCCGAGCGAACCTCTAGGGATGCCCAAAAGTCCCGATTTTCAAATTTTTCTATTATGAACACTTTTTAAGCATTTTTGTCTATCGTACATACGGATATAGTTTGTGCACAGGGACGGATCCAGCGAGGGGGGATTGTAGGGGCAATCACCCCCCTGCGGATTATGACAAAGTTTCAAAATTCGTGCGTTTTTGACTATAAAATGATTATCGACCATAAAAATGATATTCGGTAAAGGTTCACAAAGGGACCTTCATAAAAGTTGGCAATCCTGGGCCTGCCCAAAAAACAAATATTTCGAACCTGTATTATCCTTGTTATAAGTTATAAAATTCCTCAGCGTGTCTGTAATACTTGCTATAACATCTTAAAAGCTGAACCATATATTTATGTATTCAATGTAAGTATAAGTATAGTAAGTTAATATCCAACAATATTTCAAATCAAATCATACTGTGAAATTTCTTTTGCAGACATGAATGCTCAGTCGTCACTTCTTTTCAATGTCTAGTTGTCAAAAGTGGCAACACATGCACATTAAAACCCGATGGATGTTTATCAAATGTAGACAATACTTCAAATGTGCTAATTATAAACAATCCTCTCACTATAAACGAACAAAATATTCAACAGAATCAGTCCATTCATAGAGAAGTCCTCGTTCACATAAAGTTGTCACTTGCGAAAGAAATGGTTTTTCAACCTTTTTATTAGCTTGCTCTGATTCAGAAATGTTGTTTGTTAGTGATCCTAAAATAATTATTTAGACCAGGCTTGTCCAAAGGGCCACTACGGTGCCAAACTAGCCTCCAGTGCTCGCGCGACTGGCCCCCACTTTTCATACATAACAATTTACGGATTTTGCTCTAATTTGAGGAAAAATAGTATAATTTTTTTGAATTACTGAAGAATAGATTTTTTCAAGCACATTCTAATCAAAATATATGTATTTTATCGTTAAATAAAAAAATAAAAATGCAAATTGTGTTTTGCTGTGTTTGACCGTGTTGGACCGTATTTTGGCCAAAGTGTCCTTCGCATACCGAAATTTTGGACAAGCCTGATTTAGACCTTTCAGGTGTAAATTGTTATCATTTATGTATCGATAAAAGGATGACTACTTTGGAACGTAATAGTGAACGTGTGTGTGTGTATTTAAAAAACAACCCTTTCACTTATCCAGATGAATGTTGCCAACACCAATGTCGCATTACGGTTCGTTGAGGACTATGGTGCAATGATATAATAAAATATTGATTATCCCAGTGATTTGCTTCTCGAGTCCATTCTAGTCATCCTATCCATACATATGACCAAGTGTAAATCTAGTTGCGGTTGTCTTTATTAAATCAATAAACAATTAAAAGTATTGTGTTGTTTCAATTATTGCACATAGGCATTCTGATTTCTAAATGATTTTCATTTCTCGAAAAATGAGAATTCTCGATTTACCTTATCAAATTTCTCGAAAATTTGTTAGATGTCATTATTATCATTTTGATAAAATCATCTATCATTTTCAAATTGTCATTTAAGTTTTATAAAAATTATATAGATGTCGTTAAAAATAAATACATATATATTTTTAATTAACAGGTTGTCATTTAAGTTTTATAAAAATTTCATAGATGTCGATAAACATAAATATATATTTTTTAATTAACAGATTGTCATTTAAGTTTTACAAAAATTTCATAGATATCGTTAAAAATAAATATATATTTTTTAATTATCAAAATGTTATTTAAGTTTTACAAAAATTTCATAGATGTCGATAAAAATAAATATATATTTTTTAATTATCAAAATGTTATTTAAGTTTTATAAAAATTTCATAGATGTCGATAAAAATAAATATATATTTTTTAATTATCAAAATGTTATTTAAGTTTTATAAAAATTTCATAGATGTCCGCAAAATAAATATATATTTTTTAATTATCAAAATGTTATTTAAGTTTTATAAAAATTTCATAGATGTCCACAAAATAAATATATTTTTAAATGTTTATTGATTTTATAAAGGCAATCGCAACTAGATTTATACTTGTTTATACTTGGTCATATATGTATGGATCGGATGATTAGAACGGATTTGTGAAGTGAAACTCGTTAGTTTCTCGACGAATACCACCACTGTAGAGAATCTATTGTGTTGTTTTTCCGAAGAGTAAAAGGACTCCATACTTCAGCGATCGTGGATTCTTCTTATTCAATCGTGTAAATAATTGTCTCCATTCGGCGAACGTATAACTACATACGCGATAAACGTCAAAAATGACATTTGCCAGGCGACGCGAACGTATACATGCATACATGCATGCTGCATAGATGCAGTGGTTCGGAAAATTTGTTTTCTGGGCAGGCCCAGGATTTCCAACTTTTATGGAGGTCCTTTTGTGAATATTTTGCAAAATAAACGCAAGAAATGCATTTTTGAATAAAAAAAATTGATATTCTTACTCTGATTTTCTGAAAAAGATGGAAAAACTGCTATATTTGTATGTGAAAAAAAAAAACAAATCTATTGGCTGTATAAAAATGAATTGACTAATTCAACTGTACTTGCTATTGTGGATGTTTCGGGTAAAATGGCTAGTTGAAATATACCGTCGTTTGTGTTATTGTCACTATGTGTCAGCGTCGTGTGTGCTATTGTCGTTTGAGCAAACTTCCGGGAACCATATTATTCATGCTATTTCAAAATTTTCCGCAGATTGTGTTCAATTCTATACTCTGTGTTCTGGATTCGTGTTTGCTACTGTCGGTATGTGCCAGAGTCGCGTGTGCTATTGTCGTTCACGTAACCGTCTGGGAGCTATTTTAAATTTTAATCATACTATTATTCTCCCTGATTGCCTGATTTGTGTGTGTGTGTGTGTGTGTGTGTGTGTGTGTGTGTGTGTGAGTGTGTGTGTTTGTGTGTGTGTATCAATACGTGCCAATATCGTGCTCGAAATTGTTATCTGCGCAAACGTCTACAAACCGATTCAAATTGTCAAAACAACACGTCCGACCGCCCATTTCAGCCACGACACCCGAAAAAAGCGCGCGGACGCGGAACGGCCCCCGACTTTCTCCGTCTCGGAAATAAACACGCACCACCGAGCGTTTCCCCGTACTCGGCGCAATAATCGGCGAGCGCATTTGTCGCGTGGGCGCCAACGACGGCCACTCGCCGTCGGCCGGGCGCCGCAAACAGAGGGGCGGGGCGCATGTGAGCACCAGGCGTAAACAGAGGGGCGCATGTCACATGTCCGCGGCGGGGGGCGCAGGCGAGCCGGGGGCGGAGGCCCCAAAGGAAAAGGCGGCCGCCTCCACGTCCGCCGATGCGGCCTCAGAGTGCTCCTCCAGCAGCACCCTGCACGAGGGCTCGGTCATCTCCACCGTGCCGGACCGACACGGGTTCCTCGGGGGCACCCAGTACAGCCCTGAGCCGTGAGTTGTCTGGATACGTTGTGGTGCAATATGTTCCCGGTGCGAACATGTCGCGCATATGTCGCGTTCGGTTTTAATTGCTTTGACTTCGGCGTGACCCGCGCTAATTTGGTTTCGGTGACGATTGCCGTTCGTGGGCTGTTTTGGATCGATCGTTTGTTTTTATTTGGAGGCGTTTAGTGCGGTAGTTATCGGAAATGTCGATTGTGTTCGTATCGGGAACGGTGTTGTGTGACTTTTCGATTGCGTGCTCGATGTTTGGTGTGTCGTAAATAGGAAGTGGTTTTGTAATGTTTTTGTCAAATATTATGGTAGGGCCATATGTTTCGTGGAATTCCGTATGTTTTTCCCGGAAAATGGTGCTTCTGTTTGGATTTAAATTAAACGTAGAGTGTAAATGCGACATCTGGAGTTTCGCCCAATGTTGTCGGTACCTAGCTAACAATAAGCCAGTTCGGGAAGCTGGCATGGAATGGAGCGAATGTGAAAAGATGGATGGTGGATTACTATTCGATATACGTTGGAAATCGTTTAACATAAAAACGCTTAATGTAATTAATCGGCCAACATAAAATAATTCTGTGGTCCCGATGAAATCTATGTAATTTCATACTTTTTTTCTTTGAATACGAAGCAAAAAATCCCTTTACATGGAAAGATTTTGCTTCCCAAACAATTAAAATGTGTTTATTATCGCCAACTCCATCGTAACCCTGCTGTTTTTTAACCTTTCTTCACTAGATCTATAAATCGTAGATATTGCTTGTTTTTCAGCAAAGACAATACCAAGTTTTCAAAATATTTCAATCTATGTACAGACTAGCTTCAAACTCAATGACTAATATGTCAGTGTCGAATTTTGTGAAAAAAATTGCTTTTTAATTCAATTAAATGCAAAACTACATAACAGGAAATCAAATTGATTATATTTTTCAACATAGAAAACATTGGTGAAATTTTTTTTGCATGTGACTTTCAATATGAAAAAATATTTCGGTCCCCTCCGTTTTATGTTAAGCGATCTCCACAGTAGTACCATATGTTTGTTTGAGGAGTTGCTTAATCATATATGATTGACCTGAGGCCGTTTGAAAAGGGGCGGTTTAAATATTTAAACTCGTATTGAGTCACCTTCCCTATATCATCACACAGTGGGCGTACTCGATAAGGAAAAACGCTCGAACTTCCGTCGATATCGGAAAGACCTCGTCATTAATTGATCATTATACAGAACGACCTTGTCCTTAATTGAATACTGAATATTTGTTGATCATTAACATAATCAGTCGCTTGTTTAATCTTTTGCACATATCTATGTCTTCAATTATCTCATTGTTTACAGGAGACGAATATTATCTCCGACCACGATTTTGAGAAGAGAACAGAAATGGATTCGCATGCTGAACAATTGGGAAGGTTTCATGAGTAAAAATTACAAAAAGGTTCGCGAAAGATGTCGAAAGGGAATTCCGGCATCTGTGAGGGCGCGCGCCTGGCTCTACCTTTGCGGTGGACAATTACTGATGCAACGCCATCCGAAACTTTACCAAGAATTGCTTACCGATCCGGGAGATCCCAAGTGTATGGAAGATATCAAGAAAGATCTTCATCGACAGTTTCCTTATCATGAAATGTTTGTGAACGAAGAGGGTCCAGGGTAATTTTTTTTAAGTAATCTCATTATTTTTCTTTAACACTTCAATGCTAATATTTTCGGTTAACCATTTTTGCAGACAACAAGAATTATTTTCAGTATTGAAGGCATATTCTGTGTTAAATCCTAAAGTTGGTTATTTTCAAGCGCAAGCGCCCGTTGCAGCTTTTCTTCTCATGCATATGCCAGCCGTTCAGGCATTTTGGTGCTTAGTTAGTATATCTGACAAATATCTCGCCGGATATTATAATCCTGGCCTAGAGGTGTGTATAAAACATTTTTAATTTATTAAACAAAAAATCATTTTATGCAAATTGAGTTCCTTTTTTTTTAGGTATTACAAAGAGATTTAGATATATTGTTTGCATTGTTGAGGAGAACAGCCCCATCAGTGTATCGTCATTTACTGCGGCATCATGTTGAACCTTCACTCTATGCTACAGAGTGGTTCCTTTGTGCTTTGACACGAACGTTGCCGTGGGATTGTCTTCTGCGGCTTTGGGACTGCTTTCTCTGTGAAGGAGTCAAGGTCTGACACTCGCCTCTTTTTAAAATTAAATTTAAAATCGAATATAATTAAACTAAATTAATTTTCGGTTACAGGTTTTGTTTAAAGCTTCCCTTGTAATTTTACAAGGATCTCTTAGTTCGAGTAAAGTGAGAAAAAAGGCTGCTGGTCTTTGTGAAACATTGGAAATCCTAAGACATCCGCCTGAAGGTATTTTATGTGAAGATTATCTCATTTATCACATGGCTCGTTTGAATTTGACTGAAGAAGACTTTGAACTTGAACACCAACGACAAACCGCTAGAAGGAAATTGAATATCAAAAGGTAACTGTATTTGATAGAAAAACACTTTGATTTGTAATTATCAACTGTTTTGTAAAAAGAGATAGAGACTTGTCATCTTGAAAAGTTTACGTATCAAGCAATTTTCTTACATTTTTATACCAATATAAAATTCAAAATTTTTATACTGTATTTTAAGGAAATAAGATTAGATATTCTATACGAATACTAGATTTAACTATATAAATAAATATGATTTTGTTTTTGTTTTTTTTTTATTTGTACATTCCAGTTGGTTTCAGCATTTATAGTAAAGTCTTATTCGTTTTGTTTTAATTAAGAACTTTTCATGTAATATTGTTTTGAAAATCAAAACTTTTCTGTAATATTCCGAAAGCCGCTGCACAAAAACCCATTTCCATTACGTTTTTGTAACATTTATAATATTTTTATACTTTTTTTTTTCGTAGTATATTTAATGTGCCATTGATTTAATCTTTGTAAATTGGTATATTAATGTACCAGTTACCTATTTGTAATTTTCCATTGGAATATTAAAAATATATATATATATATAATCTACAAAGTGTCAGTTGTAATTAGTAACTATTTGGTGACTTTCGCCTTATATCAATTGTGTATTATGCTAAATATGGGTGTATACTTGTGTGTCTAAATTACGGAGTTTGCTATATCTCGATAGTGAGTTAGGATTGGATATTTCACAACGTGTTGTAAGGATATTCTTGTGTGTGTTTGTCAACATCATAAATAATCTAATTCTTTCATGGTATGTTTCGTCAATTATAATCATAAAATATTGACCGTATAGTATGCATTGCATATAGTATCCGTGATTCACAGTTAACCATTACTTGTACATTGATAAAATTTATCAATTGAAATTTATCATTATTGGTCATGTTTCGATGATGAAATGAATCATAAATTATATATCTTTATCTTTAGATGTTCGATAATTTTAGAAAAGGTTTTCCTTTTTTATTTTTTTTGTGTGTGATGTATAAAAACAGTATTGAAACTTAAATTATAGTATGAAATGTTAATTTCTAATTAGAGTCAAGAGAATCCTATATTTCAACAGTGGCCAAATTATATATAACTTCCGAAATTTATATTCTAAACATGGAATAATACATATTAACTTTCTGTATGATATTAGAATATTAGTTACATGCAAATTTGTATTGTTCTATCAAACTACTCTAAATTTTATTTATTTTGAAAAAATATTTCTGTTATAATATTGTATATCAATAGTATTTAAGACAATAAATTTTATTATTTGTTATTTAATTGAGCATTGTGCATTCAATTACCGATAAGAAGAATGTTATGAAATTGCAGAGTAATATTATTAAGTTGTTCTAGTATTTTATTTTAATTTTACTTACTTTATTATAATATATGAATTTCTCATTTCAACATCTTAAATCACAGTTTGCCTTTTTTTCTTCATTTCTAAAATTAGTCATTTTCCTTATTTTACATTTTATTAGTTAATTCAATCTTATTTTTAGTCGAAATTATATCATTGACAGCAGCTAAATTCAAAATTTTGTTGTTATATAATAATTTATATATATCTTCTTAAAATTGTATTTTCTTAAAGTTTTAAAGAGTCATAGGTGATTTTTCATTATGGATTTCATATATATAATTTTTTTCATGTTATCGTTTATATATGGATAAATTGAACTTTTATATATTCTGTCCATTAATGTTGATTAGGGCTTTATAGAATGTATGAAGTTTCTTAGCGATTTAGTCTTTAGATATATAAAAGATGGATTTAAATGTTACATCGTTAAAAATGGATCTTGAGAATTTTCAAATTGATCTGATGTGCAATAATGAAATTCATACATATATTTATAATATAAGTGTTAATGTTAATTGTCATATGTTGATTTTCTTTAATTATCTATCGCAATGAAAGTACAAATATGAAAACCTTACTGTATTCTCTATGAAATATAATTCTTCTATGAACAGTATTAGTTTTTACATTTTTTCCTATTATTTATTTGAACCAAATTTTTTGTCTTATATTTCATGATTTATTTTTTTCAATAAAATATATATTTCTAATTATTTTTATAAGTCATTACATAGCACTGTCAAAACAAATATTCGAAATTCCAGACGAAATCAAATTGTTTATTTTTTCTAACATTGCCAGATGTAATTTTTGCTTATGGCAACACTAATCTGACAGTCGCTATTTGACAGTTCTCTGGTTTGGATTTGTGTTACATTTGGTTCTTGTCACAGTCGAAAAAAATATGTTGTCTTCGATTTTGAGAGAGCACCAAGCTAAGGAAGCAGCCAAAAAAGTGATTCAAGGTTTGTCTTATTATAAAATTTGGATCTAGTTCTCTTTATTCAACCAGTATGTATTTTAGTCAATATTTATCAAATCAGTCAATTGTAATGTAAATTGAATATCAAGTTTATTTATGATTTAAAAAAATATAAGATAAATAGTCACGTCAAAGAAGTGACATACTAAAACAAGTTATCCCTTTTTATTTGACAATAGCATTTTTTACAACTCTTTTCTTATTCTATTGTATTGTGTAAGTGTGTAAATAAATTGATTATATATTTATGCTGTATTGAAATTATAAAATTACTTCTGATACTTACAATATTTATATTGTTTAATACTTGATACTGCCAAAAATAAATAACATGTACTCTTTTGCTTACAGAACAGAAAAGAAAAGAAGCTGTAGCATCAGCTAATAATTTAACACAAGCACTAGTCGATCACTTAAACGTAGGGTAAGTTTATCAAATATTCCAATTTTTCTATTCTTTTAGTGCAATATTTGTTTAGATATTTAAAGATATTCCAAATTTTTTTCAGAGTTGCTCAAGCGTACCTGAATCAAAAAAGATTGGATGCTGAGGCGAAACAACTCCACCAAGGAGCCATAGGCTTTGCTAAACAAACTCAACAGTGGCTGAATTTAGTGGAAAGTTTTAGTAGCGCTCTCAAAGAAATTGGTGATGTGGAAAACTGGGCTAAAACTATTGAAAACGATATGAAAATTATCACAGATGCTTTAGAATGTGCATATAAAGTTACGCAAGAAACGCGATGATTTATGTTTATACATTATATTTTGTTATTCTCGTTAATATAATATAATATTTATTATCATTAAAGCATTGGCATATGTGTATAAAGTAATTTATCATTTTCATATCATATTCTATTGTAAAGAAATTGGAAGTAATATCGATGAGATACTTGGATCACTAACCAACGCCTAAGTCCTTGAATGTAACAATGGGTTTTTTTATTATTAATTAATTATTTATCTTATGATTGTATATGTAATATTTGTGAAATGGGTACATAAAATTACTAAATTTATTACACAATATAAAATTTCAATAAAGAAACACTATAAATTGCGTTATTATTTTTCTATAGTTCTAGCTATAAAATCAAAATTTTTTTTCAGAATAATACCGGCTATCTATTTTTATTATTTCATTTTGCATCAAATAACAAATGGAAGATGTAAAACTGAGCGTCAATTTAATTCAATCCTTTTAGTCATGAATTTGTGTATTACATAATAATACACTAATAAAACATGCTATTTATTCAATCATACATTAATGAAAATAATGAAATACATACTTATTTAGAAAATATTTACCATTGAAATGCACGAAGTTAGGTATGTATTTTCAAATGTTAAAACTAAAAAGTCTTTTCAATTTTAATTTTCTTCTGTAATATGTATTTAATAAATTTATTCTTTTTAGATTCTTATCAGTTTTTTTATAATAATTTTTCAGAAATTGAGATATGTGTTTTTCCTATATGGCAAGCTATTATACTTAATTTACATCTGGCAAGACATGAATTGAAATGTCTCAGTAACAGTCATTCAGTAAATTTCTCCTTGCGAGGTCGTTGAGTCTGATTTGTCGTAATAATTTTTTCTTTGATCAACCCCGCCCAATATGTTTTCAAATCCTATTCCTATTATTGAAAATCTTGCTAGAGTTTTTTTTTTCAACAATTTTTATTGTTAACATTTAACAATTCAAAGCTCTGGGTTCAGACTTATCAAATGCATTAATGTCCACCAATTGCTGATGATAATTAATCAACATATGGCACAGTCAATGAATATGGCCCAATTTTACCAATAAGTCCCCTTGTCTTTCATTTTTTTCTCAACTGCCTATGATAATATTCGATAAATTTATTTCCTTTAAATTTTGTTTATGAAAAAACCATATTTGAAACATATTCAAAAGAATTTTAGTTATTTTTGCCTTTTGCCTTTATTGTTTACATTTTTTTTTTTAGTTAATCTGAATACAAATGATAGAATAACCCACTTTTAATTGCAATATTATGTTTACTAGACGCATATCTAACACTTGAAAACATATTTATTTACAACATTATTTCTTATGCATTTATGACTTATGTACAACTTTGTATAGTTTTATCTCACAATGCTCAAGAACATTGTACTATTTACTTACCTACTTTTCTATTATGCAATACAATCAATTATTTTGTTGTGATGCGAATAAAATATTTTTTTTTACTGTAGAAACGATGAGCGGAACATCGAAAACTCCGAGGGTCTTATCAATCCAAAGTCATGTAGTACACGGATACGTTGGAAATAAAAGTGCAACATTTCCTTTACAAGTATGCACCATATTATTTATTTTTCTTCTTTAGTTTTTCTACAATCTTCATATTTCAGGTTCTTGGATTTGAAGTTGATGCTATAAACACCGTTCAATTTTCGAATCATACAGGATACAAACATGTTAAAGGACAAACCATATCTTGTTCAGATTTGATCGACCTTTATCAGGGACTTGAACTTAATAATGTTCATCAATATACTCACCTTTTAACAGGTTATTCAAGAAACCCTGAATCTTTGTTGGAAGTCGCCAACATTGTTAAAAAGTTAAAACAAGAGAACAAAGACCTTATTTATGGTAAAATAGAAACAAATATGTACTCAATTTTTATCATTTCGGTAACTTATTTATATTTGTTTAAAATGTAAATATTTTTTAGTTTGTGATCCGGTGATGGGAGATAATGGCGAAATGTATGTGCCTGAAGAGATTTTGCCTGTTTACAAAAACACTATCGTATCTTTGGCCGATATTGTAACGCCAAATCAATATGAGACTGAACTATTAACTGGAATTAAGGTTAACAATTTGAAAGATGCTCTTCAAGCAATTCAAAAACTGCACAATATGGGATCAAAAATTGTAATTTTATCAAGCACTGAACTGGGAGACGAAAATAATATGATTGGTATAGCGAGTATTATGAATGGTAAATGTGGATTTGAATTCCATTTAATTTTTTTTCTTATTTACTTAACTTTTTCAAAATTTTTTGTAACATAAATTTTTCCAGGAGATTCTTTCACTATACAATTTCCTAAATTTCCTTCTAATTTCACTGGAACTGGTGATTTGTTTGCTGCTTTGATGCTTGCATGGACATTTAAAAGCAATTATGATATAAAATCTTCATTAGAAAAGACAATTTCAACTATGCAATGTATATTAAAAAGTACTTTGACGTATGCTAAAGGTATGAATATTCTTAAAACGTATTTTTGTTGGATTGCATGCAGAATGCTTTTTTCAACCTATTTTTGTTATAAGATATATTTTATTTATTTATGTTAAAATTTTAAAATATTTGTAGAATTTATTTTATACTTTATGTTTTCAGAAACCTACGGAGACGTGAAAATGACGTCTGATAAAGTTGAGTTACGTCTTATACAAAATAAAAGTGTTATTGAAAATCCTGTTGTGAAAATCACAGCGACAAAAATTGATAAATAAATTTCGAAAAATTGTTGCAAAATCAGATATATTAACGACTTATTATCATTATCAGTTGGGTGATAATTTTGCGATTATTCCTAAAGTTTCACTAATTAGTTGTTGTTGTTATGCCAAATATAGTTGAGTAACATTGTTGATTTTGTAGGATTTTATAAATTTTATTTTTTGTTATATTTCTCATTAGGATTATATAGTTCAAATTGTTATTGTATTTATTGGCATTATCACTAGATAATAAAATGTAATGGACAATAAGAATCATGTTATAAAAATGTTGGTTATATATGCATATGAAATATGAATATCAAGAAAGTGTTCGCAAAAATAAGAAAAAGAAAGAAATTACTTATATGTTTAACAAACTAGAATTATGACCAAAGTAAAAGGGCTTCCATACTTACTATCATCAAAAAGAATCAACGGAAAAATATATATATGACTATTTTATAAATGTATACATGTATTGACAGTTTTGTAGAAAATGTATGTGTATTAAATAAATTAGATGAGGTATGAAAATTGATTTGTTACTATTCTTTAACATTTCCAATGATGTATGAAGAACATATTGGAGTTTAAATTAAAAGTAAATGAATACATTTAGTCATATGATTTGTGTGTTATTCGATTAAACCCACAATTTTATTTTACCAAATTTTCAAGGTAAATATATGAACATAAAACAAAGGGTTAAACTTAACATAATATTATTTTACAATTAAGTTACAAGGAAAATTTTCACGATTGTCATTATAAATGTAATTAATTACAGTGAAATAACTCCATACTAATTTTCCATCAAAATAACTACTGCATTTTAACCATGTTTGAGCAGAAATGCAAATTTCATAAACTATAAGAAAATGAACATTTCGTTAACATCATTTTAAATGTGATTCGAAAATTTAAAATAACAGAACTCTAGTAAACATTCACTTCAGTAATGCGTCTATTAAAATATTACCGACCAATCAACATTTTCCAAATATTATAATTTTTACTGCAATTTCTAATGGTTACATACATACACAGCGTAAATATAAAATATTTATTTTACCATTTTTTTTTCAACAAATTATAAAAAGACAACGAACCTTTTACATTTAAGTAATACCACAGAATGAAATTGAAATTCATTATTGCTGTACATTTAAGACGTGTTATAAAAATAATTAGACAAAAATAAATGGAGCGATAGAGTATAGTCATTATAAAATTTTTACTTTATAATATGAGGTATTTAATAAGTGCAGAATATGATAAGTATTCATGAACAAGGTGTTGTCATATAAATAATTTTTATTTAAGAAATATACGACAAGGAAATTAATTTTATTGATTTGAATTAAGATCGTGCGAAAAATTAAATGAAAAAAAAATTGTTATTGAGAGACATTGAAATTGAAATTTCAAGTGTTCACAGATTGCGTTGAAATTTGATAAGAGTATTAATCTTTCTAATTCATGCTAATTTAAATAATGAACTGGATAAAAATAAAATGAATTTTTAAAATTATTATAATTATCCTAATTTTTCGTTTGAAGTTAATTTATGGCATCTAATAGGCATTGAATCTAATACCTGAAATTATTATCTTATATACATCAAAATTTTATCACCTGTTATCATATTTGTAGTTTTCATTATCAAAACAAAAATTTTATAGATACTATTTATTACGCTAAATGCACATTTTGACATTTTTCTGAAAAAAATACTTGAAATGCAGAAAATATTTATTATCAAAATAACTGTTAAAGTACTAATTTTGCCATTAGCAATAAGTGATAAAGTTATTGATATCATTTATTTCCTATATAAAATTAACTATTGCCAGCAATAGAAAATATAACATCAAACGGAAAAAATTAAACTATTGTCATGGTTCAAAGCAAATTATCATAAATGTTATTGATATTTTATCAAATTTGTAGTTTGTATGTATATGGGAATATGTTGTTTATGAAAAATGATGATTTTGATAAAATTGACTAGTGTTTTGACCATACAAAAATAATGAAAAATATTATGTACTTTTATATAAAAAATAAATTCACAATAGTATTCGAATTTCCATATAAACTCCATCACAAATTGACTTGAAATTAAAAAAAATAACTGAAATACTTATATATTTAAATAACAATGTAGCAGATAAATACAGAGTATAAAATATTATTTATAAAGCCAAGAATTTGTTCTAAAATGGTCACAAATGGTTTCAAATGGTCACACTGTGAATGTGTAGTAATAAAATAAGAATAGGATTCATAAATTATTGCACAAATCTCGATCTATCGCTAATTTGCATTGTTTTGAAGATTTTCACATTCAGTGATCAAACTAAAGGAAACTATAATTGCGACATTAATAATACTGGAAAATTTTCATTATATTTGGAGAAACTTTTATTTTTCGATGCATACATAACGGTTGAAAACAAATTATATAATTTCAAACAAACCGAACCTATAAATTACATTGTATGTACAATAAAATATTCTGATTTATAAGCGATTAAATAAGAAAATAATTTATAACAAAGAAATAAAAAAATACTTCATTTTTGATTGCGCAGTTCAAAATGAGACATTAAGTTATATCGGTTAAGAATAAACAACTACAAATAACTGCAAATATGGAAAGATATTCATAACTATCTCAAATTTTCCACGCCTAAGGAACAATTTTGACTTGCATTTTAGTAGGAAGCAATACATAATTCGAATCACAGTATTAGTAATAACCAAATCAATCAAATAACAAACAAATACAACTTGATAAATTTGGAAAGTAGTAACGATAGTTATTCATTAACTTGTGCCTTATGGGTGCAAAGATATGATATTTAACATAGAGGAATGAAGTCGAAATGAATTTATAAATAGGCAAATCATGTTAAAAATTCTCTCAGATCTTGCTCAAGATTTCGAGTTTAAATTGTATGGTGTAAAGAAGACTTATGAACCGAATGTAACACGTGATATCTTTATATATATTTTGGTTGAAGAATTTGACATACAAATATTATTGTTGAGTTCTGGACAGTTCTAATAATATATTATTCAAAAGGGTAAACAATTAATAAAAAAATGAATCTATCTGGCAGTGCATTGGCATATTAATATTATATTAAAAATCATATAAAATATTTTTGTGATATGATAAATTAATAAAATCTTGTAAATTCAATTTCCTTACTGAAAAGCAATACGTAAGCATTTTTTCCTGTAAATATTCAGATTTTAAATGTAACTATAATTCCTAAATACAAAATAACGAAAAAATATAATTTTCCTATTCACTGTTAATGTTTCAATAACTATTCAAGACTAAAAATAATTATAGTGTGAAATTAAATTAGATGCACATACGAAGAAAATACAAAATAAATACATAGACTTCATAATTGACAAACCAGTGATTTTTTTCGGTAGTCTATCAATACAATTTTACACAAAATTCTACTATATTCATACATGTACATGTTTAAGACATGTAGAATTATTACTGAATTTAATTTATATATTACGGCCTTCATGTAATATATTGCTCCTTCACTTCCATAGATTTTATGAGTATTTACAATTTTGTCAATCTAATTTTAAATACATACATTATAAAATTCTTATCTTTGTTAAAAAAAAATCCAAAGTTTTTCATTTATTTTATGGAGGCCACTGATAATATGTATATTTATCAAAAAGCAATGTAAATTACAGATAAATATGAAAATAAGTTGTTTCATAATTCGATCGGCAGAAATATTTTACTTCCAAGTCCATAGTTTCATATATTCACTGATTGAAAGACGAAACTACCAACTTACGATTTTTACTGCAATATACACACTTTGCAGTAGGTGTATAGGTGTATACAAATACATAAAACAAAATGTTTCTAATTCAATAAGACACCGAAAACTTTACAATTTATAAATGATTTCTAATGATGAAATTTCTAATTTAAAAACAACAAAAATAAAATCATAAAGTATTATGTGAATGCATACACATACATTTACACTATAAAGTTGCATTTACAGAATATTATATTGATTTTGACACAATCATCTCACTTTTTAGCTATTCTCTATATATAAAAAAAGTCCATATTAATACAAATATTTACAAAAAGTAAAATAAATAATATTTATCTTAGTACACATTCATGAAAGGTACTTGCTTTTTCACTACACCATTTTGACACAATTTAATACATCACACTTACATAAATAGTTCTTTCATTTTGATTTTTCAGTTGAGAATTCAACAATACTTTTATTATCAGTTGTACACTTAATAGAGAATCACATTGTTTTATTTGATGAGTTGCATGGCGCTTTTTGAACGACGAAACATCTTTGCGCCCCGAGCAGGTTGGGACGCTGGTAGTTCGTGCTAGTTGTTGTTACCACCATTTGTGTTGCGTTGCTGACTATTAGGATCACGCATTCCATCACGAACTCCATCTGTGGTTCCGTATATTTTACCAGCCTTTTTAGCCATTGATGACAAAAGTTCTTGAGAGCATTTATGAGCAGATCGTAATGATAAAGCCCATTCTTTTAACCCAATTTCATCCTATTAAAAAAAAAAAAAAATTAAATAAAAAGGTTAACTGTGTGAAATATATTATATTAAAAAATTTGAACGATGTGCAACTTACACTATTAGTAAGAACGATTTTATTATCTCCTTTTACTCTTAAAACGATTGATTGTTCACCCTTAACATTTGTAAGGTCTCGTGCAACTTCTTGAACAGCATCCAGAAATATTAATTCAGGTGGCCTACTTCCAGTGGATCCTTCAGGGTGGTGTAATTCTAATCTATTTGGATACAGTTTAGCATATCTCGTTTGCCAAGCAGATGCAAATGGTCCACCCAACTTTTTGACATATCCGTGGAGTATGCAATCAGATTCTAAAAAAAAATTTGATTTGTAAATATATAATATTAGTTAAAAAACTAAAAATGTTTTAAAGTTATTAATGGCTCACCCTTCTCATCAGCATCGAATTTCTGCTTTTGTTTTGCTTTTTTCTTATTTTCGACTTTATCGGCTTCTTGATTGATTGTTTCAAAGACAGTTTCAGATACTTCAGATTGCCATCTTTCAGATATTACCAAGGGGAAGTTTTTATAAAGTTCTTGGTCAGCCTCAGTCAACTAAGAATAATAATACAAAAATATTTAATAAGTATTGTTACTTATGAAAAATTTGGTTGAAAAGAAAAATAGTACTTTTATTCCTTTTGTGTCTTCTTCATCGAAGGAGCCAATGTCAAAAGCATCAGCAGCATTGACTTCACCTCGTGGAGGTATAAGAGGAGGAGTATATTTTTGGTGATAGACTTGTTGCCAATCAATTCCAGCGAAAAATGGATGCTCTTTCACCTCATCGGCTCTGTAATTTCATATATTTTTCATAAAAAAATAAAGTAAAAAAAAAGAAGTTTGCCAAAAAATAAATTTTATTTACCCATTTCCTTTACAACCCAATCGTTTGTCTATATCTCTTTGTAATAATCCTTCCAGGAGAGCCTTTAAACTGCCACTAAATGCTTCTGGTAATTCAACATTCTAAAATAAATAACAATAGTTATTTTACAGAATTTATGTGTACAATATAATATAAAAATGATTTTAGTATGAAATCAAATATCAAAATTACCATTGTTAATGTCATTCTATCAATTTCATGTTTATCTTTAGTTTTATGTTGACGGAAAGGAGAATGCCCTTTTAGTAATTTATACAGCATACAACCAAAACTAAACCAGTCAGCTGATGAATCATATGCAGTTCCTTTTGAAAGTACTTCAGGTGCCATATATCCATGTGTGCCTCTAAAAATAATATGAAAAAATCAAAATATGCAAAAAAAAACAATATAATCGTTTTATAATCAAACATTTTTTCACTCACACGCTGGCATGCGGTTTTTTCTTTGAGAAATCACAAGCTAACCCCAAATCGGATATTCTTACATGTCCATGTTCATCTAATAATATATTTGCCGGTTTTAAATCTCTGTATACTATATGTCGTCGATGCATATGTTCCAAGCCTAATCAAGAAATTTATAGTTATAGAATGTATTATTCCTATTTACAAAATTTAAATTAAATTAATTAGATACCTAATATTACTTCTGCAGCATAAAATTTCATTTCAGGTTCATTAAAAACTCCATGTTGACTAAGATGATAATGAAGATCTCCTCCATTCATCAAATCAAGTATGAAACAAAGTTTATCAGGTGTATGAAAGGCATATGTCATACATACTATAAAAGGGCAATCAACCTGAAAAGAGTGATCATTTGGAAATTTATACATGGTTGAAAATTAAAGATATATGGAAATATTGCGTAAAAAATCTATACACACCCCTGTACTAACAAGGGAAAGCATGATTCTCTCATTTAGAGCAAGTGTTTCTCCTTGTTTCATTTTGATCCTTTTCTTATCGAGGCACTTCATAGCATACATCTTTCCTGTGTCAGCTTTTCGGCAACCATATACCTCGCCAAATCCTCCACGGCCAATTATACGGTGTACACTGAAGTCGTTCATTGTTAACTGTGCATTTTCCAAAAATTGCGTGAGATTGATAAAAAAGTGATGTAAAAAATATCTTTGTGATAATTGAAAAAATCAACAAGAAATAAGATGAAAATAAATCAAAGAAAATAGATGGGAAAATAAAGCATTTTCATTACCTGTATGTTTAACTCTAAGTTTTTCCATTGACAAAATCTTGTATATTTGTCACTATAAATGAAAAATAGTGAATGAATAAAACAATAAATCATTACAATACATTTGAAAAAAAACAAATATTCAATTTATGTACCTTTCTAAAAAACTTTTAAAAGGTTCTCCTCGTAAATGTTGAAAAATTTCTTCTATATATGGCTAGAATGAAAATTTTTCATATTATGATTTTTATTTAAGTTTAACGATTGTTATATTTCAAAAAAAGGGGTTATATTGATTTATGAATATATGCATACCTCAAATAAATTAACAGGTACTTCATTCTTCATTAGATGTTTTTGAACGTGTGAAACACAATCTTTTGAATAATCCTAAAAACGAGATGAATAATTCAAAACGAGTTTTATACATCATTGCGCAAAAAAGAATAAATTAAAATAAATTCATTCATGATTGGGAAATTAGGCACTCAAAATAGCAAAAGCTGCGATTTATAAAATATTTAAGAGGCATTTTCTCAATATCTTACTATACGTTATATTATACACATTTAAGGGCAACTTAGTTGAAAGCATTAAATTATCACTTAACGCAAATTGATTTTAAGCTCCAGCAAAATAATTTGATTCCCTCCCATCAATATTAGTGTCACGACAACGAGCTATTTAAACGAACGAACATGAAAAACTCACGTGTGCATGCGCTAATAATTCTTTCATGATGAAGTTGTCGAAAATATTTCTAGCAATTTTTCTTCTCTCGTCCGGGCACTCTTGCTTTTCATATACTTTTATCTGAAAAAATAATAAATACAGTCAAAATATTCGACGCACCGATCGACTTTTTCAACGATTCTTAAATTCACATATAAAATTCTATCATTTAACAAAATTTTCATTCGAAAGTACCAAGTCGTATTATTTTTTTTTAAACCAAAACCGGCATCTTTCTCCAAAGAAAAACACACACGAACGAGGTCGATACAAACACTCATTGCAACGGCCCGCGATACAAGATATTGAACACGCCGACGCACAAAAGAAACGAATCCATATCATAATAGAATATATTTTCATTGAGCACCGTCTCAAATCGTTTTGCGAAACATTAAATCGTTGCCGAAAACGCGTGTGTATTACATAAACGGCGATCCGGGATGTTTGTCACGTAGCGGTCGCCATCTCTTCGACATACACAGGGGGGAAAAAAAGTTGAAATCCGCAACAAGGCGTCGGCCGATAGTCGGGGAAAATTGCGCCGATTAAAATGTTGTTTGTGTAGAAAACGAAACTTCGACAGGCGAATCCGCGAGATCGATACACTTTTGCGGGAAAACGCCGAAGAAAACCGCGGGCGAAAGAATACGTCTACGCGGAAAATATAGAGTGGTTACTTTGCCATTATGAATCCCAAGTTTTACGAGAATCCAATAAAAAAACCCCTATCTCGGAGTATCTCTGCGCGCTTTACGATTTTCTCAGGTTTTCTGATTCAATAAGGTTACATACCGCAAACATCTCAAACAATTTAATACGTTCGGGCTCAACGAAATACCGCTGGAAGTTACGATATGCGAAAATAACGAGATTTCCGCGAGCGAACGAATATTAAAATTAAATATGAGATTGATAGTTGTTGTCGATTGAAAATTGTGGAAAAGCCCGATCCTTGAGGTTTTTAAAAGTGAAGCGTAATGAAAAAAAGTCTAAATTTAAACGTCGAAATAACGTCATCGATTTAAGTGTTTTATTGACATTCATTGTTGTGTGTTTCGCATTGCCAAAAACGAAAAATTTTATCCGAAAATCGAGCTGTGAGCGTAACCCGACAGACGTTCATTTACAATTCCTTTTTCATTACGAACTTGCTAATTTATACAAGTTAATGTCAATACTGCGTTTAATTATACAGACGAAGTTTACACGACCGCAGTTGCCGTATCTGCTTATTTGCATTATCACGTTATTCTAGGAAGGAAAAATTTCCCGATTGCAAATTCAGTTATCCACATACACACACACGCGCCATTTCCTAATGTCAACAGCCTTCTTTGCTCTCTCGCAGACCAGAAAGGCAAAAAAAATAAATAAACACAAACAAACACGTAATTTCGCACAGTACGAAAACACACAGAACCTCATACGTAATAACTCACTTAGTACATCGAACGTGACATTACGATGTTGCAAAACATCCATATATCCGAAATTCGATGACATAACTCCGGAACGACAATAAAAAGTCACGCAATTATTACGAAACGCGTTGCACAATGACAATGTTTTTAAGTTTCGACATGTTTCGTTTTTACGGAAGGACATTAATTTAATTGACGATCCTCGGTGCAGACATGGAACACGAAACCGCCGTCATCAAAGTACGAATGAAAGATCAAAGCGATTTAGGGACATAACGAGCATTCTCCTCGTTATAAAATATCACGTAACGTAACGTAACGATGCATTCGAGAGGAAGAATCTTCGGGGCGGATTAAATCACGTGGACGCATTGAGTCTAAACGTTTTCTGATGGATCCTCTGGTACGAAATGTTTTAAGATGTTGTATTATTTTGAATTTTGAAATTCGACAATGTACACGTTCAAATTTTTCTAAAATCGCTCGTAATTGAAATGAAATATATAAAAATCTGATGGATTTGATACGTGATTTTGGAAATCGCAGAAAAAATGTGACGATTTCCCAAAAATAGGTTACGATTTCTAAAAAAAGACCGGGAAAATGCATCGTTTTTATATTTCTTCATCCTCTTTTCCGGTTCAGACGTCCGGAAAGTGCTCAGACGTGATCCTTTCTGAATACATTCAACTGGTCTATCGAATCGTCTGCTCGCACTCTATTACGCACGGCGCCGGAGCGTTTCGGGAAAATAAAAAATTAGGTAATTCACCCTAAATATTCAGAACCTCTCGCGAGTTATTTCATTATCATAATGGATTGTTTACATATTCACGTGACGAGCAACAAATTAATTATTTTCAGACCGCGGCCGCTGAATATATGTATGTAAACCTATACGGATCGTGGGCGTATCTGAAAATTTTTGTAATGAGATATTCGTCATTACAATTTAATTAAATAAGTATCAATCGAAAAATTTTCGAAAAAAAGGAAGAACAATGTGATGAAAAATTCAGAGTTGTTTACAGAAAATATATGAGTGTTACATGGAACTATCGCGAGTCGGAGGGAAAACTTTATATTGAAAATTTTTACCCACGTTAGTTGATAAACTAGGTTTTGAATGAAATCGAATAGTTTCAACATTAAACGATTACATATTCATCATTCATTGTACGCAGCTAGTGCAACATTCATTGCAGGATAAAGATTTTCCCATAATCATTGGAAATTCGTACATTTTTTCCTCATCGCGTGCATACTACGTAGTGATAAAGGAAAAGTAACTCTGGGTAAGTGAGCTTGAATATTGAAAACCAATGGTTTAAGCTCAATAGTACGCACGTCCATGAACGGACCGCGTTACATGCTGCTTAACTTAAGCGACCGGTAAAAAAAAAACGGTATATTCAACAAAGCCAAAACTGTAAATTTAATAATCGATCAAAACGAATGCGAACAAATAACATCGAGGAAAATAAACCACATAAAAGAATATTTTCTTAGTATGAAACGGCATTTCATTAGTCAAATTTTAATAAAAAATAAAACTCACGAAAAAAAACATTATTACAACGATCCCACCGTCGGCCACGTAATGGCAAAACGCTCATACACATACCTATTTTACGGTATTATAAACATTACCATAATCTCAAATAAAAAAGGTGTTTCAAAATCCATTTCATTTTCGACCCGTACCATTTCAGCTTTATTTCATAGCGATTATAACAATCCTCCCATCGACCACATAACCGACACACTCTACAATCATAGATTCTAACAATTTTCCACACTACTTCCATAATTTTCCATTCTGCTATACTCTTTTCAAAATTCCTTTCATTCGCGAACCACACCAACAAAAATTTCCCCAACACGACCAATATTTTCATCAAAAAACACCGCGAAAAAAACCATTTCCAAACCCATCCCCCATCGACACCCCTAAAGAACCTTCCCATCCGAAAAAACCCCCAACACGAACAATCTTCAAGTGTCCACGCGACACAGCCCATCGAAACCGGAGCACGACGCGTGCGCCATGGGTGCCCCGCGAAGCCTCCGAAGCGACACGCACCCCAAAGAAAACACGACCACCCCGGGGGGCGATTTCGGCCTAGTCCGCCCCCGGAGCCCAGGCCCGGACCCGGGGGCATCTCCGCGACTCCGCCGAAAGTCGCCGACGGTTGGGGAACCGCTGGTTCGCTCGGGCCCAGTGTGAAGACGATCGATCGGATGCAGCCAGCGGATTGAAGTTTGGCCGAGTCCGCGCCTCGGGGTGGCTTCCCGCTTAACAATGTCTGTGTATCTGCGAATATATTATGTGTGTGCGGGTGGGTGGGGGGTTTCTCGTTAAATTTTACAGTCTTCGGGGCGGCTCGAGTCGGAAAATGTTATTTTCTCGGTTATTGGAAAAGTATTATTGTTGCGTACGCTCTTTATTGCGAGAAGGGAAATTTATATATTGGATCGGGGTCGTAAAAAAAAGAGACGCGCAATTTATAATAACGTATTAATATTAGTATGGAGAGAACAGCTGATCGCACACATGTCGGCCGGTATGACGAAACTCGCGTATTTAGGCGGAACGGATCGTACTGACGTGCGAATTAGAGAATTTAATATACAACTTCGTATGCTGACGGATGCGAAAAGAATGGAACTGGTCGAGCGTGTCTGGGGAACAGGAAAAATTTCCACCGAAAAAAACGAATCTTATTACTACGCGGATAATTTCCGAGAAGCGGTCTTCGGCGGTGACGTATCTGCGTATTTTTTTATTTTATTTTAATGCAGACAACCGAAGCCTTCGGGTCTTTGCGGTGGAAAATCCAGAAAAATCCCCGAACAGAAACGGGAACAAGAAAGGGGTTGGTAGCTGAAGGCAATACCGCGTGAAATGGCGTTTCACGCTTCCGAGATATGTTTACGAGTGCAACACGTGCGTAAAATTGTTTCGATTCGAGCACAACACGGCCCAGAAAAAAACAAGGGCAAAAATAGCTAATTTCGCATTATCGGATCGCTCGTTTTGAACGAATCGATATAAAAAAATTGGACTTACCTCTTCATAAAATCGAAGCTGAGGAACCGGTTCGTCGCACGTTGTCTCACAGAAGTCTTTAAATAATAAATAACCTGAAATTAAAACGAAAAATTAATTTTTTTTACACAAAATTGCGACAAGAAGGGTCACGTAGGCGTTGATGTTTATAACTTTGAATATGTATACTTGTGGGTATTGTTCGCACCGACCCTTACGCCAGAATGATGTTTCTTTTCAGCTGAGTACCGCCCCAAGAAATTCTTTTTAGATGTTACACGAGTGGGATTGAAAAACTTCTATTTTTATTACGTCCCAGTAGTTCGCGGAAATTCGCGAGCGGAAAGGCCCTAGAAACAAAGCGGCCGGATTTTGGCTAAAAGGCGAACTCAATATTCGCCTTCGATGAAGGCAGACACCAATTATTAAACGGTTGAAGCCCGACGCGCAATATGGACGAAACGACATGAGGATTCGACGGCTGTATTGTAAAGGAAAACCTCCGGGGAAATTAGACGCGGAATAAATTAGTAAAAGCGTCACTAACAACATGCACAGAACAATTTCGAAGATGACGCTACCAATTTATAAATCATAAAATTGGCGTGTGGCAGCAGAAGAGCGTCGAATTAAAAACGGTGTGTTCTCGAACGTAGAGGACAACTCGACGACTGATATTGCACGATTTGATATACTCGTTGTGAATACGTTATTGGAAATGTGTCGTTTATGTTTTATTCATATGACGATATTCGAAAGGATTACAATTTGATAACTTTATTTTATATTCTGAAATTTTAAAACGATCATTTTCAACAAACGTTTAGAATTATGTGTATAAGCTGCTCACTTCCTTATATTGATAAGATAATTTTATTAATGTATACACAGTGAGTATATGAAAACTGTAAATGTTTAATTTTCTAATTATCCATTGCCTAGTTGATCGCATCCCGAAGAACCGTTTCGAACTTTCGATCAGTTGACAAATGAAACGAGAAATAACAAGTTTTCATACTTTATACATTGAGTCAATTCTGGATTGATTTCAAAAATAGAAATACCATCCGGGCTGGAATAGCCGGTTATCCCGACCGACGTTAATATAATACGTATATTGGATTTTTCTTGCATCGACGGTTTTGCATTGAAAGCCTCACCCAACAAAGGGAACAAAAATAAAATCGAAACGACACCCCACACTCCCAGCACGAAATTATTGCACAATTGTGCGAATTATAAACTTCCATAAAAAAAACAATTAACATTTTATCCACAAATAAAACTCCAATGCCACCGCTTTTAATGCGAAACGAAATCGATCTTAACATGTACGAAACGTACGATGATTAAATTTAAATGTGCACTTCAAACAATGCTATTCCGCCGACCAATCGACACGCTGTTAACGATGGACATTGTTCAGGCCTCCGGAGCAGAATTTTCTTCGCCGTCAATGCACGATATGAGTGATGATTCGCACTCTTTCGCACGGGTATTTTCAGATGAAAGTGTTTCGCGGATGTCGGGCTTTGTTCAGGGGAACAATCGTATGGGAATTGCGCGATATTGCCAAGCAATGATATGGTTTTAATTGCGTGTGATGTCGGTAAGTAATGTTGTATTGGTTGTTGCAGGAAGCTAGTTGATTACGTGTTTCCCCTTCACAGATACAGAGCCGGTCGCATTCGTTGCTCGTAAAGTTTGACACGTTGTTTGTGTTAGAATTTTTATTTTAAATAAATAATCTATGATATTAACTGAATTCAAATGTATTAGAATTGTTTATATTTCAACAGTTTTTATCATTAAATGAAAATTTGTGGAATAAACGACGTCCGGATAAGTTCGTGTAATTGAAAATAATTTAACATAAAGAATATGGCCGCAGTAAAGATACTAAATTTTCGTGTTTGTTTCCAATTATTATAATTGAAACGTGGCGTGTAATAAAATAACAGAGTAAAACGTCTTTTGGTTATTATATTTGTCATAAAACCAAGTTAAGCGAGAAGACGTTAAGCGACATCAGTGCCGGATAAATAGCCACGTACGAATTGTCGATATCAAGTATGATATAACAATCACGAATACAGCATAATGGGAGTTTCGTTTCATGGATAAAAAACAACCAGTAATTGAGGTTGGGACAATAAATAAGAAAAATATCAACGAATGTATGGGAAACACATTTACGTTCTCTAAAGTAGACATCATGGCGTTTTTAAATTTGGAATAAAATACATTAGATAAATGCTGCCGAGTTGAAAAAAATAATAGGTTAAAAATATGATCCTTGTGATCTCTCATACACGAAACGACCTACTTAATTCATCCAATTCACGTTTATTGAATGAAATTTAACCTTTTGCTCTCAAATTTCATCGCTAATACAGGTCTTTTGATGTATTTGCCAATCGCAAATTGTGTAATATAAATATGCATGCGAAGAAAACGAAAAAAAAATGAAATAAAACTCCGCCTTGAAATAATGCGATAATTCAAAATTATGAAGTGCACATAATAAAATGAAAACGCGGAAAATCCTTATGAAGCGACCTTCAAAATTTCCATGAATATATTCAAGATGTGCAAAAATTTAGCAAGCGGGTGCATCGCTTAATTTCAAGGCATGTCGAGGTTAAGAAGCGTTTCAATGGCATCACAATCGTGTAGTTATTTTCGAGCTATGGTAATGATATATAATAAATAATTTCGCACCAACAAAAAAAACTATATACAGAATAAATGAGTTGAACACAAAAGGAAAAAAATAATTACCTAGTACTTGATTGAAGATTTTGTCGAAATTAACTTCATTCTTTTTCTCCAAATATTTGTGCATGACACTGCGAACACTGCAACAGACAAGAAAATAAAATTAGTACAAAAACACAACACTAATGCTTTATACACATAAATATCAAAGAAAAAAACGTCCTATAACAACAATCGAAACGCAATTGTTTACAAAACAATAAAAGTTCGCGTCGGTCCAATATTTCCATTCAGTTTATTATTAGAAGGTGTAGCACAACAAATACAAATTCCTCAATGTTTGACTTGTGACCCGACTGTGAAGACCCATCAATTGACATTTAAATCTTAAAACAACAAAGTATAATTTGTAGAAAACGTCCTTCTAGACGATGCTCTTAATTGACGAACGACCTTTTACATATAAGGCATAAATCAAGTGTGAAACCTCGATCATATGTTCGACATATTTTATCAATGAACAATACACCTTATGAATAGAAAATTATTTAGAGTATTTTTTATAATACAAACAATTGTTTGAGAACTATCATATGAGACAAAGTTTAATTACGTCTTTGAATATACATATGTACTACTTCATACTTCTCATTGAGCAAATTGGTTAATCAGCATCGATAAATTAAACTGCGTGCCTCATGAACAAAATGATACTAAACATTCGTTTTTATTGTTACGGACAAAACTATCAAGCATAACGACGATGAAGACCATTTGTTTTGCATCAACGAAAATCATCGAAAAATAAAATACGGCGATATTGAAAATAAAAACGTCTACGGATTCAAGTGGCAAAAAAGAACGAAACAAATCATCGGGATTTTTTGAAGTTTGTTTGAGCAACAAAACTCACAATCAGCTAAAAAGGATGAAGCGTTTCAACGAAGAGTCAAATAAAACAATGACACGTTTTTTCGTCTTTCATAGAAACAAACCATTAAAACTATCTCACCTGCCGTTAGATTTCACAATGTAAACTTTTGAAGAATCAACGAAACATCGGGCGTTTGAGAAAACGTTGTATACAGTGGAGTAATTAAAAATATTCAGCTTACGAGCGGAATAAAGAACTAATATTTATGTTAATTTATCTAATGCGCAAATCTACAATATTATCAGATTCTGCTGATTTTCGATAACAATAATATATGGTTGATAAATCAAGTCAAAATATATTATGATAAACTTAATGTAGTAAGTTTTTCTGTTTAATATGGTAATGAATAATATTATATATACTAAAAGGTCAAATAAATTATACAAAGAAATTGCATTAATTCCAGTTATAATTGAAAAGTTTTTTCCCCACCTAATTTTCAATAATTTTCCTCGTGAATTTTCACAATCAAATTTAAGGAAATTATGAGTCAGGTACATTGTAACGTCTATTGCCAAGAATTTTATCATCAAATTTACGTTCTGATTTATTTTTAATCAATTCTTGCGCAACGAGAATTCATCTAAAGTTTTCATAACGAAAAACAAACTCTATTACAGCACTGACACTGCATCTACTCTGCAACACATCAACATCGCCAAAGCGGTACAAACGAGTTTAACAGAACAAATTAAAACGGCAAACGCCATATTGAAGAAGAATTATGCATTAAAAACCAGACTATCCAAGAAAATAAATCACACGCAATCCATATCACATCCATTATGCAACCGATGAACATTCTAACATTTTCCGAAGACCATCCGAGCTCATAACCAAGAAAAATCCATTGAAGAACATTTTAACATTTCCCAAAACCGAAAATTATACAATACGCTAATGAAAACAAATCAAGAATATTTTAACAATTTTCAAAGACCATCCAAATTTGCTACTATGAAGTCGATGAAAATCATTTTCTACACGTGAAGTACATCTAATTGTAAATTCATAACCAAGAACAATCCATTGAAGAATATTTCAACATTTCCAAAAACTGAAGACAATACAAGTCGCTGATAATAACAATTCAAGAACATTTTAACATTTTCCAGAGACTATCTACACTCACTACTAATAATAAGAAGTCCGTTGAAAAAAAATTCTAAATAATAAGCCCATTTAACTGTGAGTTCATAACCAAGAATAATCCATTGAAGAACATTTCATCATTTCCCAAAACTGAAGACAATACAAGTCTAATAAAAACAATTCAAAAACATTTTCCAAAGACCATCCAAACTCACTACTAACAAGAAGTCCGTCGAAGAAAATTTTCTATATAGAAGTCCATATAATTGTAAGTTCATAACTAAGAACACTCCATTAAAGAACATTTTAACATTTTCCAAAACTGAAGACAATACAAGTCCCTAATAAAAACAATTCAAAAGCATTTTCCAAAGACCATCCAAACTCACTACTAACAAGAAGTCCGTTGAAGAAAATTTTCTATATAAAAGATAATTTTATTGTAAGTTCATGACAAATTATAAGAACAATCCATTAAAGAACATTTTAACATTTTCCAAAACTGAAGACTACACAAGTCGCTAATAAAAAAGTCCAAGAATATTTTCCGAAGACCATCCAATCTCACTAATAGGAAGTCCGTTAAAAAAAATTCTATATAAGAAGTCCATCTAATTGTAAGTTCATCACCGATTATGAGAACTGTAAGAACATTTCAACAACTTCCAGATTGGAAGCCCATGCAAGTCCACTAATAACAACATTTAAACATTTTCCTCACCAAAAACACACCTAAATTCACTTACCAACAAAACTTAACCATTTCCCTAACGGAGACCCATCCTAACCGACGCCACTGGTCCTCCGGCACCACGTGTCGTAATATACCGAAAATTTTCAGCAGGCCTACGAATCTTGTATACAAGCCCCGGCCAGCGGACGGATTGCATATTTTATGGAAACATCTGGACAGTGTTTTCGTCGCCTTCTCGCCGGCGCGAAGGGAGATGAGCGAATATTTGCGCGGACGATGAATATTTAAATACGCGCTCGTGGCCCGGCTCGATAATAAGTTGTAATCGTTAGCCGCCATGGTGTGTATGTACGTCATAGATATAAACTCTCTCGGTCGTGGCGAGTTACATTGCGATAATGCGGTAACATCATCGGGACGAATTATCGTGGCTCGGATGGGGAGGGCTGCTAAGTGCGCATATGTACAGGCGAGGAAGAAAGTGTTGGGCGTTTTGGGTGTTTCGAGATTTTTTTTTGTGTTTGGTGATGAAGGATGTGATAGTTGGTGTTGTAAATCAGGGGTCGGAAAACTTTTTTTGGAAAGAGACAGATCGTAAAATTTTAGACTTGGCGGGCCGGATAGAAAACTCGAAAATATCAGTTTGAGTAATTTTACTCAATAAGCAATAAAAAACATGTTAAATTTTTTTTAAAAGTTGATATTAATTGATCTAAATATGGTTATTTGAAAATTCTAATTCTAAATATGTTTATAGGTAATAAATATCACGAAAATAAGTACCAATAAATAGCGCCGCAGGCAATTTTTTTTTCGTTTTTTATTTTATTCTATGCTATTGATAACTACATAAAATTTTCTAAAATACATAACTTTGGAGAATAATCACTCCCAATGAAGGTCTGACAGAAACTTCTCAATTGTACAATTAAATGAATTTTGAAATATGAAATTTTTTTGTTTGAATCAAGATCAAAACTCGAAAAAAGCTTTTGTAATTATAGTTTAACAATAAATTCAAATATTCAAATCTGCTTCATTTTTTGAGGATGAGAGTTTCTAAATTTTTTAAATTAATTTAATTTTTCATATAAAAACAATATTAATCCACGGGCCGGATTGAAAACAGGCGGCGGACCGAATTTGGCCCGCGGGCCGGAGTTTGCCGATACTTGTTATAAATTACTAAATTATGTTTTATTTTCGATCGTTTCTACAATAAATATGTTGAAAATGCTTTATGTTTATATGAATGTTTAATTTGTTTTGAATGTTTAGACGTGTTGAAGAATTCATTGGAATAATTTGCTATAAAAATGATAATGTAAACAAATTATTCAAAAAAATAATTGAGGATATCCAATATTATGATTAGTACGATTTTAGAACCGAATTATTTTGTTTACAAGTGCGATTCGTTCAACTAAACAAACAAGTCTTTAAATAAACTGCGGTTTACTAGTGATTCGGCGTATTACAAAAAAAATCGAACACAAAACATTTCATTTAAAACTTCACAATTGCATCACAAATTATATAAACAACGAAAATTACAATTCCCCGAAATAAATCTGTTTACAAAATCAATCAAACCGAACTAAACTTATATAAAATCGAATTTCCACATAACGACCCGTCGATTCGATCACGAAAAACACAACCACCCCATACATTACTCTTCCACTATAATTCTGATGATAAAATAATAGACGTGTGTTTTCCAGTAATCCTTGCGGCTTACGCGAACGATTTCGGTCTGAATGAAAATTACACCGAGCACTGATTACGATTATCTATGCCTTTATCTAGTTCGGTTAACGTGCCACGGTTTTGATAGACTTCAGCGAAGGTTTCCGATTGAATTACGAGCTAATCGAGCGATAGTGCGAGTTTGCCATGCTGAAATCGGGGCGGTTGGTCGGAAAAATTCGATGCTTTTTCACGTGCTCTGAAATTTTCGTTTCCAATTATCGGCTGCGTTTGCGATCTGTGTTATAATATTCGATGTGCGAAAATGTTTGCACGGGTGTCGTGTGTGTGTTTTTCGATATCGTCGCTTATCGGTCTGAAACGATGGGGTTTTCATCGAAGCCGACTGCATAAGAGGTTAATTTCAGTATGAGTAATCTTTCAGTTTAATAAACGCGATTCAATTAGATTTATCGTTGATTTATGGGGGATGATATAAAATGCAGATGGATTTACGATGGTGTGGTGGCTTTTGTGTTCGTGAGGTGGATAAAGTTGGTTTTGTATTTTGTTTTTTAGGATGAAAGCTGCATTGTGAGTGTTTCTTTTGGTGAATGTGAGTGTCGGAAATTATCAGATCGTTAGCAATTTGTTTTGCGCTGTTAACCGGCTGCTTTATTTGTCTTTCATTATTAATTATCTCTGAAACTTCTGTAGTTAATATTTTTCTACTTTAATCTTATTGGCTTTGAGAGCCAAAGTGAATATTCAACTCACATAACTTTTGATTCGATTAAAACTTTTTTCCTCATAGTTTCATTCAAAACAAATTTATATTTAACCAAACGGCATGAATGAATACAAATAAAAACTAACCTTATCACAAGGCTTCTTTAATTACCGTTTTAATTAAGCCCATACTTCCATCATATCCTCAATTAAAAATCAAATTAAATTTCACACCGCCAACTTCACAATTGAATTGTTTCACCTTACGAAACAGTTATCGCGAGAAACATTGGCATTTTACAGTTACAGTGCAGCCGTACAAAAACAACTTTTCAACTTTCTTTTCTGATCTCTCTCTCACATGTGATATCAATTCTGCATCTTTTTAAAACCTCATTTATATACTAGCAAAATTTCACATGAAAAACGCACGCATTTAACCAGAAAATTCTGCATTTTCCTCTAACTGACATAACACGAAATAAAAACCCACTCGGCCGAAAATCGACCGACTTTCCAACGACACACAAACCAAATACGCGACTTTTTCAAGCCCGAAATTTTCCATGCCGAAAATAGGTCGGATTAAAAAACCAAACCCGCTGAAAAACCCGATTTCCCACCGACGGCCACCCATACAAATGGACCCACATCGGGACTTTAATATTGGACCCGCGCCGCATATAATATTTAAGGTTCGCAAAAGCGGAATCTTCAGATGGTGCGAATCGATCGGCATCCAAGGGTCACCCGACAAGAACGGGCAATAGTAAATCAGTACTTCGTAAGAGGTGAGCAAACTGTTCGTGGAATATTTGGAGTTTTTTTTTTAAATTTCGATTATGATATGGCGTGTTTTTGTAATAAAATCGTGTGATTCGTGGGTTTGGTTCTAGACATGTTCGTCGTCGATAAATGTTGATAAATATAGTACTCAAAGATAAAGTGCAGGAAACACTTTTTTTTTTTTTTTTTGAATGAATTCGAGTCGTATGAAACACCTGTTTTGTTAAGTGTTCGCAGTAATAACTTTTATTGATTTTTTTTGCGAAGAAAATTTTGAAAATGAATCAGTGCAAGTCATCAAACCGTATCTGAAAAAAGCAACATTTTTTATAATACTAACATTTCCGTATCAAAAGTTTACCTGATCGTTGAGATTATTTATACTTACAAAAAAGTAATTGCCGGCGAACGTAATAAATTTTCCCTTTTGATTTTCCAGTATTTACATTATTAATAAACGATCGAGATGTATTTTATATATAGTTTTATGCTTAATTAAATTTTTATTTCGAACGTCAATATATTCGTTTATGATTTTTTTATTTGTTAATCTCATGAGTCATTTTGTATCAAATCTATAAAGATCTTATTAGTTTCAAATTAATTGCTGATTAAAACAGATTATATTCCAAGTATTAATAAAAATACATATTTTGTAGTATTCTTGGAAGTATAAATAAATTCATATAATCAATTATGTCGAATATTTAATAATTCATTATAATATAATAACCGTAATAAAATTTCCTTATTCGTATTATATTAAGGCCTCTATAGATGATTCATTTCAACGAGATCGATATACAAACAGATCAACAAAAATTATCCAATTTTAAATTAACAAAAATCAGCTATCTTGATCACGCACGATAAATCCCCATATCTACGTAAAACCTTAACCCAATCCTTTTTTTCTTAAAAAAACGTCAAAAATTCATAGTAACCACCCTGATCGTGCACGAAACCTTAAGACCTTAACTCAATCAAAATTCATATTGGTCGTCCTCATCGTGCACGATAAACATAATCCCACCTGCCTCAGAACTCAATCCATTAAAAAAATTCCTTAATTTAGACCAAAATTCGAATTCGTCGTTCTGATCGTGCATGAAAAACCCCTTTACATCTCAGACCGTCAAACTCATACAAAAATCATTCTACTTCAGATCAAAACTCGTACTAACACCCTGATTGTACACGAAACTCTACCCTCACCAGCCTCAGACCTCGACAAATTAAAAAAATAAATCAATTTTAGACAAAACTCAAATTAAATTGGTTATCTGATCATGCATGAAAAATCCTCTCAATTGTCTTAAAAATCAGTTCACACAAAAACCACCAGATTTCAGACCAAACCTCACATTGGTCATCCTGATCGTGAATAAAGAACTTTTTCACCTGTTTCAAACTAAAATCCTATAAAAAAAATCACACAATTTTAGACTAAAACTCACATCGGCCATCCCGATTGTATATGAAAACCACCCCCCACCTATCTCAAACCTCGACCCATTCAAAAATCATTTCAATTTCAGACCAAAACTCACGTTGATCATCCTGATTGCATATAAAAATCCTTGTCACCTGTTTCAAACCTCAATCTTATCGAAAATCACCCAATTTCCGACTACAATTTATATTGGTTATCCTGATTGTATAGAAAAATCAACCCCACCTATCTCAAACCTCGACCCATTTAAAAATCATTTCAATTTCAGACCGAAACTCAAGTTGGTCATCGTGATCTATAAGAAAACCACCTCAACCCATTCAAAAATCACCTCAATTTAGACCAAAACTCACATTGGTCATTCTGATTTATATGAAAACCATCTCCACCTGTCTCAAACCTCAGCGCATTAAAAAATCGATCAATTTCAGACCAAAACTCACGTTGATCATCCTGATCATATGTGAAAACCACCTCCACCTATCTCAAGCCTCAACCCATTCAAAAATCACCTTGATTTTAGACCAAAACTCACATTGGTCATTCTGATCTATATATGAAAACCACCTCCACCTGTCTCAAACCTCAGCGCATTAAAAAATTACCCCAATTTCAAACCAAAATTCAAATTCGCCAACCTGAACATGCATGAAAAACCTTTTCATCTATCTCAGATCTCAACCCATTCAAAAATCACCTCAATTTCACAATCAGACCAAAACTCACATCGGTTATCCTGATCTATATGAAAACCACCTCCACCTGTCTCAAACCTCAGCGCATTAAAAAATTACCCCAATTTCAAACCAAAACTCACATTGGCCAACCTGATCTGTACCAAAACCACCCCCACCCATCCCAAACCTCAACCCATCAAAAAAAATCATCCGAACCAAAACCGACATCCCCTGGCCATGCACCGCGAACCCATCCACACTCCGACCTCCGCCTTCGCGCGAAACAACGCATTCGACCTGCGCGCTCGCGACCTTCGCCGCCGACACGAATCCGAATTCTTAAGCCGGCGCGCACCCGCCGCGCGAAAACAACATAAACAACGCGAACGAATCGATGGCGGCCTTTCGATACGCGGGGCGCGTGGGCGGCCCGCGACCGTCTATTTGCGGGCCTCGCACCGGCGACTTTTCAGTTTCCACCGCCATGTTAGCCCGCGCACAGCCGCGTACATTACGCCCGCACGCGCTGGTCGTAAAAACGCGTCTTTATAGCGCGCGCATATTGCGAAACGCGCGCGCGTTTCGCGCCGATGTTGTTTCGATTTAATTTCGGCGCGTTGAGATTTTGAGACGGTTGCGCTGCGCCGTTCTGGTGGGATTCTAATAAGACTTTTGTATGAATGGCGATGTTATGTTAAGGCGCGCCGTATGATGGGATTCCAATAGGATTTTTTTGTATTGATGTCGATGTTGTCGATGCGCCGTTCGGATGGGATTCCGATGAGATTCTCGTACGAATGTCGATGTTATAATACCGGTTTCGTTTTGTGATGGGTTCGTGTGAGTTTTTTTGATAAATGTCAAAGTTTCGACGGCGACATTTGTTTTGTATGATAATAGGAAATGAGATTGTGACGTTTGGGCGAGCGTAATCGGTCGTCATATGATCGTCGATCGGTAAACATGGGAAGGGATGGGATTTCGCTTGTTTAGGTTTACGAAATCGTTGGATTGAATACCTTTTTTTCCGAAAATAAGATCTATCAATATTTTGAAGTTCGGTTTTAATAAGCCCTACTCCGAAAAGTTTTATTTTTTTACATTTCCCATACAACCCACCCCGAAAATAAGACCTAGCGCAATTTGATTACAAAATCAATATAAGACCGGGTCTTATTTTCGTAAAAAAAAGACACACCTCTAGTTTCCAAACACCATCTTCCCGATCAAACAAACTACTCGTAACGATCAAATACAAATGCACCGTCCACCACTGCCGTCACCCTCCACAACATATCCACGGTGCAAAATTGCGCACGCTCATTACAAAAGCGTTCCTCGGCCACGACCGAAGGACGCCCACTTTTCAACATCGCAGAACTGACGTTTGCGACGACGGACACCGCAGCCGACGGCCTCCCGAGCGCGGACCGCAACAAAAAAACGCATACGTCCGGGACGTATCCCTACACGTCGGGCGTCGTACCTGGGGTCGGGCAGCACGATCTTCTTGCTGGCGCGGGCGGCCGGCGTGCACTTGGACTTCTCCATGGCCATGAGGTAGCTGACGTCGGCCAGCACGGCCTCGAGGTCGGCCATGGCGGCTGCGCGGGGTGCGGGGCGGCGGGCGGAGAAGTGGCGCGGGGAACGCTCGCGGCAAGTGCGGGCCGCGCGCCCGACACGCGCCGACTGGCCGACTGCGCCCACCGCCGAGCGCTCGCGCCAGTCGATACGCGGCCGCTCCTCGCACTAAAGGCGCCCGCGATGGCGGCCATTGATAGGTTTGAATTTGTTCGCGCCGAAAAGGCGAGGGTGAGAGGTAGGGTTGCCAACAGGTCTCTTTTAAACATAATTCTTTTGTTCTCTCTCTTTATTGCAATATACCTAGAATGTCCTCTTTTTCAAATCCAATTTTGACAATAATTTTATGCAGTTTGTACTCTCGGACTTTCGGTGTTGAATAAATGATTACTACCCCCTCTCATGAATTTCCATACACATATATTTAGTGAATTTTGCTGAACCTAGAATAAATGATTACTACTATGGATTTTAAAAACAATTTTTTTTTACCATAACAGTTGGCAACCCTAGTGAGGGGGAATGGCGGGACGTTTGAGGGCGTTCGAGTCGAGAGGGGATGTGGGAATTTTGAAGGGCGGGGGTGGTTTTTTATTTGGTAAAGAGGATCTTTGGCATACATACGAATTTAAGTTGGCACCTCAGAAATGTGTTTATACACGTACATGCACCAATACTCATTCGCAGTTTGACAGCTGGTTGGAAACTTTTACGATAGAAACTTATAAAACATTTTCGATCTGAATACCTGATTGAATAAGATATGTTCAGTAAATGTGACGCAAAAAACGCTAACCTAACCTAACCTAAACACGCGTTTAGTAATAAATACGTTCAGACTTTTGACTGACAATGAGACATGCGGTATTAAATAAGTGCGTTTAGTTTTCCCTGACAGAAATGCGGCGTTTGACCCAACCCCCACGTTCAGTTTTTCTGTAAGGAAAGTGGAAGTAAACACGTCGTTTAGCGTAGCGTAGTTTACTCCAAACTGACGTTGCAAACGTCGGAATATTTTCAACCAATCTGTCAAACTGCGAATGAGTATTGGTGCATGTACGTATATAAACATGTTTCTGAGGTGCCAACTTAAATTCGTATGTATGCCAAAAATCACCTTTACCGAAAAAAAAATGGTGACAGTACATATTTTTTATTAATTTTTTTATGGTTTGTAAGGGACATGTAACATAAGAGCCAGTCCGCCCATGCCAACGGAGAAGGCTCTCAGACCAACGAAAATGATTGTGGACGTCATTGAACACCAGCGGGACAGACGAGTTGAAGACTGAGCAGACTTCGCCCTCGCTGCCCACTTTGCGATCGTAATGATCAACAGTTTGATAGACGAGGCGAGACCGTTGGTTCTACATGGCTCAGACCTCGGTAGAACACACGTCATTGGTCTTTACCATTACCAAAGAGTTTTTGTTTTTTAATTAGTTAAATGATATATAAAAGAGATATACTAAAAATACTAATTTTTCTGAAGAAAATGAGACGATTGAATAGCACGTTTTCTCAAAATTACAAACGTTAGCGCCGCAGACAGATTTTTTTTCTAAAATATACCATATTATTGATATTTTATCTGAAAAAATATAAAAATCTAAATGTGTTTAAATATTTTATCTCTAGGGTGGTGGTAATTGACCGTTTGCCACCACCGTGGATCCGCCCCTGGTTCGAATAAATTCAAAAGCGGATGGATTGTCGTTTATGAAATCTGAGGCTTCGAACCGTGATTTTTTTGGTTACGGTTTTCTGTTACGGTTCAACAGAAAAATATATTTAGGTACGGTTCTGGTTTCCGCAAGAATTTGGATTTTTGATTTAATACGATTTATATTTTGTCGAAAAGATTTTTTTTTCAGATTAAAGTCCGTTTTACGGAATTATATAAAGAGATGTAAATTTCTGAGAGTTAAGTTTATAATGCATCTTTACCTTTTCCATCTAATAAAAATCCGAAAAAAACAATATGTCCTCTTTGTAAACATTTAGGTTTTTCAAAGTCGTTCTTGCGAATTCCCTTGTTTTCGACAAATAATCATTTCCAAACAATACTAAAAGTGGTCAAAAAAGCTTTGATATAATTTCAACTATTTTCACAAAAACTCACACTTCACATTTCTTTAATTTTTTTACAAATAAGCCCCACTTTTCTATAAATTAGTAAGACTTTAATACAATTCCGTTTTACACGGTGATCCAGGCAGAACTCGCTTGCCGTGTTAAATGAAGGATAGCTGAATTTTGATTCATTTAAAATTTAATGTCTACTATTGTATTAATTTTTACAATCACCCATTTTAAGCTAGTAATCTCGTAACTCTGAAATCTTAACAAATAAAACAAAGCTTTCAACCAGATCAACAAAAACGCGTCTTTTATTAAAAAAAAAAACTCGAAACAATAACAAATCACACTCAGGACGATGATTCACGCAGTGCCAATTTTGTATAACATCTAAAAATTTGATCTTCTTTTATATAATAATTTGAATCTTAAATATATCTTCAAAATTAGTGATATCCATGAGAATGGCCATGTTGGAGAGGTGCAGGTTCTTCTTTCTTTGCAGACGTTAATGGGACTTCGACAGATTCTTCTTCGCCCGATTGCTCGGTTCCATTATTTTTTTCAAGTTGTTGATTCCACATATCTTGGTAGATTCCGTTTGCTTCCACTAAATCTTCATGCCTAGTAAATTTAATAAACAGACTTAGAGAGGCAGAACAACGAGATAAACTAGATTATAACATGATAATACACACCTTCCCCTTTCTACAATTTGACCGTCTTTGAGAACCATAATTTCATCTGCATGAATAATTGTAGACAATCTATGTGCAACTATCAATGTTGTTCTATCTGAGCATACACGGGACAAAGCAGCCTAAAATAACAAAAATTCAAACTTTCATATATAGCATCTATTTAAAATTACAAATGAAAAATTTAATCAAAATTTTGAATATGATTTTTTTCAAATTAACTAGATAAAAATTTACCTGAATATTTCTTTCTGTCTTTGTGTCTAATGCAGAAGTAGCTTCATCTAATAAAACAATTGTAGGCGATTTCAAAATAGTTCGCGCTATGGCTATTCTTTGCTTTTCACCACCGCTCAATTTCAAACCTCTTTCACCGACCTATCGAATAAAAATAGTTAAATATGAGATTTATGTTTTACAATCTAATTATTCATAAATAAATAAATACTAACTTGTGTATCATACGCATCAGGGAATGTTAAAATTTTGTTATGTATATCTGCATTCTTAGCAGCAGAAATAACATCGATATCAGCAGAATTGTGTTTTCCATACTGAATGTTGTATCTGCAAATAAATCAAAAATGTATCGATGCTATGGGATGATTATAATGGAAAAAATACACGATACGTTATTTATAGGATATACTCACTTAATAGAATTGTTAAATAGCACAGTATCTTGAGGCACAACGCCTATAATTCCTCTTAATGATTGTTGAGTAACAGTTCGTACATCTTGACCATCGATTGCAACAGATCCAGAGTCTACATCATAAAATCGGAAAATCAATCTAATGATAGTTGATTTTCCAGAACCTGTAGGGCCAACCTGAAATTTCAATCATTCATAAAATAATTTTATTAACACTATGCTTGTACAAAGAAAGTAATAAAAAAATAAAATACCAATGCAACTGTTTTTCCAGGTTGCACAGTAAACGAAACATCTTTAAGTACAACACGTTCAGGAACATAACCGAATGTTACATTGCGGAATTCGATTGCTCCTCTACTGGCAAGTAACGCAGGTGCTCCAGAAATATCTTTTATATCAGAATTTTCATGGAATAATTCGAACATATTTTCCATATCAACAAAATTCTTTTGGATTCCCCTAAAAATTTGTGTCGAAAATTAATTGATTGGTTCTTTAACGATGCATGAACCAAATTCAAAAATAGAATGCTTGAATAAAACAAACCTATAGAATGTTCCGAACCAATTTAGTGGAACATATAATTGAATGATATAACTGGAGAACAATACATAATCACCAACAGAAAGACCTTCATTGTTTGATACCATTTTCACACAAAGTAACGATCCAGCCAAGAGTCCTAAAATATTTAAAATCGTAAATAATGATGTTATGAAATCGATATGTAACTACATGATTTTATTCACATACCACCACACACAATTATGTTTTGGATTGTGTTTAACATATTTAGGGTAATCAATGAATTCCATTCTTCAGTCTGAAATCAGATAAAAGAATACAATAGTGTATAAGAAGTATAATGAAATTTAGTGTTAAATTTATCAAATCGCTTCAAACCTGATATGTATGAATTGCTTCTTTGTAACTATCTACTTCATATTGTTCGTTACCATAATATTTCACAGTTTCAAAATTAAGTAACGAGTCGACTGAACGAGCTTTTTGAGCATTGTCTGCCAAATTCATTCTGCGCTGAAACTTTGTACGCCATTCAGTCACAGCGATTGTGCTCCCTGCAAAAATGTTTATTTACAAAATATAAATTTAACAAAATTGTTAAAAAAATAAAAATAATAATATAAAAAATCACCTATATATAAAGCCATAGTTGAAAACACAATCAGACCAAACCAAATGTTGAATGCAGATATGAAAAATACAATAGCAATTACAATATCGACGAGGGTTGGAATAATAGAAAATAATATGTAGGAAAGTAAATTGTCGATGGAATCAGTTCCTCTATCCATGACTCGTAAAACTTCTCCAGTTTTTCGGCTTAAATGCCATCGCATTGGTAAATTGTGAAGATGTTTGAAGAGTTCTGTCTGTAATTTTATGAAATTTATTATCAAAATGAACTTAATGCCGATCGCATTCCTAATTCAATATAATCTAACCTGCAGTTCTCTTGTGGTATATTGTTGAACCCTGATCCATAAAAATGATCGAAGATTATTCAAAAAACCCATGCTTCCTGTCCCTCCACCTTGTAGAAATTTGAATGTAACGAAAACTAATATAAGATCCCATCGAAATAATAAAGGAGGAATTGACAAGCTATCGACTGAAATTTAATTTAAACAACGAATAAATTATTTGGCTATCATAAAAATATGAAAACTCAAAAATATATAAACTACTTACCTATTTTTTTATTGAAAATTGGGACATAAAGATTAATAATTCTTCCGCCAACTAATGTCAAGATGCAAATAAGTACCCGAAATTGAAGTAAAGGATCATTTCGAGGCCACATAAATGGTAATAAAGTTTTTATTTTGATAAAAGCATTGTGAAATGCAGAACGATTTTCATCTCGAGCCTGCAAAATAATGTATGAATATATATTTTCCGATATTTTAATATCTGACAATAAGCATTTAAAATTTACCATAGAAGAGAAAGGAGCTCTAACACGATGTTCAGGATGCAATGTTTGGTAACTCTGTAGAATTCCAGGTGCTTTTAATCCAAGAATAAATATCATCATACATGAAAAATATCTCCCTACAAATAACATCATTTCTAAACGATCTTGTAAGCTGCAAATATTTAATACAGTCATTAATAATCATAATAATTCTTTATAAGAAAAAAATAAAGTACACTGAAAATTACTTTTTAAGATGCCACCACCATCCTTCCTTTTTGATATTAATAAAAGACAAGTTTTCCGAAATAAAAATACATGTCCAAAATATCAAAAGAACAAATCCATGTCCCCGTGGTGGCACAGATGGCAATAAATACCGTCGCTCAAGCTCCATTAAATATGAAGATAGAGGGAACATTACTAGCGTGGTTACTAGAGATAATATCTAAAACAATGTAATTTAGACTTTATTTGTTAATTCATTTAATGAAATTAAAATTATTTACTATAAAAAATTACCATGTATCCATAAATGTCCCCATTTTTGAAAACATAAATTTGTAAAATGAATCGAGTAATTCCCAATGCAGTTATAACAAACGTAAAAAATTGTAGGACAACATGTCCACGTGAATAAACCACATCGGCCACCTCAATTGCATACCTAAAAGTGAAATAAAAAAATAAAAATTACGGTTGGATTCATCAATTTAACATGTCAGTTATGTTACAATACTGTAATTTTTGTACATATTTAAATGCTATATTGAAAATTATGATATGATCACATAAACATCAATTTTGTAATATATTATTTATTTACATAAATGAATTAATTGATAAAGCATATTGGATAAAATAATATGATTTAGCAAAATATTTCTGTGATTTTAACTTATCACAAATAAGAAATTAATTCTTGACACTAACCCTCATTTATCTTATGATATTTTTGACATACAAACATGTAAATTGTATACAAACATTATTTATATGATCATTTATAGTACTTAAAATAATATATTTTGTTAACACACAAGACTTTTTTACCTATGATACATAAAAACTTGAATCAAGCCCAATATAATGAAAAATCCACCGATGACAGAAGAGCTTACTGTTTCCATAAAACATTGTGAAATACCGTGATCTACCCATACTTCATTTAGGGTTATATTCGGTGGACAGTACAACATTTTTACGAGTGGTTATTGACAAAATAAATCATGATATACAGTACAGTTCCGGTGCTGAAAATTTAAATACATTAAGATATTACAATTTTATGTTTTATAGTGTCATATTACTAATGATTAAATATTGTACAATATATATGAACATATATCCATTTAAAATATTCACATAAAACTGAAATATATATACTCGAATTGTAGAGCATATGATGTAAAAACAAGTTGTTTTTTTTTTGTACTGATTAGATTGGAATATTTGTCATTCATGTGATTTAGTTTTAGTCGTAGAGGTAGTTATATAATTCTGATTTTTTTCACACAAATCAAAACCTATATTATTAATATTGTTGACCTTGACGCGTTGCGGTTATAGTGATAAAAGATAATAAAATGTATAGAGATATTTTAATCTGAAAACAGCCCGATGCAAAATTTAAAAAAATAAATCAAATTAATTTAGGTCTACAGATAAAATAATTTTGAAAACATATTCACATGAGATTTGAAAACATATTCAGGGGTTATTCAAAAGCTAGAGTAAACTAAATTGTATATTATGATAAAATGTAACACATGTAAAATGATATAAACAACATGTGCAAAAATACTTTGTAAATTAAAATTAATGTGACCTTCAGTATAGTTTTAACTGATTTCCCAATTTGCATATACACTCATAATGCTGTGACTAATTAAATCACATTCTTCCTCGTGATGAAAAATGTAACCTCGGGTTAAAAATTAAAATTCACATTTGCAACTGAATTAATTAAGCATACAAAAATTTCACTTATTATTTATTATTTATTTAAAATAAGATATGACGTATGATGAATTTTTCCAGCGAAAACATGATATGTTTTGTATTCACGCTTAAAACCAGAACAAATCCACAATCCATGTTTGATTATGACTCGTTATTTACGATGTAATTGTTTATGTAATTCGCAACATAACACAATAGAATTATCGATTTTTTTTATGCATCACCGAGTTAATTTATTTGCTACAAACAAAGACAAAAAGTAACTCCATATGATTGTTTACAAGATATTTTTGATTTTGGCTCAATTTCATTTGGACTGACGTCGATATTCTTACCAAACAGAATTACAAGAAACACGCAATAGTTAAAAGTCACCACAAATGCTATAAAATATAATCCGTACGTAACAAAACATGATAAAACTACCTATTTTAACAATATAAAACGTAAATGTACCAAATAACCGGCAACTGTCACAACGACGCAAGTCACGCTTTCGGCCGTCACTTGTCAACTGATTCGATAACAAAACCCTTTTATACGACCATGAGATATGTCATCATGATCGTCATCATTTTTATGATTTTTAAAATCAAGTTTGAAAATTAAAAGGAATTGATCGGTGCACATTAATATGTTTGTCTGCCTTACGAAAAGTTTTATTGATGATTTGTTCTCTTCTCATTATTAGTGTGTATGTATGTAATTTCTAAAAAGTGTGAATAAAACAAGTTATTCTGATTATACAAATGACATGTAGATAATTTATTAATATCAATACAATATAATATGACAAATATACAAATAGTTTTTTTTTCAGATAGATTTTAAAAGATTTTAGACAGGATAAAAGAAAATAGTTTTCAGCTTAGAATCACATACTTTTTTCACTTCCTCTGAAATAAAAAAAAAATTATAAGTTCTTAATGATTGTCAAAAATTATTAATGTAATCTTTTTTACCATGAATTTCTTTCAAATTTGCATTTTTTTGTTGAATTATTACATAGAATTCTCTTTGATTTGATATTTTTCCAACTACCCAGTAATCGTTCATTGTTTTGATAGTAATTTCACCATATTTTTCAAGGCTGAAAAAATATTAAAATAAGCTTATTTTATAACAACAACAACAACAATAATATAGCCAAAAAATTTACCTTTTCCTATCTGAACTAATATCAGCTACAAGCTTTAAAATGTCTGAGTTAATTGAAATATTGCCATTGCATCTGTTATCAAGGTGTACCTAAAAAATATTTGCATTATAAAAGAAAATACTTTTTTCTTAAGACAGTATAAAATAATATTACAGTGCTCTTGTATGCCACATTTAACTGATTAAAATACAAATATTTGGGAGATGATTGATCATTCTGACTTCCTGCAGATACAGCATCTTTCCCAAATTGTTCAGCTATTTCAGAAGCAATTGTAGACAATTGGGGGCCCACAAAGGTATCAATTTTACCCATCAATTCTATTGATAATTTCGAGTTTCCTGTTACATAAGAAATAATATAATTTAAAGCTTTCACATAATACGCGAAAAAAAAATGAAAAAAATACACACCATCTATAAAAAAGCATACAGTGGCAGCTAAAGCCCTATATATAATCAAATACATAACTTCAACTTTCGAATCATAATTAAGATGTACTTTGGCAACTTTTAAGAGATCGTTAGCATCACGAAACCCGCCGGGTGGACTTATGAAATAGCCATAATGTTGAGCTGAAACATGTGAACCACCTTGTAGCTCCATTTCAATGTTAGCTGGTAAAAGTGTTCCCACTAAATATTTGTAAAGAACTTGTATATCATCAGGAGATATACCATTCCTGAAAATAATTTAACAAAACCTTTGTAATTGATATTCAAGAATTATATATTTAGAAATAACTTGAAATATCTAACCATATCAATTGATCATTATATAGAAATACAGATTGTTTGATTTCTACAAAATTTGCCTCAACAAGGTTAATAAAACATTGGACTTTTAAGAATGTGAGACGATCTAAAGGTAAATATTGTACACCTTGAAATATATCCAATATGTCACAATGTTGTAAATTTAATTCTTGTAAATACTAGAAAATTTAACGGGTTTAGAAAAAAATCAAATAAAAAATATATCAATATATGCAAAAATGTAAATTACTGGTGGAAAAAAATTTTCAAGTTTATGTCTCAAGACATCAATAGTCATTTCACTAAATCCACCCATAAAAAATCTAAACATTCGATGAGCTGCATTTAAAACAGATTTCAAAACTTTCGTTTGTACCTGAAAACAATACGTATACGAAATGTAAAACATCTACATTTATTGTAATGAAAAAAAAGTATATAAAACACTATACTTGTTCTCCATGATATTCGAAATATTTTGTTCCCTCGACTGAAGTTTTCTGGACAAATGGTACATTGATAACCTTCAAAATTTAAAGTTTATTAGCGGGTTAAAATAGAGTATTTAGAATAGACAGGATTATATCACCAGGGCCGTTCTCACCATAACCATCCAAAAGTTTTCCTCGGGCTGATATAGTATTTTTCTTGTTCTTTGAGTATGGAGTGCTTCACAGTCATCAGTAGAAAACGTTCTTAAATGAAAATTTGAATATAAGTTAAATATTTTTTACGAAAAACGGCAAAAAAAATTATATACTTACGCCATAAATTTTATTATAGCTTCACTCAATCCAACGCTCATTTTTTTATCTTCAACATTGACATCACTCGGATAAAAAAATAGAATTTTTTCATCTTCCTAAAATAAGAGACCGAAATAAGTAAGAGACGAAAGAGAAACGTATTCATTTCATAAAATATACTAACGTATCCTTCCTTCGCACCGAGCGTCGGATTAAAAATGAAAAAGGAACTCAAGTCCCACTCGTTTTTTGTCATTTTTATTCGAACTTATATAGCTTCATTAAACGATATAATTATATATTTCAAAATGACTGAAGTCCAAAATCCGGTCAATGCAAACAGTTGACACAAATGACAGCTGTCATCAATATTTGATAATAACAATTAAAATAACGCCCTTATAATTTTTATTTTAAATTTTTGTAAGTGTACGGTTTTTTTGAAAAATGATGTTTTTTTAAGTTTAAAAATTTTTCACTCGGAGCTGAGTCGAAAAACGCAAACTGCAAACCGGAAACCGGAAACGAAACGAAATAAATATAAAATTATAGGTAATTCTGTATAAAACAATAAAATCATATTTTTCATTTCAATATGCACTTAATAAATTTCTGAACACTTTTTAAATACGAATCACACATTAAATATCCCGATAATATAAATTTGATTACGAAATTATATAAACAAAAATAAATGGTGGTGATAAGAGCTGCAATGATTTTATAAAAATAGTGATGAGCTGTCAATCTGTCATTCGCGAATGAGTATCAGAAGACTAGATCGAATGCGGGCTGTCAAAATATAGAATGGAGCGTGGTACATTAGTGTTGACGTCTGAAGGTGCTGTCTTGGAGTCAGCAGGAGACCTGCAGAACGACGAACGCGCCGCCACCAACTTGCTACACCTCGTATCTCTTGCCCACGGGTACCGTTCTTCGTCTCTTATCGTATCTGTTGCATATCTGAACTTTTGCTTTGAAATATTAAGGTTTAATTGATGATTGGCTTCCCATACTCGCCTTATCTCTTGAGTGTATCTCTGTTTATGGTTGAGTGTTGTATTAATTGAATTTTTTGATTGTGTATTTGTAGAAATATAAATTAGTTTATTTACTTCAGTATAGTTAGTTCAGTTCAGTATATAATTGTGGTGTTTGATCAGTGGTGGATTTACCTATGAGCGGCGGAAACAATCACCTCAGGGTTCCTAGCGTTTTAAAAAAATTGTTGATGAATTATTATAGTTTTTCTATACCAATCCATTAGACAACAAAAAAGTTTAATCACTTTCTAAAGAAAAAAGGCATTAGTTTGCATAAAAGTAATTTTTTTTTTTTTTTTTTTGCATAAAAGTACCTGTAGTGTGTTACTTTTTCTAACTTTAATATTTTGTATGTAAGTTTGGAACCCGGTCTTGTATAGGGGCCCCTAATAAAGTTAATCTGCCACCGCATTTAATATGATATTCCTAGTATTTAAACTGTTCATGTGTATTCTTTACAGAATCGATCCGGTGGCTTTTCCCAACAACGATGGATTCAAGAAAATTACAATAACGTATGAAGATCACTGCTTTATAATTTGCATGTCAAACAAGAAAATTCACGTTGTGAAAAAATCATTGAACAATTCTCTCGAACAAGAAAATAACACAGTTAACGTTTAAATATATAATTTTAATTTATACTATTCATAATGTCACGAAATTTGTTGAAAAGCAGTGTCGAAAACGCGTCTTTTAGCATTGTGTTTCAAGTGTTATTCCGATGTCTAACATTTGTTATCAACGCATGGGTGTTGAGGCATGTAGGCCACGCAGTTATTGGGATTATGAACGTGCGGTTGCTATTATTAGAAAGTTCGATTTTATTCCTCAGTCGTGAGCCCTTTTTACGTGCTTGTCTCGGACACAAAAACGGTCCAACATGGCCACAAGTAATCAATCAAATGTGGTTGACTTTGCCCGTTAGTATGATTTTTTCATTGTTATTCTTATATATTTGGCTACATGTACTTTCTTTGGGACATCCAGAATATACAACTCAATATGCATTTGGTTGTTGGAGCGTAGCTATTTCGTGTGTGATTGAATTACTATCAGCCAGCGTTGCACTTATCGCTCAAATTTTTTGTTTCGTAAAACTGAGGGTTGCCCTCGATACTATACATATATTAGTGAGGACTGTAATTTTTCTAGCTATTTTAATTTATGACACAAATAAAGCTCTCATTGCATTTTCTTTAGCTCAAGTGTTTAGTGCTGCAACTATAACTGTGAGTTATTACGTATTTTTTTATTGGTATATCAAAAAATTGAATCAATATAAGGAAGTTAAAACTGATAAGACAAATATGAAATTTGGGAAATATTTCCAACATATGGAAGATTTTCCTTTTAAATCTGTAAAAGAATTTTTACCACAGAAAATCAGTAATGCAGATAGTCTTTTAGATACACAATTGTGCACTCTAACCATAAGTTTTGCTAAACAAGGATTCGTCAAGCAAATATTAACTGAAGGCGAAAAATATGTGATGTCTGTCAGTCCAGTTTTATCGTTTAGTGAACAAGCGACATATGACGTAGTTAACAATTTAGGAAGTTTAGCGGCTCGGTTTATTTTTCGACCCATTGAAGAAAGTGGCTATTTTTATTTTACCCAAATGATCGATAGAAGTACTGAAATTAAGAATCAAGATAAAAGTAAAGTGTCTGAATCTTGTATTGTTCTTTGTCAATTGTGCAAAATAGTCACATCTATAGGATTAATAGTTTTAGTTTTTGGTCAGAGCTATGCTCGGACGCTTCTTCTCCTATATGGAGGGGAAGGTTTTGTCGGAAGCGGTTTACCAGTCCTCCTGATGAGATGCCATTGTTTAGCCGTTATATTACTTGCTATTAATGGTGTCACGGAATGTTACTCCTTTGCCACTATGACTAGTAATCAATTAGACAGATATAATTACCTAATGGTATTTTTTTCGGTTAGTTTTTTAGTTCTTTCATATGTCCTCACAAATTTATTTGGTCCAGTAGGGTTCATTTTGTCCAACTGCATTAATATGCTTGCTAGAATATTCCACAGCACTTATTTTATCAAAAATAAATTCAAATCTACACCATATAAACCTTTAGACGGTTTGATGATAGGAAAAGTGTTCGGTGGAGCTTTACTGGCAGCCGGGCTGATTTGTAAAATATCCGAGATAAGAATATCACCCTATTCACAGATAATTCATGTGGTATGTGGATCTGTTGTACTTATATTAGTTATGAGTGCATGGGCTTATGAAAATCGGCAATTGTTAGAGTTTGTGTATAATAAATATGTTAAGAAAATAGGGGACCACCAAAAACCAAAAGTAGAATGAAAAGTTAAGTCTATGTTACATGTTATCATCAATAAAAATTATTTCTTAGCACACAAGTTGTTTTTATTTATTAAAAAAAAAACTCATTTTTATATTAATTATACAAATATATATTTCTAACTTAAAATAATATTTCGAAAATATTACATTACTTTGTAATAGAACCTTCAAAAAAGTAATCGAGACAGTGGCAGCTCATTCTGATGGGCTGCAGGATTGCAGCCCTCCCTCCTTATGTGAATGTTTTGTATTTTAATTAAATTCCTATTTGCAGATTTGTGTTCTGCAATTATTACATAACATTCTTAAACTGACATATTTTGCTCGTATTTTGATCATATTATGACAATAATTATATATTAACAATAAGCAAAAAAAAAAAATTCAAGAAAATAAAAAAAAATGAAAAAAAAATTATAGCATATGCTAAAAACATTTTGCTACGAATTCTCAAGAGCCACCACTGAATCGAAAGTCTGATTTTTTCATCATTAACTGATACAAAGACTGAACCTCTTGTGATACTATAATATGAATATTAATTATGTTTGACAAGCAGACGCCTGAGAATCATCTTTTTTATTTTTAATATAAAGAAAACTGAATAAACACAGGTTATAAAAAATTTGGTATCAACTTGATTAGAATAAACATATAGGTTGAAGCTAAAACTAATTCAGTCAGATAATCAAGAATCATTCTTTCGGGTCATACTTGTGAAGTTCTCTTCGCCATATTTCAATCAGTCTGTCCCATGATCGACGACTATATTTGACGTACTTATCTGGTGTTTTAGGATGAGAAGAATTTCTTATATCTCTGAAATTATCACACTTTATAGTATCCAGTAAAGAAATAATTATAATTATAATAATGAATAATTCACTCACTTGGGAATCTGTCTAATATAATTGTCATAACCCAAAGTGTTCTTTCCATAATCAATTTGCTTTTGACGCCTCTGTAAAACCACAGGATCTGCTTCTGAAGTTTCTGATGAATTTGCTGAAAGATCACTGCAAAACGACAAAAATAAAAATAAAATCGTTTTTTTTTACCCACTATAAATTTATGCTTACCTTTGGGCGTCATCTTCGAGCGGTTTTGACTCTGTTTCTGGGTTATTACAAAAATTCATGGGCGGATTTACCGGAGAATTTCTATCATCGATTTCCTAAAACAAAAATTATACTTAAATCACATAAAACACAATATTTGACAAATTGTGAACGAATGCAAAATCGAAAATAAGTAATTATATTTTGATAGTCTAGTATTCTACCATTGACTCTTATCAATTACCTCTGAATAATTGTCACAATTAGCACTGGAATTATAAATATTGTTTTTAGAACAATCGGGATCGGAGCTTCCTAACTCCATATTGTTCAATCTGTATTTTTCGTCTTTTCTATTTTTGTATCGTCTATCGATAGGAGAGTATCTTGAATGATCCCGTTTCATGGAAGATTTCGATTTTGATTTGAAAAGGTTGTATACATCTTCACGTACTTTTTCTTTCAATGCCAATTTTGCTTTTGCAGGATCACGTTTAAAAAATGCTAAAAATTAAAGAACATATAAAAAAGAATGAAAAAATTTTTAGACTACAAAACACTATCGATTATACAGCTGTGAATTATCCGTGCCTAAAATAAGTCTAATTTTTTTTTTAAATTAAATTATTGTATTGTATTTTTGAATGAGAACACACTACTGTTATGTGACATATGAAACAAATGGTGTGATATAATAATGTTTGGTACTTTTCGTATATAAATTTATGACCAAAGATAGTTGGACTTCCGAGAAACAAAGCGCCTTTGTGGCAACATGTACTTCATATGTACCACAAACCAATTCCGACAAGAAGTCTGTATGTTTTCTATGAAAATATTACGTCAGCGCATTATATATATTGATTTAATCCTATCAAAGTTATTTTTGCAACTGAAAAAATAAGTTGAATTTTATTTTAATTTCAATATTTATAAAAAAAATTTACTCGTATCTCGGAAAGTTGATAAGTTTAGGCGTTAGTAACCTGAGGTTCTACTGTATATAACAAGCTAGATGTATAAAATTTAATAAAAAAAAGTTGGTTCGGATTATCCGTGCCCGTCCTCTACGGCATTAGCCCAGATAATTGAGAGTATACTGTATTTATTAGTTATTGTTTATTTGGATCCAGATTTTATAATAAATTGTAGTTTTTTTAGGTATTAAATATATGTTTATGTAAAAATAATAGATATGAAAATAATAATAATTTGTCCTAATGTGGATGTTCGGAAAACTAAGTTGATTACTTAAAAAAGAAAATAAAAACCTCCTGGTTCAAATTCATCAGGCATATCAGCCCATGAATTTTTCTTTTGAGAATCCTGGAAGAAATAAAGAAATTCATTAGGTTATTATGTAATGAATAACAATATATCCAAACAGCGACTACTCACTTCCATTTTTTTTTAAATTATGAAATAGTTGAGTGACCTGCAAAAAAAATAATACTTAATCAAATTAAATTCATAATTTACTCAAAAGGTTTTACAATGAGTTTTTTAAGACTTGGAACATTACTATTGAAAATGAACTATTCTATATTAACATTTTAATCACTAATGTGGTTTTGAGAGGTTATATAAATTTTGACAAAAAATATGATCGTTAATATTAGAAGGAAGTCCTTATTAAAATATAATTAAAAATTATCAATTAAATCAACCAAACTATCAAGATAAATTGTGTTGAAAGATTCAAGAATTGATCAAATACAAATAATACTACATTGAATATTTGAATAAGCAAATATAAAAAATTGCTTTCCTGCATAAATATTTTAATGAAGAATCCATGCAACATAAATTTAATTAGTAAAATAGACAATAAAATTTAGAATATTTGTCGATACACCACAAAAAAAAACGTGAAATGCCAAGTCAGGTTTTCACAAGATAATTTGAGACATCTCAAACAATAACATCGTTAAGAACATTGAATCGACAATCACGAGAATCTGCCGAACTCGACAGATATGTGAAAAGACGAAAAGTAAATTTAAAAAAAACCTGATAAAAATCAACAAACCTGGACAAACACACCGTCCGCTGTTCACAAATCGTGAACTGTCAATTGACCGGGCGATACACAATAAACGCGCGAAATGTTACCAACTGACAATTGTTTGTATCGTTATTTCGAAAAATAAATATTTATGCGTTCTAAAAGTGACCAGATGTCGAAAAATAAATATTTATACATTTTAAAGGGTGATCAAACGTTTGCATAAAAGACACTAGGATATACGACACTGGCACACAAAGATAGTCGCACACACGACACGTTTTAGGACTACATAGTGATTAAATTATCCAATCAATGCTGTATATGTAATTTGTTTTAACCATACTATTTTGAAATTGGTTCTATGTTTGGTGTTATAAGGTCGCGTGTGCTACTGTTGATGTGTGCCAGTGTCGTGTGTGTTGTTTGGGCGAACGTTAGAAAATCTAAATTACTATTCGAAAAATATCTAGAATTTGTTGTTTCGGTTATAAATAAATTGATAAATGATTTGTTTTTACTAATAACGAAACGATATTCTACTTTTGTTGTGGCTGCAGTGGTTGTCAAATAGGTTATGTACGTACTTCGAATGTTTGCGTAAATCGTAGACATGCATCCGAGAAATATATATAAAACTCCACCTGACTTCTCTAAACTCGTCGTCAAATATCCTGAGTTCTCTAAAATTGCGACAATTGTTAGTATCATTATTTTATTTAAATCTAATATCTAATCTAATAAAACTTTGGAAGAGAATGTTATTAAAGTAAATGGCAAAAAAAGCTAACTCATAACTTTCTATTTCATCTCTATTTTATTTACTTTTAGGACTTAAACGGTACTGTGCGTATAGATTTTAAAGATGTGAATTCTCTGCGAGTTTTAACGAAATGTTTATTACATTCTGATTTTGATTTGACCATTGAAATTCCTGAAAACAAACTTGTTCCTACGGTTCCCTTGAGACTTAATTATTTGTTATGGATTGAGGATCTTCTTAATTTCTTTGAAATAAAAAATAATATCAAAGGGATCGATATAGGTAAATGTTGATTGAATTGGAAAAACTGTTTACTCACATAGGTATTCAATGTTTTTAATAATCTTTTTAATGTTTAGGCACTGGATCTTCTTGTATATATCCGTTATTAGGTTCTAAAAAGTTTCAGTGGAAAATGTTAGGCACAGAAGTTGACGAAGAGAGTTTAAAATTTGCATCAAAAAATATCAAAGAAAACAAGTTAGATGATTATATTACCGGTGAATATTTTACTTTCTTGTGATTAATGAAAAAATTAATCTAATCAAATGTATCAATTTTAACTATATAACATCTTTTATCTATTTTTTTCAATTGAAAAAGTCTTTTTTCAGTGAAGAAAACAACACCAGATGGTAATTTGTTACTAGACTGTTTAAATGGAGAATTTAGCTCTGTGGATTTTTGTATGTGTAATCCACCTTTTTTCTCATCATTTGACGAAATAGACAATGCTATAAGTCTTTCAAGGTATTTTTTTTTTCATTTTCAATCACAATAATTTATACATTTAATTAAAGTAATATTAATTTAATTTCAGAGCCCCACCTAACAATGCTCGTTCTGGGTCGTCTAATGAAATCGTTACACATGGAGGAGAAACAAGTTTCATATACAAATTGATAAAAGAAAGTCTAGAGTCACGCGATTCTGTTAAGTGAGTATTTTAAATAAAAATCACTAATGTAAAAGGTGACAAATATTGATAAATGCTGATGATATGCTGAATATTTGTGTTTTGTTAATTTTATTTAGCTTAAATATAACTTAAAATCAATTTAACTACATGTATTTATATTTTATTTTATTTTAGAATATATACTACTATGCTAGGCCATAAAAGTTCTTTGAAAACACTACGAAAATTTATCCATGAATTTGGCATAAGAGAATTTATTCAAACTACTTTTATTCAAGGAAAAACAACCAGATGGGGTCTAGCTTGGTCATTTTCAAAAAACTTAAATTTATTTCAAGGTAAATAAAATGTTTATATTTCATCAATTTTGATTTTCTTTAAATATTTAATATGTTTAATATATGTACATACTTACAATAAAATGAAATTATCTCTTTGTAGAATCTCAACCGAAAAAAGAGAAAAAGGGAAAACCGATAAGTTTTGTTATTCCACAAACAGATCCTTCAAATTACACAGTATTAGCAGTTACTAAAAAGATATTAGGAATCTTAAGTATTTTAGAAATCAAGTGTAAGGTTTTCGAAAAATCTGAATCTATTTGCACAGTAGAAATAATTGCTAATAGCAACACTTGGTCTCATCAGCGAAGAAAAAGGAGACATAAAAATAATATCATGGACGATAAACAAAAAGAGCTGTCTTCTCGTTCTTCTAATGACACGACTTTGGAAGAGAATGTTATTGAAGCAAATGGTAAAAAACGCAAATTGGATTCATTTGAAGATAATTTTATTGAAACTGTTTATAGTGACGATCTAAAATCAGACCAGAAGATCAATAAAATTAACGTTGATGAAATGGATACTGAGCAAGCAAACAAAATTAATTTTAACAACTCAAATACCTCTCATTCAGATAATGACAAAGATGAATCTGTATATTTGAAAGCAGCTCTTTGTTTAAGAAAACACGAAGATTTTTTATTGTTAGAAATAGCGTATATGTCTGGTGAGATTGGGAAAGATGGTGTGAATCAAATTGTTCAATATATTAAAAATAACTGGAGTTAAATTAAAGGTTGTTTATTTTTGTACTTGAATTCATGTAATAAAATATTTCAATAAAATATTTTTATTTTTTATGTCTATGTTCTTTTCGTATTTGACTTAACCCAAACTTTTATATTGTATAAAAATCAAAATTAAAGTACAAAATACCTATTTTTCAATAATATATTTGAAATGATCATAAATGCCTTGTTATGTGTTGTTAACTGTTTTTTTTTGTTTTAACCTTTTTTATAATTAAAGGCATTTCTTATGGTATTATACATATATAAAAATTATATTAAGTTCACATAAACTGGAAACGTGATTTAAGTAATGATTGAATTTCTTATCAAGATGTCTTTCAAATGGAGAGAATCAATATTTTCCTGAATGTGCAAATGAAATATTGATCAAACGTTTTTATGACAATATTCATTTGATATAAAGTATTTTGTGGGTTATTCAACGTAATTCACTATAATCTTTCAGTTGATTCATATAAAAATGACAGAAAAAGATTTTGACTTACCGTTATTTCCTGGACATCGATTTGATCCAACGGTGAATTATTTTAATATATCAGAACATTATCAATTTTCATAAATTAATTTGTTTTTATTATTTATTTAGTTAGGAAAAAACTATTTTGGAAAAAAACAATATTTTTCCGTAATAGGAAACATGTGTAAGTTTAATGATAACCCCAAATTGAAACCAATTGATTATAAACTGTATTGTCGTGGACAAATTCCTGATCTTCCATTTTGGCTATTATTTGATAAACAGGTATAAGCTAATTTTAATTTTGTTTATGAATGATTAAAGTTTGAAAAAAAATGTTCAAATTCAATTCATTTTACAGATATTAACTTATTATGGAAATTTTCAAGATACATTACCTGCTAATATCGGATTTTCAAATATTAGACCTATAAAAATAATGTACTATATTGAAGATGGAACTATGAAAATCATTGAACCTAAAACAGATAATAGCGGTCTATACCAAGGTATTACAATATATTCTATTTTAATTTCTAAATGATCTTATTTTGTAATTCTATATGCTAAATAAATAGGTACTATAATTGGTCGTCAAAGAATACACCGACCTGATGAAGGAGGTTATTATGAAATAACAGATCTTAATATTGGAAATGAATTAGACGTTTATGGCAAAAGATTCTTGGTATTAATGTTTTCAAGGTTAATGTGTGTGTCAATATTATTTTGAATGACGTATATTTCCATTTCTTTTTAGATTATGAATTGTGATGAGTATACAAAACAGTTTTTATATCGTTTGGGTGTGAATGTTCCTGAGCCTCTAAAATATAATGTGGAAGAGGTATATAATTTAATTCTACATTTTGTAATTTGACTATATTTTCACGAGTCAAATTTAACATGAAAATCAATAAAAAGATATTTTTGAAATTTGTCAAGTTGATTATTTTCAGAAAAGTGAGGTAAACAAAAATAAAACCGTAGTTAAAAGTGTAAAAAAGTCATTGCAATTCTTACAAAATGATGGCATGATTTTAAGGTGTGCTTTATAAAGAAAATAAAAATACAATATATAATATAATACTTTCCATAAAAAATAATTATTGAGTCAAAAACTATCACAAATTTATTACTTTTTGCACAAAAAATTGTAGATTTATAGGTTTTTGGGATGATAAATCTTCAGAACACGGTTCACTTCATCACTTGGAATTATTATATTACTTATCAGATGATACAATTGAGATAAGAGAATTATTCCCATCCAAAACTAAAGGGGAATACGGTTCCGTTTTTCTCAAAAGAGCATTGTTACCCAAGGTTTTAATAGACTGATATATTATATATTATAATTAAGTGATTTTTTTCTAGTTTACTCATACTTATATCATTTTGTATTAATTGTATGAAATGTTACTTTTGTAAATAAAGACAATTCATCGGCATATAATCGGTTGTGATTCAAAGACAATAGAATCATATAATGCTTCAGATCTTGGAATCGGTATACCTATAAATGTTTATGGTCGATTAATTATATTAACAGATTGTGATCCATACACGAAAGAATATTATCGTTCAAAATATGGGATCGGTAAATATTTTTACATAAATTATTTTCCATATTTTTGTTCTTTTTTTATAGATATACTTGGTTATTAATATTTAGAAAATATGGATGCCATTTCACTACCTGAAATAACTCCAAAAATTATTCCTCCCAAAATATATATTCAAGAACTACCTCCATGGAATGGTTACGGAAGCCATGCAGATTCTGCTGGCAATTGTAATACAATAGAACCAAAAGCACCTCGTTGTGATTTTATCAAATTTCTTCATAAAGATAGGTAAAATTTTATTAAAATAGACTCAAAATATTCAATAATACTTTTTTGTTGACTTATTATTTCATTAATCTTAATTTCAGACTGGGTTCCAATTCTCACATATTGCGGTTCAAAGCTAGAATGATATCTGATATTCCTGATTATGAAACGAGAAAGTTTATCATAAGTTACTACTTAAAAGATGATACAATATCAGTTTTTGAAATTGGATTAAGAAACTCAGGGTATCGAGTAAGTTTTCAAATAGCAATACATAAGTATATAGAAAACATGATATTTGTGATATAAAATATTTTTTAATATATTCTCATATTTCTCACTCAATGACCTTTTGATATATTTATAGAATGGAATGTTTTTTAAAAGAGATTTGGTTTTGATGCCTGATCAAAACATGTTTACAACCTATTCACCTATTTGCTACTCTATAAAAGACATGTGGGTTGGAAATATTCTTATAATAAATAATTACAGATTTCTTTTGGTTGGTGCTGATAAATATACATTGGATTACATGGAAAAGCATTCAAACGAGGTTTTTATGCTATAAGAAATTCAACATTTTTATCACTTTAACTTTCAGTTAGTTAATTGAAAAAATACATTTTAGTTTCCAAAATCGAATATCACATTGATTATCAATAAAATTAGAGAAAGATTGATTAGTAAAGAATATGGTTTCAAAAATTTTGTTGCTGAAAATTTACAATATTTACATGCAATAAAGAAAAATTTAATGCCTGTCCAATATTTGGAGTAAGAAATTATAATATTCATTACATTTAATATTTGTTTTTTAATTTTCCGTGACGTTATTTTTTATGATATTTATGTATTCACAATAGTATGGAAAATTTATGACTTGTGCCTTAATGTATGAATTTCTTCAAGGAAAACTATAAAGCACGTTGCTGGGAATATGTTGGAAGAGCAAGAATTTCTTACAATCACTCGACATTTCGAAGTCAAAGATGAAAATAATAAACATACTAAAGATAATGTAAGGTAAAATGCTATAAAAATTATGGACATGGTTTTTCAAATTTACATAATATAAGTATCTATAGGTATAACATATTTATACTTACATAAAATTAATTATTTATTTCTTCAATAGATCCTGTGTAAACACATATTTGTGCAGAAATCTTTGGCAAGATAATCATCACCTTCTCAAGCACTTTGAATATTTAAATGAGAAAAATAGAAATGGATTTACTAAAAAGGAAATTAAACAAATTTTAAAAGCTAATAGGCTTCCTGTCCCTGAAGATTTGCTAGACGAAATGCTGGATGTGTAATTATATTTTTTATTAATTTTCAAATATACCGTTATTAGAAAATTCATATGTATTGTTAAATTACAGAATCCAGTCAAATGAAGAAGGACTATATGATTATGAAGATATTATGGATTTCCTGAATTATCAATTAAAACCTGCACAAATGATTATACCTCATCCAGCTAAGACAACCAAATACATTCAGAAATTTTCAGTAAGGATGTTTTAATGCATTTTTCTTGTAAATTTACTAGTGTTTTATAACTTGTTGTTTTTATATTTAAAAATGTTAGAACTATTGTTTTTTGTTTATCACATCATTATTGATTAGGTGCCCCGTGAAGAAACTCCAGCTGATATTTTTATCGATTGGGACATGTTTGTTGATTCTTTAGATCTTCAACATACCCTTACTGAAAAACCATAAATTTAGTTGTAATCATAGGAAAAAAAAAATAGGTATACTACAAACAAGATGCACTTTTTTGTATGTTATAAAACTTTTTTACAAATAAAAAAAATCACCTTTTTCATCTGAGTTTTATTTGTCTCATATAAATCATCAGTTCACATTTATTAATCTAGATAATACAGTTAACTTAATTTTATGGCATATGCTTCATTTCTGAATATTTGTCAATACTATGTTCACTAGAAGCAATAAATGACATTTAATTCGATCGATAATTATTACACATGTAAATAAAAGGAGACTAGAACTCCGGAAGATTTAACAGTAAAATCTAATGGCATTAGTTATTTACTGGTATTAAAAATTATGATTAATGGTTTTTAATATGAAATACATTTCCTATTCAGAATATCTTGGAAATATAATATAATATGCACACATATAACATTGATCAATGAGCCGGTCGTAAGAGGTATTATTTAATTTTATTTTAATACGTCAAATTATAATAAAACAGTATTTTACAATTATATAAAAAATGAGATTCTGTACTCTATAAATTTACCTTAACTACATTCATATCACATTCAATATTTATGAAATGTCTAAATTATTCTAATTATCATATATGTATTATATAATGAAATCATATATTCGTGCTCATGAAATTTTTAAAATTTGGTCATCATTCGAAAATCGGACGAGTCGCCAGCGAAAGTATAAATAAGTTTTAAAATAAATAAATTCGAATATTGTATCTGAACATTATAATATATTACTTATGCTACCACATACGGTCACGTACATTCTCAATTTGCGAGTGTTGAGGACGTACTCTGCAACAAAAATCCATCATTTAACATTCGTCAAATTATTAAAACTACTTATATTTAAAGTCGATAATATTATATAAATAAATGGAGACGTTCATCTTCCGATTTACATGATGCTTTTAAAAATATACCATAACGATACATGGAAATATCACTCATATTATAATAAATATTGATCAAATAGTCAAATTGTTCGAAACTATTTATAGTCAAAGTAACAGAAATGTAGCACTGGATAATTAAATTTTTTTATCGTTTATTTATTTGTCAAATGTTTGGAAAAATCTGTTGATCTTCAATCGGAAGACAAACGCACACCAAATCACAGGACAGGTACTCACTGACAAGACGACCTGGTGAGCTCCTTATGTACAGGAGGAGTAGCTTCTTTCTTGAACCCCTGCAGCTCCATGGCCAGCGGGGACATCTTGGGTGGAGGAGAAGCCACACTGGAGGCTATACTGCTCGTAGAGTCGTTCCTCTCATAAGGAGGAGGTACAAAGGGTTTCCTAAAGGCTACCCTCCATGGAGATTTCGGGGCGTCTGCCTGGTAACCGCGGTTTTCGATTCCAGAACCACGATTTGATTTGTTCATTTCGTTTATAGTCGTTGACGTCGCCATGTCGCGCGTCTTTGACGACAGTCGTCTGAAATTTTATTTGAATTTTAGTCTTATTCGAAATCGAATAAATTGTTTATGGAATCTTACCTTAATATCCTAGATCCGAGGCTCTGCTCGTCTTTGCTTCCACGTTTCTTGAACCTAGTATCGTGACTTTCTTCGATGATGACGTGCCGGTCGTACGGCGTGTCATAGTCCACTTCGATCACCGTCGAGAAGCGATTAGGATACATCCAGTCTACTACAGAGATCACTACACCGGCTAGCAAACAACCGCTGCCTATAAAAAGCATAAATTTAATTCAAAATCCATCCATTAATTCGAACCAACATAGACCTCGTATCACTCCGTTCACCTGCTAATATCACAAGCCAGAAGCACCACCCGAGCGTGAACAGCAATCGTCCACCTTCCAATTGGACGGAGAGTGGACACGAGGGCAGCAAATACCAATAACTCAAAGCGGCACCCAGCAACCAACAACCTGTGCCGACCATCAGGTAACCTCCATATCTTGGGACCACGACCACTAACAAGTTCATCAGAAGCCACGATGCAAAAGAAACCCTATAATCGTATAATTTTATATTTTCAAAAGGGACATCTATTATAAAAACGGATTTTGAATCCCTGCTTCGTTCGTTCAAAGGTCGAATCTTTTTAAATCGCTCGATAAACGGATAGAAATGTGTAATTTTGCAAAATCGCCATTAAATCGTAATGGCAATATCGACCCGCCGCCAGCCGAAAGCCATTGAGATAATCACATCGCAAACTCTCAAATGTGCCCGATCGATCTATAGATCATAATGGCAAAATAGCTAAACGTTCTCAGATATGTATATGCAACAGCGTCGGACGTATCGGTTAAAACGGATCGATTATCCGGACTGTTATTACGCAAATTATGGATGTCAAATTAAATAGCAATAAAACGGTAATGATCCGTCCGAATGTCGAGTTTCATCGTGACCGAGCACTGCATTATTTGTTTATTATAATCTGTTTTTTTGATAGTGACTATGACATTTTCGCAACGAGATACGTTTCAGCTTACGAGCGTAATTTATAACGACCCGTTTTAGACAAAGGAATGCGAGATTACGCAGATTGTGTCTAGGGAATTCATGAAACCGACAATTGCCGTTTTGCACATTATTTATCGGCGTTTTGAAAGGAGTGATTGTGCATGTCGATTTCGGCGATTTTTGCACCTTCGATGCGAATGGATATCTTCACTAACGATCTTTTGTTGCGGTACGATTAACATGAAAACGGAATAAACCATGTTAAGGGGCACAACTTTGTATTCGCATTCCATCTAATGTCTTATTTAATTGGACCGCATCGACGGTGCATTTACCATTGATTATTGTGGTGAACGCTTTCGTGTCAACCGCAAGTGTCACCTTACAACTGTCAATTGATAAATAATCGAACGTGCAATAAATTTGCAGATAATTGGAGAACGAAGAGCGGAGGATTGTGCGCGTACGAGTATATTTCATATATTAGGGGTACCCATATTTAATGCCACATTTACAAGACACGATTTCAAAAGATTAATTGATAAAATGCTACATTTAATCTGAGTATTCCTAATATTGTTTTTTATTTACCATAAGAGTATACCGGTGTAATAACCGGCGGCCCTATATTGACCACCCCATGCGAATCCTTCTTGTCCAAGTGAGAGATACTCAGCCACGGTGAGGATGGGAAATGGAAGTCCTCTCTTCAGAGCTGCACCATAAGAAGCCGCCATACCGCCCGGTTCTAACCAGTTGAACCTTTCGTTGAACTCTACATCTGGAGGCGGAGTGTAGTTGTATCTCGGTATAGCTGCAACAAAAGTAAATTTTCCGTCGGTGTCGGGAAAATGGCAAAGACAAGGATACGGATATCGATGTTAGTCATCGCCGCAAACTATCGCGTTTCTCGTTTCGAAACCAGCTCCAATTGTTGGGCAATGCAATTAAATGTGTAATTTTAATTTTTACACGAGATTGTTCCGTATGCGCCACTTACACTATAAAAGCGAAATCGAAGTAATTTTCAATGAGTATTTTTAATTTTGTTGGCGAAACCTATAACAGTGTCGTAAAACATATTCGAAAGTTTATCGATTAAAGTGTTTTAAAACATTCGCAGATCCATCAATCATGATAATGGGTGTATAATTTATCGCAGAAGAACTCTTGTAATATAGTTGCGAAGAGCTCACCCACGCTTATGTTCTAACGTAGGAAGACAATTTCAACATTGAATTTCTTCTTCGATTTTCACAAGCGTTACACTTAAACAACACAATCGATTCTGCCCTGAAATCGCCCAAATTTTCCGATCGAAACCGACCTAAAATTCGATATTATGCAAACGACAACCGGAACACTCGCCATTTATGCACCGGTATTAATTGGTCGCAATACTCGCAATGTTTAACAGTCGTGAGTCCATTGTTGCGCGTGGGCGTACCGGCTCGATTATTCCTCCAGTTTAGGTGCAGTACCAGCACAATACAGCGGTTTTACAGCATAATAATCGCTATATAGCACAATACGACAGACTAGACCTCGGTCGGAAAACTCCTAAATGCAAATTCGATAGTCGTCTCGCGATTCTGGTCACGTTCGACGACAAAATGCGCCACGGTAGTCTTTCCATGATCGTTGAATACGAAACGGCGCCGAATCATAATCAGCGAAGATTCGAACTATCAACAGATGTTGTTGTCTTTATCAATTTTGTGAGGAATGCGTGAAAATTTGAATAAACACTACGTATTTTGCTATGACGTTTCGAAACTGTATTGAAATTGTGCGCTCACGTGTCGGTGATGTCACCGAGAAAAATGCAAATGCGGATCGCAACATTGCATAAAACTGCATCTCTACAATGGCAAATCGATTGCGGCGATTTTGTTATCTTTTAATAGATTAGTGTCCGAATTTGGTTGAGCTTTGTATTACCTAACAATGTGACGTTAACATGGTCCAATCCTATGTATGTGCCAACACGTGCAATGATTTTTTCAGTCGAAAACGCCCTGTACGATGATTCTATGGTGGTCGTAGCCACATGCCAACCAGAGCCATGTCTTGCCACTGAAATAATACAAAAATAAATTAATATATATATAAAATAACCCGAAATTGAGAACTTTTTCTAAAAAAAACAATAAAAATAAAACGCGATTTTCCAACGACCTTTAGGCAAGATTCGCGTGATCGCCCCATTTGGAATGATGGTCCGAAAATCGCAATCGGGCCAGATTGGCGAAGATCGTGAGACCTGAGGACCAGCACAATGGCTGACTGTCCTGGCCGACGAAGAAGGCTCGCATGACAATGATGATGACGATGACTGCCGGACTATCGGGGCCAAGGCGGTCGGTTTGTTCGATTATGATCGTTTCGGGTTGAAGATCGGTCTTCCTTCCGCTGTGTATCGATTCGATTATTATCGCTCGTTTGAAATTTTTGATTGTTGAATATTCTATCTGATCGTGTTATAAATTATTGGAAAATTTGGTTTTGGAAAAGCATAAAAGCATATAACAGTTAAAAAAAATGGGTTTGTGTTTCAATATTGAATTGATTTTAATAAGTGTTTAAAAATCAACATGTTTGGTCCAATGAATTCAACGTGCAAAAATCAAAAATGAAATAAATTAATAAATTATGTTTTATTTATGTATAAAATTACATTGTGTTCAAATTAAAAATATCTTTTCATGCGGAATAATGGTTCTGTGTAAATAATTCGAATTGTAAATTGAAAATCAACGAAAGTTCAACAGCTGATGGAAGCGTGCAAATATTCATATATAATATATAAAAAAATCGACCTTGCGTTCGAGCATATACCGCAAATGGAAAAAGTAAATTTTTCATCGCGGATTTGTCAGTTTTCGTGCTAAAATTTTGCGTGTTTATAATACCGAAAATATGTAATACAAAATTAGTCTAATCATTATACGATTTCGATTATAATTAAGTGAAATGTTATTTGCCATTTTTTTCATTCCGCAATTAGCATTATCATTAACACACAAAAAAGATTATATTTCATCCAATTATTACCAACAGAAGACAACAAACAAAAAAATCATTTAATTGAAACAACACGAATTTCGACACAATCATAATCATCTACCGAAAATAAAATATATGAATCGACATTAACCGAATTGATAAATTTCAAAATCGCATTAAGCACCGAAGCGTGCGATATTTGACAATTCAAAAATCAAAATTGCACGCACGTTGCGTTATCGACCACCAGCACTAATTGCCGATAAGAGCAACGCGTCATCATCATCATCATCATCATCATCATCGTCGTCGTCGTTATGCAATTCTAACAGCAAAAACGGCGATTAATTCGCGTTCGCTTCCTGCACGATCGCGGCTCAAGATCACGGCAACAACCGTACAGCAATAAATGAGCGTTTGATCGTTTAATGTTGCTTTGTCGTATTTGTGTAAATTGTTAATGATTGTTAGACGCAATAACGTGTGTGCATAATTAGTCGATGACACATACCTAGAATCACGGTTCCGACGAACAAGCTGAGGGTGACTGTTGTGAATGTTGTGAACCTCTGAAAAAATTAATATATTTATTATTTTCTATTAATTAATAATTTGAAAGAGCCTTAATTTTGAAATTTAAATCGATTATATTCAATGTTTTTATATAGAATATTTAATATGCTTATAATTATAGCAACATTTTATCTTACAATGTTAATTTTATTTTTAGTTAGTTATTTTCAGAAAACCTTCAATTTGCATTCAAAGTATTCATTGGTACAACAATAATAATAATAATAAGTAAAGAAACATTAAGAGTCTGAGGAGTAATATTTATTATAATACATGAAAAAGATTTGTTGTTTAGATTTCGAAACTGAATCAGGATCTTGATAAACTATTAAATTTACGTTTTTTAAAGAAGACCAGAGAAACGGTTAAAAACTATTTTATTACTAAACTGGCTGAATGACGTAATAAAAACAACTTATATTTCTAATATCTAAAAATGGAATTTTCGGCTAATGATATATTATTTATATTCATAGATTACGTTCCATATTTTAAGATAAAATTATAGGATTAGCATATTTGATTGAGAAAAATAATATCAAAGTAATATTTTCCGAAATAAATATAGGCAATTTTAATCTACGAAAAATTCCAAAATAATAACATTACCTCTTTTCGTATGCCTGGAAAGATGACTAGGAAGGCAAAGTATAGAGTGGCGAAGACGACGTACAATGTGATGATGCTGACATCTCCAGTAACAGGTGTCCTGTTATTGAAGCTGTACAGCGTTGGTCCACCCTCGCTGCGAAAAGCATCGAACCAACCTCGCATTCTGAAGGCACCCTATTACACCCCCTGAAAACAATCAAAAAACAAAAATAAATACAAAAAAAGTCATCAAATGTTTCGACCATATCAAGACATAATCGCAGCACATTAAACACGTAACACAATCTCATAATAGACTTAGCGCACCTTCGAATTGCACAGAAGGTGTTATTGCCCCTTACAAAGGTTAAACTGCGATTCAATTATGTATCGATTGCTTCAAAATCGTGATCGTGCATCAAAAATAAACACCTAACCTTAATCCGGATAAGAGTCGTCGAACAATGCATGAGTTAACCTTTACCGACCTCGCACCTCCAGAACTAATATGTACAACCATCTTTTACAACCTCGGTCAAAGCCTCGTAGGAAGATTGTCAAATTTGAATTAATAGCAACCTTTATATCGCGTCGAAAATCACGCTTTCGCAATCGATCCATGGATCGCGGTGAAACGCGTCCATTAGCGATGGATCACGAAAAACGAAAACAATACAGCTTCCAAATTCAATTAAGTTCGTTATCAGATCGGATCGTATCTTGCGAGATAATCAATAGGTTTTCTTTGTCGACGGCTCGCTTGTTGGTCAATAATGATCGGATCGATCAAAGTGAGTGTATCAAATAAAAAAATTATCGAAGAAAGAGAAAAGTTGTTTTCAATTATAACATCAACGAAATCATCAACTCAATATTAAGATATTATCTTTGCGGATTTATAAAGTAAGCCTACATTTATAAAGGCAAAATCTTCCGCCGAAAAAACAACATACAATTCAAATTCAATTAAGACACGAATCTCGCCAGATAACATCGAACCCTCCGCGTCTATTAGCCAACAGTATCATTCGCTTGCGCTTTCATAACGCTTGATCTTATCGCACGACCGTTCGAGGCGCCCGGCTCCAAACGACCCTATTCCGTATCGGATTACGGTGTGCATGCGGATACGGGTCGAGAGCCGTCTCAAGGCAGACTGCGAATGGAAATCGGATTTGTGGACAGAGCTTCTCAATGACTGGTTTACACGTTTGACTCTCGCTTTCGTTATACCGATATTCGCAAACCGGCTTCGAAATCAGAAATATTTCCGATTGGAATTCATCTAATAATAGTATGATATAATTTTATATAAAATATTGATTGAATTTGATGATTTTTTAAAAAATAAATTATGAATGATGAAATGTAATCTTAAATGGTTATTTTTGATTGACCATACTAATTGTAAGTTATATACAGCAAAAGCGATATAGAATAAAATGAGGAAACATAACTTACAATTAGAACCTTTATCTTATTCAGTTTTTTCTTCAGATATTGCACCATCTGATTACTATTTATGCCAATCGTTGGAACATAATTATATGAAATAAAAATTATAACAAACTTCAAGATATTAATAGTGACTTTTTTAGAGAAAAATCAATTTATTTATTTTTTAAAAAGGTGTCGAAAAATGGTATGATAGTATTTTGTTGATTAAATGTATCTTTTTTTGAAATAAAATACTTTTTCTGCAACCAAAAAAAAATTGATTGCTTTCCGGTCCCCCCAATGTCAGAAAACTTTTCGTTTAAATTCCAAAAAATCATTTATTTATTTTAAATAATAATTTTAAATTTATTTGAGAAAATATAGGTATCTTACTTTTTTTTGAAGCATTATTTTATATATTCCTGTAATAATTAAATCATAATATGTTTTTAGTTTTATGTGGATTATCGAATTTTTAGTTCTGGCCCATTGTGCTAAAATTTTGCACATAACTAAATAGTTGAATTAATGTTTAAAAAAAATCAAATTGTCTAAAAAAGAAAAATCATTATTTTTTTATTCATTTGAATGTCAAAAAAATTGTTTTCATACAATTTTGATAACGGTTTAATTCATTATCATTTTCCTATCGTTTTCGAAAGGTCCAATTATCAAAACTGAAAACACTCATCAAATTAAAAAAAGGAAACTACATATACATATAAAAAAACACAACATAACGAATCTAAACGCATAAAAAAACCAGCATAAATCAAGGGATGACAGTAAAACACCTTTCGCGCGACCTTCGCGGTTTGCGATCATACATTTTCAAACGCGGAAACGAGCGCGCTCAACAATCACCATCCAAGCACCGAAACGGACGCGATCCTCAACAATCAACAATTGATATCCGATTTATATCCCCGTCAGGTCCAAATATCGGTCCACGTATCGAGACGCGAGATTCGGCCCGAGGCGTCGTTCGGTTTTGACCTTATAGCGGCCGCGCGCTCGCCAAAGGTCTAGGCGATGTCGTTTGTATGGTGTTGTGTGTGTATGATGGTGTTATCGCCGGAAAGAAAATGTTTCCGCCGCCGTCGGTGCTTGAAAGGTTAACGATGATGTGTGGCGTTGCGTTGTGGGAGCGGCTTGGGGATTGAGGAAAAGTTGAGGTTGGGTTTTCTTTTGAGATGCGTCGAGGTTTTCTTTATGTGAGTCACAAGATTATCAATGATTGTAACTTTTATTGAGATGGGTAACGGTTGTTTTGAATACAGGTAATGAAATTATACGGAAAAACGTTCGTATTGATGAAATCATTTATTTGCATCGTTAAGATACAAAACTTAGAATTTCCGCATTAATATAAAATTGTATATGAATATTATTTTAATTTATAAGTTATGGTATGGTTAGTATATACGAAAATATGTAGTTTTGAGATGAGTCACTGATTTGCATTAAGCGTGACGAATTTATGTATATAAACAGATTTTATGCATAATAAAGTAGGACAAACTTTTGGTTTCGTTGGACATTTGGCGAAAATTAATAGTTCATATTTGCGCGTGAAATTATCCGAGGTGTCCTTAATCCACTTTTATAAAGGCGCACCATTGTAACAATCAATCATACACTGGACAAAGAAAAACAAATATTTACCTAAATGTCAATTACGTACACGGCTAAAATTTGTCAGAGAATAAACCAAACACACAACATGCCAAGTTGCGCAATACAAAAATAAACTCTATCGAGACGATATCATACACGAAAACATAACATCGTTTATATGATTTATCGATGACAAAATTTGCTTATTGAGAAAACATTTTTTCGAATAAATAAATTTTCAAAGCAAACCACTCAAAATTCGACAAGTAAGCACTACATAAATTTTCCTCACTCCGGGAAATATTCGGGTCGATACCGCGAAGTTTCCCATACAACAATAGTTTTAGTACAGCATGCACATAATTTGCGGATAACGTAAGGCCGACCAGATAAGAAAGAAGAATAGGTTCTTCGACCGGTGGGGGTATTAATTACAAAATCCACCCGATCCGATCGGAAACAATTAACCCAAGATAAGAAAAAAGCCCGCAACCAAACACGCAGCGTCTCCGTTACACGAACACAAGAATATCTTCATCTGAAAACCAGCAATAAAAACCGCACTTAACACTAAACAATATGCACATTCACGAGGGGATCAGCGGGTAATAAACGCCTCGTCGATTCACGAGGTGTGCTGTTGTTTTAATGACACTTAACGATATCGCATTCGTGTCGTCGAATACGTGCAATCTTCTAAGGTCCTTGAGCAACAAAATGAAAATACGTCCATAAATTTTGCTACAGAAGAATCACGCACGGAGGATGCCGTGTGACAGCGTAATTTAGCGCCACTCTCCATGATGCACCCATAGAGAACAAGAAACGCGGCATTATTAATTATTAATTCATGCAGAAAAGGCTGCGAATCTGCTTCACAATCAAAAGTCGGCAATTAATCGGGCAAAAAGTGCGCTCAAGGATGCGCCTTCGCGTTTCTTGGTCCTGAATCACAAAATGCATGATGTGTCGTAAAAAATATTGGCGTGGATTGATTTGAGACCTTGTCAGCGGCTCAGTGGCGATCTATATACGAAAGGTTAAAAACTGTTGTAGATTTTTGAAGCGAAAGTTGTGCCCTTCGTTGAATCGTACAAAATACTTGTAAAAGTATTATACATGTTTTTTTTCCGTCGATTTATTTTATTTTCGATGTTGTTCACTCAAAAAAACACTAAACGATCGCCGATAAATCTGCGGAAAAAGGTAAGAAACACGATTTTCGCACAACGAGTACGGCCACATAAATTTTGCACAGCGGCGAATTTGCGCGTATCCTTGTCGTGTTTTATCCGCGAAATTTCGACAATGGCAATTTATCTATTCGGCTCAAAGTCGGTGAAAAGCGTCGATTTTGAAACATCGTCCGTGATAAGCCCGCGATTCTCACGCCGATTCGACGAATTAGCAAATTCGTGCACCCAGATGAGTTTTGTTCAATTCAATTAATCATTGGATGGAATGTCGTATTTTCAGTACAAAACATCTTATAAATGAAACAATCGGTTGTGTTTTATTATCACGAAAATCTATTACGGCGATGATATAACTCGCGATTACGCTATTGTGCGATAGGACGATGCCTTAAGGACAGACTACCAATTATTTTCAGGTTTTGATTTGTGTCATTATTGTATGATTGCCAGTGCGTGCTTGCAGTTCAAAATCATCATCACACGACCGAGATCATTACTAACTTGAAAACCAATATGTTTTTACATTCGCGGCCGTGTTCAAAGTGAAGCTGTTTTCCGCAAAAAATACTCAGGAATTTTTCTATGACTATTACGTCAATTACACACGAGATTGGAATTACACAGTCATTCGTCTGTGACTTAATCGAAATTCAATCGATCGATTCTTCAGAAGAACCTTGGTGCTCTCTTCAATGCTAGAGAAATCACCGTTCCGCATACATTCGGTGGGAACAAAAAAAACGAGATTCAATCTCTTCCTTGTGTTGAGTGTGATATATTTTTTAACTGAACGATTTTTCGAACCTATGGAATTTGAGTCACGATCCGCTAATTATTTTACGCGGTATTGTCGAGGCCGTACAAAATGTTAATTAGCCGGTTTCAATTCATGATCGAAACTAAACGTCACACGAAACGAATTAATTGTTTTTTACCTTGACTCAAAATTAAGTTCATGAAGCCTGATTTATACAAGGTATACAATACGATTGATTTGTTATAAAAAATATAATTGTACCCTACGTAAAAAAACGATCCATTTTTAGTATATTTTGATGTAAAAAATATTTTTTATAAACACATTAAGTTGTCATTATATTTCTGCCGTATTAGATTTATATTTAGCTATTATCTTCAGGTTATATAACTGTAAATTATTAGTATAATAATAGACTGAGTAAAAAAAAATGATGTATAGTATTAGTATACGTCAATTTGCGGATGTAATTTTAACGCACAGAAGATGTATCCTTGAAGAGTTCGCGAATGAGAAGTAATCAGTAGCCATTTGCCGATCGACATAAACAATAGATGTACGAAAAAAATAAACAGGAAAAATAAAATGAAAAATTAACGAACTGCTGTAGATTAGCACTAGCAAAAAAATATATTGATAAAAAACGGCGATGTTACATTCGGTAGAGTTTGACTTTCGAAGATCCGGGATGGAAAATCCAAGTTTGTTGCGAACCGCCTCGAGGACCGGTTAAAGTATTCATGTTAATGTTGAAAAATTTTGCGCAAACATCTTATAGGTTCATTGCCGATTCGGCGGTCGGTTCTTCGGACTCTAACATTGTTTTGGTCGTAAAAAATTAGATTCTGTGTAATTTCATATAAATGTCACGTAATATTTGAATTTATGATTTATCCATCGGCATATCAGTTTCATTGCAAAATATGCTTCGTGGTTGTATATTGAATTATTAAACGGAGTACGTGTGTTCGAAACGACAAAGATTTATCGGCCTAACAATGATATTGTACGTTTGAACATATTTTTTATCGTTTTCCAAATCAATAATGAAAGTTGACATATTGTAAAACTGTATTACATAAAGCGAAAAAAATATGAATAATTTCACTTTTATTATATGGGAAACGAAAAATATATTAACAATATATTCAATTGATACGAAATATCCATAATATGAATTATGGCCAGACCAGTTCGATACGCTTTCAACAATAGTATAATATTTTTTACGAACACATTATTTATGGAATTTGTTCAACGTTCATATACAAATTTGTTATTGAATTTAGTTATAAATAAAGATAGCGCCGCCAGCTTTCGCCCAAATTTATTACGCTTATTGATCGATTTATTGTTTCGCGATAATTCAATACATTATTCAAAACAGCGATGTTTTTTTCACAATCAAGCATATAATCGGTAGATCTACAGATAACACACTCCATACAAAAAATTTAAATATTATTTTTTTTCAAAGAATTATTATTCATATCAAATTTTAAAAAATAACTATAATACTTTTTCAATATGATTAATTAAAAAAATATTATACTTTGAAAAATTCATTAAAAAAAAAAAATTGAAAATTCATCCCTTCAATCGCGCCATCAACTCATCGCTCACCTATGTATATAAAAAGCAGCTTCCACTACCGCGAACAATGGAGAGGCTCTGACGCACTATTTCACACAACACCAAACACTTAAAACACTTAGGATCAATAACAATCGTTGCAACAATACGAGCGATCAGGTGAAGTTGTCGCTGTCCATTGTGGTCGTGTGCGTCCACCGCGGTCAACCGTTCAACACTGGCCGCCGAGCGTTGTGCTGAACCGCGTTGTTCTTGCGGGCAAGGTCGTCGAAGAGTGCTCGGAGGCTTTGACGGTGTTCCGTGTCCGTGACGTCGCCGGATGTCGAGCTTTCGGTATGAGCTTTTCGTGGCGGATCGATTTTTTATGGGTTGGGTTGAATGGGCGAATGTTACGCGCGGTCGTCACCTTCGTCGTGTACGTATGAATCATGTGTTATGGAAGGATTGAATGTTATGTGTTTGTGGATATCGCAAAAGGGGGAAAAATCGAATGGATGATGGTTTGAATGTGTTGATGGATATCGCTAAGGGGGAGAAATCGAATGGATAATGGTATGGGATTGATCGATCGTATTATATGTCGCTCGGTTCTGGGTATTGGTAGAATTCAGTGTGTTTGACAAGGTTGATTGTTGATTTAATTTATGTGTTGATGAATAATGTGGGTTCTATGGATTTGTATATTGGCACGTAAAATGATGAATTGATTTGACAGTTCGATATGAGGAAGGTTAATGTTGAATTGACTTTATGATGAATCTGCGTTCATATGATTGGTGTGTTTATATAAAGATTTAATAAGTTTATACGTATTTTGTAGTAGACAGGAAATATTTATTGAAAAATGTTTTCCTTTGGTTTAGAGGATTTTCCCTTTTTTATTTGATGCGTGTCTTTTAATATCATATTTTTAAATGAATTGAACTTTTAAGGGTTTTATTACTTTTTTTATTTGTGAATAATTTAAAATTCATATCCTCATATTGAGTATGCGAAAAAAATGACAATTTATTATTACATATGCAATTATAGCAGTAAATTTCTGCATTTCTCATCATTTATTTATGAAATAAACTTCATCCGTAAATTATGAAGTTTTTTTTTTATTACAGAATGACTTTATAAAAAACTTCCAAACATAATTTTAGAGAGAGACTGAGATTTCTTTAATATGTAAACGAGTCTTCATAACACTTCTGATCGTCAGATAAAATACTATATTTTACAGTTATCTTGGACTTGATCTATGAATTCATATTCAAAACATCTAATAAAAAACAAAAAGGTACACAATTTTCACTTCAAATATATAATAATTGTATATACAAAAAAATTACACCAACAAAAACACGAATAAATAAAATACAGAATACGTAAAATCAGATCCAACATATCAAAATTTAATGGGCTATTTCGCAAAGGCAACAATTATACACACTTTATTTTATTAGTAATCGTTTTCGCGAAGCAAGTACTCGAGTATCTGCGCAGGCCAATTTGTTTTATGTATTTATGTGCTGAATCGCCATTGCCCAATGAAATATAACATCTCACAGTCTGTAACGAAAAAGCTCTCTCCGCATTGCCACAGTTTTAATTAAATTAAATTTTTATCGCCGTTTAATTTTCGCAATGGGATTTGCGTAAAAGTTCGACGATCGAGACGGACGCGCGCGATTAAAAAACATAATGATTTCGCACAAATGCGAACACTTTTACGAACCGTCCCAATTAAACCAATTATTTATTAACTGTTGAAAAAAACGAAAGTGTGCTCAAACGAGCGCAATAATTAGCGATTAACTTGCACTTCGTCAGAGGACAATTTTCGCTCAATTGTTAATTTTCTGAATTAAATTTTCGTTTGGAGATCACTTGTTTATATATCGCGACTTTCTTTTAGAAACTGGAAGTGAAATGATAAAAATTATAATAGATAATATATAAGAATTCTGAAAGGAAAAATATTGCTGAAATAATCAAATGTAGGTTTTCCGTATCCGAGAAGAGTAAATCGTATTTTATGGTGTTTTTCGAATGTGAATATCAAATCGGCAAGGTTTACTTGATTTATTTTTAAATCGACAATAAAATTTTATCTACCGCAACAATTTACAATCGCTTGAATATCTTATCGGCCTTCACACATCCCTAATAAAATAAAATTAAGTGAATAAAGATGCATTCAAGGCTCGGACGTATGTTAACAATAGAGGGAAAAATCAGCGTGTTATCGTAAACGTTAAGCAATAAAACAACATAACAACAAGAACGTTCACTACAAATTTAACAAAGAATTTCAATGGGTTCATTTAATTTTTACAAATCGCTTAAATATCTTGTTATATAAATGGTCGCTATAAAAATTTGTAAGATAAAATATCAAACAATACGATTATGAAAATATGTACATGATTTTCCTTAGCCGATTCGATTTATTTTAATCGAAAGTTTTCCTCATATGTATTACAATAAAATTTTATGCATACCGAAGTTATAAAATATGTTGTGTTTTTTTTTTTTTTTTCGAGAAAATATATACATACATAAAAAAATTAGTATTGTGAATGGCAACTTGATGCACTTTTGCATGCGAATCTTCAAAGAAATGAACTGTTTTTGATTCGTTCCGACGTTGAATAATGCAACGGATTCGAAATGTCAGTTCGTCGTTTTAAACGATGCAAAATACCCACCGTGGGTGATGATTTGATATGCTGAAGATGATTTAACGGATGCTTTGACTTCTTAGTGTACGTGCGTCGCTCACTTTCGAGATTGGAAGTGTTAAATTGCGCGTTTCGCAACCTTTTCAGTTCGATCCGTTTGCGGAATATAACGTCATGTGTGGTAAAAAATAATCGTGACGGTTGATTTAAGCTCTACAGATAATCCCGAGGTGTTAGAAAACCCGGAATTTGGTGGAAGGTCGTGAATTTTCGTAATAAATTCGAGCGTGGAATATTTATTGGGCTTATTCGCAAAAGAGCAAAAAACGACATTGGATCCATAATGACTATTACACGATCAATTCGCAAAGATTCATTCCAGTTTGTGATTGTACAAATTTAAGGGATTTTTCAAGGTGAAGCAATCAAGTTGAATTGCTGAAATAATTAAGTCGTTAAAATTTTATGGTTGATTCCAATTGAAATATTCTGAACTTATAGATTGACATTAAAGAAGGTAATTATCGTGTTTTCATTTTTAAGATATTTTTTTGTCAACAAGGTTATAATTGGCTTTCATATAGATCAGGGTTCATGTTAATGGGTGCTATCTAGAAATCGAACGCGTAGTTGGCGACCTCAAGCGCAGTTTTATGAAAGAAATTAATTGAATTTTATAAAGACGAGAGCGTATGCAAATCTCTATAGCATCGTCTGCTCTATTCGAATAAATTGGCTTTATTATCATTGTAAGTTATTATATCTGTTTATACAAATATATGCAAATATGTAAAGAATATGATAGTTGGCTTATTAGTATGATAAATCAATGTTAACCTTACTCTAGAGAGTACTGTTATAAATTTTGTATTTTGTGCTCGTTCATTACAAAAAGGATATGTATGTTATTCTTGTGAATATCTAATTGTTTTATTTACCCTTGGAAAGTTTCGGAATCATTATTTTATTTCATTAATATCATTTCCGTATTTGATTTATATAGGGAAATCTCGATTAATTGGATATTAATGATAACAGAAATATTGATTTTAACTAGCGTTGAGTTGAAATAGGAAGTTATTATCGATTTTATGAAAAAGCATTCAACTTTGTATATGAATAGAATGACCGAAAAACTAATTATATTTGTATTTATTCTCGAACAAAATTGAAATAATGTGTTAAAACGACGCTTTGAATAATGTTTGTATTCGTGTAAGGATATCCTTGAATTTCGGAAAAATTTTCTAGGAAAATATGTGACAAATTGTCTTTCTTTAAAGATAACCTCGTGTGTGTTCATTATAGTTACGAAATCGGTCAGTGTACTCACTTCTCAGCTATGAAATTTCGACATTGAAGTTGATAAAGAACTCTTGTCATACCAAAACAACATCTTTCACTTTCTCAACTAACAATAAGTGCATCGAATTTTCAGTACTGATCATTTCACAGTTGACACTAGAGCGTAAAAAATATGAAAATTTGCACATAATAATTGAAAATAAAACACCACAGTTTTCTCTTTATTTCACACAATTTCTCGGTTATCATAAACACATATCGTGACTACAGTCACGTTTTCACACACTTTAACAACGTGTTGATTTTTCGTTATCGGTTAATATTAAATTTAGTTTTGGCCGCTTTGTTATCAGATAACATTTAAATGCGACCTCGTGAGATTTTCGATTCTTCCGGTGAATTGAAATAAAAGAATAGCTGGAAAACCGTTGTTCAATCAACGTCCAAGAAAGAACAATCGACGAGACTCGGTCAACCTTCGGTATTAATAATAAATGACAGACGAAGGGGATCTGATAAAATGTAACAGCTGAAAACAACACATCGATTGTTTGCAGTGATCGATCGATAATGAGGAAAAAAAATTCAATGAAGGTACAGGGATGGTGTTTCAAAATTGAAAGAATGTAACCGTAAAATAAATTCAATTTTATCAGCACTTAATCTATTGCATATAAAGCATTGAGTCGTCAAAAAAAAAAAAAAAAAACGAAGATTGATATATAAGTTAGCCATAAAGAGAAGTTCATACTGATAGTTGCTCTTATAAATCAGTCAAGACTAAGAGCCCATCGAGATGTCTACCTATTTCGTCAGCACGGATTTGTACAGTTGAATGACAGACAAATTTCACTTTGGAAAAGGTTGTTGACACAACCTTCAAGATCATGTGCACGACCTTACGACCACGTAACTCGATGTGAGAATCCCCACTTAATTTTTAGTTAATCAGAATATGAACCACATACAAAAACGCCTTTGCGAAATCGATTCTGATTAATTGAACACCAGAGGACAAGGCTGCGGACAACATTGACCAAATGAATAACTTTGGAGAAATCTATGTATGAGGGAAAAAAACGCATATTTTATGCAGTACATACTCCAATTTGATACGGTGAAGGTCGATCAATAATGGTAAGGTCGCAGCTGACAAACCAGTTTATTGAAGCAATAATAAGCTACCGGTGCTTTTTCGAGGAACAAGCTGCGACAATCCGAGGAATGTGAACATTTCTCGCCTTAACGGAGTCAATATTTGCATATTCATACTGTAGATTAAACGATCCATTTACTATATACATAAGTAGTTGCACTGTTTACTATTTATTGTTAGTAATATTTGAATATTGATTATTCGTTACAATTTTAAACGATCAATGTAAAACAGGTCAAAACACATTTCCGGAAAATTCTCATTATAAATGAAGGCCAACAGGCGCTTAGCATTGCCGTAATATCGATCATTTATCAATATGGAATTGAAAAAAGACCTAACGAAGGCCAATAAACAATTTCGGATAAATAACCTTAATTTTAATTACCTTCTAATCATAAGTGAACGATTCGAATTACATGCAATTGGTATTAGATGCGTACTTTACTACGGTATTTTGACATTGGTTCGAGTGCGGTTTGCGAAATTTTGACATAACGTTTTTCGCGACGTAACCACGGTCACACAACCTCCAGACGTAATTAGTGTCGTTGAACTTCATTGACGATTTAATGCTCGAACATGTGTCATACGAGCCAACAAGGACCGATCGCTTATTGAAAATCTGCACGCGAAATTCGGTGTTTGCAAATATCAGCAGTTCGTGGAAATTTGTCTTCGAACGTGCATTGTTTAAATTTTGATTTTTTTCCAAACGATTTTGATGTGTTTGTATAATTTTTTCATGTATTCATTATCGTGGTATGCGCCTTGGGTGCAGCTACGGATAATTTGCAATGATTATATAGTGGAAAGTTTCATGCTTACACTTTCGTTGGAGTCTTTTAAGGTTTCATGTTTACATGTTCGTTGAAGTCTTTTAATACAAAAAATTATATATTTTTACACATCATTTATTTAAATTATAAGTTGTCATTGAAGTCTATAAATAAAATAAAATATTAATATTAATAATTCATAAAAAAATATACATAATAATAAATTTATATTTTTATCCATATATTACAATATTTTATTAAAACGACTCTTACATCACAAACATTATCATAATGAATCATGTACATTTTTCACGCGTGACATTCCAAACGTATTCACTTCATTAAAAATCTATACATATTTACATTACATACAATAAATCTTTCGCAATCGAGACAATTTCCATCCGCGAACTGCTTCCGTTTCACGACAGCCAAACACCCACAAGAGCCATTTCGAATCCCACGCTCCGATTGAGGCTTTCGAATCGCAAGTCTACCACGCCCCTCGGCCAGAGTTTATTTTAGCTCTCGAAGGCTTTTTGGCGAAGTCGGTGAACCTGTCAATGTCGACTCGTATGACTTTTTGATTGTCATGTTTGTGTTTCCCGTTTCAGGGTTGACTTTGGTCGTATGTGTGTGAAGGCTTAGAAATTCGAATGGAGGCTACGTGTGAAAATTTTCCGATTTACTACTTGTACGGATCGATAATGCAAATGATGCAATCGACAGTCGTTTAATTGAAATTTAAATATATTGATTTTAGTGGTAATTGTTTATTCTGTTAAGGTTTGGAAGTTTAAGGTTATGCGTGTTTTTTTTTATTATAATGCAAATTTTGTGAATGATTTAATTTTTAATCAATTTTTTAATTTTTAATTATAATTTAAAATTTTCATTCGTTTTTTTAATAGTTAAACATACTGAAGGAATTTCTCGCAGGGGAGTTGTTAACCTCGAAAATATCTCGAGTATTTTCAAGAGTTTAAATGTGGCAGTAAACAAGGTCTGTTCTTTGTTATATTTCGTTGAACTTAAAGTAAAGTTGAAGTAAAAAGAACCATTAAAAAAACAAGCACAATTTGAACGTTATTGTGCCCTTCGAATAAGAAAATTACGAACCTTTACAAATTATGCATGCATTTTTTCCACAGAAAGAAAATCAGTAATTAATACTGTGACCACTCTGTCCCTTCGAGTATAACATAATTTTACATAAAAAGCCACGTAACGACTTTTTGAATACCTATAATTAAGCTGACCTCGTACAAAAAGAAGACGTTGCGAACGCATACCTATGAATATCCATAATTCATTCGACAAGACACAGAAAAAAAACAAAAGGCTAATGAAAATTATAAGTTACACCGGCACTTAAATGTATAGAAAACGATTCTTATGCGATATCGAACCACAGGTTGTCTCCAGCTCATATTTGTATAATCTTTGTTTATAATAGTCACTCAGGTGAGGTCAAGCGACCTCTAGAAATGTTCCTCCTCCATAAATGTCCATCCGAATCCTTGACATAAAGGTCTGCACGTCCACGGGAGCCGTCCAAATTGAGACAATAGGTACAACCTTCGAATGATCATAAATCTATCGCATTAAAATGTCGTCGTATAATTCCACAGCTTGTTCGAATTAATTTGCTTGTTCCTGCGGTCGTTGTGTAAACATGATAAGTGTAAAATGTAGCGGCATCGATGCTTGTTTTGTTTTTAATGCTTTAATTGATTTGGATCGTAATTGCATGATATTACGGGGCAATGAATAATAATTTTTGAGAAATGATAATTTTATTAGAAATTGCGAGAATCGTTGAAATGAAAATGTAGAAACCATTTATCATGTCGTATAAAAGTGATTTTAACGTCAACTTTCTCGTGTAATTGGATAAAAATGTTACTTTTTATACTACATTTTTATTTTCAATAAGACTTCCGGATTACGCAATACTAGGAATACTTGAAATCGAAATTATCTTATTAATTCAGGAAAGTGCCCATAAAAAATGTGAAATTTTCATCAATTATTATATCACGATCAATACACATTTCCATTTATATTGCATTTTCAGATACGATCAAAATTACAAATAACAATAAATATTATGCGAGTGGTTTGTGCGAAATGCTATTCAATTTTTATGAATATTCGTGATTCAACAAAAATCGAATACGAACAAACCCCGTTAATAACAACCATGTCATAATTTTGTGGGAAAAAACAAATAATAGACGTGAAACAAAAATATTTCACGAACCGTACATAATCACCGATTTGTCACGAATTTGATTCGAAACGCGATAATTTTCCATTGAGCAATCCCCCCTAAGTAAAACACACACGTGGCAAAATCACATATCATTACGTTCGAAACCCGATTATTAGCAACACTCGTTTAAAGGTATAGAAAAACTCAGGATTAATACGGCACGCATTCGAATTAGTGTTTTTCCATGTTTTCCGACTATCGATCGTTCGAGCACGTATGTAAATCTAGCCCAAGGCACCACAAATCTAGAAATCATCTTTGCAGAAGACATTAATGGGTATTTGTCATTAGTGTAGTGTGCAATTTAACCAGACATAATTGCGATGGCGTGCATTCAATCAAGTTATACAAAGTCAATTGTCGAATTTGAGCTCGGATCGGCCTTGTCTATGAAAATCTATTTAAAGATTTAGTACCTAAATAAAATCAATTTTGAGGAATTTCGTGATTTTTTTTGTTATAGTTTTCAGATGAATTATGTTGTTATTTTGTACCAAAAGTTCCCTTTGATAGAAATTACCTTGATGTTTGTTTTAAATTGCATTTAATTGTATCGTTATTTTCCTAGTAATGAGTAAATGTCGAATTAGAATTCGTGACTTGGAACTTACTTTGGATTTCGTTACGCCGTTCATCCATTTGGCATAAATTGTGAATTAATTATATCTAGTTGATTAAGTAAAGATGACCTTTACAAAATACTTGAAATTACCGTCAAAAATATTATTTCTCAATTTATAATATAAATATAAATTAATGATTGTTGATTTTATTATTGCAATATCAGTAATAAATCAAATCTTTGATTAAGCAACTTTAACTATTTTATAAATACGCTTAATTAAGTTACTTAATTTCTTTTCTGGTTTTTAATTTACAATTAAATGAAACCATGACCGTAAAGTTAATCCGAAAACGAGCCGCTTGAGAAACGCCTGAATAATTTGCAACGATAATTCAATGTGCGATCAACAGATGGCGAATGTTTCTGCAAATTATTTATTTATACAATTATTTTTTTATCATACATTCTAAATCTTTCTACAAATTTTAAAGTTTTAATAAAACATCAAAATCAAAAATATAAAATTTACCTTAATTGTAGATTGATCGATAAAAAAATAAAATACAAAAAAAATCCACAATTAAAACCACTCAACAAAAACACTCATCGATTCAAACAATAGAAACCAATCATCAATTACCCGCATATTCACAATAAATCAATCAATTAAACAACACAACACAATACTGATAAGCTGGCACGGAACACCGTTGCACAACCACGACCCGAATCCGCAGGAAAAACTTTCATGAAAACGTCAATTGGCAAGCGTCACAACGCGATCATCTCCTTCGTCATAGCGGCCTTCGTCATCAGGAAAGATATTGCTCACCACACGAGAAGCATCGAAACCGAGTAGTGTCATCTTCGACAGTTGCATGGTCAAGATTGATGTGCTCCAACGGGCGTCCGCCATCATTCACGGTTGGCCAATGTTGGGTTGTCTTTGCGTTGATGCATTGTTTTGTCAACGGTGAGCGAAATTGAGCCGCATTCGATAGTGATGTATGTATGTATGTATATAGGATAGGGTAACCAATTTATGGAAAATGTATCGAATAATGAAATATTTGATACATAACAGAACGTATTAGATTTGATAAGCAATTGTCAATAAAAACATGTGAAAGGAAAATTTTGAAAATATTCAATGTCATATTTGTCAATTACACGGTCAATATTGATGTACTTCGACGGACATCCTTTATTATTATTGAGAAATGCTTTTTGTTTTTCCGTTGATCCATTGTTTTGTCAAGGACGAGGAAAATTTAATCGAATTTGATATTGACGTACTTATATACATATAATTGGGTGATCATTTTATTGTTGAAAATATTTTCATATAAAAAAATATATTGCGGTGACTTTATTGCAATTTTTAACCGGTCGAAGAGTGCGAAAAATTCATGAAATTTAGAACAGTACCAGTTGATAATAATCGCATGATCACCCTAATTATATATTATGGAATCTCGACATGTCTAGTGGCGAATATGAACGTTCGCCGCCACAGATTTATTGCGAATTCGAAATATGTTTTGTAAATTGTGCCGTCGTTGCCGCCGCTGGTTTTGTTTGCATTATAGGAGAGACGGAAGATTTGTTACTTCATTCGCTGCTTTATTCCAATTTTATCCTCTATCTAGCCACTTCGACATATCTTACAAAACGAAGCATTTGCTTTATTCGATGCATATATATAATATTTCATATGCGTACAATGACAGTGGAACTGCGTACAGATTTATATGCGAACCTTAAACGGTTTTCAGGTTTCGCTTGAATATATCATTTATGACTGAATACGATAAATTATCGATTATGTATATTTTCTAAAATTAAGGTTTCATATTTCAACTGCTTAAAATAGCGAGATAAATAAAATAAAGAGACGAAAATCACTTTTGGCTTTTGGATTGAAGGTGACCATATATCCCGTTTTAGCTGGGACAGTCTTATTTTTTCATGCTTTCATTTGTACCGTCGTTTTCGTAAAGTTGCTTGATTTGTTCCATTTTGGCTCCTCCATTGATGAGCATTTTTTGTATTTTATATTTTAAAATGATTTTCGAAAATTGCATTAAAAAAAATTATTTGAAATTGACTAATTTATTTCATACTTCATATTATATTTTAAAAGTTATAAAGTTCTAATCTTTCTCTATAGAAAGTGTCATCTGTGCGACGGCCAAAATTTGATTAAATTTATTTTAAAATCCTCTACTTTTATAAAATTTGTTGAGAATGTGGCCCAATGTGTTCCATTTATGGTACAATATTGGTAATTCATAAAATTTGAATAAAACGAAACACACTCAATACAAAATCGATAACAATCTTAAGGACAACTCATTCGAGTCACGAAAGCAAAAACAGTAGAGAGCGGTTTTATATTTATTGAGGTTGGATGCAACCGGAAACGTTCTCAAGAAGTGCATCTCCGGTGCACTCAAAGCGGATTAAAATCTCAGAATTGCAACACTGGTTCATTGCACAAGTCACTAGGATCTTCGAAATGCATCGTGGAGACGGACGACTGCTACAACCAGGTCATCGGCGATGCAACGATCGCCGCAAAGCCGATCTTCCCTTTCTACGGAAGGTGTGTGGTTGTAATAGATAAATTTGTTGTTCGCAGTACGTGTGAGGAGATTTGGTTCATATAGGCAATAAATTATAATTTATTATAAAGAGTCATCAAAACATCACCATCGATTAAATGTTACTTTGATGTTTATAATTTCGTAGATTTGTATAGACCCAAAACTCTTTTTACGCGGTTCAAAAACAAGAACCGATTATATTTTTTCACTTTAACATGGTGTAAAAAAAATATTATATATTATTATGCCACAAATATTAAGATGCGGAACAAACCAGTATACAATTATAGTTATTAAATGCATATTTACGATATTTTTTGATAATTTCACATGGCGAAATTTTAACACATTACACATTTTTTTAGATGGAAGTTCCATCCAAATATATTGATGGAACCTATCTTCAATTTTTATATGGTAATCATACTTTTTTTTTTAAACAGTAAGTCTCTAGAACGTATCCTCCGTGTAAAAAAAGACTTGTATGTGTGTCTTAAAAAAAATATTATTATTAGTTTGTGAAATTCAAATTTGGGTGTTTATTAATCTATAAGCTCTAATTGTACACTAAAGGTGGATGATCTTTTCCGAGGTCTACTATGAGATAAGTAATTTTTAAAATCATCTAATTTAGCCATGGCTAAACTAAGATCCGCAGGCCATATGTGGCCAAATTGAAGGTTTTGATTAGCTCTTTCGAGGTATAATTTGAAATATAATAAAATATCCTAATATTGAGCTTTTTATATTATATATCAAAACTATAGTATTATTATTGAGTTTTACCATATTTATTGTGCCCTTTCAAAGACATGCTTTATTTTATTTGACTCACCAAGTGATTTCAGTTGGCCATCCCTGATCTAATCATTCATTTTTTTTATCGTATTCTTGAAAACAAAAACCATTTTTCATCACCAATATTAAAAATATCTTTCGATTCCAATTATTATTATTAACCAATGAATCAGAACGATTAGACAATCTGACAACCGTAATATAAACAAAAACAAAAATATTTTATTGAAAAAAAGAATACATATTATTCAATCGACTGAAACAAACAACCGCATTTCCTCTATCGATAGACAAGACCACTTGCTAATATGTGTCGCCCAGATTATAGTTGTGCCGAGTGCATTCACACCCGATGCACATGCGGTTGCATAAATTTCACCGTGACCACAAACGACTATTACATAAACCGATCTCATTTTATCCAGCCGGCCATTATGTCCCGTCGGCGTTTTAGAACTGCAACTATGCGCACATTAAGATGGCGCCGGACGGCCAATTTTCGAGGTGTTGGCATCTCGACCGCGAAAGTCGCAAAAAAATCACTTTGCATACGCAAAATTGCCGGGATTCGTATTGTAATATGATTCGGAACCGCGATGGCGTGAAATTTTTAAAGTGAAAGCGTAAAGATGCTGGGCTCGGGTTGCATTTTGGCGAAAATCGACTTTTCCGGTATGTTTCAAAATGCGCACTTTATTTGCGAATCCGCTGTAATTAATCACGGTTGTTAATTCGCGTGTTTGGAAGCGACATTGCGGTAGACATTTTTTGAAATTATCGTCCGAATTAGGATTGTATAACTCGTTCTCTATTGCGATAATCGCAGCGTAATTACATCGATCGTTTGACAAGCTCCGATGATTATCGAACGGCAATATCCTAGTTTGCTTATTTAAATACGCGGAAAATATCACAATCAGATTGAAATCATCGCAAATAGCTTAATTCGAACGATGAATTCGCACAACGTTAGATTGGATCGTTCACGATCCGACTTGCACAACCCGCTGAAATAACGACTCCAATCGCCCGATTGTCTACATTGTAAAATGTTAGAAGCACGAGCTCTCGGTACTCGCGGCCTTAAGTGAATTAAATTACATCTATTTCGATTCCAAGGAATGCACAGTATTATTTAAGCGCCGCCGGCTAATTTTGAGCGTACGTGTACATACGTGAAAAAATCGCACGGTGAAATTGTTTGGTAATAATGAAAAAAATCGCCTTCGGGTCTGTATTGAATGTGAAATCTCGCGGATCCGACATCGCCGGTGCCAGGAGACTATTTCAATACTTGAAAGAGATTACACTGAAACATGTTAATAGTCGTCGGACTTAGTAGAGAAAAAAATGCCATCGGAAAGCTCGAAGAGTGGCCGCAGGCTCGGCAAAACTGGGCCGCTAATAACCGCGTTATTATATTCAGTTTAATTATCGGTTCACGGGCTGAATCGCTCTCGATTATCAGACTTTTACAACGAGCGCGAAAACAAGAAAAGAGATGGCACTGTTGATGATCTTCGTGTCTTCATCGACACCGAAGAAAGTCGCTGTGCAGCGAAAATGACCGCATAGTCACTTTCGCCCGAACGGATAAGCTCACTTCTATTTATAAGCACTAAGAAACATTGTAAGAAAAGAACGCTTCGATCGGTCTACGAAGGGTGATGATTATCGTGCGATTTTGATAGATTATTGACGGAACAAGCTTCGAAAGTATGTCACCATGATATGCACTGAGCATGAATAAATCAACGATACGGTGTCAGGATCAAAGCAATCGTCTAATAGTCACTTATCCATGAAAACGAAGCACGGTCATAAATATTCACGAACGCATCCATTGAAAATGTTAGTCGTATTAAATGTTATAAGTGATGCAAGTTATTTCACACGTTCATCTCGTTGTACAGATTTATTGCGTTCGGTCGATTAACCTATTATGTTCTGCAAATTTTCAGACTATTATTAGTCATTATGAATCTACAACAAATTTGCTCTTCACACTGATGATTTACTTTCGTTTCGATGGGGCCGATCAACTTTCACTCTTCGATGGAAAACTTTTCGAATCGCATGTTCGTCACGGCGTAAACAAAACATTTGCACAATTCGTATTATTAATAATTTTTTTGCGCGATTATCGCGGTTTCACAAGCGTTCGACAATTACACGAAACATTTTCGATAATGACATCGAAACGCATTTCAATAAATGCCAATTTGGCGTTGATAATGAACGAGTGATGAAAAAATGGCGTTGAAAGAGAGCGGGCGTGAGCATGAGCCGCAAAAAAGGAACAAATTCGAATCACAATTGCGCCAATTTTTGAAATTGACGAAAGTTTCTCATATGATTACCGAAACGGCGGCTGTCGAAAGGCTTGCGTTCAAAAATTGAATAAATCCATTTTGTATCGGAATCGTGTTGTTCGGGAAACGGTTGCACTTTGTTCTTGCAGTGTTGCATTGAGGTTTTCGAGTGTTTGTTTTCTGAATCGGTGTTTAAATTGTCGTTTGCACAACCTTCTTCCGCTTAGTAATCAGTAAAGTCCTTGGATGTGAATGAAGGGTCGAAAGGATTTTTTTTTGTTGGTTGACGTGTTTGATGAAAAATCAATGAAAGCTTACGTGATATTGAACACGGATTTCATTCATTCGATAATGAATAATAAAATAATCATGTATAATAAATAATAATTATCTTGAGTGTATGTCTAATTTATTTCCATGTTTATAAAACGTGACTGTTCTGGAGAAATCTCAATGGTTTAATGCAATCATAGAAGAATATAAATCAATAGATATTTTCTTTCCCTTTGAAGTTATGAACGCGGAAGAGATCTTATCATCATTTGATAGTGCATTTTAGAAATTTTGATTGATTCGTATTAAGAAACAAGTACAGTTTTTCCACTTACATTATTCTATAAATCTACAGTGAATGGTACAACTATATTCAACTGTCACTCATTAAATGATTAAACATTTACGTAGAAAAAATACCTACAATTTTTCAACAACACAAAAAAATCATTTGTAATATCCGAAAAATGTTCATTAAAAAAATTCATTTAATTCTTTCGTACGCAATTCTTCTTAAATATTCCCATAATTAAAAATTTCACGCAATACGGCACATCTAAAAAAAAAATAACCACGAAACAAAATCAGCAAAAAGCCATCACTACACATACGAAACGAGAAATTTGCATGAAACCGTCGCACCGGCGCCAGAGCCGTGCAAAAAAACGAAAGTTCGAACGCGAAAAGTGAAAAATCGTCAACGTCACAATATTAACATTGTCTTTTATACACATTGCGAAACGTTTAAAGTTGTTATGATGTTCGCGAGAAATGCGATACGTGCGTCTCGGTATGCTTTCGCGAAGTCAACGGAATTCGGGTCAAGTTTACATACGATTCATATACATACGTGCGCAATGGAACGCTATTGTACGAGACAATCGATTACGATCGCTTTCGATGATCGATTTTTTTCGACATCCGATCCAAGAACTTTCTTCTTTCGAAATGACAATGGCTATTGTCGCACGGACTGCCAATTTTTCTGCGCGACGTGAAAAATTGACAATTTTTTTGGCGGCGATTGGATGGTTGTTGAAATATGTTTTGTGGATGGTCTGTGGAAGAGTGTACATTGTAGTAGTTCGAATGTAAATAAGAAATATTATTTTGCGGAAGAATCTTGATCAAACATTGGAAATGTGTAAATATTGACGTTAATTGTAAAAGCGCATTTCGCGAATATGCAAATATTGGACTCGAGTGCGTTTCGTATATTTGAGAAAATGTTTTTGATTTTCATATGTATGCGCTCGTTTGGCAAACATTTGCAAGACAAAATTTTGTCGACAGAACTATCTTGAAAAAGAAACAAATTTCACCTCGTAATATTTCCACGGGTAAAATACAAATAAAGACATTCGTATACGAACGTTGCTCTCTTTATCATCGCGTCGAAAGTTTTGAGCTGAAATTCATTAAACTGTCATACTCGGATTATAAAAAATAATGAGAAATAAGTACTCACCGATGACGTCTTCGTGCACCTGTGTCTCTTTCTTTTCATGTCAGCACCGTATTCTTGAAAACTTTCGTACTTTTATCGGTATTTTCTCTCACCGATCATCATAACAAAACACTGCGATGAACTATAATACTTAAAAACACACTTCGAATCAACGTAGGATCACCGAATCTGAAAACCATAAAACAAATTGATAAGATCGATTAAAGCTTCGGTGCAACAGAAGGATGTTTTTTACTATGTGAAATTTCGAAACGCGAGGACGAAAATGGTCAAGAGTAAACCCACGGTAAGGTCGATTCTTCATTTATGGTGTTATCGTGAAATCCCAAGGTTCCAGTCGTATTGAATATCTATGACAAACGATTTCACGGTTATTTTGGTCCGTCTGTGTTTGCGCAACATCATTTCGATATTGCACAACGATAAAATGTCGCTCATTGAGAAGTCGAGCGAAAAATTCGACTACAGTGGCTGAGGTGCCAAGGAGCTAGAAAAAAGCATTGCGAAACCGTGTTTGATCTTTTTAACAATGATTCGAGGCTTTTAAATTTCGATATTTCCATATTAAAATATATTCACACATAATTTGAATATAATATAATAGAAAGAAGCGTATTCAATCTAAATACAATGAAATTTATCAGTCTTCATAAGATGATTATAAAAAAAGCAAATATTTTGGAATATATTGTATTATAATAAGCCTTATATAAGAACTAGGGATGTCATTACCAGTAAATGACCCAAATAACAGTTCGGTAATTTGCCGGTAAATTTTCAATATTTATGGGTAAATGAAAATATTTTTTTTGTGTTTCGAATATTTTTGAAAAGTGTTGTTTTTTTAGAAAATATTTTGGAAAAGTCGGTCTTTGTAAGTGTACGGTTTTTTTGGGAAAGTATTTTTGGTTTTACGGTTTATGCGGTATTTCTCGGTTTTTATTTAAAATAAAATTTACCAGTAAATGAGATATTCGGTAAATTTGACATCCCTAATAAGAACGTACCAAAAATACAAATCTATGATGACTTTACCTATTTCGCAAATTATCATAGAATTTCCCAACGAAATCGAATCATTGATAAAACCCACATTAGTCACACGAGACCCCACTAATAGAATACTAAAAAATCGAAATCTCCAAGCAATTATGCAACACAAAACGTCGGATAGCAGCGCATCAATCGTCCGTATTTAACTTTGTGGTATTTTCACAAGGTTTTGAGGCCAATCAGCGCGGACTTGTACGCCCGTTGTTCGGGTCGCCGATAAATCGTTTCCCAATCGATCATAATCAACGCTCGATCGGCAATCATCGTCGGACATAATCGCCGTTTCTCAATAGTCAGCGTGGTTTTTTTCATCCACATCTCCCCCGCATTCTTCTCGTTCTATTCTTTTCGGTCGACAACGCGACAACAATGGCGCGGCGTCGAATTAAAACCGCGCGCCAAATGCCGGCCGTAAAACTCGAAACGACAATGGTCAATCAGACGTGATAATAAACATAAAATTATTGATATTCGATGCGAAAGGGTACGTTCAAATATCGCCGGTTTGGTCGGTTGTTTATCGTTGTTTTTTATTCAGAGGTTTTCGTTGGAAAGTCGGAGAGGTCGCCCGTTTCGGTCGAGGTTCTTTATGTCGCGGTATAAATTTGTTAAATAAACCGTTTGTGAATTGTCTGGTTTATTTTTTAGCTTTTTAGGCGGATGGAATTTGCACAGTCGCCGCCGCTAATTCGGAATAAATTGCGGAAATGTATTTGTTCGGTCGCATTAACTTGTCGTTATAGTACGCTTCAATAAAAGAGTAAACGAATAGAAAATTATATACTCGATTATACTTCTTTATAAAATTTGGCTACATTGATACTTTCACTGGACGACATTTTGAAATTGTTACATGGAACTATGGTTTATCTAATAATAATGCTATTATATTTGAAGTAAAACTTATTTCCCGGCACTAGTTCATAATGGTATATTAAAAAATATGCGACGAAACAAATTTTCATCTTTTTTGATAATTTTTTTATCACTTCATAAGATATAATATATAAACTAAATAAATATGTATTAATTTATCTTGATTGTTTCCATATTGAAAAAAACGAAACCGTTATATTATACTAGATTCTATTAATTCGTTATGCAAAATAAAATTTGTCAACATTATTCGAACAAATGTGTGTTTAGATCTGACTGAGATTTGCACACCGGCATACACACGTTCTGTTGATAAACGACCGCTCGTTAAATGTGCGATTCAATTTAATACGACAATCGCGAATTTTAAACACGATTCATCATCGGCGAATTTAATTTCTCAACGGCGATTGAGAAATTCGTAATATTTATTCACGGGGAAAATTCGATATTTTTTCAACACTGAGAAGAGAAGCTTGCGAAGCTTGTCGACTTAATCTCGAGCTTTAAAAGGTTAACGGGTACGGAGCCGTTGACAATAATTTATGTTTATTCAAAATTATAATTACGAAGTGCGTTGTTGTCGAGTGCCAAAAACGCAATAATGCTATAATTAAACGGCCCGACAATGGACTGAAGCTCGTTGCACAACTTGCGAAATCTTGTATTGTTTCCATCGAGAATTATTCGTGACGGAGATGATCCATATAGATTTTGGATGATGATTAATGATTTTGTTGAACGCCCAAAATCGACGCTTTTGAACGATCTTAACTTTCTCCGTTGATGATGTATTAAATTAAAATCGCGTTATTGCCCGTGTTAAAACTTTTATAGCTAAACTCGTTTAAAAATCGTCAAATTTTAACGATTTTTTTATTTAAATAAGTCATTAGAATATATAAAGTCAGCGCTTCTCAATTGTAAACAATTTATATAAAGATTTGGTTTGTTAAACGAGGTATGATATAATTATCTGGTGGATGTGACTGAATTTTTTGTCGGAAAAATATAACTTTGTAAGGGATAGTTTTGAAAAAATTACCCAGATCTTTAAAAATTAAATTTGTCCATGAATGCGCATATCTTTGACTTTAAACCATTTGAAATTTAGTGGATGATATAATATTTAATATTCAAACTCGTCAAGAGTTTTCTTTTCCACATAAATGCGTACTGGGCATGTTCGATGATAAAAAAATGTCCAAGCTTCCGGCAAATTTTGGACATTGTAAGTATTATATTTAAATTTTTTTTAAACATCGAAAAGCTTTATGCTATAATAAATCACATTGATTTTTTATAATGATACTAAAAATATCATACACAAACAAACCAAAATTAATGTAAATATCGATAATGAAACAATCTCCGATCGATCATCGCTGCGATTGCACACGGCCCACGTTCAGGAAGCGCAATTTCTCGCGCGCATTTTCTACTTAATTGCAAATATCCAAATATGGCGAACGAGTTTTGTGCACAAGGCAAAATCGACGACCCGTCTTGTTTAATTATGAAAATTCGTTTCGTCGTCGACATGACAAATCGGCGAATCTGTTAGATCTCTCCGCCGAAAATACGGAAATCTACATGCGTTCATCTTTATGACTTAACCATCGAACAGGCGATATTCGACGACGTTGCGTATTAAAATTTGTTTGCACGAAAACTCGTCGATTTTCGCCACTTGAAAAATGTATACACGAGTGTAATCCTCTCACGTATTTATTACATCCCACAATTGCGAAAGTGAGCACAAGCGAGATTCTGAGAATGGAGAAAAAATGTATGTAGAAAAAGCCGTTGCAAGGGAATTTTATCATAACATTGTATACTTCTGACGCGCTGGTGCGATCATGAAAATTTTACCGCTATTATTTTATTTTTGACCCAAATAAAGAAATGGTATTTTATCATTATAGTTTTAAAGGATAATTATACCATATTAATAATTCGTGAATGTATTGAAACGTGCAATATGAAGCCTATTAAATTTTTCATTGGTGATATCAAGTCATAAAAGAGAAAATTTTGAAAGTTTATTTTTTTTTCCAGAATTAATAAGTTTCTAAATCAATCAACAATTCGGTTGACAGTGATAATTTATATCGAAAATGTATTTAAAAAAAACTCAACAATCAACACTATTCAATATCCCATTTTCCAACACATTTAAACGCCATCACGAACGAGCACATCAACAGAACTCATCTTTCACGATCGAACGAGACAATTACCAGTTTAGACACCGTTTTGAAACGCCTTTCGATTAATAATCGATCGTGTTGCGATTGCTAGTTGCTTCTGCTCAATACATTTGAGATGTGACACATGCAGTCGGTGCATTTGCGCATCCGATTTCGCAATCGAATTCTGCAACATTCGCGATCCGTCTCTCTAAAGACGAGTTAATTGTTCGCTATCGGTTTTTAGATTCGAAGGTATTTCTTTGAATGTTTGTAAGGAGTATTTCGAACGTTAAAGGTATCCCTTTTGTTTTAAAACATTTTAGAAATATCGTCGCGGATTCTCAGACTAAATTAGTCATTGGATAATCATCACTCAAAGTCAAAGTACACGAGTCTATATTTTATTATAGTATTGAATGACATTTGTATGCTATCTTGGCACTTTCAAAGAGGTCGTCCCATCGATGCGAAGTCACATCGTGAATATTAAAAATCGACATACTGATGAAGTTAGAAATACAAACGAGCGGCAAAGGCAAGAAAGAACAAACACGCTGTAATCTTCCAGATCGACAATTTTCGAAATGTTCGAAAAATTCGTGCAGAAAATTGAGTTTTTCTAGCAAGCTGAAATCCGCGTATATCGTAACGCACGTGCTATTTGTTTATCGTTCCAAATGTTAACTCATGTACGTCGGTGCCCGTTCAAGATTTCGTCCAAAATTAGGTTGAAAATGGCAAAAAAAACCCAATGATAATTCGCACATAAAAAGCAACAGTGCATTGCCAAATATGTAGCTTTTCTAAACGTTTTGAAAAACGTATTCAAAACTGAAAGTTTGTCTATGAAAATGCGACGTGTTGTGCAACGTTTTTTGGTGGATCTGTGTTATTGAAGAGACGCTCCCTTTGCAATGGAAAGTCGAAACTTTCGTTTTTCATTCATTTGCGTAATCCTCAACGACAAATTGCAATAAATTAAATCTTAATTACGAACTCGCCTTGTAGTTTTATCTGGTTTGAAAATTCAAATTGCGCACGCATACGGCGAATCTTTTTAATTAAACATCGATCAATGTAACCGAGGAGGAGTTTCAAAATTAACATACATACAAACGCTTTTAATAAATATCACGAAAATAAATTGAAAAAAACCTGCACGGGATTGTTTGCTCGCCTAGACCGTACCGGACTTCTCAATCGATTCGAATCCATCATGATCAAATGCGTCATTAATATTTTAATATAATTTAATATAGATATACATTATTATATAATGCAGCATAAACGCTGGATTTCCCAAGCGCATACCCAAACTACTGTTGTGAAGTAGAAACGATCTCGAGTTTGTGCAATCGTCGTCTTGTTAGGCGTTTGTGGTCTCGTCATTCAAAAGCAAATTATCAGCTTCGATGACGATGACGTTGGAGAATCGCTGGTCGAGAAAAAACACCAGTAGCTTAATGGTCCGAAATTAAAAAATGATCTCGTAAGTCGCACCGCATGGGGCCGTAGCTCTCATAAGCCGCACCTGGAGCAGAATCGATCGATTTCGTTGCATAATTGAAAAAAAATCTTCATACGCGCACTTAAACTTATCTTTTTTGAATTTTTGTCTCGATTTTTATCTTGGAGCTTAATCTTAATACCGATCAACGAATATGCGCAATCCGAGTCCCGTTAAAACAATAACAACCGTATCCTAATTTTCGTACGCAACAATGCATGTAAAGCGATCTGAATATTCGTAGGGTGTTCGTGACAGAATATTGCAAGCTCTTTCCTTTTATGTTTATAATAAAAAAAATTGCGAAAATGTGAAATATTGAGACACAAGCGCGCTAGAAAACAATGAAATATATTTGACAATGCGCAACAGCCATCTTACCAAACGTATGCGTAAAACTGAGGCGGATTGTTAGCTGTGGCGAAAGATGAAGACTAGAAGCTCCAAACACATTAATTGCCGCAGATGGACGAATCCACAGGAAGCTCGTGAAGATTTTCCATGGAGATTCACCGAGTGATAATCGAAGCGTATCGTTGCTTGGGCGAACGGATAAAAAATGACGATTAATTATGTGCGTCTATGAAAAAGACCGCTCTGAAGCGAAGGCGGCTAGTTCTTCTTTATTGTAAATTAATTGTCGGAGTATGAGCAAACTCGCAATTAAGTGCTAGAGAGGTTAATCTTGAGAAACGACGGTTAAATTAATTAACCATTATGCCGTTTGTAAATAGTACGCGTCCGAGGAAAAATTCGATCCGTTGAACGCAGATAATATCTATGAAAGATATTATTGTAATTAATATTTCAAGGATCCGACCGATTATCATATTAAATTGATATTAAATCCGAATCATATTTTGACGTTTAATAAATATCCAATGAGCGTTTCCATACATTTTCTGCGTTTGATGTATCATTAAATGTTTTAAGTGCATAACTCAATATTACTTTTAAAGTAAAAGCTCTAATCGGCTACAGTAAACATAGTGAATTTAATAAGATGTCGTGTCATCATTTTAATAAGAATTTCCTAATAATATAGCGAGACAAGCAATTTAACACGCCCATCGCACCGCTCACCACATTTAAACGACATTCTCGTTTGCCGAGCCTCTGTTAAAAATAAGAATGCAACGTAACTTGAAGATTCAAATCAACCCACGACGAATTTCACAAATTTGAAAACCTTTTTATTTCAAATACAAAAAAAAACAAACGAAACTTTCTCAAATCGTAATGTCAGTCCTTGTGTTTGATTTGAATAGAAAAGTTACGATTCGAAACGTTTACAAAAGTGAATCTGCGGAGAACAAAATCGCAAAACCGACTTAACACTTGACTCAACAGTATTATTCCACAAGGACGAACAAAACAAAAATCTGGCGATTGTATTTCGATAAAACGCTCCGTGCATAGAATACGGCATTTGTATTGAAACCCATCGAATTTTCAAACGTAGGCTATAAAAATAATTCGCTGATCTTTTTCGAAACGTTCTCAGATCGTCCATTAAATTAATCGTATCTATAACCGAGCCGTTGCGCCATATATGTTTTCGTATCGGACAATAATAATCCATTATTTGGTACAAATCTCGAGATGGCAACGAGCGATAAGTGTTAATTGTAAAAGTGGCGTCATTTCACTGGGGCGTTCCTTTTAATTATAAAAGTGAGTTATTCGCGCCATACAACAACAACAAACAAGTGAGTTATTAATGGTTAGGTAATTGCCTAGTATCTCCAAGCATACATATATCCACACGTAACGAGATTAATTATTGAAAGTAGATTTCGCAACGGATAATGCCGCTTTTTATCGTCGAGCTTTTTAAAAATTCGGGCTTTTCAAAATCCGAAAACTTGAAGTGTGCATTTAATTGTAATCAGCTCGACTAATTACCGTGTCATTTTTCGCATAAATTCGCACGAGAGTTCGTGCGAAATTTCGCAACGAAATATTTTATGTTGCATGGCGGATCAAACAAAATTGATTTTATAATAAAATATATATTTTATTGATAGTGGATCTCGAGGAGTTTAGCGTGCAATAATCTATAAATCATAATAATACACAATGGACGAACGGATTTATTGGGTAATCGTTTAAAATTTATTTTTATTGTTTTAAATCAAAACTGACATTTTGATTCGACGAAAATGAAACGATGATTAATTTTGCAACAGTCGCGATTGTACGCGTCGAAAAGGCGAAAAATTATTATAACAATAACCGATCCGCCTCATCCATATTCAAACCGAATAGATAACCATCTGCGTTCAGCCAACATATCTAACTTATGCAAATATTCTCAAACTTTCTACGTGTCAGGTATATTGTTTATCAGAGAAATTGTAAAAAATCTTAATATGGCAAAGAATGAATTTATGCTCATTTACATATAAAAAATTGATAAGCCATCTTAAATTATGATCATAATAAAAATTAAAATGGTGTCCAAGAATTCAACGTATTTAAATTAAATGGTTATTTCATTTATTATATTTGATTGGTGTATAAAAATTAAAATAATTATGTGTTTTAAAACTGATTTGAATTTTAAATAATTTTATTGGAGAATAATTATTCGATGTCACAAGACGATCAAAGACGCCTGCTTATTTCAAATGGAATAATCTGAACATCCATCTTTAGCAGACACGAAAGTGTTCAAGTAATAGATTTAACCAATATAATTTTTCATTCGCAACATATCAAAATAGGCGAAAGAGGACGCAACTACACACCCTTATTTAGAAAAGTTAAACTCGAACTCATGACATTTATACGCGTACAACTTGTATACGCCTCATCGTTAGATTCGACTAACAACCGAGACGTGCATTATCAAAAGTCACAATCTGCAACAGAGGTACATTATGCAAAACAACTTCCTTGTAATCAATATCATCATAATTGGATTCAATACGATACAATTTAATATTCCAATATTTCTTTTTTAATTATTTAGAATTCATATTAATTATACTAGATTTATTGGCCGCTTATATATCACTTTTCTTCAATGTCTAGTGGGAATTTAAAACAATGGATTTTGAATGCGAAAATTGAGAATTTTGATGCTATACATCTGAACTGACATATAGTCGGTTACCAGTTGGCAAGCAACGATCGTTGCTAACGATTAGCAACAGTTTGGTAACCGAGGCCGATACCGATCTGCGCCAACGAGCCGTAATTAATCGATCATAAAATATGCGATTGTTTATCTTTTCTTCGGCTTAACGCGAAAAAATACGACGCCCGATCAAAGCTGCGAAGATCTAGAAGTGTTATACGATCGATGAAAATCGAGAGAATGAAAAAAAACTTGATCGTACGACCTATTGAGCAACGCCATCCTCTTGTTTGGCGAGTTTAATTGCGCGCACGAGTACGTGCACATTTAATCACTACCGCATACCGTACTGAAGATTCGAAATTGTTGTGATCCGAAAAAAATTGTGTGTATGTACACGTGCTTAGACTTAGACGGGATGACACGCTTTTGAGTTTTTATTCTGTTTTTTTTGCAGTTGTGCAAGCGCTGTCATTAATAAGCCCTTGCGAGCGCCTATTAGGTGTCCGTCATTCAAATTTGAGAAACACTCGAGAGAAAGTATTCGATTCGTTTATTTTAATTTATATGTACACATTTTGTGTACTCATTAAGTTTTTTTTTAATATTAATATTTCAGCCGTTTATGACACGCTTGAACATCTCAAAATCTCAAGTGATTCGAAAAGTCAAGGCGTACATAAATTCAACATTTACAAACGACAATTTTTTCCTTATCGCAAATCCAAAATATACAATCCCATTGACTAATTCAGCGACAATCCATATCGAAAGCAACATCTAACGACAACGACCACCGCGAGAAAAGACCGCGCTCTTTCACTTCTTTTCAATCCTCGGTTATCTCTCGCCTCTTTTGTGCACGTATCTCCGTTTTCAAAACACGACCGGTCAAAAAAGCTACAACGTGGTCATTCTCCGACAATAATGGATACCCAACCAGTTCAACCCATATACGACAGTCTCCCGGAATAGGCCGCGAATATCGGCGGAATAGAAAGTTGCACGGCGATAATATAATGTACGTAGTGTGTTTGAAACGAAAACGATTCGATTCGGATCGGTTTTGCGTACAATTGTGACATGTGCACATACACATGTGCGGTGGAAGAAAACGCGAAGAAAAGCGTTTTCAACCACCTGAGGCGGACGCGGAACACGCAAACACGTTTCGTCGACGTGAGGTGAATACGTGAATATGGCCGGGCGATTTCTAAACTTTTACGATACATCATAAGCGTGGAAATTGTCAAAATGGTGGTTTTGCGCGTGTCGGAGACAGTTTTTTGAGGATGAATGGATGCGGTTTTGGGTTGGCGCTTTGTGATTTGCTGGCGGGTTTAAGGTCTTTTATTATACATTCGATTGGATAATGGAAAATTTTTGATTTATTGAAATTGGTTTTATTAATTTTTATGGAAAATTGATTTAATGAACTAGTTGCTGATTATGAAAATTGATATGTAAACATATGCGTAAATAAAGTTGATACTTTGTGAGATATTCATATTCGAATGAATGATGGAAAATTTTAAATTCATTTTATTTTTATTAAGTACATAGCGATAGTTAAATTAATATTTATGAAAATTAATTCATTTTATCATTTAACTATTATGGAAATAAATATGTAAACATTTAGATAAATTAAATTAATATTTTATATAAGTAATACACAAGAAAATTCATAGTATTAAAAAAATTGACTTTTAAAATTAAAAACTTGATATTCTTTGAAATATTTTATGTGTACGATTCTTAGAAAAATGATTCAACAACTCGTTTTTTTTATTTAGAAGAATTAAAGAAAGCTGATTTAATAAAACTTAGAATACATTACGAAATGAAAATTTTCTACATGTTAATAGTGAATTTTTATTGCATAACTGAAAATATTTTATTTTCATATATTATCATAAACATTTCCTTATTTGACAATACGTAATCTAGAATAGTTTGAGAATCTCGAACGTACGCGAAATTACCATCATAACGGCTCACGTCCACCAGTTAAACAAGCGAATAAAAAGCAAAAGTGATTTTACAACAGTAAAAATATAATGAAAACGACAGTTAAAAAGTTGCCTGCATACACAATCGACACATACCACACATCAAAAACCGAAAACAACGAGATAAATTCAGAGCTTTACGACCAGATAAAGACAACGATCACACCATTTATCGGCAATGCGAATATTCCAACAATCGCAATTGACACGTGCAATTATCGGGCTATGTGAAGCCGGCTTAAACGGCAAATACGTCGGAAACGCGATCAATCAGCCGGCTTTTTAACGGATAACAATCGCGTTAATATAACGATTTCGTTGCATTTTCCAATTGTGCATTGAACCAGTGATCAATGCTCCCCATGACACGATTCGCACGACTCTACAACAAAGTCAGACCGCAGAAACAATCCGCCGAAATTAGTTTTTGCCGGATCGACAAGTGTCGATTTGCAAATTATATCATAGAAAAATGTTTATGGGCGTCTTTAACGTGCGAATTCTGTGGCGGTTTTTCGTACCGAAGTACAAAAAAAGAAGATGATGTTTCAGTACGGAGAAAATGCTGGTTTTCAAATTGAACACGAGGTCCTATGCAAATCAGTCATGCAATTATTCTTACATTATCAGCGTTCGCACAAAAAGAGAGAAACATCCTTTTTTACGATGGATCATAGATTAATGGTGGCGCGGGTTGCATCAATAAATGTCTAGTTTGAATTTTTTTTTCTGCGAATTTGAATCTCATTAAACTCATAACTGAACTATCATAAAGAATATTAATTGATCTGGGTTACGAAATGAAACCGCGTTGTCTTTAATTCTAAATAAAACATTAATCAATGCACGTATTAAGAATTAAGTATTATGGCCATTTGGATTTTTTTATTTGTATGACATTAATAAAGATAAAATATACATGTTTATATGCGAAAAATGTTATGATTTGATAAATTCGAAAATAATACGAAATTACGTTGCAAAATGTTCACATTACATGCGAAATGTCCTCGCATTTTTCCAAATTACTATTGTAAAAACTTTAATGTCTTAAAAAAAATCTTGACATTTACACGTCATTTGAATATCGCACAATTCCGTCCAATTTATTAATGCACTTGTCCGTTTATTGCACATTTATATAAATTGGGCAACGAATACACAACAAATCAATCAATCCGGATTTCAACAACCATCCGAAACGTCGAGAAAATATTCAGCCTAAAATATAACAACAATAAATCAATAAAAAGGTACCGTTTTACAATGGGTTTAACGCTTGTTAAAAATCGACCAGAATATATACGGCGCTCCTTATTGTTTCCACAAGTGGAGTTCATTACGAGCCGAAACGATTGTTTCATTATTCAAATTCTCCGCCGTTTATTCACATAACTATGCGAAATTTTATCGCTAATTCAATACGACAATTAAAAGCTGCACGACCCCGTCTACAATTCTTTGGGAAATACTGTGTCATTACCATCGGAGCCTTCAACTGTCAACCGGTTGCTAAATACAATGCATTTTTAACACACAAACGAGGCGAAAATCGCACTTTTCATTATCGAATTAACACTGTAACGATTTTATAACATCTGAGCGAATGCATCGAGGGAAACTGTTGATTTCTTTTCCGTGTCGCAATATTATAACGTTTCGTATTGTGCCCAGTGTGTACGGTTTTCGGTATCGTGTCGAAATTTATGGTATTCCATTATTTTCTATTATGAACAAAATCAAGTTTAAATCGTGAAAAATAAAACAACGGCCACGTGTCGAAATGTGCGAATGTTGAGTCGTAAATATTGTAAATTAAGCGATTTTCGTGCCATAGTATCAAGCGAATAAATCATATCGTAAGATATGACGCAAATGAAAGAACGCCTCATTACTTTCTAATGTCTCATTGTATACGCATTATAATGCGTAACGAAATTGTTCACGTTCGATTAAAATTTATTAAATCAACGCTTTATAATTTTTTGTGTGAATGGCGCTTTTGAACTGTGTTTGTGTTGCATTATTGGGATTATCGCTTAAGTATAATTTATATGCGTTCTAGCATGTAAATGGTTTTAAAATACATATAATTTGCGATTTGTGAAATTTAGATAAAAACGATATTAATGCTTAACGGAAGTTGCGATGCTAAAAACGTTTATGACATGGTCCATATGATTTGAAAATGTCTTATGGTGTGATTTGCAATCACATTAAAAAATATAGTTTTTTATTATGCGAAAATTATGAATTTTTTACATTTTTATATACGGATAATATTATGAATTCGAATGTTCCATTCAAAATTATTTTAATTTAAAAAAATAATTATGAAAACATGTTCGAAAATTCACATTTAGAATTTGATGGTTATAAATGTAAATTCTATTTATTTTTTTTACTAATATAAATATTTATCATTTCTTTCATTAAAATTTGTACAGAAGAAATATGAAAAGTAGTAGTTCCTATGCGGAATAGCATCTATAATTTTTAAAATTAATAGATCAATTAGTATGCACGACAAATCGAATTGATTATCGTACTCTTACCACATAACGGACCATAGACGACTAGTCATTTCGATTCTCAATTGTTTTCTTTCATCACAACATTTAATACAGATAATTACAGAATTCTTCCACGACTAATATCAGCACATAATTGAGCGATTACAAAATCACGTGATACGTACTTCTCACCAACAATACATAAAAACCCAAATCGACTACCCTCACGAACAATACACAAACAAACCATAGAATCGACCCGATCACAATACACCACAACAACAAAACCCAAAACACTAATCAACCCTCGATTTCTCGACAATCACATACCACTTAACACCCCGGCGGAAGGCCACGGTTCGGACCAACCCTCCGCAACACTTTGACAGTCCACTTGGCCAACACGAGTGAAATCGACACGCGAAATGTTAAAGAGAAGTGGTGGAGCGCGGTCGAAGTGGACGTCGACGCCGTCGAAGCAGCCGGTCCCAACTGAAATAAACACCGGCTGGCGACTCTCTCCAGCCGTTGTCGAAGAGAACAATGGTAAGTGTTGTCCGCGGTGATTGTTGTGGTTGTTGGATGATGGTGATGAGTGATGGAGGAGTTGGTCTTTGTGCGGGCGGTAGGCGGCGATGCGTTCGGGGTTTGGACTGGTTTTGTTGTTGGTAAGTTCAATGTCAATTTTTGATGGAGTTTGTTTAGGTTTTTAGCGTTCGTATGTCAAATATTATATATGGGGAGTTTCCTAATCTTTTCTTGTTGGTTTTTATGAATTTCAATCATATTAAATGTGGTTTTTTTTTTTTATGGAAAAGTAATGTTGTAGTTTGGCCAAACATAGTAAGTTTTATGTTGAATATTAATGGTCATCTTATAAATACTAGTTTGTGAATCATCTTTAGATTCTTATGTTCAAAAAAGTACATAGAGTACGAAGGTGTAAAATAGTGACAATGACACGGAAGGTGATAATGAATGAAAAAATACACGAGTTTTGCAACACTCTGTAAAGAACATAAAATAGATAAACTGCATCATAGTCACAATCCAGTTCTTTATAAAAGCAAAAAAATAAATACCATTTTTTTAAATAATTTCTATACCTTATTAACGAATATTTGACCCAAAAATCTTTAATTTTTAATTCCAAAAATAACATAATGATAAATCTACTCATCTTCACATAGATTTTTTTTAAACGATGTTTATTGACAAAAATTTATGTATTTTAAATTTTGTATCCATCCCATCTTTCAGAAGATAAATTTGCACTCACTTCACGCTCTTCAAGTATTGATCATGTTCGAGATCAACCTTAAATAATTAGTACGGAAATCTCAGACATGACACCGGTGAAAACTCGTTCGCAATTAATCAACCTCGCGTATCCATTACGATAATATTTTGAGCACATCAATAATATTAATAATAAAATCATTATTTTGTAAATTAAAAAAATCTCAACATTTATATACATTCAAAGCGAACGTAGGAAGAGAATTTTCTAGCGTCGCTCCATACAAGCATTGTAGTATTTCCATCAACAAAACGTCAATCACAACCAACGTCCACCCTTCAAAAGACTCCATAAACGCATTGACCCAATCGTGATGCAACAGCACAGCATTTTCCTAGACACCGTGTACTGCGTTGACGTCAACATATACACGTCGAACAGTGGCGGCACATGGCCAGTGCAGGTCTTTCTTCTGGGCTGCTTTCCCTCTCGTTGCACAAGTGAAAGAGAAAGCAGTCAACCAGCTTCCGTCGCAGTCGCACTTCGCTTCCTCTCCCTCGTCAGCACAATAACCCATGGAAGAAACCCATAATTAATTTTACACTCTTAAAGCGTCGATGATTAACGGCGCGAGAAATCAACACGCGCCGCGGTATTCGGGTCGGCCCGAATTCGAATTTTCCGATTTTTGCTCTCGGTCTTTATTGATCGCGCATAGTCACAGTGATGGTGTGTGTATGTGCTTTTTTTGCGTGTCGTATCAAATGTCTTCGAATTAATTCGATGGGATAACGCAAGATGATAATAATAGGCGGTCCGAACAAAAGATCAATCTTCGTCGAAAAAAATGCGTATATGTTTATGATATGAGCATTTCGTAATGCTGTGTACTTTTGGCGCAATAGATTGCGTACTTTGAAATTCGGTGTATTTCATTGTTATAATGAAAATTTATACGATAGCATCTGCTATTGGGAAATTTCGTAAAATCTTCGTTTTTCGATCGTTCGATACTTTTTCGTTCACGAGTGACAACCCTGTATGTGAAAATTTAAGACTGAACAATTTGACACGTTCTGTTGACAACTTAACTTGTCAAAGTAAATGAAAAATACCTTCTTAAACGTATTCATGGTAATTATTGATATTTTTTTTACTTCTTTATTTACATTCTTGTAATTTACAACAAAACACCATCTCCGTGTATAATAAACCTTCACATTTTATATAACATTCTGCGTATATGAAACCATCACAATTCAAACGTGACAAAGATGCGCATTTTATTTATTTTTTTAATGACACCATTTTCAAACGAATATCAATCAAATTGATATACAGACTTTTGTATTTCGAGTGGTTTATGAATATTATGCGTGTAACACACACGGGCACATTCTAGTGCGTCTCGTAACATAATACGGCGTCCGCATTAAAGCGCTCACGGCTCTCGGGTTTTTTCTCTCCATCTCGTGTTTTTTCTCTTCATCTCGATGAAGATGAAAGTTGTGAAAGTGAATTTGGATGCTGTGACCGCGACGTTGTACCCGCCGTATAAATACACACACACATTTTATTTATAAATCACCTCGAAGCGATGTTTCCGAAGAGTGGTCGGGTTTAATTAGCTGCGAGCTTTTATCGCCGCATTAAGACTTATCTGTCTATTAGTTTTAGAAAAGGCTCCGAATGGATGTGTTGTGTTTTTTTTAATACTATTTTAATTTGAGAATGATACGCGTATAATCTGTCTGTGTTTTAACTGTTGAGAGTTTTCTACGCAGCAACCTTTGCCACCGGTTAATTAGCTCATAATTAACCGAGAGAAATTGGCGTGTCGAAAGCGAAACGAATCTTTTAACTCACGACTGTCCATCTTAGAATAAATGTTGCTTAATTTCATTTTCAATAAGGATTTTTTCAATTTTAGTGATTGATTACTTTCTCTGCACGTGTAGGTTGGGATTAAAAAATAACAGGTTTTATATAAATATTTTTTTCTAAAATAAAAAATCCATTATAACTATATACTCAATTAAATTTAATAATATTATTTAAATTTTATTATTATCCATTTTAAAATGCAAATATGTGCACTACAAATGTATTTAGTACAAACAGATATTTTCATTAAAATGCATATAATTCTGAGAAAATATTCATAACCATGACAATTTTATAAAAATGTTAAATGCAACTTACAATTAGTATGCATGTTCGATAATACAGTAATAAATTTTGCAAAAGACAAAAACGTGACCACCTACTAATGGACTTCAGGGCACAAAAACAACAGGTCAGAAAATAACTTGCACCATCGAAAATAAGAGGATTACCGAAAGTGCATAAGACCTTTCGAACCGCAAAAGTGGTACAGTTCACTACTACATTTCGACTTTTCACATGAAAAATTTCTAAATTCAATCGACCACGGATTAAGCGATCCATACTGCAATAAATCGAAGTTATTTATGGGTCCGTGTGTTGAGTTGAAATTTATCTGGGTCCAGCTGTAGGGTTATGTTCTTGTTAATAAATAAATCGGCGTTGCACTTTCTATAGTGCATTCGGCGGCACACGTGAACAAAATATGCAGTCGTATGTCACAACACACGTGTCAACATTGTCCGATACCATCTGAACGGTTCAGATAAGAAGTCAATTATGCACAATGTATGTGCAGGTATGTACAGTGGGTGCCTAATTTTCTGAATAATTGCATTCGGAAATGGAAGTTATTCCAATATGGAAAAACCGAAATCGGCTTAATGGAATGTTTTCGTCACTGTCATCATCGCCATATGTAATCATTCGTCATCGAATGTTGGATAAAGATCTTTCCAAACTTTTTCCATTTATATCAATCTCGCCGAATATGTACATATATTTTTAATCATAACTATATATTTTTCATTCAATATTCTCTGCTCTTTTTTACAATATATTAAAATAAGTACTTAAATTTACCATTACATTATCAATCCAATAATTTTACTTGACCCACAGTATCTGTTGCTCTGATCGTGCCTCTTTCGTTTTCTTTCAGATATTCTTAATATTTATCTTTTCAATTCTTCGAAAAAATCCGAAGAATTTAGTTTATACTGTAACTCGTTATCGCGTGCTTCGATTGATAAATAACTACCAGCGAAAACGTTTTGGGAACAATTTTATCGTTTCATGGCAATACGTAGATTTGATCTAAATGCGAATCTCTTGTACGTGTCCATGTATAATAACGATACATAATTGCAATTGTGGCCGAGTATGTAAATAAATATACCATAATATGCAAACGCGTACTCATTCCGAATTTTATCAAACAATTATCAAGAATTTTATGCGGGCCTAAAATGGTGCAATGTTTACGTTTTCCGCATTCGTTTGCGGTATAAAACAAATTCGTATCTCGCAATTTTGTACAATTCAAAAATTTTGTTATGTATTAATTTAATTCACAATTAATTCTGTGTTACATTGCTACTTTGTTCATTAGTGTTTTATTATCACTAAAATATGATCGTCATATTTAAATGAGCATAAAAGTTTTCGAATTAAAATTTTATGACCTATTCTTTTATATTCGAAAATGCAAGGTGTTTCATTATGTTATTTGATTTAAGTCTGTCTTATCGTTCTTGAACTATTCGGTTCATTAAACTTAATAATTGCCTAAATTTTTACAATTTATTGCATCCATGGCTTACATATATTTGATTGAAGAAAAATATGAATAGTAAAATCTCAATCGTCCATTATAAAAAGAAACTCGTAAAAAACATAATTTATTGCAATGAAAAACTGACCACCTTGCTTATTGTTTTAGAAGGTATTAAAAAAATGATTTGTATTATGATGAAGATTTTTTTTGAATACTTATTTCGTAAATAATGTATTATTCAATATCGAGAAACTATTTGATTTATTGACAAACTTGAAAAAAAAGACACGTTCAATGTTCTATTCCAAGAGTTACCTTGCATAGGTATATTTTATTACTATCAGAATATTATATTACATTTTAATACAAACTCTACTTCAGAAATGTTTTTTTGCATAATGTAAAATAAAACTATGCAACTTATCAATGACATGAAAAGCTTTAACTTGGATATGCTACTTTGCATATGCATTTCTGATTCATGTTGAGGAAAAACTTATTGTAAACAAATCATTTCATTCTACATAACATGAAAGGTCGATGTCTTCTGTTGCAGAAAAGAAAATCGTTGTAATTACACGCGTACATAGTGATCTCAATAAAAACGTGAGAACTTCAATCAAACATTTGAAATGGAATAACCTTACATAATTAATAACGGATCATTAAACTTAAGACTTGAACCGGTTATTTTAATTTTCGTCTGATCTTCGTTTCGGTCGTGCGCTCAATTATATAAACGAATCATTTAAATGAATATTTTCACATGTCAGATACAATTCACTTGATTGGTGCACCTCGCCAATCGAAAAATGAACCTTTCTCGTACAACATGAAATTAAATTTAAATCTCATAAAAAAGATTTTGTAATCTCTCGATATATTATAAATTCATTTTCGGTCTTATCCTAGAAAATAAAATGACATACTTTCAAGCTCGAATTTCATACAATTGTCACATTTCAGCGCTAATTGTTCAACTGACAAGCAATAACACGCCATACTCTGACAATTATAAGTGAAAATTGCACGTTGCATTCGCTACAATCACGTTAAATAGCCGAGAAGCGTAAAGTAACCGCATCAATTCGTAACAAGCAAGCAAATTTTTGTACAATTTCGTATATGAAATTCGCATGGAAATCTCAATATATACGTACACTGTTTTTCATCTAATTGTAAAGCAAGTATCCGATACGCGCTCATTATTAGATAAGATTGCTTTTTCTCTTTCGTTTGTAAGCGAAACAACGGAACACTAGACGCCGTTTTCCCATGGTGCGAATCGATCTCACACGAAGAACAAGTTGCACGTGCTCGCGGTTTCCCATATGCTCGACGTAGGTACTCGTAAACACAATAAAAGGGTTGCCCAAACACCGTAATCAGAAAGGCGGCGATTTCCTCAACGGACGAGCGAAATTTTCCCATTTTCACTTTCGGATCGTCGCGAAACCGATTGCTATAATCGACTGCACGTGTTAGCGTCGTTTTCGATCCGACGTTATGTAACGTAGATAATATATTGTAGAATGAAAATGAAAAGATTCGCTTTCCTCGGCCGGCCGATTGATAAAAGTGACCTGTGCACTTTTGTTTCGGGCCATGGCCCTTTTAATGTCAGGCCAAGCCTAATCGACCCGCTTTGTGTGATTTAGCTAATTTGCCCGAAAATGTTATAGAATATGTATTTTATGACGTCTCTATTCGCAGAATGTCCGTCATAATTGACCCATAAATCGAAGTTTGCTGTGTGTGTCGGCGATTAAGATATTTTATATGCTTGAAACAAAGGTCTCTTAACATAAATTTATGTATGCTACTAGAAATGTTATTCAAATACGAACAATTCAAAAGTTATAAAATTTAAAATCTCATAAAACGTGATTATTTTTATCATTTATTTAAATTTTCTTAATTAGATTTCAGATTCAACTTGGCTCACCTTGAAAAGAACATAAAAAATCCGAGACGTTAATAACTGCACATCAAGAAATTTATTTCTTCAATAAAATTCTCGACAAACACAATAAATCTTCGATCCTGAAACGTTCTTCGTGAAGGACTAGAGACAGTATCCGCCTTTCAATGCAAAACATCTGTCGTAGGAACGCCCGAAGCACCAGAAGTGGGCCAATTACGCAGGGTTTCGGTGGCACGATCAGTTTGCCGCCATTGTCGACGGCAATGTCGTGTGAAATCGGATCGTTATAAGAACGTGAAGAAACGGAATGGCATGAAACCGTTTCATAACAGCTGCAAACGTTAACAGATCTCACACGCCCGAAAACGACAATGGTATTTTTGTTTCTTCTGCGGCTGGGTTTCGCGTTCGACCTACAGTCGATGTCTTTTCAGATACTGATTTAATTGACACTGTGTTCTTATTAGTGTTGGTAATTGGTAAATTACGTATGTATTGAATTGTTGATCTTGTAATATGTATGCGAAGGAATTAATTGATTCAATTCTGTACTTTTATATTAACGAAATTAGATTAGTAATAACAACTTCTTGTGTATGAAATTTCAGACAATGTAGTAAATAAAAAAATAGTTTTCGAAATTTTTAGACTCTTAAAGAGAAATTAAATTTTATAAATCAATTACAAAGTAAAATCGATAAATACGAAAAAATTCAAATAGCGCCTTCTAGCGGAAAACTCATTAATTAATTGTGAAAAGCAAAATATTTTCTGACGTTTAGACGAATATGAAATTTCATTTATTTATTTATGTGTATCGATTGATAAAATAAACATACAGGTAATTATAAAAAAATATTCAATAATGACTTTCCTTATGGTATAAAAAAATTGTTTTATTTAAAATTTGTTTTATGTACATTTTTTTAGTCTGATTACCTAAAATAATGATCACAATAAAAATGACATCACTCTAAGTATCACATGCACGTAATTTAACATATTCACATACTACAATTTAATAAAAAGGGATTTTAATATATTTAATTCACAATTGGACATTATTGAAATAAATTTCATATTCAAGCAGATTTTTTTTTAGGAAGTGAATTATTTACATGCAAAAACGGCTCGATTTTTTCATATAACATATTAAGTATATTCGCCCAATCTTTATTCTATACGTTAAATTAAATATAAATATAAATTATTTAATCACAACATACATACTGACATCCACACAAATGATAAAAATAATAAAAAAAATAACGACATTCTTCTGATTCATTGCAATTCACTAAATACACTAGATAACAGTCTATCAGACTCTATTTCATTTTTCGATTGTATTTTATCAATATCAACCAAAATTTTCGAAGTGATGGATAAAGTAAGGCCATTTCCTTCCTTTATTAACTTCTTCGCATGCAGACATCACGCTTTTAGTTAGTGGCCGAGGTCCACATGAAAATACTCCAATTTTCGAAACCTAAAACAAATTTTTGATTGTATGAGAATTTATTGTATCATAATAATCGTAATTTTTTATTGTCGTTTCCACTCACATAACTATGTTTTTTCTGTACAAATTTAAGGAATGAAGACATATCAGGTCTCCCAAAATGATTTACAGCCTTAAGTCCAGTGAACATGGACATTTTTGATAGCCTCTGGAAATGATTCTCACAAATATACTGAAAATATCAAAAAGTAAATAATAGTAGATTCTCTTATTTTTTATTTTGATATAAATAAAAGATTTTTCACTTACCAACATAGTTGTTCTGAGATCAAACTTATGGAAAAATTGAGTTATAAATATGTGTATTTCTAAGACATTGGTAACATCTTTTTTTTCCACATCCCTCAACACATCAATAAACCATTCAAAATGCTTATGCGAAGGACATATCCATAAGAAATATACCTAATTGATAAAAATTTATATCAAAATATGCTATATGAAAAGAATATTATGCTTAAAATATTTTTATACCTTTTTACAAGCCACACCAGAATATCTATTTGTGCTTGTTCCGAAAACAAGATCATTCAAAATTGATGCATATGGAGTTACACCTATTCCTCCACCAACCATTACAGCTACTTCAAATTTGTACCAATCTTGGTTTCCTCCACCAAATGGTCCTTGAATTCTATCAAAAAAATATTAATTTACAAAAATAGTTATATTATTTATCAAATATATATTTTTAATCTTTACCTTATTTGTGGTCGGTCTTCAGGATTAAAATTACAAGGGTCAAAATAATTTCTCAATTTCCAAGTCCATGGACCTTGTGCTTTTATATGACAACTTAAGAAATTTTCGTGAGGAGCTGATGTTAAGGTGAACGAATGAAACTCGTCAGAATTAAAGGCTGTGTTTGCTAATCGCACCCATTGACCTGAATTACAAACATTAATTTAATATTTATACTGATTGAATTTTTTGTAAAATTCATTTGAATAAAAAATTTTAATATTTACCAGAAAGATATTTTAGATTTGGTGGTCTATAAAACTTAATTTTTATTACATCTGATGGAAGCAAATCAGCTTCTATCACATCTAATGCCATATATTTTGTACGTAGTGATACAATCTAAAACATTCAATAAACTAAATTAACAATCAAAATATAACTGTATTATATTACTGATAAGATCTTTACCTTATCTAGTGCGTAAATTATTGCTGGTCCCATGAAAAATAGATAAAACCGAGGAGCACCTGTTAATCGGGCCAAGCCATGAACAAGGCACAACGCATATAAAACTACATACAAACAATGTGTTAGCCAAAAGTAATTATAAGCCCTTTTTCGAATAATTGGATGGGCGAAAACGAATATTATCACCATTACTATAAACAGTAAAACACCCGTTACGCCAGTGATAGACTGAAATAGCCAAAATGAAATTCCTGGTTTGTAGTCCGAGGTAAAATGTACTTCTCTTGTCAAACATCTTAAATGTTCTATTGGTTGTGTCGATATATGATAAAAATTAACGAGATGGCCAATTGTATGTAATAAAGAGAAAAATAATGCTGTACATGCGGCAATCTTATGGAATTGAATATGTGAATCTAACGGTATGTATTGTTGAATCGAAAATTCCTAAAAAAGAAAAAAATGGTTTGATTTTCAGGAAAGAGTAATTATTATTATTTTTAATTTAACGATTTTCATACTTTTAATTTAGTGATCAAATTCCTAGACATGGTCAATAATAGCAAACTGTAACAAAATGACAAAGATGCTGCCGCTCCTCTTGTGATAGCAATTCCAACACCCATAATGTGTCTCAAATCAAGATGCTCAGTCATAAATGAATAATGAATAAATCTTTCAACAAATAAGCCTATTGTTATCACATAGAAAACAAATAAATAAAATATGTTTTGTCTATTCTCTTCTAAAAATGTTGTGATGCTATCCCATTTATTCAAGAAATAATTTCTGGAAAAAATATATTTATGGTAAAAATCTTACATGAACATGTGTAGAACAAATGTTTTATTTAAGTATATTTATTTCGTACCTGCTTTGATCAATTGAAGGTTCAATATGAAAACTAGTCATCCTGGCAACATTTGTAGAAGTATCTAAGAAATTTTGCTTAGCTCCCTTACAATCTAAGCCTATGGCAACAAACTCTCCTTTATATTCTTTCATCATTAATTTGAAATCTGAATATGTAAGATGATCTTTATGTTGTAAACCAGCATCCTGTAATTTAATATTTTCAATAAACCTAGTGTATAGAGTGCCAATTTAAAATTTAAAAAACTTAAACGCACTTGAAACATTCCATCTATCAATTCTGTTACGTGATCATCGCTGAGGCTTGTGGTTCTTGCAATCTCTACTAGTGATCTCAGCATTTCGCTTAATTCCCCTTTATCAATCACACCGTTTCTATCATTATCACACATATCGAAAATAATCCTCAATTTATCTTCTGTTTTTCCTCGTGAGAATAACACAACAGTATCGAGGAATTCCTAAAAAAAAATTAAAATTATATAATTTGATATATGTATTCTTAAATTTTAGTCATTTATTTTTATGATGAAATATAAGATTACCTGGAATGATATTCTCCCATCTTGATCTTTATCTACTATATTAAACATTTTCTTTACAAAAACGGCATCAGATTTCATACCTAATGCGCTTGCAAATTCGCTTTTCGACAATGACGTACGCATTACAATAGATACCTATAATTTAAAATAAATACTCAAATAAGTAACGTAAAATATATTTTAAGCCTGTGTACATATATAATATGATTTTTACTTCTCCGTCTGATGAATCCGATCGCCTTCTTCTTTCACCAGGGGCAAGTCCAAATGTAATAGCATAAGCCTCTCTGAAGAAGTGTTCCAAGCGCTTTTGTCGTCGTTCTCTTGTTTCAGCTTTGGCAAGAATATGCTCGCGATTGGTCTATTGTAATCAGAAATAAAACCATTTATATTACATATGTTAATAAAATAAAATTTAAAGTCATATAATTCACCTGTATGCAGTTCAAATTCTTCTTTTGAGCAGAAAGAAACGATTCTAACTTGTTGAGGAATTTTCTTCTTGAAGTCAAAGAATCTAGCTCTAGCAATAGATCATGTTCTCTAGCTGCACGCAATAACACCAGTGGTCGTCGTTTATTACTATTTTCCTATTTGTAAAAAACATAATATTAAAATATGGATTTCATAATTAAAATTTCAATATATTTCCCCACTTACAACACTTTCTTCTACATTTATACAATCTATATTATTAAAGGATATAGTTCGAAGTTTATCTCCTTTGCGGTCGACCATATGAAGAGCCTGCTCTGGTCCGAAACGAATTTTCACTAAACGTTTGTGATGAGAGTGCAACCATTCTCGAACTACCATTTTATCTACGGAACCTTAAAATATAAACGAATTATTAATTTTCATTATTTCTATTATAAATATTATACACCGTTTTTAGTATTTAGTTTTATGAATTTACCTTTGCAATACTGGGCATTTTTCAACTCTTCTTGCTTGATTTTCAATTTTCTTCGCCTTGAATTTTGCAATTTAACCACTCCGTAGCCAGCACCAGCACATAGTATCGGAATAATCCCTAAGAAAATGCACACATAAATGTACGCCAATTCGCTACCCTGAAAATTGTTATTTTTTTGTTATTAAAAAATATTTTCATCATAAAAATTTACAAATAATAAAATATCATACTTCAAAATAATCATAGCCTTTCAAATATTTGCATGGAGGTAATAATGAAACATTTAATTGATATGGTTGAGGGCAAGGATCTCCTTCGCTCCAAAAGAATGCGTTTTTTTGAATTTCATCGGGCTTTATTCCAGTCGAATTGACAATAATATCCCATAAGGTTATTTGTCGAATTTCTTCAATTTCTTCCGCATTGAAAATTCTAAAAAAAAACGAATCACATATTAAATCAATTCGTGATATATAAATATAAATTCATTGAAAATAATTACCCATTATCTTCATTTTCGAACCAAAATCGATCTGCATCACGTATTCTTTTAAACTGTTCTAAGATAACAGCTGTAAAAAGTTCTCCAGGACTTCCATACGATTCAAGCATACCTCCTATAAAAATTATACACCACATTAATAAAAGATATAGTTTCAAAAACTGTCATTCATTTTAATAGATCTAACTACCAATATAAACATCGATGTCATCAATATTATCGTTGTATGAAGAAGCAATAAGTTTCAAGAGATCCGGTTGTGTTTCAAAAAGTTTAGGATTTATTTCTTCCCAAGTTTTCCTCTTTGGCAATTTGAAATACGACCTAAAACGAAACAGAATCAACATCACATGTTCTGATTTTATATTGATTTGCATATATAAACGCACCTGGCTGTATTATAATCAGGTAGACCATTATCTCTTCCTCTCATTATGTTCAACGCGCCTAGATCTCGCCTTGTGAATTCCATTGGACCGAATAGTTTATCTCTTACATCAGAACATAAAACGGTATCTTCTTTTTCAGAAATTTGAGAAGCCATCCCGAGGAGAAATTCTTCTATAGATGTCTCTGTCACAACGGCCTGCAAAATGTTTTAAATCAATATTAAACATGTTTCGTGATAATAAGATTATGAATCAAAGTAACTTACATTGCTGTCCCACCAGGTCGAACAAAGTCTTATAGCTTTGTATCCCATTGGAGATTCTCTAAAATGACATTTACCGTCTCTTCTATATATTCCAGGTGGAATTAGAGTGTGTCCAAATCGAAATGCTGCAGCTGCGAAAATGTGAGATATTCCAGGATGAACGTCGCTGGAATATCCATCGTACGGTGGCACTTCGACACCGAGAAAAGCCGGAAGATATTCATACATTATTACGTTCTGAAAATTATTTGATTATCATTTTATTGTTGTTTTATTCTTGCTGATCATAAAAAGTAAATCGACAATATTACTTGTAGCGATGCAATTACGACTCTTCTAGCTCTTTGAAAAATATCTTCGTCGCTCCAATCCGGATTTTCTTTGAAAATTTTTGCTGCAACTACATTATGCCATCGGAAAAATAATATTCCGAAGGATAAAATTGCTGGATTTTGGTTTGTTCGTGGATCGCCGAGTACTGGAAATAATCAATATTAAAAATTGACAACTCAATTCGAATTATTAATCGAATGAAAATGATAGAAAATAAATCTATAAAATGCTTACAAAACAATCTTTCTGGGCTCAACATTGAACTATACTGGGGTACAGGATTATTAAATAGTGGAACTCTCATTGTATTTCTGACAGGTAATTTTCCAGATGGATCGCTCAAAAATGAACCGTTCTAAAAATATCGACATCAAATATTACAAATTATATTCATCAAATTAAGAACAATCAAAAATATTAAGCATATAATTATGAATTAAATTAAAAAGGGTCGAAGGGCGTATTTGATTGGTACCCGGATTTGCGTGAGATCATACAACGCTTTTAAATCCTAAGACTTAAAAATATTTTTTGCCACAAAAAACAATGGCATAATGATCTGTTGCAAAAAATACCATGAGTTTATAACACATTACGTTAACAATGATTGATAATATAGCACGTGCATACGATAATTTATCTCAAAAATCAACATTGCTAACATATGCAACACATAATTGATTCAGAAGTCAATTCATGTAAATAATTTTACTACCTGAAATGATCTCATAGCATTAACCCACGCTTCGCTTGTACTGTAGATGAAACTGCCATCGATCCAAGAGGTCATCGAGTTAATCTGAAAAATAAATAAACATATTATCGAGATGACATAACTTTGCGTAACAAATTGACATTTCGCAACACAAATGGACCTCACCGAGAGGAACTCTTAATTGCACATTAGTATTCCAATCGGACGAGCAATTAGTATTTCACCATTGATATGAATCTCGCTTGAATCAATTAAATAATAATTCGAGTTCAGGTTATATAAAAAAGTAAAATATCAACAACGGCCTTTTACGAACTTGTTTCTTATTACAAATTGATATCGACAAAAATGACATTAAAGATTATAGTGTTATGACGAAAAAACTGGGATTGTTTTTATTAAGATTAAGAATGTATAAAATTTATCTTATCATATCAAATGTTAATTTTTATTAATGTCTATGCGATCTGCTGTAATAATTTTTTTTTGATATTGCGTGACTTAAATTCGCACGTGTGGAGTCATTAGTTTTTAATAAAGGCATATTAATTTAAATTTCAACGGAAGTGGTTATCAATGTTCACTTTATTGTTATGAATCGTATTTTATTTATATTATACCATTGTTTGAAATCAGAAATTTTATAATTTAGCAAAATTTGCCCGAAGCACTTTTTTATTGAGTAACGTTGCCCTTTTGCTCAATAAAAATATTTAAAAACAATACATCGTAATTACTGGCAATGTAAAGGGCGTGGTTATAAAAAAAATGAATATATAATTAAATATATTTTAAACAAGTTATTTAAGATATATTTTCATGGATAAAAAATTTCTTAATGCCGAATAATACGAGTTTGATGATCGGAAAATGTTTCCCACCCTGACTACTTATTAATATTGGTATACGACCTTAAAACAAAATATCCACCGATTAACGATCACCTTTCAAAATGAAAAAAAATGATTGAAGGCTGAAGTTGACCATGGATGTCACTGAATTTGCTTTCAAAAAAATATTTCAGCACAATCGACCACAAAACACCCACTACAAAACCTGCTCCATGATACGGAAAATTATATACACTCGTAATTTACGCGCAATTCACTTTTAATACAACCATAAAAATTTTCCAATTTCAATCTTAATGTAAAAATTTATTACTTGTTTATATGCAATTTATATAAAATGAAAACCTCGTATACAAATCCAATGATTTGCGCATTACGATTCACTACATTAATCATGTAAACAGAACCATCCGATCTTCGGCTATTTCATTTCCATAAACATCAGAATGCGCACATAATAAATAAACATAGTAAACGGTCAACACTAGCGTAGAAGACACTCTTCATCAAGAGTACGCAAAAGCGGGTCAATCGAAAGAAGACCCTGAGGTGCTTAGGTTCCGTTTACCCGCGTATATACTAAAGTGGTTAGAGATGGTCATTGCACAATGAATATGCAACCAACGACAGTTCTAGACTTTGTGTAATGCGCACGCGAGCTTCAAATTGCTTTTATATAAAGATAATATTTGATGAATTCCATAATAGAAAATAGTCACATATTCGAATTATCGTTATGAAACAAAATATATGTGAGAAAACTTATTCCTCATTATCTTTTTTTAGAGTTTGAGATAAAATATTTAAAATAAAATTCATATCTGATTGGTTATTGCCACCTTTTACGCATTATTGTTTTTCTAGGAAATAAAAAAAATCATGTACATGTGAGAAAAAATCTCCACTTTCCCATAATTCAAACACAAAACAAAAAGCGTCAATGTAACGCATTTTCATTACGCTTGGAACCAATCGTCAACATCTCAATTACCACTCAATTGTTATATGTATATGAAAAATAAAATAAATAAAATTAGAACTAGCAGATTTGAGACGAAAATATTTTTTCTTTACTTGTTATTTTTATGATTGATTATGATAGAAAAATTTCATCATCCTCCCTTTCACATGTACATACCTCCATTTTTTGTTCCACTCTTACCAAGTCCAAACTAATATCTTTACTCAAAGTTCTTACAAAATCCTGATTCCATACCTCTTTTAATAAACAAAAAGGCACCCGAATGTGAAAATGAATGAAAAGAACATGTGTTGAATTGCATTTCGCCGCTTCAATTAATGTGGCATTTTCAGCGAAGCGTTGAATCACGTTTCCGTTGCGAACGGGATGTGGAATTAGTTGTCGACGAGGTCCTTGTTAACACGACGGTAACCCACTTTCTCGCAATGCTTCTGCCGATAAGTCTCGTTATTAAAAGGATCGACGTGTACGTATGTGCACGTTAATTGGCCGATGAATCTGCACGTGTGTTAGATGTCATAGGAACGATCGAGAATATTCGATGTGCAAGTCGTTAGTGAGAAGATTGAGTACTGCATGATGGATAAATATTGGAGAATGATTAATGATTGTTTCGGTCGAATGCATGTAAACATTAATTAAATGAAGCAACATGCGTTTCGTGTTTCGGAAAAAAGCAATTAAATATACTGTATACGAATGGAATATAAATTCAACGAACTCAAATAGCGAGTATATTTCGTGTTGAAAGGATTAATATATTTATAAAAGCTTATGTAAACAATCGTTAATCATCGTTCTTAATTTCATCAAATATTCTACTATTTTATAAAATAGAAAAAATTGTAACCTAAAAGTTTTCCCCTTTTAAGTAATTCAATTCTTAAAAAAAAAAAAAAAAAACATAGCCTTTCATTTCACAAGACATCAAATCTGATTGAAAGCGCAAACCCCAAATTAACCGACACCAAACCGAACCCGATTAAAGACCGTACCGACACCGAAGCGAACTTGTATTGCCGAAATCAGTGTTGTGCAAATTTCTTCACGAATTTTCACAACAGCCGAACCTTGGCAATGGCAGCGAAACTGGGCGAAGCATTCGACGCTTTCGGCTGCCGATAATTGGGCTCGAAGGCTTCGTCCTCCGGTGAACGTTAAAAAGGAAAATCGTCGGTGTTGGATTGCCGTAAATCAGCCGAAACGCCGTTAACGAGAACGCTGCCGTTTTGTGCTGTTGTAAGGATTCGCGTCGGTGATGCTTTGTGGACTGACGTTTTGGGTCGTATTATTTTATCTGTATCTGATTTATTTATAATAATATTTATGAAATCAATAAATATGATCTTTATCAATGCAGTATAACAGGTTGTAGAGTCCTTGCGCATTGTTTCAGGAAAATCAAGAGATATCAACGCTGGTGAATACGAAACCCAAAATAGTTATATTCTAGTAATACCCGTCCTAACATTGTATACATATATCAACATATTAGAGATTTCATACTTATAATAATATAGATAAACGCACTAAGCATTTTTTTTATTTTAAAAGAACGAAACTCAAAACTCAAATGTGACTTTTACATGAAAACAAACATAACTTTCATTCGGTTATGTATATTTTTTTGATAAGGAGATTTCAATTTAAGTTTTTTTTTTGTTAAGTAAACAGAAGGAAATTAATTACTTTGATGGAAATTATTTTTTTTAGAAAGTAATTAGTTTTACGGTAATTTATAACTATTTTACCAAAAAAAACTAAAATAGTAATAAAAATTAGTAATAAAAACTCAAAAGAATTCCTCTAAAATGCTTTTGGCTTTTATTTCTGGCTAAAGCATTAAAACTAATTTTATTTAATTTTTCATAATGTAAAAAGTTATGCTTTTTTCGAAAAGTTAATTATGTGTCCATAAAGTGAAGTCTTAATTTGTAAAAATCAACTTATTTGAGATATATTGTACGTAAAAGTTACGCCAATAAAGCATTTTGTGTGTTTATTTTTTCATTATAAATTTAAACTCCCATTTAATAAATTTATATATAATATAAGACGTGATCTCATGCATTCAAACAAAAAATTATACACACAAACGTGTGCATTTTTCAAAATTGCGTTGTCGAAATCAACAATTGTATGCAAAAATGCAACGATTATCTTGTCGCGGACAATTAATATAACCCGTGTAATTTAGCGTGCATTGTTTCCGATATCGATAGCGATTTCATAAATTCACCAACAATCGTGATAGAAGGCGTTTCTCCTCTTTCAAATCGACACGAACGCAAATATTTACAAGTCGATAAGTTCACACGGCGAGAGCATCGAATTTCGGTGAAAATCGATGTTGCGGATTCGTGGACCTCCCGTATTTTACCATTAACGGATTTACGACCTTCGTAATCGGATTGTTCGATTCAGTTTGCGGAATGCGAGCGATTTTGCATGTCCGCGAATATCGAATGGCTGGGGGCAGCAATTTTTCTGCAGTGTTATATTAGGGTTTCCATTTTATATTTTATTTATTTTAATATTCTTTGTGTTCTTGGAAAATTAATGAAGTTGGAGATAAATTAAATTTTTTATTACGAAACGCTTCGAGGAATATAAACGTTATGATAGTATGAAATGCAGCTTTCAATTTTACTACAAATTATTTTACGCTTCATGATAAATTATCCATATAATTTCAGATAAATTATGCAAGAATACTTGTAAAAAATACAGTTTCAATATTTTATAAAATCGTGATTGAACTTTAAAAGCTGCATTTCTTATACATGAAAAGGTATGTATATGGAAATATTCATTTAAGTCATAAAATTGCTAATGACAAATATAATATTATGACGAACGATTACCGAAGACATATAGACTGTGTAAATAATTAAATATTTTATAATACTCATACTATAATAATTCTGTATACCATCAGAAATTTCTGCATACAAAACTTATTTCTTTATTTTAAATTGAGAATCAATTACCGGGTATCGGATTAATTTTTTTCCAAACATGGTAACCCTGTATTACCTACACGCAGTACTGCACCTCTTGTTCTGATAAAAATGCATTCTGTTAATGCGAAAGGCTGTTGAACTGCATTCCGACGCGTGTCCCTACTATCTCTACGTACATTTAATCACACTCAAATATAGACGTAATCTAATAAACTGCGAACAACGCCCATGTATTTTAATTACGTACAATCATTTCACACCTTATAAATGCGAATATGAAAAAAGTGTTTCGTTGCTCATCGACTATGAAGTACGCATTTAAGCGGACATGGTCGCGTTCTATAAAACGACGGCGAAAATTGGATTTATTATAAATGGCCACATTAGCGATATGTATCCATTCGTTTTAATAATGAGGTGAAGGCTGCCACATCTGAAACGGTTCGTCTTTGAATGGCCGGATATAATCCGCGGTCGTGAGGGCAGATCGTTTCACCACTTGACAAATTATTTCTGACACATCCTTCTTCTGATTTATTCGCAACATCCATCTGCTCTTTGTTGCATTGAAAAATATTCAATCCGGCACGAAGCGTGGAACATAAAAGCGCAAACAGAACGCGTACATGAAAACTCAATTGTCAATATTATCATAACGCATTTTTTACTCTCGGATTTAACATCGCTGCCGAAATCGGACAACGTTGTTAATCTGGTAAAGACGTCCAAAATGGGTTAACGATTTATTGGCGGCACTTTTTGAGCTCCCTGCAATTAAATCGCTGAAGCTGAAGACGGGAAAGCTCGAGGCTGATGTGCGTGCGAAGATTAACTTTTGACCGTTGCGATGATTTAATGTTTGGACTGAACATTCGTGCCGACGATGAAGACATATATTTATTTATTTTTCGATTTTTTTTTTGCTAACCTGTTCTCTGGGACTGTTGGGACTCTGGCCTGTGTTTCTGTCGTAGGCTGCTCTATGGAATGGTATGTGTTTATCTCCTTTGCATTCTTTGTCATACATTTCATCGCATTTTTCAACTTCAATTTTATGCATTTCTATGGGACATCCTGATTCTGAAGCCATGACTATTTCGCCAGTCACCAATTGGCCTATAAAGAAAAAAAGATTAATTAATAAAACATTAAAAATTGTTTTTATCAGTAAGATTCTATTATATTTAAAAAATGCAAGTTGTGCTGCGCCGTTTTTATAACGTTCGATTTAAATAACCGCATATACAAACTGTTAAAACCGAATCATCGAAGATAAAAGAAGCCGTTGTAAAAGGTCTCAATTAAAAAAAATTAAATTCAATGCATAATTGTTATCGATCGTGACTGATCTGACCGCGCAGTCCCTTCGCACTCTTGCGGATCTTAATTAACATGTAATTAAACGAACTTTACGATCGATACCAATTTCAATACAAGCCTACGTGTATGCACACATCGCCTGAGCATCTTCGAGGTCGTTCTCACAAATCGGACACGAGAATGTGTAACACGTTCACTTGGCAACAAGTAGCTGGTGGATGTTGGATGCAATCGTTCTGAAGCCATTGTTGGCCGACGAAGGCCGATTGCCCCTTGAAAATATTTTTCGGGCCGCGGTGATTAATTAAAACCCTTACGTGTGTGATGTTTCGTTTTTCATATGGAAATTCGTCGTGTTTTTAATTACTGTCGAATCGTTACGACCTTAGAATTAATACGATGATCGCTTTGAAAGTGGGACGATCGAGTAAAATTCGAATAAGATGGAATAATAATTGTATTAAATTAAAATTAATTTCGTACTGATGTCGATTCGTGAGAAACATAAATAGATTAAAAAAAATCGAGTCTCATATGTTAAAAATAGGCAATTAATAAGATTTATAAAGCATTCGTAATGAATGCCGCTTTAAATTAATGTGTTTTATGAATTGGAATATATTACCCGATTTTTTTCAATATCTGAATTCGAATCATAATTTGATAAACAATAGACCTTAACGAAACAATCTACATATTACATTATTCAAATCTAGCAATTAAAAATCTACTCAAGGACGTGTGTGATTAAGTCTGTTAAAACATATCGTTTTCAATTCTCCGAGGAAAACACTTGTAATACAAAGTATTAATTTTTCAGAAATACACAATCAAAAATTTCCCTTTAACATAAAAAATCCAACTGCCACATAAATTTGAATATACATACAAACAAAATCGACGACCGAAAGTCTTATTTTTAATTACACCCGTAAAAACGTATGACTAACAGGACATCGTAAAATGACTCTTGCGGCAGCTCGGCACCAATCAGAGCAGTCTGTCAAGGGTGCCATAAATTTGGTGTACTTAAAAGAAAAAGCCTTGTCGTAAATAAAATTCGACTGAAGTCTCTTACCGAAAAAAGCCAGCAGAGCCGTCCTGTTCTGGACAGAACCCATTCCATCTTGTCCTCTCATGAAAAGTTGGGAAAGAGTCCTGGGACTAGGTCTATTTTGGCCGGCCATCATGTATACTCCATCTGCGTATGCTGTTGGAGTTTTTCTTGTAAGATGATTACCTGAAATCAATAATTTTTTCATAAGAATTTGTTTTTTGTGTCATAAAATTGAAAAAAACTCATTGAACACTTATATATGATATTAAATTATATGACAATAAAATCACAATGTGCATTCTAAAAACATGAATTAAAAAATTTAACTTGGTCTCGTAAAATAATTTTTATAATTCAACTTGGTACATGAATTTAATTTATATTATTGACAAACTTTTCTCAATTTTCTTGATTAAATTTCTATTTAGCATTTCCAATTAATAAACCATTAACTACCAGTGTTCTCATTATTCTAATAGCGAATAATCAATTTTTATAGCATTCCTTAACGTCTCTATTACACGTTCAGATTCGTTTTCATTTCAATGAACACGCGCTTATCTCAGAAGCTTTTAAGATAAAAACTGCGATTTACAACGCGGAAAATTGCCGATTTCAATTTCGCGCAAAAACTGACAGATTTTTTACCGTCCACGAAACAAACTACCGACCAGATGGTAATTTGCGAAGATACATCAAAATATATTGAAAAAGCCGTTCAGATGATCTCATTCAAGGACGAGACGAGCCAAAGAACCCGACCCATTGTTTCGGACCGTCGCTATATAAATAATCAAATTATAAATCATGCGAACGTCTCGTCTTGACCGCACTCAATTTGGTCGAGAAAAATAATGAGGCCAAGACTGGCCAATTTCGAAAAATTGCACAAGCCTCAATAATCGTAATCCCAATAATTCGAGTCGATTCGTCTAAAAAAATCTGCATTAACATATTGAGATTGACTCGTCTCGTATTATTAAGCGTTTTATAATAATGGGAACGTTGAGATAATAAAAAAACGTGGAAAGATTTATAATGTATAACGCATTTTTTAATTATATAATTAACGCGATTACAAGAATATTTTTGAATAAATTTTATACGAAATCTTTATAATCTGTATAATAAATTATGTCGAATTAAAAGCAATTGCTAGATTTACAATTATCCAATATGCATAATAAAAAAAACTATCAAATATAGATCAAGTAGATAACGATTATTTTATAACAGTTATCACTCTTGTTTTCGAGTCATAAAACGAATTGTAAAAGTGATTTTTAGATTTACGGGGACACGCAATAATAAATCGATCTAGACTTAATTCGTATATATAATCGACATAAATAGAACCTTAACTTTTATATACCGAAAAAGCAATTTTATTTTTCTCAATAAATCAGCACTACGAAAATCTCTTAACGATTTCATATTTATGAACAAGTCGTGCTTCAATTTTTTCGATTGAATCTTCAATCATAAATCTATTTTATTTATACGGGATCGTTACACGCCTAATGCCCGATTACGACAAAAGAGCTAGAATAAAGTGTTACTTTTTGCAATTTATTTTAACGAGTCGGTTATATGAGTAAATCTATACTTGGACTGACTTAACACCTGTGCGAATTGCAATGATGCGATTGCGAAACAAAGAATATCGTACAACCGGACACATCAACGAAATAAAACGAAAAATCCGTCTCAAGAGTTTTATGTTAATACGGAAAATAGAGATTATTTCTTATGAATGAAAAATCGTCTATTGAGATGTCATAATAAAGTTGTTCTTTATGTGTACGTGCATTGTTGATACAATTGCACTTTAAACAGTAAAAAAATATGAGAATCAATAATTCTCAGTTACAAACGAGAAACAGTTGATTGAAGCTAGATGTTATAATAATCTGCACGAACTGTTTTCTTTTGAAATATGTGTTCATTCGATCGAAGTTTTCTCGGTACAATATATTACTCAGATATCTGACGTAATGATTAATTGAACGGAACATTTTTATTTCGATAATCATGTTTAAATCGCACGTATTCAAAAGATAATGAAAATGAATGAAATCATCTATATACTTAAATTTTTATTCCATTTGAATTATCTTATAAAACAAATACAACATTTTCAATATAATATTCTTCTATTTATATCGAACAATTTTCATCATTTCAATAATTCATATCCATTATTTCAAGCAGTTTAAACATTAGCAGTATTTACTACATTGCGTATTGCACATAGATATTTACGTATTTCTGAACAACTTTGCCTAGTACACGTATCGCTTTCCATTCATTATGTCATTGTGTAACGTAGCGTGGTATTTTAACCGCGCTGCGTATTTCTTTTTGTTTCGTTTGATGAACCACCTTAATGGCCATTCTGCAGCCATCTCTTCGGAATTCACGACATCGCCAAAGATGGTTAACGATCTAGCGAAATGATGCAACTTTACCGTCCGTGAGACGACTTCAACCTAAGTTTACCTTCAAATCGAAATCTTTAAATTGCCAAACTCGATACTGCCGACCATTAGCGGCGAATACCTAGAAGAATATAATCGAATCGATGGAATAAATTCTCATTGGTAGCCGTGAGGATTACAATGTAGAATGACGATACGTTTGGATGTTGTCAATGTTGCACAATCTAATGTGCAGCTGCTCGAGATCCGCGTTACGCTTTAATTGGCATTTTGACATAAATATTAATATGGGTATAGCAAATAGCAAAACTGCTGTCCTGTAATTGTTGGAAACATCTTCTGTAGGCAAGTTGTTCAATTTGAAATGTATGAGATTGCAGTGCGCAACTAATTGATGATATACTGTCAGTCGCGTATTTTGCGATCTCTATTGATTATGGATCGCTGACCGCTGCATCATTCATAATAAAGTCATGAAAATAATTCAATACATAAATATATATTGATATTTTAAAATTAAATTTTAGATCGTAATATGAGCAGTTGTATTTATATACTACTTATACATACATATATGTCTGATACCTGAAATATAGGTATATATCACGTAATTAAGGCAAGAACCAGAACTTTCAAACGCGGTTAAACCGTCAACGAATTTCTAAATGAAACAATGTAAATAATTACCGTTACTAAAATAATTGAAGCCAACTATAGTGAAAGTTGAAATAAATTATTCTGAACATGAAAATTCTAAGCCCTTTTAAATAACTTGAGAGTGATTTTATTAAAAACACTTGGATAAAACAAAAATGTCAATACACGCATGTATGTACATATAATAATATATATGCGTACCGGTAATTGATTTTAGCGGCGGCACGACTCCAGTCAACTTTCTTCTTGTCGAGTTCCAACCAGTCTCATTTATTTTTCAAAACGATGACCATAAAGCACTTTAAAGCGACATAGTCTTACCGACATATATGTATGTTTTTTGTGCTGGAACAATTTATCCTCGCATACTACTAGTGACGACGCATAAAAAATATTCAAATCAGAATTCAATTACGCATTTTAAAAATTCATTTTTTAATTCGATCCGACAAAAAAATGCGATTAAAATTTCTTAATCATATGGCATAAATCAAGCAATTTTGGCTCTCTCACATGCTTTTATAACCGGTACACGCAAGTACGTTTACATCCGATCCAGATTCGGGAGAAACTTTTAAATAATGTTATCTTGCTTTAATGCGTTCACAAAATAGGCTAAACGAATAAATAAGGTTTTGGCAAGATAAAGGCGATGAAAGCTCTTACATTTACAGCGTGTATTACAAGGAGAAAAATAAACGAAACCTTATCGTTGAATATGTAAAACCCGCATCGATTAAAAAAAACTTGGTTCGAATTTACGCTTGAAAATATTCGAAACAGAAGACAGTGACGAATCGATTCGTTCTGTAACGTGATTATTTTTGATATGAAACAGTATTTTTTCGTGTTCAACTATCACTCGATATAATCTCGCTTTTTTGCGGCCGGGTCAAAAGGCATCGAGATTGCCAGTTATAAAACGATATAAACGCAATATTTTGGAATGCTCTGTATATATTATATACATGTACACATATTTACAAAGAACAGAGATATTTATTATGTCGCATTATAAAATAGAAATATATATTGTTTCGAAACCATAATACTGGTTGATATATAGTATAGTAAATAAATATTATATACATACATATACTAAGAACTATAGTAGTCAATCCTCCATATAATATTGTCTAATATTGTAGTATGAAAGGCTACAATTACCGAGGATCAAAGAAACTAATTGCAAATGATTTTTGAGGTTGTTAATACTTAACGAATGGATTCAGTTTTCTTCTTACTGACAATGCGAGATATCTTTCTTTATTGCATAAACAAAAACTTTTGGACTTTAGATGGTATCGGAAAGGTCTTGATCTGCAACGGATATTACATAAGTTGTATATGAAGAGTATGATACTTGATTTTTTTTCACACATAATAAAATTATAGCTTGACATATGAATTTAAAAAAAAATGATTATAAAAATAAAACCACGAAAATTATTGAAGCGAACTCGACATCAGATCGCCTTATCTGACACAAATTGTACGTTACGAACCTCGCTGACACTTGAAAAGGCTTCGCCAGGGGCTGCTTTTCGAAGTACGCCCACTGTTGCCTTCCGAAAGGAAAATTTAAAAAATTTGACATCATTGATATGATAAAATCTCAACGGTTTGAGAGTGGACGAAATGACGAGGAAACATCGAAAGACACCCACCCTTTTAGACTACCGTAAATCAAACGCCCAATTCTCCAAGTTCGTTTTATGTAATTAAACTATATCGTGTTTTCATGAAGATGGTTTTGTTCGTCTGTGTGGGATTGGATTATTGGATGATTCGCATGTAGGAATGTAGGTGTTGAGAAGATCCTGTTAAGGTAGCGTTAGATGCTAATTCGATCTAATTGTAAAATTGAAATAGAAAAGGTATTTTTCGAATTTGCCAAACATGAAATTTATAATCATTATATCGATATACTTACTATAATTCATGTAAACATGATATAAAAAAATGATTTGATATTATCATAAAATTTTATCATAATAATAGGTTTATTGTGCCTTATATAATTATGGATATGAGGCTATCGGCGTGGTCATTTTGTACGTCGAGTCTACTTTATTACACAATTAAAGTAGCTGGTCTTTCATTAAAGCCGATCCATATTTTTTTCACATAATGTCGATTTTGTGTCGAATAAAAACCAACATAGATAAATTGGCTTATAATAAGACACGGTTATCTGGGTCTTTAAAGCGCGAAATAAAAACGAATACAATTCAGAGCAAAAAACCACGTTTAGGGTCATGGTGACCCACAATGACCGTTCCCAGACTAATGACATTATCATCTGTCCAAATCCGAAACTATAAAGTAATAAAAACCTATTTTTGTAGCTTGTGCAATCATCATAAAGGATTTTATTGTTTGCCATATTTATATATGTAAATACTTTTCGTGTTTTGGGTGGAGTTCATTACGAATTTTTTTATGGACGAATATATGGCGATGTGTTAAATGGTCAATTAGTAGAGTGTGTTTTTGTTCTGAACGAAATTTTGTTCTTTAATTAAAGCGATTTCGTTGACAAGCAGTAATTTTAAAAGCACCTGGGGCATTGCCTACAATTACCAGTGCACAGGAGGCCCTCTTACATCATCGCTTTAGAAAATGACAAAAAACTGGCTGCTTGGTTCCGACGATTAATTGCAGGTATCAATTTTCAAAATCGTTTTTCGGTCAACATTTGTTGCATGTCAAAGAACCAAATAGCGGTTAATAGAATCCAGCTGTAATTAATTTTAACTGACGACTTTTTTATTAGCGCTTTTTTTCGTCCGATTCTGATTGATAGATGTCGAGCGAAAAATCACTTCGTCCGATAAGAATTCAACACTATTTACCAGGCTCATTAATATTTTGTGGTTCGACACAATCATTTTCTTGAGAAACTCTTAAATAGTGTATTTTGAAATATTATATAATAAATCAAATAGATCCTATTAAATAATCTGACCGAGATATTACAAAATTGAACATTTTGAAACTGTGTTCTAAAAGAATAACAGATACATGAGAAAAGCTTGATAACTACACAGTTGTCATTAAATCAAATTACTAACAGCCAATGTCAGCACCATGGGGTTCCAGAGCTACTATTTATATACAAGAATGAAATATTCTAAAAAATGCACTCTCAATCAATAGTCGTTTGTAAATATCGAAATTCAACATAAATGACTTGCGTAATTTTAATATATCGTTCAATCAATCTAACATGTTATAAATATCTTAACATCGATAAATTAGATCTGTATGATTTGTAAAGTAAATAAGTCAGGTACCCGTTAAAGAAATTTGTGTACTAACATCATGTCGATTATTTTAAGACATTAATTTGGATAAAAAATTAATGAATCATTCTAATATAAAAAGATGATTCAATAATATGTCGGACGGAAAATAAAATTATCTATAGGCATTCAAATATATTAGAATACATACATTATATAAAATATTGATTAGTTTGGTAATTTAAATCAAATTGAGAAGTGTGGTATAGTAATCAAATTTGTATCGTACATATCAATGGAATCGATACACATGAAATTGCAATCAATTATAATTATCAGGCTCGATATCAAATTTAAATCGCGTTATTCAGCTTAGTCTTTTTTGTTACGCGATTATTGGCAATTTGTTGAATAAATCATATTTTTCAAAGACACAAAAATAGTTATTATTGCCTTCGTTTTCTTAGCACGAATTTTTTTTACCAAAGCAAGCCGCTCTTCGTTGATTTATTCGTACAAATATGAGAATTAAATCAAATATAGATAGTCATTATGATATATTATATAAAAAATATATACATTTGAAACTCGTTATAGCTGATTTTAAAACGAGAAAAACAAAACCAATGTAACATATAGGCATTACGTGGCATGAATTCACCATGAATTGAAAAAAGGCAATATTGATTCTTGTCAATGAAAATAGAAATGAAATAAACAAAAAGTCGAATACTTGTCAATTCATTGAAAACATGTTTATTCATCATTGCTGCCCCACTTATCGAAACAATCATTCGTACGAAATCAATTTCTTAAACAAACTTATAAACGCCTGCGCGCAAAATCGATAAAAAAATATTTGTTTTCGAAAATCGTTGAAAACGATTTCTCGATATCTCAATCGAGATTTAAACCGACAATATTTTTTTATGTAGACTTCATGAATATTTAAGTGGTGACGCTTTTATTGGATTAAAAGCAATATGCAAATTTCATTCCACCAGTCAACTTTGGTAAGCGCTAAAGAGCGATACATGTGTCAAAAATTACTTCAGATCATTATCGGCAAATATAAATCACTGCTTTAAAAATTTGAATGTAATCGCATTAGAAAGCAGCCCATGTCAGCAAAATCGACGAACAAAAACAATTTCTTAGTCGACGGCAATTAATCGATCATTCTGGGTTTTTGCTAGACCGCTTCGTGAAAATAAATTATAATATAAAGCTTTTTTGCATGTGAGCAATATTATTGCTGCCTTTTGAATTTTAATTCTGCATGGATTATCCCACGGAGAAAAAAATAAAACAAAGAGATTAAAATTCGCATTGTGACTTATGTATTTACATAAGACATTACGGTATGACTAAGTGACCTACATAGATCGCTCGCTTTTCCTTCACTTGCGTTTTCGTCTTTTGTAGCCAAATTTCTATGTAAAATGGAAAAGCAATATTTCTTTTTAAAACAGACTCGATTTATATCAATCACTGAAATCCTTTAACAATACAAAATAGAAACGAAAAAACATATTTATTCCGATATATTTTTTTGAGTAAACAAAAAATCCGATTACGATATCAAAATCTTTAAAAAATATCATTAAGCAATAAATAATAATTAATAGAAAAATTGATTTGAGAAACAGCATTCACGTTGTAAAATTTTCGACATTAATTCGATTTTAATATCGACAAAAATTTCAATGGAAAAAGTTTGAATGAAATATAAATCGGACCTTTGTTCAAAAATTCCCACCAAAAGATAATATTTTATTCTTAAACAAGGAGATAAACTCAAATACAAATTATGGGAATATTTCACAAATAGAAATCTAACGAAAAATCAAGAGACATCAACGCTAGAGTAATTCTGAAACCCATAAACATTATACCCACCCAAAACTATAAATATTGATCAAAGAAATTCAACACCAATACACTAAATTCAAAATCAAATTACAATAGTTGCATAAAAACTCGCCAAATTTAAAATTTTATTTATATTTCAATCATAATATTCACCGTTTGCTTATTTGTGGTCCATGTACTGTATACAATCAACTTTTTTTTTGATAATTTATATTCATACGGTAACAAAAGCAATATCCATAGACTATTACATATTCACCATTGCATACTCGTGCACCACCGCTTGTTCTAGTATATCAATTGTGCAACATTTTATTTCATGTAAATGTATAGCGGTATAACGGCGCAAGAACAAAACCCAGCACGGCTGAACAAGTATCCAAAGGAGTTTTCTGTCATAATTAATGGCTTTTACTTATCGTAAGCAGGTGAAATGTATTTATCAAGAACGTTTTGAAATATTCTAGCTAGCATCAATTGTATTCAGTTTTTGTATTGGCAATTAATGGTTCATAATCAATTACCGAAATATTTCCTTATTCATAGATACATGATATATTGTTTTATGTACCGAACGATACAATCTTGAAATATGAATAAGGTGTTGCAAATTACTAAAAAAAAAAACGCTAATTATATAATATTAATATGATATTATCATTGTAATACAGAAGGAACGTTCGAAGATATGATCTTTATCGTATTCATTATTCATTTTATAACGGTGAAGCTCGCTACCTCACTTGTGCCGACCATCTGACGAGGCGCAAAAAAGTTTACACAAAGTTACGTGTTGCGAATTTCAATAGATTCTTACAAATGACAGGAGTACATTTGCGTACGCTTTTCGTCAAAAAAAATACTTCGTAGACTATTACACACAGGTGCGGTTTTAACAGAAGTATAAGTGGAACGATGAAACATCAATCATCTGAAGAAAGCTACGACAACGAAATTTTTTCCATTCCGTTGAACCAAAGTTTAACTGACGCACGTACCGGATCTTGAATAAAACCCAATGTCATTTAGTATAAATAAACTCTATAACGAAACCGACAAATTTTGGACAATCGACTATATAGATCCGCACTCCACATTTACAGGAAATGCCTTGAATTGTTTTATATATTATAATAAAAGACCAATTAGTTTCAGTAACATTCTGATGTAATATCAACGGTATAAACCAAAAGGTATAAATCAGAATTTTCTCAGTATCATTTATCAAAAGTTCTTTACTTTCAAATAAGTTATTTGACAATAAACGCGTCAATTTATCACAGAAAAAACCATTAATCGAACGGCGCCCTTTTATGGAACTACGCAATCCATCATCACAAAACAAAAAATAACGTATTAATTTGTACCATTCATCTGACGCAGCCTCCAATCAAAAACAGACATTGGCCACAAAGAATACCGATATTTAGCCTGCTATTAATCACGAAACATGAATTAACTCCTCGAACGCTATCACGTGCGAGGTGCGCCCATCAGAAACGGGTGCGATATGTACAAGATCATTGGACATCGGCCTTAATCTAAATACCTTAGGAGTTTGATGATTGCATCACACAAATTACAAAACCAGTGTCAAGCACACACCCACCATACACGTGAGCATAAATATTAAATACGCATTCGGCGAGTGTTTTCGAGGGAAAACTTGCAATATGATTCCGCATTTTCACCATATCGTTCAGTGTGACAAGGTTATGCGATTTCATGTCCGATGTATAATCGTGGAAAATGTGCGTTAGGTTTTTTCGTTTGGGTGTCGAAAGGTTGGATGATTCATTTTGGATGTTCGAACCGAAGCGTGACCTCGGTTAGTCATTGGAAATCGTTCGAATTGTATCTTGGGTGAGTTTTCTTGGAAAATTTTAGTTGCGATGTCTAACGATTGTATGACCCCTATAATAAAATTGAATCGATGACTACATGACTTGTAACATTTATATTTATGAAAATTCGGAGAAATTTCGGTGATTGTTACGATAATATATCGTATATTTTTATTCTAAATAATCGATGAAAAATATCAAATTTTCTTACGAGTTTTAAAAAGTATATTCAAGCATAAAGATTGACCGCAAAGATTACGTGAATTTAAAGTCAGTATACCACGTTATTATTATAATATTTTAATCAAAAGGAATCCTAAGTTGCAAACACTCAATATAAATAGACAATTATTGTTGTTTTACACGTAGTAAAGTAAACAATTTTCAATTTGAGCGCCGTATTTAAACGAACAAACTGATCCAAAGCAAACAAGTAAAACTTCAATAAATATTTAATAATTCTATTAACCGTTTTCTTTTCTAAACGTTTATGTGTATGGACAAAGTTTTTACATGAAAATAATATTTTTATGAAAAAGAAATCTCACCGACTGACCCCCAATCAGGATGGGCTCTGTTGTTGAACCAACCATCGTATCTCTGCTTTTCAGTCCGACTGTGTAATGATCCTGGAACAAAAAACGAATTAATAAATTATTGATAAATAGAAGCATACATGTAAAACATTAAAATCATCCATCAACGTTTTTAGGTGTGAATAATGGTCTTGTGAAAGTCTTGTGAGACGCGTAAAATAGGTCAATGCAGCATTTTTACGATGTCGGTTATAACCGATAATAAAATCGTGAATGGTGAATCAAAAGCAATTTTATTGCTCGATATATTAAAGGACAGTTTATGATTAATTCATCGTTCCATTATTTACTACATGCAATTTTCCATATGCGAATAAAAATATTTTTATGTGAAAATTTTAAGATTTTTCAATGAGATTTTGTTTTACTCTCAACAATAAAATCTCCGCGGAACAATCAAATTCACCGTGCACGAAACCGTACTTGCATTCACCTTACAATATTGAGAAACTCCATATTAATTATTTCAACATCGGAAATCAAAATAACAGATTGTATCTCATTCGAAATCACTTCCATCGAAATCGCAACAGAACGTAGCAGAATCGAGATAATTTTATTGCACAACTTAATGTCGCTTTTGATAAATTTCCAAATATTGATTGAACATAATAATAGGTTATTGTTTGATACAATACTTCGTATTTGAATAAAACAAAATTGAATAGGCAATACATTATGATTTAATATGAAAAAAAATCGTCGAGTTTATTAAGCGAAGGTTTATTATATTTTATCGAAATTAAGCCAATGCACGTTCATATGTCGACTTTTTATTATGAAAAAAAAAAACACGTGCATTGTTACGAAATCAGCCAAAAGTTAGATAAATCTATCAAAAATCGATACGCCTATCATCGATTTGACCATGCAATGTGTAACCACGCTAGTCAAGCAACCATGAGAACATTACGACCTGATCCTAAATATTACTAGGTTATATCGTGATTCGTGACTGACACTTGCTTTGTAATATCTCCAATCCGTATGTTCCACTACCAGAAAAACGGCATTTTTACCACGTCGACTGAAGAACAAGTGCCGTTAAGGATCGTGATTAAAACGGCAACGCCTTGTCGGACAACATCAATTAGTGAAAATAACGAACGAATAAGGAAAATAATATTCATTTTGGATAATTATATTTATGTTTTAAAGCTTTAAAAACTGGATTTAAAACAATGTCTACAAGTAAATTTAATTCATTATATTACAACTTTAGTATATATTATAGTACATATTTCATGTTTAGATCTTTTCGATCGAATGTTTTATTTTAATATTTATAAAAATCAGTATTAATAATTACGATCTTTATCTAATAGAAAAAAATATACACAATTTTTCCATGTCATCTTAAATTTCAGAAAATAATTTTCATATTATTCGGATCATCTAACATACTTATCTATTATACATAGGGTGACCATACGTCCCGTTTTCGCCGGGACAGTCCCGTTTTCGTCGCGTCTTGCGTTCGTCCCGTCGTTTTCGTAAAATAGTTTGATTTGTCCCGTTTTGCCGGTTTACATAATTTTATGGACATAAGATGGCTGAATTTTTTTTATATTTATCAAAATTGTATTTTTTAATGTGTTTTCTTGAATATTTTTTGGTCAATAATTTAATTGAAGTCTTATTTTTATATTTTGATTTGTATTATTACTAGATTTTTTCGATTTTTTAAAGAATCGCTCAAAAATTCAACAGAAAAAACTAATATAGTATTTTCAAAGATGTCATTTAAAGATAGCCTACATTTTTTTAAAACCGAAAAACGCATTATTTTGTTCACTACTAATATCGTGTAATTAAAAAAATTCACTGTTTTTCGCTGAAAACTTTTCCAAAAATAAAAATTATAGATAAAGACATGATGCAAAAAGTGCGAAACTCGAACCTTGTTTTTTTTTTAATGACAATGAAAATGAAAATAAATATTCAATGCATTTTTGAATTAAGCATTGTTTCGTCAATATAAAATAATGAAAGAATTCGATTAACTGAAAAGAAAAATACGGCATGAAAAAAAAGATGGATTTTTCAATAGTTCTATTCTTAATAGAAAAAAATCTTAAAAATATTTTCTGTCACTTCTGATCGTGTTTTCTTCTCTAAATATATTTGAAATGATATTATCCATTGTTTAAAAGTTATTTTGAGTAATAAATTCGTTAATGAATGTATGATATTGGAAAAAATATGGGTGGGAAAATAAATTTCATCGGTAGTGAACTTCCTTAACGATATTAATTGAGGGAAAATTTTTAAAAGTGCAACAATTTTTTTTTTTTTAGGGGAGGGGGGCATTTTTTTTGGGGAACGTCCCGTTTTGGGTCCTGGGAAATATGGTCACCCTAATTATACATCTTTTATATTCAATGGGTTTAGCAGATTCAAAACAGTTCACTGTTAAATTTTTTTTTCAAAGCCCGAAAATTTAGATTCTCATGATAAAACTCACGTATAATTGTCTGTGATTTAAAATCAAAAAACGTACTCTTGAGACTTAATCGTATTATAAAATTAATAGTAAACGTTTAAAAGCCGAGAATATATTATTTAAAATTAGCCAGCCCATAAAAAAATTCGAATTAAAAAAAAATATTACTATCCATACAACGGACCACTTTCGATCTATAGATAGATCTAGCAACCGATCTATCTTAAAAACAGAACCGCAATAAATCGTCGATGTATCGAATTGTGAGCGATGCAAATGTGATTCGATTAGGCGGCAACGATTATGCCGTTAATCTGACACTGCAAAAACATGTGTGCGAATATTTAACCCCGATTCGATCGAGGCTTTCGTAATCGTTCAGTTCGCTAATTTTGCTTTATTCCATTTTTTGCTATAGTGTATGCAAATTTGTATGAATGCTCGTTAAGCTTCGGTTCATTTGATACTTCGTCGCTGCTGTCTTTTTACATGCATAAAATTATCCTTTTTATTTTTTGAATTATCAAACTGGACATACGTTGAAAATATGAGCGATTTTTATATGACATTTTTTTAATACAAATTAATTGACGTTTACAATATATAGTAAATATAATATAATCGGAGATGTTCATCACATGGGGCCGTCATGCTCTCAATGGAGTTTAATTAAAGATTAATTGCATTTTCTAGAATCTAAAATTGCAAAATGTTGCATGTTGCCAAATCATATTGGATCATTATGCCGTCGAAGATGTCAAAATATATTTATCGTTTTTTCAACTGTGAAACAGTATGAATGCGCGCGCTTTTATTACTCGGACGTTTGAATGAGCGTGTTTCGAAATTGTTTGTATAAATATTTATATAAAGGAATTGTGGGAAACGAGACGGATTTATATTTCGAATTCGGACTACATACGTATGTTGAATTTTAAATAATGTCGGGAGTTTTCGAATATACTCGATGTCCTACTTTTTCGATATTTATTTAAACGTTACAGTCATAATGTAAAAATGTCCAAGTCAAGTGACCTAAAAAAATACACTATTAGATAATCAAATTTAAATAAAAAAATCACTCGAATAATTATATATGTAAATATATACTTTTCGCATTATTGATCGAGATACCTAACGATATGTAGAATCTTTAATAACTTTATGTTTACCATAAATTTTTACATATGTACATTTTTTTCAATATTACAGTAACACTCGACAAATAGATGTCGAAAATTGAATAACCTACAACTAATATCATAAATTATGCTATTGCTCAAATAAATTTTCGGACAAATCGATTTATTGGCATGTCCAATTAGATGTGTATTATGTTTATTAGATTTAGCTCAAGGCACTTGAATATGATTTCTGTGGACATATAATATATTTTAGTCCAACCGAGAAAGCGTGTTGTTTCGTTCGGCGACAAAGCCATTTCTAGATTTGTATGTTCGTTTTTTGTTCAATACCAAAAGTAAAAGTGGGGTTTTGATTATTAAAACATGTTCTGAAATCGTATACGACACTATAAATCCATTAAAAACTTTTTAAAAAACCAAATATAAATTTTAATCAAATTTCGAGTGGTGAAATTGTAACTATTCACAAGTGAATTTATGACTGAACAAAATAAATCGATGTGAATCAACGCAATAAATTATCGATAAACATATTCGTATTTCAATCATTGACTTTTCGCAAATAATATATTTACACGAAACTGTGATTTCGATAAAATGTATTCTAAATATAATATAAACCTAATCGAGGTTTCGGAAAAAATAAAATCCATCAATAAATACTTTAAACTGAAGTGAGAAAGAAATATTATTTCAATTGAAATTAATTTTATAATATTTACATAAAATGAAAAATTAATATTTTCAACGCTATAAAAAGCTGATGAAGTGACCAAATATCATCGTGACTATGCACTCAAATGACGCTCAGATATCATAAATATTTGTCTGCATAGTAACTAACATGCAGACAAAATTTGAAGAATGGACAAAGAAGACGTCTAAGAAACAAAATAAAAATTTAATGAGATCCTGTTCAAAATACCCACTATAAAGATGGAAAAACCTCAAAGAAGATTTACAATTGAACTTAAGGCAAAATATGATACATATTTAAAGGCAACCGTAAAATCGACAAATTATGTTTTTACGGTGCGCATCCTTAAGACCACTTGCAATTTTCTCAACGTGCTCCCTTATTATGAACAGATCCGGGTTGACCTGTCATTCTCTAACTTTTTGCTTATATGATACATATATTTTTTATAACTATTGTTTAAAGCCCTGCTTGTTACGTATACTTACTCTGCTTAATTTATTTAGGTTATTATTTCGAATATCAGTGTTAAAAACCATAATAGTAAAGCCAATATCGGTTGATGTATTATATTATATCACACAAAAATAGTTTCTAAAAGTATTGACATTGTTCCGGTTCCGATCATTCTTCACCTCTTATGGAACTTTAAATGTACCCGAATTTTCAGCCAGATATCAAGTCTTAAAAAGACTTTACGACCTCATAAATATCCCCAAATTTGGACAAAGTGCGATAAATAAAGTACAATAATTAAAAATCGAATGACAGATAATAATAAGATACCGGCAAAAACTATATTGGAAAACATTTAACATTTAACAATTCATCGAACCATCATCATCAAATTCTTAAGAAATTTCACACAATTCATTCATTTTACGAATACTGAAACTTTGGAAACCACAAGGATGGACAATTCCATCATGGTGCAGTGCCAAGGCCGCAGTATCGGGTTCGATACCCGACCTGCCCTAGGGAAGGCCAACATTCAACACCTGATGACTTGTATTCTCCGTTAACGTCCAAATGTGACCATCTCACGTATTATATTATATGATAAGCACTTGCAATGGTCATTTAAAATATGGCGATGTCTGGATTGGAGACTTCAACGCGCGAAACATTCCGTAAAATCGTTAAAAAGCAGAATATAATATCGTTTTCCGGGATCGTAATTAGGTGCACAATCGCACTCGAAATCACTTGTTTCTAAAGTCAAGATTCATAAACTTTTCGAAGTATTGATTATTTTAAAGATTCACAGAAACGGGTCTTTCTTGTTTTTCAACATATTCGTATAATAAATCTAGCGTGGGTGATAAGCGGGAAAACCTTTATTTTTGTATTTATAATTGTCGTATTATGTCGCATGAGTCACTGATCCTGAAAACTTTTCATTGACTCATTCGAAACGCTTTGAATTCCAATCATTTTCGAAATACTTCAGAATTTTAATGAGAATGCGGATTGACGTTAATCATCATCCTGCAAAGAACATTATCGTATTATTGTTTTGTTACGGTCAGAGCAGGAGGCTTTATTGCGGTCATTCGTGATAATTACATGTCATGACTTCAGCACGATGTTTTGGGTGGTCATACCGGCGGATCAAAAAACAAAATTGAAGTCATCTTGCCAATTTAAAATTAAAATTGGCTCTTATTTTTTTTACGTAGCGCCTTTTACAAAGACGCTCTTAAAAGCTCATAAGAGGCCGCTTATCTTTGATCTCGATAGTCGCTTAATTGCAATTTCATCTTCGACATGTCCGATTTCCAATTGGGAAAAATTAAAAATCGTGTGAGTGCTATTAAATCGTTTATCTCGACGCACTTACGATGTATCGTAACTGTCCGGTTGGCATTTAAAACAATGAAATGTCAATAAAATCGAAGCAAACATCGCCGTTGAACTTTTATTCGAGGAAATTGCCATACATTGTTTATCGCGCGTCACTATAGAAATATTTGACATTTAAACCGTTTTCACTCGAAACATTTTACTGAAGCGATAAATGTACTAATTTGCGTATAGGATCAATAAAAGTTGTCAATTTAATTCTTAGTGTAGAGGAGCGTGCTAAAAAGGAGAAAAGTCATTTCTATTATTGAAACATGTGATAGCGAAAATTGAAAATTTGCAAGATTCACATCTAATGTGCGAAATTTTTGGGTTACTCATTTTAAATAAAAATTCACGCGTTTTCATAATTGTGTACAATCAGTTTATGTTTATTTATTCGTGATTATAAAGTTGAGATGTTCTTCGGATAGCTCGCGGGCGTTGAAAATTTATTCAGAAAGTCGCGTGCCGTTAAGTGACAATGATCGATGGACATAATCCACAATGGTTTCACAAAGATTTAAATGAAATTTACAACGCGGATCTAAAATATTAAAAAAATTGTTGCGGATATCTATAAAAATGCAACGATCATTCAAAACTATTAATTAATCTGTATAATTCTATTCGACCAGTTTTTTCAAATTCATCAACTTATTTCCTTTTTTATTTGCATATGAATTTTCGGTCGACGGCTTAACCTTGTCGAACGCACCGGTTCCACCGATCATTGAAGTTAAGCGATATATGGCGCGGTCATCAGATAAACGCAACAAGTGCCGTTGACCTGAGGCCATTTGATAAGAAATGCTTTCAATATCAAACTTCTTAAGAATATCTTTCCTTAATATTTCCTTCTTGTAAAACGAACCAATTTTATCAAAAATGTATTGACGTTTATTATGTTTTAAGCATAAATGATATGAATTTTCGATTTCGATTTTCGTTTATCGCGATCTGAAAATTAAATTGATGGATTTCGATAGTTGTTGTCGGCTTCCGCTGTCAATGGATATGTGGTCTTTTTTTAACGCTTGGTTAAAAGTTATGACCGTAACGCGGAGGTTGTTTGAATTATCTTATCGCGAATATACTTATTGGAATATTATAATTCGAATAAAATTAAATAAATTAACTATATAATGTCCGTTTCGTGCGTTCGAACGATCGTGAGCAAATTATAATAAAAATGCGATTCGCAAAAAGTGGTTTGATTTCAATATCAAAATTATCTCATATTAATTAATTGAAAAGTTGTGTATTTTAATATAAATACAAATACGTATGTACTATGATTTAACATTATGATATTTGAACGGTTACGTTTATTAATTCGCATACATTTTCAACAGTAAAAAATTCGCAAATTAACCAATTAATTAACAAGTTTGCACTTCCACATACGTAAATATATTATTATTACAATCCAATATTAATTAAGTGAGTATAATAATTACGTATGAAAATCATTTATTTTGTTTTTTATCATTTTTAGCGCACGTTCTCGCGCCATAATTCATTTCCCAGCAAGATATAACATATGAAAATTTCAAAAATTATTGCTCAGCAACTACAGACCGTTTATCTTATGATTTATGGCACATTTTCGTATGTCAAGACCTAAAAAAACTTTGATAAAGTCGTGAACAGACAGTGCCGCAGCGTGATTCTTTTTTATTTCGTCGTTGATTCAATCATTATTTTCGATGATTTATCTCGTATCGACGCGCTTATTAATTAACACAATAGACCAACAATTTATTGGGCATTTAACGATTTCTCCGAAAAAAAAATGCGCTTTCGCTGAAAACTCGTCCTTTATTCCTTCGCACCTTCAATTATTTTGAAACGTATAATTTTGTGATTTTCGTTTGACACATTTTTGATTCTTTGAAATTCTTAAAGACAAAAAATACTCACAAAAATTATTCACAGCGGTGAAAGTTTATTTGAAAATTATATAAGTCCATATTTTTTTTAAATACAATTAAAATTAAGGTATTATTATTATTATCCTAATCAATTAGTGTATTCTTATACTTTTAATAATATTATAGATATATACTACATATAATATGTATAAGAGAAAGCATTCATTTCGCTTCACTTCACGTATGTTTTCTGTGTAACTTTGAGGTTTATCTCATCCACGGGATGTCGTAAATCAATTTTTTTTATATATCTGTTGTGAAACATGACGCGCTTTCTACTATATATTATTCGAAGTACGAAAACGAGTGCGCGTAATTGAATTTGCACAATGTTGTACTGTCGTCGTAAAAGGAACACCATACGAGGCGTTAATAAACGTAGACCGGTGAAGATTTTACCGATCGAGACGAGTCAACATTTCTTTCTTCATTCCAATTATTACTCTTCAATAAACGTCTTCCAAAATCTTGATAAAACCGACCGAAAACACTGAAAACATTCGCGACATCCGATCCTTTGACTCAATTATTTTTGAATCATAATGAGATAATTCCAGCCTTCGACAACATTTCACACTTCCATCAAGAACGTCTTCCGTATTCGACCATCGATCGACGAATGAATTTCGTATGACTCATTGGAACGAACACGATTGACTAGTTTTAACTATTTGTTTGTTGAACAGTTGTTTTGCGTACGCGTATGCGAAATCCCCGGAATTTTCCCAACAATAGCGAATTCCTCGGTGGCTACTCGACAGAAGAAAATGCGAAAAGTTCGTGACCAAAACATACCATACGTGACTTTTCATACGCTTTTTTTCACCGATATCCAAACACGAATCCAAGGCCCCTACGCGCAATTAGCGCTGACGCAAAATCGAGTCGCCAAATGACCGATGAATGCGAAATATACGAGTCTCTTTTCAAACGAAAATCGGACAAGATATCGGAAGCTACCTTGGGATATTTCGAATCGCGACAACAGTGTGTCCAAACAAAAGCGAGGCTGATTTACGACCGACACGAGGCGCGGTCAATGGCACGACCCGAAATAAGTGCATACGGTGTTTCATTTTTATTTATTTTTGGCGAAAACGTTTAAAGGGATCCTTCTGATAAAGCCGCTTATGTGCGGGGGAGGGCATTCAATTCAAATTTAGTGTGACGGTGTTGAAATGAGCGGAAAAATCTGTCCACTTATCGTATCAAATGGTGTGGTTATTGTGAAAGATTTAATTTAAATTATGCTCTGGAATTTTTGAATAAAATATTTTTTGGAGCGATATTTTGTATTTATTTTGATGATTAATTTAATTGGATAAATAAATAAATAAATAAATATATATTCTTATCAGTTTAATTGCTTGAATAATCAAGTATAGGTGTTTTTAAGTTAATTTGTTGGACGCGATAAATTTTTACGATGTGTTTGCGCCCATTTTTTAAGACATTGAATAATTTTAAAGAATGCTAAAAAGTTTTTACAAAATGAAATCGTTTAAAAAATAAAAAATAAAATTACAAAGGCGAAAAATAAAATTAACATTTAAAAAAATTAATATATCCCTTTGTTTTTCTTGAATGATTAATTGATTTTTTTCATACGGACTTCAACATGATGCAATTTTTTCACTCAACGTTACAATGTTTTCCTCGAACACTTAACTTTTTATATTTCTTAAAAAGTCGTAAAAGTGCAATAAATTTTATTTTTGGCCAAACCGTGTTTCCTCGTCTTATCTATCGCGAAATTCACATCGGACTATTGCCAATATATCATTCTTGCATTTCGGACATCATGCGTCCGACGCATTGAATTTGTTCACATAAATCTTTTTTCAACAGTAAATTCAAACCGAATTTATCGCCACGAATAAATAAAAATGAGACACAACCTCCGAATTCAAAGCATTCACATCACCGAGCAAAAGCTCGCTGCATTTCGCTAAAAAACGACAACGGCCATTGTTCGCACACAACTAGGAAACACATTTTAATTAAAATATCCTCTAGACGTCAATCACCCACGTTCGATCACGATACATCCTCTTGACGATTATTGAACGTACTTTTTTCTGAGGCTTCGATTAAATGGTTCGTGAGCCGACCACCATTAAAATAATGCGGCTTTTACGGCTGTCATAGTAAACGATCAAATTGGACAATTATGCAGATCTATCGATCACTCAATTTCGATGTGCCAATCCTTCCGTTGCGGATAATTTTATTCGAAAAAATATATTCATATTGCACGGCGACGTCATCCGAAGCTGAATTTCGCATGAATCGTATACGAAGATTTGTGGAATTGCGAATTGTCCCCAAGGCTGATGCGGCTCTATATAGATATCGTATAAAATTTGAAAGGTAAGCAAATATTGCATTTTATGGATGACTTCATCGCTGATCGGAGCTTTCGAATTAATGTCGTTGCGTGCTTGAACTTGATCGCTTTCCAGCATCGAAATCAGGTTGAAAAATCGCCAATGGGCAAACGTTAATGTTCCAGTAGGGTTGTAAAAAATTGATTATACATTTTGTATGGATTCGGACAATTTGTTGTAACGAAATAAACTTGCACAAAAAAAACTCAGTCGTATAAAATATTTAAATAAAATATGTTAATTATCATATTACAAAATGTTTTTGCAATTATCGTCGCATAATCGTTGAGAAAATATTTAAAATATTATATTTAGATGCATGAATCATTTTGGTGGTTTCTCAATCTATTAGTGCCCCGATTATCATTTTCGAAAGGTTCTTCGATCGTCGAATACGTCGATGGGAAAATAAAACGCTTCCGAATGGCATCGTTAAAATTTTCCCGCGTTTCGAAATGTGGCATTCGCGTCAAGTGTGACCGGCGAATTCGAATTACTCATAATTAGCCTTATTACGGTAATTGCAACGTCCAGTCGAGGGCCGTCAGTTCAAAGTAAATGCATTTTTTTCGTTTTAAGAAATCTTATTGGTCTTTCTCTTACTTTCACTCGGTTTTGGAGTGAAAAATGAAGGTCCAGTTTGTGTGTTGATCTCCTTTTTTTTAACTTCAATTGAAGCGTATAAATTTTGCCGGTTCATTGAAAAGGAAACGCGTTATTTGTCACGTTTTTTATTTATATTAAACGAGATTAATCAACGTTTTCGAAATAGAAATACGAATTATTAAAATGATTCGTTCGAAAACATTAAATTAAATTCTAAATTGGTGTTGCCACCCATGAACTGAAAATTTGTTTTATTTAAAACAAGTTTTCTTTGAATGCATAATATATCACAAATTGGATTTACAAATTCCGTTTTGTACATTACACGTAATCGTACTATTTATTTTATTACGATTGAATATAAAACTGCTTCTACAAATGTTATGCTGAAAGCAAAAACTCGATAGCGCACGATTAAATTTAATTAGCAATACATCGATTACGCGTTTTCATGGTTGCCGATGACATGAAATGTAATATAATAATTATATCGTTCTTTATTGAACACATTATAACTGACGCGGAACAACATTTTTCTACATTATTTCATCATCTACATATCACATATAATAACTGTAACATCTAATACAGTACAAGGCCTTCCAACATCGTTTCCATAAGAAAAAGTCAAAACTAAAACCATCTCTTGTTAAATTTTATTGAATCAAATCGTTCATCTTTAATACAATACATACCAATACATTCAACAAGGCTAAACTGTTATTTAAAATCGAATAATGTTTATCATATATCAAAATAATAGGTCACTTAATTTCGAAACAGCGAGACGGAAGTATAAATGAGTCAAAATAACAACAACCAGTTCCGGTAGTCGAACGAAATTGAATTCAGATCAATGTGATCCGGCTTCGGTTTCTTGTGCCTTCGTCATATTATAATTCAATTCTAAATGTTGTAGATCGACATTATAACACACGTCGTGCATCTCATAAACGAGCCGTTGCACAATTAATAAGGTGCACTTATGCAATTGTAATATTTGCATGCATATGTCGTGCACATATTATTCGTAACGGAACCGTACATCGCTTTTGTCCATTCACATACATCCTTGTGCAGTAGTTGAGTGTTTCGTTTTGTTGAAAAGTGTTGGTTTATCGCCATCGGAGCCTTCGTTGTCTTGCGGTTTGTATACGTTTCCGAAGTCGTTATGCTAACTTGAACGTTGAACTTGGAAAGCATGCTTGAGGGTTTTCAATTATGTCGATTCATCGTAATTATTATTTGGATTTTAGATTTTTTGTATACATTTTCCAGCTTAATCGCTGATTCTTATTAAATATTAATATTCAATAAATAATAAATAAATAAATATGTAAATTCTTTGTATAAATAATCCGTTAGCATTTTGGGTTCTCCCAATCTGATTTGAGTCATTGAACAATTCAAAGAATTTTTTTTATTAAATATAATGCATTAAACATAGATATTATTGTTTATGCACTTATAACAAATACGATAATTTTCGATTGCATATACATGAATATAAATGCGTATTCAATGAACAGAATTTTCATTACAAAACGCATTGTTCGTTCGATAGCTAGAATACAAATTATATTATTACACACGACGATTCTTTTGACTGCGACTCGATTGTTAAAAATTTCTATCATTTATATTTCAACCATTACAATAATTAAAACTCACCCAGCACAAAAGACGGCCCAGAAAAAAATGTAATACAATAGCCTTCGCTATTCGATCGCAACAGTTTCGCAAATGCGAATTTGACATTATGTAAAAGAACTGCACAAAAATCAACAATGGGTCTCTATTTTGGCTTAGATCTTGGGCAACCACCTCATCCATCATTTTTTTCGGTTGGTTTCATATGTATGGCTTTCGCGACCGCGTTTGTTAACAGTTTATCGAACACCTGATCGAAATCCGTACCATTATTTTATTGGGTTCGAAAAAAATGCAGCAATCCTGATAAACTGGTTCGAGAATACGTTAGATACAATAATCTAATTAGAGCATCGCTGTTTTCTTTTAAAACAGTTTTTTGTTATAATACTCGCACCAGACCCGGGTTAACGACATATTCATGTATATGCCGTTAATTTAAATAGCGAAAGTGACTCATAATCGTATTTTTTAAATATAAATTATAATATTAATAAATTTATTTTCGATTATGAAATTTATTAGAATGAACACTTCAAGCGTATATTTAAGAAATGAATTAAAAATCAGATAAAACCACTATTATAATATATCACGTACTGAACTTTAATATTAACCACTAGTTTTCACTGGCAACATATGGATATTTTATTGCTGTTTCACATTTTGCGGGGATGCATTTCAGGTTTGAGCTTAATGGTCATTTTGAAGATGCACCTAAAGAATCCTGGTGACCCTGGCAGGTGAAGATTCCTTGAACCTGCCAATAGTAGAGGTACTTGACCGGTTTTAAACGCATTTTTTTTCGCAAATTGAGATAATCCTTAAAAAATTACGTACCAGTTTTCTTTTGTGTACAGCAATTAATTAGAGATCAAAAAACGGAGTGAACCGATTTTTTTAACTCAACTGAAACCAGTCCCGTGAAAAAAAAAACGATATCGTATGGTTTTATGGCTTTTTTATATACTTTTAACTATTGTTGTAATATTCTTTATGTTCGAAAATTATTTAAATAATATATAATAAATATCTATCTTATTTGAGGTTCCTCGCGATTCGTTTGATTTAAATTTCAATGAAATCGTTTGAATCACAGATACTGAATTTATAATATGTTTTTTTACAAACATTTTCCTTGATGTATAATATTAAATTATGAATATTTACCGTGTTCACTTTAGTGATGGCATTAAATTTCTACAACGCGTATAAATAAAAGGACGAACATTTAAATACCTGTATTTTCAACATTCCCAATACATAATAAAATAATAAATAAGTTTCAATAATTTTCTTTTCCTAAACTATAATTACAATAGTTTGATTAAATTTTTCGCGTGAAATACACGAAAAGTTTTAAATTCAGAAATCATTGTGCTATATGACATATGAAAATAAATTTTAACTCTATCCTTACGAAAACAACAGTTTTCGAATAAGTTATTGACCTTGATAATTATCGTATTTTATATACCGAAGAGCCGAATAACGATTTGTCAACTGAAACAGAACTGGTCTGGTTAACCAGAGGTGGTCGTGTGTCGAAAAGACGAAGATTCAGAATCCGGAAGATTTGTCTGATATGCGAAAAGGGTAATAAAGAAGGTTGCGTAAAATTTATTCAACGAATTCGAAACGGTTTTTTTTTTCAATATTTAACAATGCATGTACTATGTAACATTAAACAAATCAATATTTAAATTTATATTAAAAATAATCATATACAAAATTATAACACAAGACGATTTAAATCCGTCCATTTTCCACATACACAAATTTCGTAGTCGGATTCGAATTTCCCACGTGAAACGAGATCGTGTCTTGTGTATTTACATGCATTTTTTCCACGTTTCTAAAATCCACGGAAACTTTGAATGAGTCGACTTTGGCGCGAGACAAACGCCGAATCGTCATTAACACCGGCGATGAACCGACCCGGAAAACTCGGATAATAAGAGTTTTTGCTCGCTTCCATTGAAACAAGAAACACCATTTTTTTTCTATTTTTGGCACAGCAGCGTTGCGTGTACGTATGGATATATTATATTCCGCATAATATGATATTTATGTGAAATTACACGCCATTGACCAAATTCAATTTTGTCACCTTGAGAGCGCGGGATACTCCTCCGGGCAGATTCTCGCATTTTTTTATAACTGATAAGGTAATAAATACTGTAACAAAAACATTTAAGACGATCTTGACATTTATCAGGTAAATACTCCGATATTTTTCCTATAAAATAAATAAAAAAACGGTAGTGCTACGCGTCGTATAGGTGTGAATGTGATTTCGAATACAATAAGATATTGGGTCGTAAAAAAATCGATTTTATTCGTCACTCGCAAAAAAACGCGGTCGTTCTCGTGTTTTTTCTTTTGCGATTTCTCGACATGCGAATCCTGCGGTGTTTCAATCGTAAAAACGTATATTTAACACACGGCAATTATGATTTTTATCTTTTTCGACTGTGACGATTTCATTTACATCGGGTCGGAAAAATTTGAGATAAAAACGACTCGAATTTCTTTTCCAGGTATTTTTTACGAGATCGAGTCGTATAATTACGCCTTTTTTACGACTGTCCGAAAAAAAGCCTGTCAAACTAGGAAGCGGTCTCTCTCCTTGAGCTTCTCACTAATTAACCGCAAACTCGTATTTGTATACAATTAATTATTTAGTTACGCATCATTGTGTTCGGTCTTTTTGTTTTAACCGATGTAAATATTCTGCAAAGTTATATTGAAAAAAAAGTTATAAAACTCATCTTGTTTTATGCAACGGTGAAATTGAGCATCTATTGCAAATGCGGCACGTATAAAGTAAGACCCAGTTTTCGTTTCACTTTCGGTCGAGTTGAAGTGCGTTTTATACACATTTACTTTCACCAAACTGTCACAAGATGAGCGAAATTTTAATAGAAAATAAAACAAAAATATAACTCACCTTCAACACCTGTCGTAGTCCAGCTGCCGACAATCGAAACCACCACCAAAGCCACCAGCACTCTCATTTTCAGCGGATTTTCAGGGACGCCAAGACAAGGCGGCATGTGGAACGATTCGATTAACATAGTCAATAACAATTATTCGAAAATCACTTCATTTGTCGCGGTTTCGAACATTTAAAAACGCATTCACCGATCGTGCAGCAGATTGCACGCGCGCATGTCTTCTCACGACGACACCCTGCATATTCAAAATACACAAAAATTATATTGCAATTGTGGTTCTCAAATATCGTCCGATTCTAACGGTCGTTTCGTAATCGGATCGCTTATATAATAAGAGGCGTTCGCGTGACGCAAATTCGCGCGATTTATGCGTTCCCTCGAACTTTTTCTTTCGATTTTCATTTATATTTTTTTCAGGTGAGTGTCTGTACAAATTTTCTCCGCTTTGTAAGATTCGTCACGTCTTTCAGCGTAACGAGGCCGGTTGATGATTGACGTCGTCGAGAAAAGTAATCTTCGCGTTTTTATGTATCGCGACCCCCGTAAAAGTGATCCACGTTGAAAATGTACTTCACATAGTATTATAAAAATCGATTTTCCGCTGTTTTAATATTAAGATGTGTTATTTGTTTGTATAAAAAATATATCTACCAATCTTTATGATGACTCTAATTGTTTAGTGTCGGAAAATCAATAGTGGAAATTTTCTGAAAGTTTAGGAAAATTTTTTGTTATTCTTAGAAATTATGAATAATAATGTTTCTGAGAATCTTTAAATTTACGATCGTGTATGAAATTGTTTTACATATCGATCATAAAATTATTAAATAATTGTTTATTTCCTCGTATGAAAAAACATAATTATTTCCTATATCAAATTCGTTCTATTATATATTTCATAATGAAATATTAGTAATAGAATCGTGAGATATTATACCATAAATGCATTTGAATCATACATCGTAATTGAAATCAATGTTTCTCACATAAATATTCAAAACAATACAGATATCAAAAACGCATATTTATCGAAAAAAAATACGAACAACGAAAAAAATCCACAAATCTAAAACACAAATATTTATAAAAACTTTCTAACCATCACAATCAATTAAAACCCATTGAAGCTATTACAAAACACAATCCACTTACAGCGTAAAAAAATTCAAGCCTCTGACCGAGCATACATAATCAACACATTATTTATGCACAATTTTTTTACAGCCATTTAAATTAACCAAGAAATTCCATCGATAATGCGACCCGATCCAAACACGCCTCCTTTCGATCGATCAAACGCCCGAATTATCTTTCCTCCGCTAATGAAAATCGATCAATCACCAAACAAACGATATTTCCAATCGCTGACTCTGAAAAAACAGATTTAAATCCCACATACATACACATATACACACACCAGGCGAATTTGCTGTGCGAAAGAAACGGCTTTGATGCAATTTGGACGTGACGTTGTCGTCGCAAACGACCGGCTAATTTCCCCTTTACTTTCACGTGTCGCGCAACACTCTTCGACAAATCGCTCTTTCACAGTTCGTTTGGTGATTAAAAGCCTGATCGTTTTGTGTTTTGTGATTGACGTTTAAATTAATTTTGACAGTATTTTGTAGATGAGGATTTTTCGGTTTGTGCCCTTTGTTTACTTTTTAAATGTGGTATGAAAGAAGTTTGAAGATAAGGGCTATTGATGAGGAATGGGATATAATCGAAATGAAATTGTAAAATGATCAAAATGATATTTAAATAGTAATGAAATAATATGTGATAAAATGGACGTATAGTTGATAGATCCACGAGTAATTTAATATATGAAATTTAACAAAAAAATAAGGAAAATCGAACAAATTAAAAAGGTGGTGATTGGAATACGTATGTATATCGAATGAAAACATTTTAAAATCCGCATGAATAAGAAGGGAAAATTTATTCTTAATTCATCAATCGATAAATTTTGAGTAATTCAATATAGTAATAATTATTTATTATTGAATAGAAGTAAAATAGAAAAAAACGGTTAGATCAAAAGGTTCTAGAATACGTTGAATGAAAGTTGTACGAGACATAAATAAGAGAGTATTAGAGAGGTCTTCATCAAATAACGAACGACCGATGATTTATTTTTTAATGTAACGATTTCAGATTGCAGATATGGATCTAGGGTCCAAATATCATATTAGACAAGCAGCCTTGATTTCACTTTTCCACGTCACGAATTTTATTACGCTTTCGTATGACACAAGCGCGTGTCATATTAGAAGTTTGATTCAAAAAATCTAATTAACGATTCGGCATCGAACCGTTATACAAATCAACGGTTCAAAAATGAAACATGGCTATTTATTTCATGTATATTGTCATGTGTTTGATACAAACTTTAATTATTCGTTTGAATAAACACAGCGGGCGGTCTAAAACGAATCGAGACAATAATTCGGCTATCGTCTTGGCTCGTGACCGATTCTGTCTTACTTTCACTTTGATAATTGAATGTTAATTAAATATTAGATTGAACACGTGAAACTATAAATTTCACACCAGACGCGCGTAGGTAGAATGTCGAGAATTCGCGTCCGTTTTCGAAAAAATAGGAACACAAAATCAAAAAATAATTTAGTGCAAACTGATTCTAACGTTTCGACAGCCTTGAAAATCTCACATACAATCAATTCGCACAATAAATATTAACTGCTTTTGAAATTCAATTCAGGAAGCTCTTCAAACAGTGGCATATTACAAACGTATACTTCCTCGTCGTAAAAATGCACTCGATTTTAAGAGTCCTCGCTTTTTTCAAGATGACAACGAAAAAAAACATTCACATTTAAAAATTTTCAAATTATTCATTATCATATTCAAATTTCGATATTTCTACGGCAATAAAAACGTACTATGACGGCGATTTAGTGGAATGACCGGTAATTATTGTCGACGACTTGCGTACAAAACTTCGCCTATTTGCGAAATGTTAAAAGTGTTTATACAGCAAAATTAGATTGCCCGCTTATAACTATTCGACACTACGCAATCCAAGAAGAGTTTCGCATGCGCGCGTCTCTATTATACAACTAGTATGTATTTTGTAATGACGATGAAAAAAGTGCACCTTCACTCTAAATTTTCCCATAATTTACATAAAAATATAACAATTTGACAACACTATTAAAAAAAATCTTTGTAGGTAGATTCAATGAACTGATTCAAAAATCATTCACGCACACGATTCCGACAAATTCAAATCGAAACGATAACAAAACCGTCACCGGCCAAATGACAAAACGGCAATTACGAACCACAATTGCAAATCGGCAAAATTTTACAAACACACACGTCCGAGACGAGTTCTAAGACCGCTCATGGCGACGGCGCACATATACACACTGTATGTCACATGTCACACGTGAAAAATTCGCACGGCCCGCGTCGCTAGTTCAATTCGAACAATTTAAATCAGTATCGATCCTCCAATTAGTTAAGAATACAAAAAAAATTATATCGGCTGACTTTTCACGAGGCTTCGACGCTTTTGGCGCGCTCGAGTCCGCGTCCGCGCGCTCACTGGAGAAACCGCAGATTGCGGGACATCGACACCGCTCGGCGAGCCAAGAGAAAGTCTCCGTTGTCGGACATACACAAGCACGTATATACCGGCTCTTGTAGGTATAATGGTGGTTGGGTGTGTGTTGGGTTCTTGAGGAGTGTTGGTCGGTGTTGGCGGTGGGTGGTGGGGCGGTGACGTGACGACACCTATGAGGCCGAAATGCACGCTCGTTTTCGTGATTGTCTAGGATTTTTGATAGTTTTGATGGTGCTTTTTGAGATTGTCGTGATGTTTTGAGTCTAAGGTAAAACGGTTTTTATTTTTTTTGTGTTTTATGTGAATATTTTTGATGTATTATATTTAGTTGTTGTTCCATTACATATAATTTAAACCATTTTTGATGCAATTGAAAAAGTATTTGTATTAAATTAAAAACGTTATTTTATATCAATATGTGAAGTGGTAGAGGTGAAGAATTCGATTGTCAAATGTTGATCATTTAAATAGAAAAAAACATGTAATCGATACTTTTATTTACCCAACTTATGTATTTTGAATATCATTTCAAAAATTCGCTCAATAAATGTATGTATAAAAAAATAAAGGATAACTTTAATATTTCCTCATTTCTTTCTACATGTTAATTTTTATCCCTCTTTAAAAAAAAGATTCATACGCACAAATACGATATTTTTTTAATCGAGGAAAAATTTTGATATATTTTTTTTAATATAAAAAACATTCAAAATATTTTTTTCGGCATGTATTGAACAATTAAAAAAATTGTCATTGTTTTAGATGTTTAAGTAGTCGTGCTCAGCTTACATACGACGATCATGCTAAAACGATTACGAGATTACATCATTTGCTGGAAAATCGTGATTCAATTCCAAAACGAATAATTTCAATAACAATTATTTTACATGTTGAACAATTCTGATGATTGAAGCCCGTACTTGCAGACTTAAATTCTGACTTTTCAAAATATTTTACTCACTCTAACAATAGTGTCGATTCTACTTTACAATTCGTATATTTTTTGCATTTATAAATTTCCCAAATACTTGTGTGAAACGTTTAAGATAATTGTCCTCCACACGTCATTGATTATCCAGTTTATTCATTTGAACTCGTGAACAGAATTATTATGATCAAACATAAAAAATCAATTTTAGAAACATCGAAATTACCATACTGAAAACACATATTATTTATTTTATCATTATACAAAAAAACTGTAAATCATCACAATAATAATGAACCATGTCATCATTCTTTGTCTACCGCACAGATTCGCAAGAATTTCGAAACAGCAGACGATTAATCACAATTCCACCATTTTTTTCGATCGAATGGCGGAAACGAACATTTCACATATTCAAAACCATTAGACAAATCGCAAATTCAAAACACAAACACCGCGATAACGATCCAATCCACATACATTTCGGCTCGCGCATAATCCGAACAAACCGTTTCCGAATTTCGCAAAGCGAATCAAACAAATTTATGAAGCGTGCGCTTATTATTCGAAAAGTGAATTTCCGCCCACACAACGAACTGAACATCAAAAAATCTAGCGATCTGCATATATAATATCATTCGATCGAAATAATAGAGGCCAATGCGACTTTCGTTGGTCGGCCTTATCAGGCGGGATCTCCCGTTACTCACGTCTGTCTCTTCTAATAAAACCTATTTTTTTGCTATTCTAATATCGGAACGTGTCGAAACAGAAACGCTGCTTTAATTGAATTTTGACAAGTAACCGCTGGCTGTCGGCAATTGTGCACGGCTGTGGTGCGTTTCGCAATCGAGGTGCATTGGAGTGTTTATCGGCGGATGAAATCTGCGGGCTCTTTTGGTGATGGAAGTGCAATGGTCTTTTGATGTTTCGCATATGCAATTCGGTGAATAAATTTGATGCTTGGCTATCGGGTTTATTGGAAAATAATGGTAATTTTTTTTTAAATTGATGTATTTTTGAGTGTGTTGCTTTTTTTATAAATTCACATATTTGCTGAATTTTTATTGTTTTAATTACAGGTATTGAATCTAATTAAAATTCTATTATGATGTATATCTATACATCGATTATTCATTTTTTATTTAATTTGTATTATTCAACAAAAAAATTGATTCAAAGCCGTATGTGTTTTCAAATACAACCATTGAATTAGTTTATACAAACATTAAATATCAATAGTTTAACAATATCGAATGTGAACAATATATTCATATCGATTATCATAATTAAACTAAATACGGTATGGCTGAATAGGCAACATGATTTTGTATAATTTATCCTAAGTTTATTTAAAAAGGAATATTTTTCATATTTGAAAATTGCCTCCTTATTGCATAAAGAAAAACTCTGAATCTCTTAAAGGCATTGAAAGAACCTTGTCCTGTAATAGCTTTATATACACATGACAATAATAATGAAAAATAAAATATTCAGATTTCTAAGACTCGAACTTGCGATCATTCAATCGATAAAACTGCACCGTTGTATCAGATCAACCTAATACAACACAATGAAGTAATCCGTACTTGTATGTGGGTCGCAGACGATAATGGTCCACAGAATAATCAATTACTTGAGAATCTCGCCGATCTAAATTTCTCAAAGGTTTCTCGGTGCACCGACGAAAAAAATAGAACTTTCGATAGAGCCGAGATAAATTGCAACATTCACGCAAAACGGACATTCGGTTTTCTTAACATCGCGTAAAAGTCACGATTTTACCTTTTGTTCGTTCGTCGGCGTTTAACCTTTCCGATCTCATATTATTTTGTACGTCTGATTGTGAGTTTTTTTTTTAGACAACTATCACGCTCCATATACAATAAATTATACGCGTCTGCGAAATTCGGCAAACTATCGACATAAACTCTCGTCTTTCGCTGTTATTGCGATCGTTTTAAAACAATTTCGATCGGCAACCGATCATTATTCTTCGATGATTTAAAGGACTTATAAAAAATATATTCGACAGTAATAAAACGGTCGGGAGTCCTGTGGGGTTAATACACTCTTCCGTTAAAATATTTACGATTTATTGTGTTCTGGGACATGTTTGTAAATCAAGTTGGAGCTATGTATTTTTTTTTTCAAATATCAATACACGACTTCATTTCTTCGTCTAGAATCAGTAGAATTTTGAACAGACTAAAAATACAGCAGAACTGAGTTTGAATTGATCTTTTTTTTTAATTTGAATATTTCAAATGATATTTTTATGATGTAGATTTGAAGAGGATCCATGGATTACAAAACGCTTGAGGACTTATCACGATCGTTTTTATTAGAACGGAAAAACACACAGTAATCGTAAGATCTATTTTATTCGAAGATCCGCATGCTGCTAATCGAACATATCCAATATCCATAAAACTCGTTCAAAAATTCCCAAACGATTATGTTCCGGATGTTACATATTCAAGATACGTTAAAGTTTATTACGTTAACGAAATAATAAATTTCGGGGTACATGTTTCATGTCGATTCGGTTGTAGTTTTAAGATAAAGTTACTTATTGGATCATTCTTAGCGGTAAATATATCTCGTATAATTTATACATAATTATATTCTGACTGAATTTCAAAAATTTAATATTCAATCGGTTTTTGATAGTTGAAAAAAAATTACAAAATTATCATGGTCGATAATATATAATAAAATATGCAAAAGAACAAAGATATTTATTTAATAATAATAATACAAATTTATTAATCTTTAATATATTTTATAACGTTTATTTTATTTTTTCTTATTAGAAATTTTATTGTTGATCATCATATAAATCAATAAATTCTATCAATAAACATATTATTAATGTTCATTAAATACATTTTCATTTTTCAATCGTCAATATAAAATACAGTTTTTTCCACCTATTCAAATGTCAAAAATAAATATCGTGCGCATTTTTTGATAATTCATATAAAACCGCGAACACCAATCAATACGATTTCGAAACCGAAAACCTCGCATTATCGATCGGAAAATTCCGCAAATGCGAAAATAGACATTACATCACCGCACAATTAGGCCGCTCGTTTATCTCTCGGATCGTACCCGAGGCAAAAAAATATAAAACGTCGACAATGGTTTGTTATTAGGGCACTTTTCGGCCGTTGAATGAACCGTGACAGGACACGAGAAAGGATTGCGGATCCTCAACAGTCGGCGCAAGAAGTTCAACAATCTAGTTCGTTGATCTGCAAAGCAGTTGCTGGTTGATGTCACGAGCTCGACTTCAGGTTCAGGAAAAGGGTTTTTTTTGTGTCGTGTGTGTTTGAGAAAGTTCTCTGGCTTTGGATTATGTTGTGAGTTGTGATGGTGTTCTGGTTTGGTGTTGATTTGAATTCGTTGTTGTGGAGAAGCTTTGTGTTGGTTGTTCTTATTTTACGGTTATTTAATAACCAAATTAAAATTATTATTAGTCATTGAACGTGTGCGGTAAATACTCGTAAATAAATAGAACAAAAGAGATCCGAATTCGATATGGTATTGCTACGTGATCATGAAAATTTTTCCGGTCAAGTTTACAAAAAAAACTAAAGCAGGAAAACAAATGAAAATAACAATTGAGCAAGTACAAATTGTGATATTGACTGTAAATTTTAGCACAGATGTATTTATAATCTTAATAGACAAAGTTATTGTCAAAAGAAATTTCTAAAAATACTACTGTATATAATGATATAATAAATTATTTAATTTGCAATCAATTCTACTTACATATGTTTCGATTCGAACCAATGTATGTATTATATTAATTTTAGACGCTGATTCTGCATTTTTACATGAACGTTCTCGGTTCCGCGACGGAAGACGCCCGAACATATGGCGCAACCATAAAAGGGGACCGACAAAAGACGCCCTGGACATAACGCGCCCTAGACAAAACGCGCCCTAGACAAAACGCGCCCTGGACAAAACGCGCAATGGACAAAACGCGCAATGGACAAAACGCCACCTGGACAAAACGCCACCTGGACTAAACGCTACCGGACATAATACTAACAAATAAAAATTATGCGTTTTTCGAAATAATTAGTAAACATGTAGAATATACAATAAAATTAATATGTTAAAATAATTTTTCCAATATAATTGGGATTGTAAACATTAGAAATAACTAATGTTTAATTAAATATTCGATATTCGATATCTAGCCAGGTGCTTTCAACTGAAATCGAAGCATATAAGTATTATACATTATTTTCCAAATACGAAAATCAGGTGTTGTCAATCTCCATTTCAATATAAATCGAACCGTAAAAATTAGAAGTACAAAAAATACGAATTAAAAACGTTTAATTAAATATTCGATATCTAGTCAGGTGTCGTCAGCTATAATCGAATTACTTTCTAAATACGAAAAATCAGGTGTTCATGATGGAAAATAAAGATTTGCACAAATATGTGGAACCAAAACAGGATTTAATTTTGTAAGCTCCTTTTTTCAAAAGAGGCCACTTTTTATGGTCAGCTAGATTCTAAATATTTTCATTTAGTCCATACGATTTTAATACGATGTCATTTTGAACATTCAAAATCTCATCTTCAATTTCTGACATTTCATCTTGACGAATTTCTGCTATGGAATTAACAATTACAGGTGCCTTAGTCAAGAGAACGCCATAAAGCGACCTATTTTATTTATTTTATATAAAATTTAAACATAAAGAGTACTTACTTTTAATACAAATTTGTAAATTTCCGGTAAAAAAAATTGTTACGTATTGAATATTATTAAAATTCTTGGGTTATTTTGAACGAATTTTAATTCGTATTTTCGTACGGAATTGTAATTATATTTGAAACAATTGTTCAGTGATGTAAGTGAAGCTCGGATACAGTTTTATACCTGCGTCCACGTGTACATGTATGTATTGTTTAACCATGTGCTTCCTCGGTGTCGTACATTTTTTTTAACTATGCCTTGTAAGGGTGTCCGTGCATCATATGTATATCGCCTCGCCCTCTCAAGGTCTGCTTATTTTTTTCCGCACTGCTTTCAATGATGCGGGATGCGTTTGTTTTTACGAAAAAAAATTCTATTTTCAAATTGTGTATGTATGAAGTATGAACTAATAATATTATAAATTGTAGTCTATTATATATGAAAAAAAATTGTTTTTTCTTTAAGAATCGTAATGAATATTTTAAGATCTCAAAATTAAATGACTGAACATGCTATATTTTCAAAATATGAGCCGTTACACATGAAAGTGGTGTAATTTTGAAAACAGTGAGTTAATGGTGACAATGTCGTAAGAAAGAAACACAATTATCAGGTTCATAATATTAATTTTTTTGGGATATAAGACGTTGTGTGTGACAGCATTTTTGGTGAATGAATAAGCACGAGTATAGTACATATGTGTGTTAGGCAAGGGCGTCAAGATTACTTACACATTTGCCCATTCATTTTACGGCAAATAATTTTTTTTCGCTAAATATGTACAGTTGTAACGGCCGAATATTTCCTTTAGAAAAACATTACGAAATTGCATACTCTTCCAGTTTCACTCTAATGAAAACGCGACTGTTGCTGCAATAAATATTTGCGACATTTATGATGATGTTTTAGATGTCAGAAAATGTCAACGCTGATTCAAAAATTCAAATCTGGAAATTTCAACTTATTGTTAGAAATAAGCCTCGAAGTGGACAACATTGTACAGTCAATACTCATTTTTCATACTTCTAATTTTTACGATTCGAATAATATATACATATATTGGAATGCCGGTAATGTCGGTAATGAAAACACTTGATTCGGAGTCCATTTCGATGGATGTCCATTCCGACGAGCATTCGTTGAAACGGCACAATTTTTCGTATTCGGAAAACAATTTATATGTTTCGATTTTAGTTGGTAACACCTGATTTTTCGTATTCGGAAAGTGATTCGATTATAGTTGACAACACCTGACTATAAAAAAATGTATATGCTTCGATTTCAGTTGAAAGCACCTGGCTAGATATCGAATATCGAATATTTAATTAAACATTAGTTATTTCTAATGTTTACAATCCCAATTATATTGGAAAAATTATTTTAACATATTAATTTTATTGTATACTAGCGTATTCGGACTGGCTGCGCCAGTCCTCACGCTAGGACCTTGGCCCCCCTGGCTACACTCCACACCCACTCATATTGAGTTGTAGAAATTAATATCGATTTAAAATTTGAAAAAAATGATTTATCGAAAAAAACGTATTTTGAAAACATTTATTATTTTATTATCATTTATTGAAACGAAATCTAAAAAAAAAATTATAAAAATTTATAAAAAGTTTGGGAACCGCACGCTTAAATATAGAAATGAAAAAAAAATCATTATAACTTTATAAAAAGTTTGAGGATTGCACGATTTTATATTATACCTCAACGCTAGTGGGTAAGCCCTTCGGGCGTACCGGCTCGCCCTGGCTATACACCCAAATCCACTAATTTTAGTAGTAGAAATAAATATCTATTTAAAATGAAAAAAAATTATTTATCGAAAAAAAACGTATCTTGAAAATATTTATTATTTTAATATCATTTATTTAATCGAAATCGACATTTGACTTCGTATTGCGAAATATAGAAATAAAAAAAAACATTATTAAAACTTTATAAAAAAGTTTGAGAACCGCACGCTTAAATATAATAATAGAAAAAAAATCATTAAAACTTATTAAAAAAAAAGTTTGAAAAAAATTGAAAAAAAATAAATAAAAAAATCAACTACACAGTTTGACATTCGTATGATTCGGTAAATCGATAAATTAATGTAAAAAAATTATTGATAAAAGATTCTATGACTTATTTATATGTACAATAGATACCATTTTGGCATATTGAAACACCTGAATGTTTCAATGTGCCAACTGACAGCTATCGTTCGGAATTCAAGATGGCGTCCTCCAAAAAATCGTAAATTTCGAGTTTTTACGCATTCAATTTCATATATTTCAATAAATACCGCACTCCCGTCCGAAATTTGAAATAGATCGTCACACGGGGATCCATAGCAAGATAAACCGCCCCTAAAATAACCCCCCACTGTGAAAAAAACCGTGAAAAAATCCAAAGGGGCGCCTAAAAATTTTCAATTAATTAATTTTTTGCGTAATTTTATTCGGCCTTTTTCGAGATTTTAAAGTACGCGCGTCGCTATAGGAATATTTTTTAAGGTATTTGAGAAACTTTCAACGTTCTAGGTCGTTTCGTCACAGTTTGTATTAAGGACAAACTTTAATTAAAAAAAAAGCGTCTCAGACAGACAGACAGGGGGACTTTCAGTTTTATAATAGTATAGACTAGCGTATTCGGACTGGCTGCGCCAGTCCTCACGCTAGGGCCTTGGCGCCCCTGGCTATACTCTACACCCACTAATATTGAGTTGTAGAAATTAATATCGATTTAAAATTTGAAAAAAATGATTTATCGGAAAAAACGTATTTTGAAAACATTTATCATTTTATTATCATTTATTGAAACGAAACCTAAAAAAAAATTATAAAAATTTATAAAAAAGTTTGAGAACCGCACGCTTAAATATAGAAATGAAAAAAAATCATTATAACTTTATAAAAAGTTTGAGGATTGCACGATTTTATATTATACCTCAACGCTAGTGGGTAAGCCCTTCGGGCGTACCGGCTCACCAAATCCACTAATTAAATATCTATTGGAAATAAATATCTATTTAAAACACCCAAATCCACTAAACTTCATAAAAAAAGTTTGAGGATCGCAGGCTTTTTGTAAAAACGAAAAAAAATTATTTATCGAAAAAAAAAACTTATCTTGAAAATATTTATTATTTTAATATCATTTATTAAATCGAAATCTGAAAAGAAATCGATATTTGACTTCGTATTGCGAAAATATAGAAATAAAAAAAAATCATTAAAACTTTATAAAAAAGTTTGAGAACCGCACGCTTAATTATAGAAATAAAAAAAAATCATTAAAACTTTATAAAAAAGTTTAAAAAAAAATTGAAAAAAATTAATAAAAAAAATCAACCCACAGTTTGACATTGACACGACGCTTAAATATGGTAATAAAAAAAATCATTAAAACTTTATAAAAAAAAGTTTGAAAAAAATAAATAAAAAAAATCAACTACACAGTTTGACATTCGTATGATTCGGTAAATCGATAAATTTATGTAAAAAAAAAACTATTGATAAGGATTCGATGACTTATTAATATGTACAATAGATACGGTTTTGGCATATTGAAACACTTGAATGTCTTCCAAAATGAAATGACAGCGACTAAATGGAAAAATCAAGATGGCGTCGTCAAAAAAATCGTAAATTTCGAGTTTTACGCATTCAATTTCATATATTTCAATAAATACCGCACTCCCGTCCAAAATTTGAAATAGATCGTCACACGGGGATCCATAGCAAGATAAACCGCCCCTAAAATAACCCCCACTGTGAAAAAAAAAAAAAAAAAATCAAAGGGGGCGCCTAAAAGTTTTCAATTAATTAATTTTTTTTGCGTAATTTTATTCGGCATTTTGGAGATTTTAAAGTACGCCAGTCACTAAAGGATTATTTTTAAGATATTTGAGAAAGTTTCAACGTTCTAGGTGGTTTCGTCACAGTTTGTATAAAGGACAAACTTTAATTAAAAAAAAAAGCGTCTCAGACAGACAAGACAGACAGGGGACTTTCAGTTTTATAATAGTACTAGCGTATTCGGACTGGCTGCGCCAGTCGCTAGGACCTTTGGGACCTAATTAACGCCTAGAAATTAATATCGATTTAAAATTTAATTTATCGAAAAAAGTTGTAGAAATTAATATCGATTTAAAATTTGAAAAAAATGATTTATCAAAAAAAACGTATTTTGAAAAAATTTATCATTTTATTATCATTTATTGAAACGAAATCTAAAAAAAAATTATAAAAATTTATAAAAAAGTTTGAGAACCTTAAATATAGAAATGAAAAAAAATCATTATAACTTTATAAAAAGTTTGAGGATTGCACAATTTTATATTATACCTCAACGCTAGTGGATAAGCCCTTCGGGCGTACCGGCTCGCCTGGCTACACACCCAAATCCACTGATTAAATATCTAGTTGTAGAAATAAATATCTATTAAAAATTTAAAAAAAAATTTATCGAAAAAAACCTATTTTGAAAATTTTTTTATTATTTTATTATCATTTATTGAATCGAAATCTAATATAAGAAATAAAAAATATTTGACATCGTTTTGCGAAAATATAGAAATAAAAAAATCATTAAACTATATAAAAAATTTAAAAAGAATTGAAAAAATTAATAAATATAGTTAGTTTGACAAAAATCATTAAAACTTAATAAAAAAAGTTTGAAAAAAAAAAAAAAAAAAATAAATAAAAAATCAACTACACAGTTTGACATTCGTATGATTCGGTAAATCGATAAATTAATAAAAAAAAAAATTATTAAAGATTCTATGACTTATTTATATGTACAATAGATACCATTTTGGCATATTGAAACACCTGAATCTTCCAATGTGCCAAATGACAACGACTCAATGGAAAAATTCAAGATGGCGGCGTCCAAAAAAATCGTAAATTTCAAGTTTTTTACGCATTCAATTTCATATATTTCAATAAATACCGCACTTCCGTCCGAAATTTGAAATAGATCATCACACAGGGATCCATAGCAAGATAAACCGCCTAAAATAACCCCCACTGTGAAAAACCCCTGAAAAAAAAATCAAAGGGGCGCCTAAAATTTTCAATTAATTAATTTTTTGCGTAATTTAATTCGGCCTTTTCGAGATTCTAAAGTACGCCAGTCACTAAAGGATTATTTTTTTTAAAGGTATTTGAGAAAGTTTCAACGTTCTAGGTGGTTTCGTCACAGTTTGTATAAAAGGACAAACTTTAATTAAAAAAAAAAAGACGTCTCAGACGGACAGACGGACAGAGGGACTTTCAGTTTTATAATAGTACTAGCGTATTCGGACTGGCTGCGCCAGTCCTCACATAGAGGGACCTTGGCCCTGGCTACACTCCACACCCACTAATATTGAGTTGTAGAAATTAATATCGATTTAAAATTTGAAAAAAATGATTTATCGAAAAAAACGTATTTTGAAAACATTTATTATTTTATTATCATTTATTGAAACGAAACCTAAAAAAAATTATAAAAATTTATAAAAAAGTTTGAGAACCGCACGCTTAAATATAGAAATGAAAAAAAATCATTATAACTTTATAAAAAGTTTGAGGATTGCACGATTTTATATGATACCTTAACGCTAGTGGGTAAGCCCTTCGGGCGAACCGGCTCGCCCTGGCTACACACCCAAATCCACTAATTAAATATCTATTATAGAAATAAATATCTATTTAAAATTTAAAAAAATTATTTATCGAAAAAAATATAGAAATGAAAAAAAATCATTATAACTTTATAAAAAGTTTGAGGATTGCACAATTTTATATTATACCCTCAACGCTAGTGGGTAAGCCCTTCGGGCGTACCGGCTCGCCCTATGCTACACCCAAATCCACTAAACTGATAAAAAAAAGTTTGAGGAAATAAGGCTATTATTTAAAACGAAAAAAAAATTATTTATCGAAAAAAAACGTAATTTGAAAATATTTATTATTTATTTAATCGAAATCTAAAAAGAAATCGATATTTGACTTCGTATTGCGAAAATATTGAAATAAAAAAAAAATAATAATAAAAACTTTATAAAAAGTTTGAGAACCGCACGCTTAAATATGGTAATAAAAAAAATCAATAAAACTTTATAAAAAAAAGTTTGAAAAAAATTGAAAAAAAATAAATAAAAAAAATCAACTACACAGTTTGACATTCGTATGATTCGGTAAATCGATAAATCGACGCGATAAATTAATGTGAAAAAATTATTGGTTAGGATTCTATGACTTATTTATATGTCGATAGATACGTTTTTCGCTCAACATATTTTTCCATACTAATTTATATTTGAACAAAATTAAATGGCGTCGGGCCTTATTTGGTAGATTTGGCCGAAAGACCGTTTTGGCGTACAAAACGAATTTTCGCGTATTTCATTTCATTGGATCTCAAATATTTCGATGAATATCGCATTTCCGTCGAAATACGAAATAGATCATCTTTTAGGGATCCATAGCAACTTATTCCGCCATTGAAATAACCCCCAATAGTGAAAAAATATCGGAAAAAAAATTCAAAGGGGGCGCCTAAAAATTTTCAATTAATTCATTTTTTGCGTAATTTAATTCGGCCTTTTTCGAGATTCTAAAGTACGCCAGTCACTAAAGGATTATTTTTTAAGGTATTTGAGAAGGTTTCAACTTTCTAGGTGGTTTCGTCACAGTTTGTATAAAGGACAAACTTTAATTAAAAAAAAAGCGTCTCAGACAGACAGACAGGGGGACTTTCAGTTTTATAATAGTATAGATAGATAGATAGATTCTACATGTTTACTAATTATTTCGAAAAACGCATAATTTTTATTTGTTAGTATTATGTCCGGTAGCGTTTAGTCCAGGTGGCGTTTTGTCCAGGTGGCGTTTTGTCCATTGCGCGTTTTGTCCATTGCGCGTTTTGTCCATTGCGCGTTTTGTCCAGGGGCGCGTTTTGTCTAGGGCGCGTTTTGTCTAGGGCGCGTTATGTCCAGGGCGTCTTTTGTCGGTCCCCTTTATGGTTGCGCCATATGTTCGGGCGTCTTCCGTCGTGACACCAACGTTCTCTAGGTCGTCAAACTCATTCCTATACTGGTATTTTTTTTTTTATAAGTGTTGGTCCAAACAGTGTTGAATTTGAATTAACGTAAAAAATAATTATGAATTAATTCTAATATCCACATAAAACTTCGTGTACTTTTCAAATCCTATACTAAATATGAAGCATTGATAAGTATACCATTATTATTGAGGTTTTCAAATTCATATTTTAAATATTCAGTATTTGTGCTAAAAGCTGTTCGACTGTATCAATTTATGTGATAATAACAATTACGCTTAACCGATTATTATGAACTCTCTGATTATCATTTTATATCATATTGTAAAATATTTAAATTAATGTATAGTTAGTTGAAAAACATTGAAAAAAACGCAATTTTATTCACTCGTATGCATCAAAAATTATTATATAAGTTATGTATGAATCATACTCATACTGTAAAATTATTTTAAGTACATTTTGAGGTGGATAATCATTTTTTAACATCAAATTTAATTAAAGGAGCCTTATCATTTCATCTTGGTAACAAAATCATATTTGAAAAAAAAAAACTCTAATTGACTTACCATACTAAAAAAATTCTTCAATCTTCGATTTCTGAAAAAAAAAATCATTATCATCCACATCATAATTTTTTTTCACATATCAGAATCATTCAGACGGCTTCACCTTCGATTAAATCTAAAATATTCCATTTTAATTATACACACATATTTTTATCGTATTTCGTCGATCACGAAAACAACAAAACTTCATATAACATACATTCGAAAAAAATTTTTTTTAAATGGATCGGTCAACGGAGCCGGATACTAGTCTGATGCAAGGACGTCCAACTTGCAAATTCAGCAACCGGCAAATAAATCATAACCTGACTCATTCGCCATGTTATTATTGATCGATGAACAAGATGAATTGAGAGCGAATAAAATTAATCGAAAGTTTGCATATGGATTTTATTTGCATTTGCAAATTTTCAATGCCGCTTTTATGGTACATATATGTATTATATTATATTATATTTTTTTTATATTTCGATTTTTATAAAATGCGTTTAATGGCCTCTTTATATATTGAAAATATCAGTATAAAAAACGAATTTTAAAATAAATTAGTTTTAGTTTTCACACATAGATGGCACCTTTTTTTGTTATATTAATTTATTTGATTTTTTTTAATTGTGTTCAGTTAATTTGAAGTATAATTAATATCAAATCTCATATAAAATATTAAATAATATTTTAAATATATTTATTTTATATTATATTTAAATACTAAATTAAACTCGCTTTAATACAAGTCCTCGGTAGTATAGTGGTCAGTATCCCCGCCTGTCACGCGGGAGACCGGGGTTCGATTCCCCGCCGGGGAGGACAAATTTTGTCTTTTTTTTCGTTTGAATAATTAAATCGTTTATAACATCTCATAATTATGATCTCTGCATTCTATATAATCATAAACCATCAAGTACTTGTCAAGTAACACATCATTAGAATACTAAGTGTTTCGTCAAGTCATAATATCTCGCATCTGTTTTCAAATCATCGTGATTCATTATTTTATTCAATAACATGCGATGATTTATTGAACTCTGACAGAATGTCGAATTAATGATAAATGAAAATCAATAATATTTAATTTTTTGAACCAGCGAAAAAAAAAGTATAATTAACTTAATTGCGATCAATTTTTTTCCCTTAAATATTTTTACCCATCCCTCGATTTACGCGATAGATACGTTCCGCAATAATCCGCGTAAATGGAAACAGCGTAAAAAAAAATATTATGAACCTATACAAAAAACATGTGATTAGTTCCAAAGTGAAAAAATCATTAAATTTTGTATAATAAATATACATAACGCTTATAAGACAAGTAAAAAATGTCATACTAATTACTAGTGGTCTGAACTGCAAAGAGGGAAGAGGGATGAGGGGTAAACAGTTAAATAGCACGTGCACATAGCCATTGTTCTTATCTTATTAAATAAATGAGGTTCTCTGATATTGTAATTAGTTAATAACATACAAATTCAAAAACGCCTATTATTATTTTTTTTTTTTTGCTCAACCGCGTTAAAGTGAAAAAAAATACCATATAAATCGGGGCATGGGTATGTTATATAATGTTTTAGTATAATATACGATCTGTCAAACCAGATGAGTTTTTCGATAATTTACGCATGTGAACTTCAACCCTTATTAGAATACAAGAAATCGAAACAACACATGGCTCAAATCAAAATCTTCAATTCCGTACGCGCCCCTTACATTTGGGTTGTTGCCCTTTGACACATGAACAAACATCGACACAATTAGACATTTAAAATTAAACATTACATACAGACCGCCGATAAAAACATCGACAACACGCATTCTATTTTCCGGAATGACCGAATCCGTTGCGCAACCGGCGAAATAACGATTCGGCGAAAATGCGAAATCCTTATCGACCCACTGGCCGTCGCTTATCCGGTTAACATTCGGCAATTAAGACAATTGAACGGGTTAGGAAATAATGAGTTTATTTGTTGAGCCCGATGACCGATGCGGCTTTAACGAGCCGCGGTATTCTCGTCTGCCCGTTAATAATGGACGCCGTTGTTTTTATATCAACATTGAGCGTTTTGTGCCCGACATTATTTGATGACAAACGAATTGCGGGATTCCAGTGCCGCATCGGGACGTGAACTCTGAACTTTGATTTGGTACGGAAATTCCGCGATTTTTATGTTGGTATGAAAAATATTCGATGAAAGTTAAGGTCTTTCGTGAGGAGGTGAGTAAAGGAGTCGTTGTTGTTTTTTTTTTTTACGAAATGGTCTTGGGTCAATATTAGTCGATCGTATCCATATGCTGACCGTCCCAGTGTCGCTTAATGTTATGCGATTTATAAAGTTATGTCATCAATTTGAAATTTATCATATTAGTCATACAATATTATTTTATTGTGAATGTTTAAAACTAAATTTTTTTTGTATCATATTCTTTACATATGTAGGTTCTTGTAATCTTATATAGGCATCAATTTCTTTTTTTAAATATATCATCAATTGGTGTATTCTTTATTTTTTTTATGTGAAATTTTCAAATTTTATTATATTATGTTTAATGCGAAAAAATTTAATCATGCAGCAAATATTAAAAAAAAGTAATCAAGTTCTTTCCTAATCTCGTCAATTTTTTTTTTTTTTAGTTTCAAGACATATTTGAACTGGAAGTGTAAACTAAAAAGGTTATTTTTAATTCTGGTAGATCCTCAAGAAAAAAAGCAGAAAAGTAATATAGAAAAAATTTTCTATCAATTATAGTCTTGGGACGTATAACAGTTCGGCACTGATTAAGGATCGGCGTTTTACTTAGCCGCATCGAAAACTTTATTAGTCTGTTGCGTTTCATTATGAAAGTTAGTCAGTCAGTGCACTTCGTGATGTTGAATATAAATATAGTTTTTCGTTTTGAGTTCATTTTGCTACTAAATATTTAAATATAAATTCGAGCAAATAAACAATTAAAAATACTTTAACAATTCGAACTATTCATTTAAAATTGTAATAATAGTTGTCAATTAATGCTGAAATGGAGTATTATCAAACTTACGTCGTACCAGATAATTCTCAAAACTTGATCGAAAATAACTATTACAATTTAGACAAAAAAGAACAGTGATGGATCTGCTGATTTTCAAGCAATATCTTCGATTATTTCTGATATGCCATTGGAATATTTCGAAAATGTGACTCCACACTCAGAAACAACAGGGAAGCAAAGAAATCAAGCTAATGCCAGGGAACGAGATAGAACTCAAAAGTATGTATTCAAAAATTTAATTTAACATAAATTCATATGGTGAAATAGATTAAATACTTTCAATTGCGAATTGTGAACGTTTTGAGAATAATTTTCGAAGAGTCACTGTCCGTCGAATGGCGATTGAATCACATTTTATTGTATTTAAAATAATTTTTCTGAAAATTGAAAGAAGTGAAATTGTGTTAAATTTTGCTATTATTTGTCACCAGGGCAACACTATGACAACAATAAATCAAGCGATTCGAAAGCCAGTATTTGATCAACACAACCCCATGACAAATCGGTCCTTACTTTGATATAAAAACCGCATGATCTTTCAATAAAATTTTGATATAATATACAATATACGATCGTTGAAGACAGAAAAAAAATATTATACAATTTCGCCAAAATGAAATTATCGCTTGCATAATAATTTTGAATCGTATCTCTAATCCAAATTGTAAAATTAACTTGAAATTATAGAAATTATTGAAAAATTCAGGCGCCTTACAAAACAGATGGTATAATAGTAATTTTTAATTCTGTCCGTCTGTTTTTTTTTATAACAGAAAATTACATCAAAACTATAAAAGACCAATAAAATAATATAAACTTTTACGGTAATTTTCTTCTTAGCGGAAACATGAAGAATTCTTATCTTGAATCAAAAAAAAAAAAAAACAATGTTTAGAATATGTTTAAAAATAATTTATTTTGCTTTTAAGTTCAAATTCAATTTTTTTGTAAGTATAGAAATTTCTGTCTTCAACTGCTTGAATGAAGTGAATATTTCAAAATAAGAAACAAACATTTAGTATTCATTATTTCCATGAAAATTAAAGCCAAGGATACGTAATCATATATTATTTGAAAAATGTTTGTATTTTTTGTTTTTATCAAAAAAGCATTAATTTTAAAAAAAATAAATGGTTTTGAAACTTCAGTGTCAATTCAGCATTTGCTGCTCTTCGGTCTCGAATACCTACAGAACCTAAAGATAGGAAATTGAGCAAAATAGAAATTTTGAGATTGGCTGGCAGTTACATAAGTCACTTGGCTAATAGATTGATAACAGGTATACCAAAAAAATATGATATGAATATCAAATTTAATTTTGTGATAACAAAAGTTTATTTCAATAGGAAGTGACGATCAACCATGTACAATGCTAACAGGGAATGAAACGGGGCCACGTAACCAGGTTTGTACTTTTGCTTTAGAAGATAATAAATCTATGTGAATTTTTTTCGAGATTGTATAAGATTACATATTATTAAAAAAAAAAAAATGTAAACAAATTTATTTTATTATTGTAAATAAAATAAAAGTATGTACCTACTTGTTACTTCACTTTTTTTATTCGAAATTAATCTAATATGTACAAAATAATATAATAATAAGTATAATATAATAATAATAATAATAATAATAATAATAATAATAATAATAATAGTATAATAATAAGTGTTTACTTATGATAGTATTTATTCATCAACAATTAAATTTGTCAACAAAGAAATTAAATTTCTTCATATATTCATTAATTAAATAGTATATCATAAAAAAAAAAATATAATGTTGTGTAATTGGTAAATTTTTTTAACTATAAAAAGTTTTTTCATTATTTGTTCCTACTATTCCAGTTTTAAATAAAACAATTATAATTTAGCATATTTCAAGAATTGAAATATTTTTATAATCAATGCACTACTAAAACATATTTTCGGCAGTTTTAAAACATAATTGATATTATAGTTATAATAAATAATAGGTGTTAATTTAAGTACATGTAAAAAAGACTGAATTATTTTAATCTCTTACAAGATTTTACAATCATTATTTTTTTGTCAAGAAATTTAGTATTTAAAAAAATTTCTATAAGAACAAAACATTGGCAGTATATTCTAAAATAAAATATACATTCAAGAATTTAGATTACATATATTATAAATTTCATTTCATCAAGCACAAATTTTAAAATTAAAATAAACAATCAATTAATAAAATTATCAAAAAACAAATAATAATAAGTGATGAAGGGAACTTTAATAAAATATTGTCTTAAAATTGGAATACTTTGTTGTTCAAAAAATTAGAATAATGAGAAAAATCCAGATTTACCATTTTTTATTCAAGAATGGTGAAAAAAAAATTTAAATTACTTTTAGTCATTAATAATTTTTCCATAAAAATATTTATAAAACAACTAAATACTATCTAGAGCAAGTTTGGTTTCATAATCGAACACTTACAGATGAACGAATTGATAAAATGTTTACTTACATTAATCATTGTACTGAAATCTTGCTGACTTTGTAAAAGCATTTCAATAAAGAAGAGTTCTCCTAAATCTTATTCGGGTATACTGGCAGCCACCTACAGATAACAGCTGTAAAACAATACTAATGCGTTCAATCACTTTTATATGATACCATTGCTTTGTCCTATTCAAGCAATGAGTAAATTTAAAATTAATTATGATGGAAATGGAAAAAACGTAATCAAAATGTACAAGTCATTAAAATTCAAAAAATTCTTTCATTCTTATTTATCTACAAATATATAATTTAACATGAAAATATACATACAGAAAACATATAAATATAGACACTGATGATTAGAAATTCAAACAATTCGAACTTAGAAATATAATAAATGCATTAACATTATTAAAATGCATGCTAAACATTATAAAATTATGAACACGCATTAAAATAACTAATAAGGGCACCATTTTATACTACTTTTTTGTATGTGGGAACACATTTTTTATAAATTTACAAAATATAGCATTATTACTAAAATTTTAAAATATTTACACTAATATATAATATACAACTTTTTGACTAACACATCAATAAAACAAAATTAGTTATGAAAGTTCTTCACCCACATTCACTTATTTTATTTCATTTTTCATACTTTCATTATTTATTATTTCACTTTATATGCATATTTACATTTTTTTTATTATTATTATATTTGTTCTTGTCTTACTTTTCATACTTAATTTTATTTATCTTGCTGTTTTGCCTTTACTTATTTTACTTCATATTCCTCATATTGAGTGGAATGGGATGACTTTGAAAATCCCATTATTTGGGTGTATCATTGGACTGGGCAATCACATTTAGGCAGCATTGCCTTAATAAGAGACAGGTGTCTATGAGAAAAATCTATTTTCCAGATCGGCAGGCACATTTTGGAATGCTCACTCTGGCACTCTTCTGGGCAGCAGTACTGTTCATCCATTATTCAGCGAGTTATATTTCTTGTTCATATATCAACTTTTTTGTCTTGGGTATGAAGTAAATAGATAAAGGTTACAAAATTTAAAATTGTCATTAAATTACCCTGTAAAATGTCCAAAGGCACTATTAATTAGACTTGTTTAAAAACGGACTATCTTCACGTTTTTTCGAGATTTCCAGAAAGTGTAAAATCATGCTTTTTTTTTTTTTAAAGAAACCTAATTTCCAAAGAAGCAAAATCAAACCAATCAGCACCAATAATCCCAATATTACTGCCAAAATTATCCACCACATAAAATTTGCAGGCCCTATAATAATGAGATCTGGGTATGCTTTTGTACTAACCTAAAATATAAATGAAAATTTTAAAATATTGTAGTAAATAAATTTAAAAATTTCATTGTAATGCATTACAATTGCAATATCGTCATCTAAATTATATTGTTGTATGTTATGAGATTTTTTGAAAACTTAGACTTGCTCTGCTCGATATTGACACATATTGCACATTTGGATAATCTTCAACAAGTGAACTGTTCCATAATCGACCTTGTATTCTAATGGTTGCTTCTTTCTTTTTTTTCTAATTTATATATAATGCATCTTATCTTAATACACTTTGCAGTTTTCATAATACAGTTCTGTAATTAAAAATTATTAACGGATTTTTAAGGAATATTACTTTCCACAAATATATTATTTGTTCAATCAATATACCATGTTGACAATTTCTTTTCGATTCCCTTCTTTGTCGATATATGCCTCGGGTTTGACCACCATTTCAACGTCTCGTTTTTGACGTACACCACTATAAGGTTTTCTTTGACTAGAATAATTACTTTTTTCTTCATTTTGATTTTCCAAACCTTTATTGAATACAGACTCAATCAAATTCTCAGGAGGACTATTTTTAGATTTTGGTCTCGTTTTCAAATTCAAAGGATTTAAATAAGACTTTTGAACATTACATATACCTTCACCTATATCACCTATAAATATTGAAATTTTAAACGTAAATATTAATAAATCCATATTAATTTATAGACAAATGCATATTAAAAAATATTATTTACCATCTACTGTAGGTTCACTATCAAGATAGAACAACCATTTTCCTTGAGCTTTGTTATTAGCAATTTGATGTGGCCATTCAATATCTACTTCCACTGAGTTAATACATGAGGGTCCCTCGTTAAAAACTTGATATATATGGGTAATTGTAGACCCTATGTCTTCTAAATTGGCCATAGCAGATTCTCCTTTACTTCTCCTCCATAAAACACTTGTTCTGGTCGAGCTGAACTATGTATATTAAAAAAAAAAATATATTATTTATTTTAGCTGACATATAGACAATAGTGGGAAAATTGTTATATTAACAAACCCTTTAATTGTCAGCTCAGCGTTCTTCATAACTCGAGCATGTTCACGAGTTAGTTCTTTATTTGGAATTTTTTCTCTTGATGTCGAATTAGCCCACAAAACAAAACTAATAGTTGATTCATGGTCTTCCAAAGATTTTGGATCAAATCTTAAAGTAATTGGATTAACTTTAGCAAGTGGTGTTTTGAATGGATTACCGAGAGAACAAGTAACCACTGTTGAATTGTGTACTTTGCAAAATACATGCTTTTCCTTTGAAAGAATATATATTTCAAAAAATTTATTATATCAATATTACTTATATGATATTTACTGTTAAATAAAATTATACATACGACTGTAGTATTTGCACCAATATAATTAAGGCCTTCGTGGTGTACAACAAAGAGTTGTGCTTCATAGGCTGATTCTCCTTCGTTTCCAACTTTTACTTCCAATTTCACTTCTTCCTCTTCACCCAAAACTAATACACGATTACCTTTTTTTTCTAAAATAAAATAACAATATTGTGACATATTTGGTTTGTTGGTTCATATTTGGTTGACATGATATGATAACATATTTGATTAGGTGATTATCGTTTTCTGATAAGTCCCCCCGTATCGATGACCCTCTCACAAATATCAGTATCTGGAAGAATAGTTTCACGAAAATATATCTCACAGAATAATTTCTCACAAAGGAATATCTCCCTCAAAAAAAGAATCTTCCCTCAAAGAAAGAACGAAACCAACTTGAAATACTTGAATCCCAGAATACTTAAAAAATTATGTTCTTTTTCAAATTTTCGAAGGTTTTATTCAAAATTTCAAAGGTTTAATGATTTTGTTAAAGCACTAAATTATTTCAAGCATGTTAATGAGACCAGAAACATATCAATATGAATTTGAAGATATACCTAATTATCATTGAGTATGTCATTTTCGTAAAATCTGAATTTCATTTATAATTATATTATACATATTTTTTTTGAAAATAATTTTAATTTAAATTTAAATATTTTATATTGGAAAGAACATCACTTTTATTTTTCAAAAAAAAAAGGAGTGTCAAGTATTTTATATTTAATTTTTTTTTATTTTTTAATAGGGCAACATCTAGGTTTTTTTTTTTTCAAATTATGGAGAGGAATATTCCTTTGAGAGAAGTATTCTGTGAAATATATTTTTTCGTGAGACTATTCTTGCAGATACTAATATTTGTGAGAGAGTCTTCATTGAGGAAATTTACCTAATAGCGATAATCACTGAACCATATAAGAAATGAGAATTAATGATGATTAGTAAAATAAATACACTCACCACCAGGTAAAATCAAATTGGCATCAATGTTAAGATCACTCACACAAATATCATCATCTCCACAATCTCTCAATAACAATGCTTGGAAAGTAAGTGTTGATTGAGTTGCATTTAATATTGGTTGATTATCAATGGATGTAAGAGAACCACTTGATGTCCATTTTGTTTTTTTTTTTTGAACAATCATATAATTCACATGAAACTAAATTACAAAAAAGTAAAGCAATTCATACATTATTGAAAATTATACGATTAAAATAATACTTGAAGATATTAATTGACACTTATTACTTGAATTGGAGTTTGTATATCTCTCTGTATTTTCTTTTATATATACTATATGCTCTGGACATTTTATGAAATCGACTTTTGATAATACTATATTTCCATCGATTTTATTTGACTTTTATATCACTATTCAAATGATTAAAAAAAAACCCTAGAAAATTTTTATCACCCAAAAATGTTTCTGCTTCAACTTTGTAATTCAATTTGAGAAAATCCATAGAAGAATATTTCAAAAAATTCAACTGAGCTACATATTCTGAAAGAAAAACATGTATAATTTGAATTTTGATCACTCGGACAGCCGCGTTTTGACGGATCGATATATTTTCAAGGTTTCAGGATGCTCGACTGATGTTTTTTATGTCAATGATAGGTCTGGCTCTATGAAGAACAACTGCATTCTAAGAAATATGTTATTTAGTATTGGATTTTTTTTTCAATATATAAATTTTAATTGAATTTTGAATACCGAATCAAAAGCTCCAACCAACAAATCAGGGTATCCATTCTCATCCAAGTCAATTCCACCAGAAAGAGAATATCCAAAAGTTTTCAAAGGAATGGGTAATGATTCACCTTTAATTATTTGCTTTGGTACAACATCTAATCCATTCTTTCTACTTCCAAGATAAATATATACAGCTCCATGGTCTTGTTCATAAGGACTACCAATTGCTAAATCGTCGCAGCCATCTTTATTCAAGTCTCCGACATTAGAAATTGCAAATCCAAAGCGAGATTCAATTTTTCCAGTAAGTTTGATAGAGTATTGATTGCTCAAGGAATAATCGTTATTTATATATACATATACACTACCACCAGCATGTTTAGTAAAAAAAAAAAGGAGCTCCAACAATCAAATCAGGTTTCCTAAAAAAAAAAAAAAAAATATTTTTATCAAAAAATATTTTTACAAAGTTCTTAACATATTCAGAATACAATTCAAAAAAAAAATTCACCCATCACCGTTGAGATCAGCAGTGGCAATCTCATAACCAAAATTGGATGCAAATTGTTCTCCATTAATTATAAGGTTAGTTTTTAATATAGAATTTGGTGAATTCTTGACCTTAAAAAAAACAAAACTTGACCAGTACTATTAGATCGCGGAGCACCTGCAGCAAATGATACTTCATTACCAAAGAATTTAGCTCCAGTTACAGCCATGCCTAAAAATAATTAAATGAAATTATGAAAATGCATATTGAAAATGACAAATCACATGAATATTGAACTATCACCAACCAAGGTAACTATATTTTTCAACAGGACTTGTTGATTGTGAGTATGGAGCCAAATACACATGTTGATCACGTTTCAAGAAATCTTCGTTTGTATCGATTATAAATATTGTTCCACGCCAGGTGTATGGTCCAGGGCTTCCTAATATTAATGTTCCATCTTGCAGTAGAAAGCTACTCGTTCCTGCTTGACAGTAACCAAATTCTTCATGTTGTCTAATTGTCCGAAAATAAAATATATATGATTGAATAAAATATAGATCTAAATAAAAAATATATATATATATTATACTGATCGTGCTGTTACTTATTTATCGGTCTTCCTTTACATGGTTCTACATGACTACTGTATTGTAAACTATCCTTAAGTGTATAACACAAACCGAAACCGTCATGAGATTCACCATTCACCTTAATATATCTGAAAAAAAAAAAAATTTTTCACAAAAAAATTGTTATATATATTGAAAAGATCAAACAAGTTATTTTTTCATTAATAAAATTATTTAAAAAAAAAAATTACCTATGAGCACAAACAACAACTTTGCCACCAATTCCTTGACTCTTTACTGTAACTCCCAGCCATTGGTGATTTTTTTATCTCATTTGAATTTGGGGATCTTAATTCATCTGAATCTAAATCTATATGGAAAATCAAAAAAACATATATAAAAAAAGAAACTAAATATTTGTATTTTTTCTATATATTTCCAAAATGTAAATATATGAAATGTTTATTTAATGATGAAAAAAAAGCGTATATTTTCATAGATTGAACATGTTATCAATGATCTTTAAATCCTGTAATGTATGTAAGTACGTTCTAATTTTATAAGTTATACAAAACGTTTTAAGTTAAAATAAAATTTAAGAAATATTTTTCATGTAATTGGTGAAGATTGTATAATCATTTATTATTATATCACAGGATTTAACATCAAGAGCTTTTAAATAAAGTTATATACATAATTTAACAATCCTAATGGGATTTGTACACATCTAATTAAAAGTTGAAGTTTTCAATTATAAGCATAAAAAAAAGCAATGATAAAAAAATTTAACCGAATATGCCAAAAATTCAAATTAATTGAAAATCCCAAAATTTTAAATAAAATAATTATTATATTTATCCTTAAGACTATGAGATTAGTAAACCTTAAATAATTTTATATCACAAAAAAATAATCTGAAATATAAAAGCATATTTAAATATGTGTGCATCATATTATAATATATGCATGAAATGACCCAAAATGTTTATAGTTAGATATATGTATGGTAAATGAAGAAAAATATATTTTCAAAAAAATACTATTGCGTCATTGCTTCGAATTTCATACATATAACTACCATTTTTCATAAGGAGAAATTTATAATTTTTTTCAAATGAATGCATGCATTTGCAAAGTACCTTTAAAATAATAAATATTTAGAGAAATTTTGTCAATCTATGACTAAAAAATTCTCTTTTCCAACATTCAATGCCCAATTATTCTATAATATGTTAAATGTTTGTATGAATATGGCAAACAATTTTATTAATACAAAATGAATAAATGCAGTAACTTTTTATCAATCAAATTTCAATTTACTGAATATCTTATACTCAATTTTCACCTATGTATAAGTAAGTACGTATTGAAATTTATTGATTTCGAAATAGTTATATTCAACTAAAATAATGCTAATTTAAAATATTTACAGTAAATTATTCATCAAGAGATGTAATATCATATTGATAACAAAATTACTAATTACTAAATGGCTTAAAAAATTTAAACTTAATTGAATTCATATATGTATAATATAATATATGAAATGTATGTATACGTATTAAAATTTTAAGATATAATATTTTCAAAATGATATTAGTGTATTATTAATTGCAAAACAAAACTCAAAACCAAAAAAAAATGTATATTACTTAAAAAACAACAATAGTTTGTTATAAATTATAATATATATAATATTTCATAATGTAATATTCTCTTACCTGGGGACTAGAATTTTTGCTAGAAAAATTACTTATGTGAAACAACATTTTAATTGTTGATTTTTATTTTGCGATATAAATATTTATATAAACATTGAATAAAGGAAAAAACTTTTATTTATAAATAATCATAGCTGTTTATGGTATACATTCAATTTTGTAACAATGTTACATAGTTCCTCAAGTCAATTTCTGTTCTACTACAATTTAACACTTTATAATGTTTTATAAATCCAGCTGTAAATAAAATCATAGCATCGTTCAACATAAAGTGTCACTTAACCATGAATTTCATGTTACAATGATTAAAAAAGATAGTTTTATTTATTTTTTAAATATAGTAAAACCATTGCGAAAAAAAAAAAAGCGGCGAGTGGTCTCAGTTATTTTGAAAATAGAAAAGTATTTAGAAGTCTGTTTTGCTAGTGAATATTACTTTATTATAACTGTTAAGTGTTTGTATTACTTTTAATTGTTTAAAAAATTATTAAGCAAGATGGTTTTATTCAATTATTTATGGAATGTCGAATTTAGCTAAATTAATAGTTATAGGCTATGGAATACAAACAGTTTAGTTGCCTACGAAATTATAGTAATACTTATGACATTGGTTCATGATTATAAAATCAAGTTTCAACAATTAAATGTTATGAAATACTAATTTTTATTCAGTTATGAGATACTAATATTTATTCTGTTAAAAAAATATACCAAGTTTCAATTTAACGAAATTAATTCTTCTACTGATCATGACATTTTTAATTATTACTTTTAATGATATTGTATCCTTCAAATGTTTAATTTTATCAATGACCGTTTCATGAAATTTATTTTGAACATCAAATATTTTTATGAAAATGTATGATCAGTCAAAGGTTAATTGAAATTGATGAATATTAAAATACTTTTGATTAAAAAAAAAACCTTCATACCCTAATATGAATGTGTCAGTATTATAATGTACGTAACGACAAGTTGTCAATTAAAATTTGCAGTACTTAATATTAGTGAAATAAAAAAAAAACTATTCAATATATAAAAGTATTATGTGATCGAATTATTATTATTAACTGATATAAACAAACAGCAATTTTTCGAATATTATGATCCTATATTCAATTTTTTTTTATATTATACATTGATAGGGTTATATTACTTGTAATATTTTGATATTTATCACAATGCTTACATTATTTCAGATCTCCATTTAGCACTTCTTTGAAAATTATTTTGTTTAATTCTTTTCATACAAATACTTTCTACTTTCACCTATTCATGTTTATTAAATGAGTTATTTAGTTTATATAATAATATATAACATATATAAAATATCAAAATAGAATAAAACCAAAATATGTAATGTGATTTATAGATATCAAATTATCACTAAATAGCTCAAAAATTCAAATATAGAATTTATCTTCACTTTTGATGGAATTACAGATCTTTATAATTTATAAAACTAATTATTAAAATTATAATTATGTATATTATAATTATAATGTATTATAAAATTAAAATATCGTTACCCTCCTACCTTCACCCAACGATTGGTTTTCACTATATCTATTCCCTCATGCGGTATTTTATTTCTATTTAAGCATATCAATAATAAAAAATCAAATTGAAAATCCAAAACCATGCAAATCATGCAAATGTGCATTTCAACCCAAAAAAACTTAAAAACATGCATACATGCTTATTAATTGCTATTGTATTATATTATATACAAAAAACCACCAACAACATTCGATTTCTATATTTGACTCGAAGAAAATATTTACAAATTTAATAAAATTTACAAAAATCGTATGTTGCTATTGGTCGATTATCAATAAAAGCGCTGAAATAGAAATTTAATAATGTGTAACGAAAATGAGAAAACTCAAATTGATTAGACAACTGAAAGATTTGAAATGTTAGATAACTCGAAAGAAAAAGGTATAAATATTAAATAGTTTAAAAATTAAGTAAAAAATATTAGAAATGACAGAATGGGAGACCACCACTTACACTTGATGTATTGGCCGTTTTGGTCTAGGACATCGCAGCAGCACCACCGATAAAAAAAATACATCATATTGAAATAGGCACTCTCGATTGCATATAAAAAAACATATTAAAACAAAATAACAATTAAATAAAAGAATCTGACACATGATCTCCATTAAATTTCCATTTTTTAGTCGGCGATTTCTTCATGTGCAATCTATTCGAAAACTATGTCAAAGCAAGCTGAAAGAGTCGGTCAATGAATCTTTTGAGCTACGTATTTCAAAACTAACTTCAAATTTTCACCAGTCTTTGTAAACTGATGAAAGTCCATATTTCATCAGTGTAGTAAATTCTACATACTCTAGTATAAATAATAATGGATGAGATTCGAATGTTCGATAACTGTCCAAAATATCGAATTATCTTCAGTAAGATCAGCATAATATTTACATTATTTATTATATAATAAAACATAATTATTTTTAACCTAAAAAAAAAAAAAATGTTAAAAATAACGAAATCACTATTCCCACTGCCATCAACGACATAAATTTCTAATACTAAATTCAAACATCAAAACAATATAATAGTAATGCGTAAGAACACCGCTATAATCCCAACTTTTCGAAACTATTTCAAAAAGTCCAAACAAATAAATTAATCAATCAGTTAATGCGATAATGCATCATACAACTAGACTAGACTAAAATTTTGAATATTAAAACAAATGATTTAATACTCCCTCCCACATAAAAAAAATAAATTGCGACTTATTATAACATGATTTTCTACGACTACTTTTAACATACACTCTCTATTATATAATAGATTTTATCGAATCATTTTAATTAGATGAATGGATTAAATTAATTTATGGGCATACTTGTTAATTGATCAACATAAATGAGCTGTGGACACCAATTGTTAAGTTAATGAACATCTAATAAATCGTTAAATTTTACAACACTAAATGAACAAAATTACATTATTAATAAATATCAAATATTAGTAGTGAGATTTAAATTTGGTTTTAAAAATTAACACGACACGATAATAATCAATATACAGACGGATATTTTAAATTTTAGCACAATATGTAAAACATTTGAACGATTTACAATTAAATTTTGCATTGGTATTGACGACATAAATTTGGGTTACATTCAAAATAATTATCGTTTTTTTCAACTTCGAAAGCTAATAATGGCGTACTCTTTTGTAACTATCTATTTGTTTTTTCCTCCTGAATGTTTGTATTAGCAACATACCTATTCTTCCATCGGTAATAACCTGAGTGCAGTCATGCCTCTGCATTGTTAGTGGACACTTCCACAAAGCCCCAGATTGCGAAGTGTTGGGCTGCAAATTTTCATCTAATGGCGCACCAACTAACAACCTGAAAATCAAATAGAAAAAATCTAATTATCAAAATGCAAATTGATAAAATTTAACCCATTTGCTATGGCAATTAAATAAGCCTAAGAATGCGTTAATTGGACATAAAAGGGGATAGTATTATACATAACGAACTCACAGAAGCTAATCAAGATATTTTCTTTTAGTTACATATCTCACGAAGACCCAATTTCATGAAATTTTATAAAGCACGATCTACATCATCGAAGAGAAACAAGCACGTGTCAATTACATAATTTGGAAGTAGATAAAGCCCTCAGAATGTCGTAATTCGGCACTCAAGATAAGCCAGCTGCTTCTGCCTCTCCGAAGAAGTTAACCGTTGGGCAATAGAAGTGGTTAGGGACCAGCTTCAGACAAAAGAACACCTCGACTCGTTATGAGAATATCACCTAACGAACTGTGTGGCTTTTGGTAGAAAATGAAATGCGGGGTTCATAAATTATTTAAATGGCTGACAAAATAATGTCGCACATAACCCATTATAGAGCTATAACGATATGCTCGTCTTGTATAATATCCGAAATAACCTAGCTGAGCAACGATTATCGTCATATACGATTTTAGAATGTTAAATCGAATCGAAAAGCATCATCAAAAGATTTTTTTATCGTTGATTTACAACGCAAAAAAAAGTTCGACACTTTAATTTAAAATAAGCCGAACGATTCGAAAACCGAGATTCATACTAGCTTCCCTATACGATTTCATTTAAATTGATTTGTTTAGAGAGGATAATGAATATACGGGATCGTGCAAACATATGCGAGGCTTAACTGTTAATGAAACGGCAGCTCGGGCATTAATTAGGACGATACCCCAACAAACGCGCACGTTTTCGTTATAATTGACTCAATTGCCGACAAAATCCATTATTGAAGTGAGATCATCTCTGACCTTAAAAACTTAACATACAATATCCAATAATAGATCGTCGGAGAGTAATCAAAAAACCCAGCGTCACCATCGATTCCGATCGCTCGATTTTATTTTTTTAGTCCACGTTGAAAATAATAGCCCTTATATTCAAGGGTGGTACATTCTTTATCTAATTTAGAAAGAATCAACAACATTCGAGCTAGTTGTCGCCTTTTACTGGGTCGATCCGTCTCCAACTGAAACGCCAGAATGCACAAACAAAAACAACATCGTAATGCATCCGTATGCAGCGGACTTCTCTCAACGTCTTCCGAATGGGTTGGCACCAGCTGGAGCATACATAATCGATCACAGAAGAAGAATATTTTTTCTAAGCAAAGAGCGCGTTAGTTCTCGAATTAGTATGCGAGCGGAGCGACCTTCCACCGCTGAAAAATCTCGAAAGATCGATCTTCGCTCCCACCAATGTTTAGACTCGCCCAGCAAATATTACTTTTGAAAACTGTTGACATACCCATATTAGTGATATCATGCAACACGCGAGAGGTATATGATCTCATTCGTTAAAATTACGGGCATCTGGTGTGAGACAAAAAGTGAAAACGATCGCAGCATCGAAGCCATGTGTTAGCCATGCGCATATCTAAGTTTTTTTCGCTATTTATTCATTTATTAATATACGAAAGGTTGTCGCTGTGCGTGACGTTGAATTATAATATTTTAACTCCGCTTCATATGTATGAACGTGTGAGTCACGCTTCTATTTCATATTACTTTTCGCCGCACGAAATTCGGGAGAAGCTTTCGTTGCGAGGGTCATTATTCACATATTATCACGCGAAATTATATGTCCTGAAATTTAGTGGGAAATTATGTAGAATCACCGCCGTCAAAAAATGTGAATAGCTTTCGTAACGCGATGGAGCCTCCAACCCACGCAAATTGTAAATGAACCTTCGGAACTGTACATTGTTTATTTGTGCAATGATCGAGTGAAGCGAAACGTGTTAAAGTTCCCTTCACTCTTCGAGTCATTTTGTTGTAAAATTACAAAAAAAAAAGTACCTTTACAAAGCACGTTGACCTCCGTTAATACCGTTATGTTACTTACACGATTCTGTCTAATCTATGTTTGTGAAATTTCGTGAAATTGGGTTATTGATAACTGACCCGTATTCAATAAGTGAACGAACTCTAAGCATCAAAATTTCATTAAGCTGAGAAAATTTCCCACATTGTTTTCCTTCACATATTAATCAAAAATGAAATAGAGGGGAAAACTGTCGAATCATACAGGGACATCAAAGGGTTTCTCGAGTATGACGTTCATAATTGAATTTATTGTTTCAATTGATAACACCCCTATCCTAAAATTAAATTGATATCGGCGTTTATGCGGGAATGATATATAGACTGATGAAAATCCCTCATATGGTTCAATTGAAGGTCGAAATCATTATCAAATTAATTTTTACAATTATTTCTACCTATTTTATTTTCAATTCGGTACATTTTATTTCGGTACACTGCAGTTCTTTAATAACACACTAACTGCTGCTACTGCCAATACAAAGTAGTACGCTCGAAATTCGGTCACGCAAAAAAAAAATAGGCGGGTACTAAAAGCTCGAGGAAAACACTTCGAAGTCGTGTTATATTTTATATTATATCCAGCGATCCAAAAGCATCGCGAACGTCAACCAGGAAAGAGATAACAGTCATAGTTGCCAAACAATTTGCATTTCCTCGGATCGTTGGCCCGAACTTGTGTGCCAGAGGCGTATAAACTAGAGTACGCGGTCAACTGGAACATGGCCAAGCTCATATATGTATGTGGATTATTCGCATATGATAAAGGTTGGTAACCTTTTATATTTAATAAAAATATTTTGAATTTATATCGTAATAAAAAAAATTCTTATCCTAATTTGGATCGGTGATAATCACTATCTGATAAATCCCTTCTTCGAAGGCCCTCTCACGTAAATCGGTATTTGGAAGAATTATCCCACGAAAATATATCTCACAGAATAATTACTATCAAAGGAATATCCCCATTAAAGGAATTTTACTCATGGTCATGGTAATTATGTCTTCAAAATTATAATAATTTGTTTCAGGTGTCATAAATAAGCTTGAAATTATATAGTGCTTTGAAAAAAAAAATCGTTAAACCTTTAAATATGTTATAACCCTCGAAAACGAAAAAAAACATTTATGAGTATTTGAGATTCAAATGTTTTAAGTTGGGTTCATTTATGCTTCTTTTACAACCGATTTTGTTTATAGTACGTATTTTTTTTGACCCTACAATTGAGAAGATAACACATGATTGTTACAATACTAATAGTGAATTTTACATTAAATTAATCAGTCGATAAGCACTAATTCATTGATAACGCAGAAATATAATCAATTTTTTATTGCTTATCTTCAAACTACGGAGGGAGAGTATCCTTTTGAGGGGAATATTCTTTTTTGAGAGTAATATTCTGTGAGGTATATTTTTTGCGAGACTATTATTCCAGATACCGATATTCGTGAGAGGGTTCGTTGTGGGAATTTATCAGATGGCAATAATCATCGGACCCTAGAGGAACCCTAGTGGATCAGTTTTTCGACGGCAATTTTTTTGCAAAAAATTTAAATATATTTCATTACACACATCAATATGACATTTATTATAAAAATTTATATGTAAATACAAAAAACCATACTTTGCGTATGACTGATACGGAAAAGACAACTTGAAATGAGTGCCATCATCGACCGATTTTTTTGTTCACCACACATAAAAGTCGAAAAATAATAAAATTATATGATTTTGAAATTTTATGGTGATTTAATCAACAAAATTCATTATTACCTCAAAATTGTAATATAATTTATAACATGTACATACAAAGCGCATACTTACATAATTTGGTACATAATTGTAGGACGATTATGGTTTCATAAATATTTTCATCATGATCAAATAAGGATTCCCTGTGAATATTTCGCTAATAATCCAATTCTAAAGAGAAACGAAACATTTGTGGGTGGCCCTCTCAAAAGAAGAGAACAGAAACGCCCACTTCATCTGACTCTATTTGTTTGTTTGAAATTAATTTATCAAAAGCAGATAATTAAAAGTACAGTTTGATCAACGTAAAAAAATATATAAAATGATGACATTTTTTTTAAATAATTAAATATACAAAAAACAAGCACGCAGTATTGATCTTTATAGTAACAATTTTTATAATAACACATCCAATGGGAATAAATTCTAACGAACGATAACCGCTAGATAAGATTAAAGCAACCTCCCCAAAAGCTAACACTCTTCATCGATGGATTGACAGATATTTATGTTGGTAGCCTGAAGGTGTGGCATGATGTCCCTCATGTATTAGAATTTCATATCAATCGTGTTCCTACGTATAAAGTCGTATCAGCCCTTATCTTTGAAAAGTTCTAAATGAAAACCGAATGTACAAAATTATTTGATCGGCCCAATTTTCAAAATAACAATAATCTACAAATGATAACGTAAGTATTTGATATTCTTCTTTACGAAATAGAAATGATAAAACGAGCCTGTCTAAATAAGTTGTGTTTGTTGACCGACGCTGCCGGTTAACTTTTAACAAAACATATTTTAAAACATGCCTAAGTTTATTTTAGTAGCGTCTCCTAACGAACTATTCACAGTGAAAACATACAACAAAGGCTAGTAAGATTTAAATAAAATAGACAAGAAATTAAACGACTTCTCATTGTATAAAAAATAAAGATTCTATATTGTGTGTATCTAAAAAAACTATAATATAATAGATAGGAATGAGTCATCGAAACGTTTATTATTTTATCGACTATAATATTTTTTCAAATCACCGTCGCACGATCGAAATCGGATTGTATTATATTGAAACATGTAAAATATTTACAGTTTATGATTTGCCAAAAAAAAAAAAAAAAACATTTCCATACAGATCGAATTGCTCTTTTATACATCTCAACAAAACCACCCTTCGTTTCGGCATACCATCATTAGTCAATTCCAATAAAACTAGCGTATAATTTAGACAACACCACAATGGAAGCGTGTTCGATTTTTTATGGTGATGAAAAAAAATCTGCGCCATTTGGCTTGCAATGGGAGGGATCGTGTCACGATAGTTATCGCATTTAGATATATCGTCGACAGAGAGATTACGAAACACCATGAGGGGTTTTATCTTCCCCGAGTTCGTTATGGGAAGTGCATTTAATTAGGCGGTGACATATCTATCTATAAAAAGCCATTTACGAAATCGCAGAAAGATACAAGGGTTCACAGTATCAAAAATCGATATTTATTTCTATTGAGAACCATTTTGAATCACCATCGTCATCGCATTATATTGTATTGTACAATATAAGATGATGACTTTCAGATATAATCAAAATCATTTTCTCTTATCCGATAATATGAAAGTGGCCATCAAACCTTATTATACGTCTTGAACAAACTCTGTCGCTTATGTTACTTTAGTTCGATGATCGATACAAATATATTTAATACTACTAAATAATTAATAAGTTTTCACTCGTTGAAAAGCTGAGATTGTGAATTTCGATTCGATACCTTCAATTTGAATCATTTCGAAATAGACAAACGGCGCCACAGGGAACGCATCAGTTCAGTTCGTGATTTTCAATTTTGGAACAGATCTTTAGGCCTTCGCCTTTTCGGGACTAAGATGAATGTGTTGTCCTTATATGGAAAAGTCGCATCGTAAGGGATTTCAAACCGGCGCCGGCGGCCAACGAAATTAATTGGACGCATGATTCATGGAATACTATGCGGACAAGTCCGGTATGCAAAGTAACTTATGTTTAGAATACAAAAATTATGACGGAATAAATTCTAAAATCGATAAATCTAGATCTTGCACCGTATACAAAACTAAAACCTCAAAGTCATACTTGGACGTATCCGGTTTTAACACGATACGAGTCAATCAATAGATCAATATCAATTCGATTTCGACGGGCTTTCGATCAAAATTATTTATCGACCAACGGGATATGACAGATCGCATCCCGCTGCAATTACAAATTGAAAAAATTTTCTCTTTTGTGATCATTTGTCAAACGCAACTAAAAAAACTCTTGATTTCCACAGCAAATTATTCGGTCGTACGATGGACTTTGAAGCTGCGAGATCATTCTCGATTTCCACGGTTCAAAATCGCAACGAAACCAAAACCAAAACACACCTGGCCTCGACAGTGAGTACAAGAGCATTGTACAAACAAATGGAGCGTGCCATTTCGCTTACCAGGTGAACGGAGCGAAATGTGTTTGGCGACTTTTGTTCTGCTCAGCTCGCAACCGCCGCTCCAACAATTAACAATTGTACGGGGACAGGACTCTTTTCAGAAATGTTAACGGATCACACAACAACGGCACGAGGAACAAAAGCATTTCGAACGTGTTTATTGAACGTATGAAGCATTAAATGGGTCAGACGTGACTTTAAACCGACCGGCTTCAGAACAAGTCGATAAACTCTGTAAAGTTTTCTAGATAAACAATTGTCGGGTTATGTGTTCGAGTACGAAAATGTTTGCTTATGCTAACTTGTATTGGGAACCGAATAGTCAATAAAAGTTTGATGGTTCGGATTCAGGTTTGTTGGTATGTTTATGCAAATTTTACGTGAGACATTAAAAACTTTTGAGTGCCAGATCAGACGGATCCTCGTCAAAGCGTTCAATTTTGCTATAGATGTGAAAATTAATGATTTCGAAACATTTAGTCTTTCGCATATTATGCAAAATAAATGGCTTGCAAATTTTCAATTTAGCCTTCATTGTATAATAATAAACGTTTTTTTTCAATAACAATAGCACAAAAAAATCTTTAATTCAATTTATACAGAAAACTGAATGTTATTTATATCGATACGAATAATATGATCGTTTGAATTCACTGATCGCAAATTTCAGTAACGTATATATTATAAACGTACAATAGTTTAGAATACAGATATTTTCACACAAACTTTTTTTCCCAAGGGGTCTCAGAACCCATGAAATTAAATCGGCTATTTTAAAACTCATCGCAGCCCGCACACCCACCGCAATAAATGGATATGTGAAAGCTAGGCGTGTTGACACGCTTATACAAAATAATACATATTAAAAAAAATATAATGCGTGTCAGGTAGGATATAGGAAGATTTATGTAGTTGGTAGTCACACGAATTATTGTACAGTAACCCCGAAATTCCCTACAACGTCCATCCAAGTAGTTAGGTAGATTGTAATTACTTTTATGGTGCCCTGTTGTTCGTGAGTAATTGTTATAGGTGTAATAGTAGAACATCTACATAACAAACAATGGGTAAAATTTTTCTTGTCTGATGGTTAGGGATTGAATTATTTTCGTATTATAATTTAATATGATATAAATTTAAAATTAATGAATGTGAAGTAGGGCATGAAAAAAATGTTGAACTTGATTCACAAGTGAAATTTAAATAAATCAATGATTGTTAAATAACATTTCAAATATTTTAAATGATAATAATATGGCACTCTTTCATCTTTTAAGTACCTTTCAAAATTTTAAGTACTCATCTTCGAGCAAAACTCTTCTCGTAATGACTTCCTTCGAACGGACTAAGTAATTGCTTAGATAAAGAAACTATGTATTTCTAAAAGCTCTTAAAAGATAAACAAAAATAGTAGAGAATCACCTGAGACTCGATTCGTATATAATATATTTACAGTGTTCATCAATATTCAACTAACATTTTAAATCAATCAAGCGAGTCGATGATGATTCGAATCAATTCAGCATTTATATTATTTATTTAATATAATCGAATCAAATCGAATTGAAAATTTTATGTGTCACGCACAACATCCAATGCAATAAATGCTGCCCACGAAATTATTTTTAACCAGTTTATCCATTTCAATACTTTTTCCATCCCACAAAAAAAACTCAAAATAAATATCACTAAATAAAATTACTCAAATACCACAACTATAGATTTTGGTACCTTGTCTGGTTATCAATATCTTGGAATCAAATATGCGGAAAATTGACTGGAGATATTTAACATATGTAAACCCTAAAATAAATCTGATCAAACAATACGATATAATTTATCAAGAACTGCATAATTTATAATATAATATCTCATTGCTTTGAATAACAACATCCTGTTTTGTTAAAAACGACAGATTTTATGGTTAATAGATGGATATTATAAAATTTAATTGGCCTACAAATAAACCTATCCAGAAAAAATAAATATTTTTTATATTATTCTCTCAATACTTGGAAACAACCGACGTAATTATACAAAAATTATAATTTTTTCATGTGATAAAAATTGACATTGACCTTCTTCATACATAAAAGCGTTATAACTTATAATATATTTTTTTTCTTATAACGATTTAGAAAATTCTACGATTTTACGAACTTCACTTATGATTACACACTATTTGATAGAACGCGGAATGATTTTAGCAGGAAAAACACATATTTATTTTTTTTTTGATAAATTCCTCGACTTATCCGAGAAAATCCATATTTACATCGAGGGTAAGATAGGGGAAAAAAAAAAACCGATGGATCATGCACGGTATATTTACCCAACAAATCGGCGTTTCCTTAACATGGAATAGTGATGGTACACGCGCATATCCAATCGATCACCGCGACAACCATGTTTGCCTTAATGGCTACCGTCACAGCTTTCGCAGATCTTCAACGTCGACAATGGACTCGAACAATTGATAAGCAGCAGTAGGGAGGACAGCCCGACAGATTATCGTTAAATGTTAACGGACGAGTGGGCAGTTTTAACGATACGAACGCCGCAACTGACAAACCGAGCGGATACCATCGCGAATGCGAAGTTTTCGCATGGGAGAGTTCCGTACCGGAAATTTGTATGGAAATATTGTAGGAGACCTTCAATTTTTTTGTATATGATAATAAAGTGAAACGATAGGGGATTTTGATGGTTTCGCAGTAAGATTAATGCCCGAAAATGTATCAGATCTATGTGATTGAAATGCGTTTTATTGTATCTTCATTAAAAAATTGCAGGACACATTTGTGCAATAAATAGAATAAATTAAATTAAATCATTTTAATAATTATCCAATTCGGAAAAGATGAATCTTGTATTATATTATTATTCGTCATTATTTTGTCTAAGAAATCGGATGAATTGCTCTTGAAATAACACTTAACGATTTATTGGCCATAATATAATAAAATGAGTAATATGAATCATTTTGTATGTGATAACTTCAACCGCAAAGTCAAAATGATAATGGTTAAATTTGCACACTCATACAATCTTATTTAATCAACTTATGTTGTATAATATAAATTTATAACACACGTCATACATCTCTTTGACTTCGATGAAAGAATCTTACTAATAACATTCGAATGAAGAAACATTACGATTAAAAAAAAAAACATAATATGGGTCAACTGCGATAAAACTATAACAGTATAGCAAACGATATGTAAACGTACGTTCGAAAAATGTTTTACTATGAACTAGTGATAGATTAAATCATCATTTTATTCAAGAATTTACAAATACAGTTTTCGTATGCCTGTTTCATATCAACCGTTAATTGGTTCGTCCAAAACTGTGGCACGTCGAATGTAAATTATATACGTGAGTGTTTATTCAAAAGGATATGTATTAGCATAATTGGTTTCACCATTTTGAATAAAATTTCAAATATCATGTTTGATTATATAGGGAAAAGTTTTGAATTTCAAGATAAAAGGTAAAATTCGATATAATAAATATGAGAAGGGTGAAAAAACATTTCAAATTTACATATTATACAAAGAATCAAAATAGTTTAGAATTTAATTAGGCATTTTGGTACTTGTTCAAAAAAATAAATTTTTTACCCATATGAATTTTAAGATTCCTTAACAAAATCGCCAATAACCGAAAATCGATTCATAGACGGTAAACATGTTATTGTTATTCAGTTTGGTCACTTGTTCCATGAATTATGCATTACGCCACTGTATAATTAATGAAGACTATTTCCGAAGCCCGTCCTCGCAAACGACGGTTAGCATAACGAAAAAAAAAAAGGCTAAAGTTAAACATCACGTTTGACAACGAGTGAAATTTACACAGTAAATAAATCAAGAGAAAATTAGCGTATGGAAGCACTATGAATTCTTTAGCCGCTGAAACCAGAGGCCATCGACGTCTCCTTCGACAATATCGAACAGTGTTAAATGACGCGTTCATTAAGTCATAATTCCACCACGGATTGTGCAAATAATCGAGTATTCAGCACATAATGAACAAAAGGTCATTGAGAGTGCACAATGCCAACACGTTTTCGACTCGGATCTATTCTCGGAGATGGTAACGGAACGATATTTCATACCGAGTAAAATTTTTCATAATGTGCATTTTTTTGAGAGACAATTGCATAGGTTTTTTTTTTCGTTTGGTTCTAATAAGAACCAGTACTACCGGTATGTTGCGGAATCTGACGTTAAATCGCGCAACGGATGACTCAATCGAAGGTTGGGTTTTCTCGAGATCTGTCAAAGTTTATGGCACATATCACTATGGTTGCTGCTTTTGATTTTAGATTAAGAAAACTGAGAAAAACTTGAATTCGAATGAATGTTAAAACCATGAGGAATTTTTAGATAAGAGCTGCGTATAAACATAATTTTGAAGGATCATTTTTACGTCACCGATAAATTTTAAATATTACGCAACTACATTATTACCTCATTTATCGTTCATTGAGTGCCAGATTATTCTGTTCCCATACGATTTTGCATTAGAATATTACGCATCTATTATATGTATTACCTTGATCACTTCGATAAAAAAAAATATAAAAGTTTCAATTGATAATATACCTATAAACGAGGAAAACTACGAAATTTCAATATTACATACGCCCTGGAAGAGTGTATAAACACATGATGAGTGCATAACGGAGAGTTGGAGATAAGAAGAAAATTAAGTTCGACGACCGTGGCAAAGTTAGCGGAGATGCAATGTCGAAGCAGCAGCATCAGTCTGCGGCCGATGCGGTCGTTGAAAAAAAACACTATAATGAGGTTCAGTAAACATGCCCTTTGGCACATCAGTGTCAATTTCATCGCGCTTATTGTTAAATCGTTAAATTTCACATACGAATCTTTTGCGTATATAAAAAATAAAGAAAAAAATAATTCTCGATTCACATTTCAAACACTTCACTATCGCGAATTTGCTTTTTAGATAGAGAACTTTACAGACCCACCTTTGTGTTTTTTCTATGAATGTGCGATAAATGTGATCGTTTATTTACACGAGATGATAAAATTTGAAACCTGAGCAAATTTGAACAGTTTCTAAGGAAACGATATCCTTCCTTATACGATAAAAAAATTATAAATAATACATAAGTATGTACATATTTTGTTTTTTTTTTTTCATTCCGGTTGGATCAAAGTATCAACAAAAAAAAAATAATCCACGCAGCCTAATGTTTGCACAAATTCGTACGAAAAAAATTCCATGAATTCGGACGATAAGAGATATATGCATGCATACACACAAAGGTCCGTATGTAAATTTGCAAGGCACGCATCGTGTTTATTAACACTTCGAGAATGACCAGTTCGTGTGGAATGTACGAATATAAGCGAACAATATTTTTATTGTGCGAGAACAGTGGACTGTATATAGCCATAAAACTGCAGACTGCAGCAGAAAAGTGTGCAATGCAATATGCTTTTGCACTCGTAAATTCTCATGGATTAATATGAATAAGCATTGTTGCATAATTGATTGTTTTTCATTTCGTATTATTTCACGTTTACTAATCAAATCTTCCAAGATTGAAAGATGATTCATGTGGTTGATAGATGACTAATCATTTTTTTTTCATTCACGGTTTCAAGTTAAACTTGGAATTGTCGGAATTCTTTTTATATAAACAGTGATGATGTGGGCAATATAAATGATGAAAATTAATATTCATTCGCAATTACGCTGCAGTGTTTGTTTCTAAAATAAAGTTGACATGCAATTAATTAGTTTTTTCCATTTATACGATGAGTTTTCATTGTTTTATTTCAATTAAATCATTAATTTACATATTTTGCGCGAATGCTATTTTTCAAATGTATCAAAATAATATATAATAATTTCTAGTGCGGAAGAAAACGTGTCTATAAAACAACTTGCTTACGGTATCCCGTTTATTTTAACGTTCGCTTTTCGCAAGACGAAAAGATGTTTATAAAACGTGTTCATTGACCGCTACTAACTCAAATAAACGTTATTTTCATGCGATAACATATTGAAATTAATCAAAACAATCTCGATAAATAAAATATTAAAAGAAAAAATTTCAATCGAATACTTAAAACAATATAAGGAAAATTAACGACGCTAAATGAAAACAGTCAACAAATACGACCTCTAGAATACATACTAACAAAACCCGCCTTTTATTTTATTTTGAATGAACTTCTTCGCCGAATCCTGTCTGAAGGACAAAACCACAGTTTCTCCATCCCTATACGAAAATAACCCATCTTAAAATAACTCGCAATAATTCAACCGCAAAACGATCCCGATTCCCCAACACCCGATTGCATATGAATGAAACCCGCCATACACGAAACAACTTAGCATTCTCCGGATCGAAGATCGCCGTCGCATTTCTCGGTAATGTAAATTAGTCGGTTATTTTTTTACTTATGACAAAGCAGCCTGAGGGCAAACAATGTAGGGAAGTCAGGTACGGTTCGGTCGGACACGGACTACACAGGTCCTCTCGATTGTTTTATCCTTCCGAGGGCTTTTTTGTGATTGTCCGGCTGGGATTGTTCGAGGAGAGGTGAATGTTGTTTCGGTCTGTTCATGAATGGATGGTTTTATTTAATTGTTTGATGAGTGGTTAAAATAATTGTTGTAAGTGGTAATTTTATATGAATGGATAATTAGTTTTGTTAATTCATGTTTAAAAAAAAATTACGGTCACATAAGTACTTGAAGCGTCTCGTCCAGTACAAAGAATCGTTTCTTTTATTTTCATGTGCATAATTAACGCCAATTTGACTAATAATAGCATCCCTAGATGGTACTGCTTGATGAAGAATGCTTTTCATATGCAGGGATCCTGACAACCTGTCCGAAGCAAGACTCAAATATTACTAACAATGTTGTTTCAAAGTGAGAATTGGATTCGCCTATTTGGCTTTCGCCCAAAAGGTTTTCGCCCAACAGCCCGTGTCCGGAATTGTATGTTGAGTTTTCGTAAAATTTTTATCGTATACGAATCTTATTGGCGGTGTTTTTTCAAGCTTTTATTATTTATGTTTCATTTCCTTTTAGAAGAACAATAAGCAAGAGAGGCGTGGATTCGATTAAATCCATGCCTTTCTGTGTATTTTTTTGTCCAACAAAGGAGTCTTCCGACGAACCGTTCGTTTGCTGTTGATTCACAGTTTATTTGTTGGTGCTGCTATAACAATTCCACTTGTCATACCATTCTATTTATCCATTGTCCCGTATCCTGGTACGGCTGTAACATTAGTGCTATTATCTCGACAGCGTCTTTAATTTATCGCATTCTTAAACAATAAGTGATAAGAAATTAATATTTTAATATTATGAAAATAAAGTAATCTAAATAATGTACAACTATGCGTATTTGTGGCACGTACGCAATACGCACCCCTTATAGTTAACATCCTGCAATCAATTTTCCTAAAAGACATTAAAAGCGGAACTTAATGGGAATTCCATCGGTTTCGTAGACAAGTCACAGTATTTATTGGTCGAAGTAAGCATTCAACTTGGTTTATTGCACCCTAACCTTTACACACCTACAATAAAAAAAAATATTTTACACATCCAAAGAATCTTTAGAACTGAGACTCCACAACGCCAATTCGTTACGATAACAATAAAGATATACAGCATTGAAAGCGTTATATGAACATACGAGATGGTAACACAAATATGAATCTATATCTATGTTTTTCTATTCAAGTGGAAAAATATTTCCATTCCCTAAAATAAATATGCCGTATAGTGGTGCGAAACAGACAACAAATTTCCGGCACTTGAAAACTGAACGCTTAAGTTTATGATGAATCTTAAAATAAATTTGATATTTTTTATGAACGATAAGTATATGCATTTGAAGCAAATTCGATTTTTTTTTTAATGTAAATTTGCTAATACGTCATAACATAAACAGCGAGTCCAAAATCCACAATGTCAATATCTACCTAATGCATAAAAGACGTTCCACGAACGTTGAACGTGCAATTTGCATACAAATGTTTTTTACGTAATAAACGCACTAGCTCGCCTTAACACTTTCTGACATGAGACTGTCTGCTGTCATTCAAGAACCAACCCTTGTAATTAACTTTAAAAAAATCCCCACGACATAATCAAAGGCGGGGCTGGGGTGTCATTGGAAAGGTTAGTGTTGTGTTGAAGTTATGAAAAGGAGCACAAAAAAAAACAAAACGAGAACGAAAAAAAAAGCTGAAATTCTCGAACAAGACACGCAATAGCACGATGAACTGTCAATCATCGTGAACTATCTGTAGACTGGTTGTTATTGTTATATCGCGCACCTGTCAAAAGTTATATTTTGGATGAATCAATTCTGATCCAATGATATTCAAATTTTGAAAAAAAAACTGATTGTTTTCACACAAAAAAATAGCATAAATGAATATTCAAATGAACTCATTTTCTTCGGATATATTAAAAAAATTTGATCCCCTAAATATTTGTGATATATTCAGCTCATATGAAAACAGGGTAAATATTGAATTTCGATTTTGGCAAAACGTTAATGTGGAAACGGAGAAGTTTGTTTGCAGAGTGGGAAGGAAGTCGAACGAGAAGCCAAAGTTTACGGCTCGCACGAACGTACAAATAAATCTTGGCTTGTCAGAAAAGCGAGACGAGACGAAAACAAACAAAAAAAAATGGCGATGGAATGCACGAGGAGAAGAGGAAGACCAAAAAAGAAAATCAATATCCCGCGCCAGACCGACTGCGAAAATCGGGATGGAATCGCGTTTCCCGAAAACGCTGAAACGACCGAGTGCATCGACCCTCCTATATAAAACGTATTTTTTACAGTAACTTGCCAAACAATGGAAATGTTTTTCAAGAATATACAAATGTCCTGCATTGGGGAATACATTTTGGATTTTCCGGTCGCGAAACAACTTTATTGTGCGTTTTCGTTGTATTCCAAAAGTTTCAAAAGAAAGTTGGCTATATTTTTCTCGAATTGCGAATGTTTCGATTGAATATAATATTTATGGGTTTTTCATTTGTGAACGTTGCTCGTAATGACGCTAGTTCGGCAGCAATTGAAATTTGATATGGTTAGCGTTGAAGACGCTCCCTTCCATAAAAGAAATGAAAATAAACAATATTCAAACCATAACTCTGTTCTATAGAAGAAATTTGATATTTTCAACGATACTTTCAAGACTATGCATATAAATTATTATATTATATAAACCATGGGGAGAATCCGACAGCTGCAAAACTTTGCTTGGAAAAATCAAGAGGTGCACTTTATTGATGGGCTACACTTCAAATTCGACAATTCAAACTATTGTAAGTTTAAAAAAATTACTTTTTTTATTCGAATTTCTTCAATTTTATTATTCCAAGAATCAACTAGAGAACCATCGTCGCTTTTTTTCAATTATTCTAGCCTAGCTTCAGCAATTACATTAAGAAGGCGTCATCAATCATAGGGAAGCTCCTTTTGCCTTTTCGAGTCACAATGTCATAATCGCAATTAATTAATTGACCCCGCAGTCCTGGGCGTCGACCACGATTCCCTCGAGGATAATTCAAAACAATTTGCGAACGCCGTCTATTTTTTTTTTTTTTTTACTGTCTCAACGGAAAAATCCAATTCGTTTTTAGATCGGCAAAATGGCGCGATTGGTAAATATTTACCCGAACATTATCAGATAAAAGGTCGCCTTTGAGACTATTGTTGATGGGGCACCGCACCTTTGTAATATGGGCGGGCTTCGCGCCAATCAGTGTGAATGCCTCGGAAGTCTGTAAAAAATTGGTGGCGTGCAAAATGTGAAATACATAATTACTTAAAATGAATAACCTGAAATATTCCGGGCGTTCTGGAATAATCTTGTGGATATACGACTTGGTGGTTGTGGTTGAGTGGTCAAATGGAAAATGAGTCAAATTTAAATTATTCGAAAAAAAACGTATTATGTCATTTATGTGGTTTGTTTTAATTAAATTATACACACTAGTTGATTCATAATACAGATAAATCTATATTCAAAAGCGAACGCATATTTTGATAGACTACGTATTACAACACGATTGATCTGGATAGTTTCACAAGGGTATAAATATTCACATTTTGTATATAAAATAGCTTCGCGCAATCCAGATCAAGACCTTAAAATAAAATTCCAGTTTGATTCTGAAAAAGTTCGACCGAAAAGCCTAGCAGACGAGAAAACTCAGAATCGCAGTTACTTATCGAACAAACATCGCGTTATCTGAGTCCTCCAAAGCAGTAAACATTGCGGGAAATATGAAAAGAAACGTCGGTTGATTGAGTTATCTAACATTTATTAGTGTTCCTGGCCCAACCGAAACGTTGTTTCACAAATAGAAATGCGTTTTCTTCGCATAAACGGAAACATTCCGTTTAAACGACGGCCCCGTTTTCCAAACATTTACCGCTTTTCGGTTGTTTTTTTTCGACAATTTTCATTTGAGTTATATAAAAGGTGGTAAAATGCGTAAATGCCTCTGTCATCGGAACGGTTAAATTTTCTATACACTGCAGCATCGCAGTGATGTATTTTCGGTGCATTCGTCCCAGTTACCAACGTATCGTTTATTTATGTCGAAAGAAACGTTCAAAAGCCACCGCACAACTGTTAGACGATTATTACAAACCTAGATTACGACCGTAAGTTTAACTGAAAGCCTCAAATTTATCGGTCGTTAAATTACGCCGTTTAATTTTTTTTAATATCGTAAGAATACCTGTGATAAAATTAATATATATACAAAGACGTATAAGAGACTGAAAAAAGGAAATAAAAAAGTGCACGATAGATAGACGAAATTAAGAAAATATGTGAAGTGAATTGATAAAATTTGCACAATAAATAATTGTAGAAAACGACTAAAGAGACCTTCATAGGGGTAAATTACTGTATGTAATGATGACACAAGTATTGAACCTGAATTAATTATTATGCATAAAAAAACGTCTCAAAAAATACAAAATTTCTATAGTTACGATTTTTTTTCTCCTTATTAACAATGAACCAGTCTAGTTGGAGCTTACCGACACTGGATAAAACAAGATACACAATATTTGCTAGATGGACAAAGATTCGAATCGGACCATCAGTATGCAAAGCTCGTTATAGGGCTCGAGTCCGAAAGTGCATTTGTTGTATAGATATAGCGACGCCCACACGATCAATTCTCCTTTCAACATAAAGTCCCACCTGCACGAAATCACCACAAAGAACCTGTAATTCATCACACGAGTACTCGTACAGGCGGTGTTGTCAGGTGGGCGTTAAAATCGTTCTTTTATATTCATTAAAATGAAAGAACAATGATAACTCTCTACGTTTGCCTTTCTTTTCATTTCAGACTGAAACCGATGCGCCATGCTGGTCGTAAGATAAGTTTTTAATTGCCCAATTTCGAAATGGTCATCTATTTTATGAGTTCGAATCGAAAAAATTAATATATTGCAACTTTCATATTCTGATTATACTCGAATATCGAGTTCTTAACGGCAAAAAAAGCGACATGTTCATAATAAAAAATAAAGTGTATATAATAATAATTGCATCTCATCGCGTCCTTAAACGGAAGCAATTACCAGACACGCCAACAAGAGAGCACGAGTTACCATGCAAAACAGGACAGGTTAAAAGCCTAATAAAGTAATGGAAATACCTTCCCCAAAGCGACTTTACAAAATAGGATTTTCATTTTGCATACGCAGGACACACACCGACAAGGTTCTCGTTATAGAAACGCACGCAACCGAAAATTTGAGCTTTAACGAATCTCAACTATTGAACTTCTAATATAATTCTCATGGGAATATAACGATTCTATTAAACGGACTCGAGCTAGCCATATTTCAAGAAACTGGTATACAATATTATTTATTTTGTTCGCAGCCAAAGGGACTTCGCCCACGCAACGACCGAGAAAGCTCGTCAGCGAGTACCAATACCGCAGGATACGACCGGTACTTATCTGAACAGGTAAAAAAGCCAACAGACTTTCTAAAAGATCTATTTTCTGTAGATTATTTAGCCTTCATAAAAATTAAGGAGCCTGCTTTTAAGATTAGGATGCATAAAATCATAGTTATCTTAACACCGTCAGGAGTCGTTCAATTCATTAAGTTGCTCTTAAGAGTCTTATGTTAGCTCCTACCTGCAAAATTCTTTATAAATAAAATCTTTTCAATACAAAAATCAATATTTTTCTTGAAAACGAAATATACGATTCACTAGAAATCAATTACGATAAAATTCTCAATATCCTCAATTTACAACACGATAAAATTCAGAACGTCTCCATAATCAATTAGCAACAACCGTTCGAGCGAAATACAGTTAGCCATCGGAAAATCGCAATCGAATTTGCATAAGGGCGGCGATTTAACAGACTGCACCTTCAAGAGAATAATGAACCCGGAGCGAGGTGGGTGCAGCCGTCGAGCTTCGCAATAAAAGAAACCAGACAAAAAAAACAGCCTTCGGTGCCCTCAGGTGTCATAAAAGGTACTGGCCCCTTCCCACAGGTAACCGATTCTTCTGGAGAATACCTGTTCTGCTCGGTGGCGTGTTGGTCCTTTGGAGTTTTCGTGTTTTTTCGAAAAGGTTGAATCTTTGTGGTTTGATTTGTTCGTTGTTTTTTTTTTTTTTTTTTGAAGAAATTATTGTTGAGAATGCTGCGAAATTTCTTCGTTGAAATAAAATGCAGACGGTTGCACAAATGTAAAGTTAATTTCGAATTAATTCGACAATTCTATTGAAATGTCCCGTGTGATTTTTTTTTCCATTTTGTTCAAATCTGTATCACATACATATCTGTATGTAGTTATGTACATGTTATTCATGAAACGTTACACTTCCTTCCGGATCATTGTTGTGGTGCAAAATGTGAATATAGTGAGAATACACAATTGTGATGTATTTTACTATTTTAGACATCGTTTGCATTTCGTAAGCAATATGAAATTTCCTTTATGTTAAAAAAAAAAAAAAATAAATATGAAGAAAGTACGTAGTGAACTTTATAAAATTTCACGAATTCGTCGAGAATTTCATAACCTAAATAAATAAGTACATAGTGAAATGTCAGATTGACATTAAAACAACCATATTCCTAAAAGGCAATTTACCTAGACAACGCTTCTTTTATCTTTCACGTATCGCAGAATATGATATTTACAAACATTTTCCGAAAAAAAATTCAAAGCATTCATACATATTTCAACTCGGAGGGAATAGACATGAATGGAAAAATAATGACATACCTTCGAAAAATACATATAAATTATCTAACTACTATCTATTGTGAAGAGTCTCCTTTGTAACCAAGGTAGCTCTGCCTAATTTCAAAATACCTGTAAGTTTTACAACAAGGTTATCTCAAATACCAATAGTAACGACGATTCTCAGATACATACATATTTTCTATTGAGTTTACATCCATAAAAAAAACAATACACGAAACATAAAACGGCTTATCTACCGATCAAAATATTCAAATGGAGCATCAAGTCCATCACATTTAACGCCACAAAACCATTTTCATGTCGAGGATATTTATAAAGGACGCCATATTAATACGATAAATAAATTTTGGATTTTTTTACAACCTCAACATAATGGAACATGTCAACCCTGAAGGTCGTGCGAAATCAATTCATTGGATATCGAATACAATTGGCCTCATAATGGATAATAGTTCGCTCGAGTGGTTGCTCAAGCAAACACCCTTACACCCAGAGAATCGAAAAGCCCCTTCACGCAATTTACCAGCCGCAAAGATATAAAAGAGACTGGATAAAATGAAATTTGTTAGCATCGGAGCGTACCCCCCGAAATAATAAATCAACCATTTCCATTTGTACAATTCGTGAGGGATGTAGAAGAAAAAAAAAATTTTTTTTTCAGTTAAGTAACTCGATATTTATAAAAAAGCTAATGGTGATTCTGCATTGATTTAATTGAAAAATATATCTATTGATAAGTTTTATAGACAGTAAAATATAAAACAGAGTTAATTTCACTAACAAACTAACAGCAAACGTTCACTTATTATATCGCTTAACATCGACGATTAATGGAAATCGATATATTTGAGCATTCCTAAAACTAATCACATTACATGTATTAAAATTATTTTACAAAACAGAAAAGATCATTCTAAAATGAACAATAGATAAGTATGCAGTTGATCATGGCATAGACCTTCAAGTTAAAACAAAATCCAGTTCACCCACGCGATTATTATAATTTGATTCAAACAAGACTTTATAAACTCACTATACGATTACACACGATCACGTGTACAATAGTAAAATTCAAAAAACAAGAAAAACACCACAAAACCAAAACAACCACAAATTCCAAACAAATATAACGAACACATACATTAAACCATCAGTATTTTTTTTTCCCTGAGCGAAGACAGAAATTTAGCAGTTAATTAACGATAGATAAGATGCACATGTAAAATGTTGAGAGCATTTCTAGTTTCGCAATAGCGACCAGTAAAACTGGATAGTTTGGACTACGTGGGCGGCGTACTCACAAGACCAGAGTATACTCTACTGCCCTACGTGGGACGATGACAGCTTTCGTTCTGGCTCCGGGCACATACAAGATTCATATGAATAAATATGTAAGAGAGTATAAGAAACGTGTCCACGGCGTCGGATCGGCCAATTCGAAAGGGCATTTAGGCGAGAAATGTGGCTAAATCGAAGACACGGCGCAGTTCCGTTATTCGTTTTGTATGCATTTGAATTGCCATAGGAAATATTGTATCTTTTGAAATTGTGCATGACGGTTTTAGATAAAATGAAAATTTTGTTCATAACGATTTTCAAAGGTTGAAAGTTTTGATTTATCTGAATTGTTGATTGGAAACTTTAAATCTTTGTAGGATAATTAAGTTGTAATTCGAACAAATAAAATTTTGTTTTATGCAAATTTCCAAAAGTTTTAAACTCCCATAAAGATTTATAAGTATTTAAATATTTGAACATTCGATCTTTTTTTCACATGAAATACGAATAACGTGTCGTTATTACTGATTTATGTATCTTTGTAATTCAACTACCTAGCAAATGCATACTTTTATAAAATGTGAGATGTGTCATAATGTGTGCGAATTTACATGACCGAAACAAAAAAAAAAAGTTCACTCGTAATTGCACAATTTTAAAATATTATTTACAATATACAATGTGCGATTTTTACAATTCGTGCTTTGGAGCGCAGTCTAACGAGGAATTGTTCCCTTATCCTACCAGTTTGGCCGGCTTTGTTAAAGGCTTGAATGCTTATCCGTGAGCTTTAGCATTTCTTAATTGGACAAGGGTAAGGAATTTTTTCGCGAAAATAATGAGGACCACAATATATGTACGAATCGAAAGAATTCGATGTAAAATTAATTGAACAGCTTCTTATAATCTGTGTTAGTTTTACGATAAACTATTTATAATAGAATATCTAAATCAAATAGTACTGTTTGAAAAATAACGACTCATATGACTTTGTATTCAATGACATGTAAAAAAAAACAAAATCGTAAAATAAACATAAACTATAACATCATTGCCTTATTAACACGTGAAGGCAATAATTAATATTGATACAAAAAAAAATTCCCGAGAATATATAGATATGTTATATATGAATCTGCGTATATGCATAAGTTAATTAAGACCTCTTATCTTATCTCTTCATATGCAAAAAAATCCAGATCATATGAATTTTCACATCACACAAAACCACCACTAAAAGTTTCATATTTCCCGACTCTCAATTTCGACGAAAACCCGCCAAATTTTCAAACCAAACAGACAGTCGTCGGCAAAATCCACAGACTCGTCAGAGCGACGTCCATCTCGCAAGACCAGTTTGATTTTTTTTCACAACACACAACAAACAGCGGCGATCGGCTCCGCTCCAACGAGCACGCTCGACACGAAGAGGGACACCACGAGGACTCACCAGCTAATGTTGCCTGCGCTGCTGACAGTCTGATGCTGGGCCACGGAGAATCCGAAGAAAGAGTTGTTATGTCCTTCCTTTATCAACGGCAGGTCCACGTCCAGGTTGAAGGCCTCCACCATGCCGAGGACGAGGATGGAAAGTAGGAAAAACAAGGCACGGGTGGCCACAACGGTCCTTGAGCACTCGCGCAACATTTTGTCGAGGCTTTCCAAACACTTTTGAGGATTTGAGATCAGGGAAAGTGGCGATGTCGTTTGCCGGTCATCGTAAGTACGCGGTTCGCGGGCACACGTCCGACGCGCGAGAGGCTCTCGCTATGAATGAAGGTATTCGGTTATTTCGTTCCGGGAAGGTTGAAGTTTTGAAATTTTGGGATTGTTGCGGGGATGATTGTGTTGAATTTTAATATTGTTATGAATTTTGGGCGGTTGTAATTTGTTGGCTGCGTAATCGTTTGTTTCGAAGATCGTTCTGATTTTTTTTTAATTATTGTTTTTGTTTATATTTTTTGAAATTCATCATTGATACACAAGTTCTTGTATTTTATGAAATTATGAAAATTATAATATGTAAAAAAAAGTTACTTTACTTTTTTTACTTTTATTTTTAGACTTTATAATTTTTCTTAAAAGTATTACTTTTGATAGACATCTTTTGGTATTTTTTTTTAAAATCTTTTTTGTGCTCGAATACGCGGCTGTATGTAGTCAAATTGTGTTCATTTATATTTTCCCTCCTGTGGAGTCTTTATTGCGATAAAAGAAAAGAATATTCGTAGATTATTTTAATGCATATTAATTATCTCACCTGTATAAAAGTACCTAAATAAAATGTATTTCTGATTCTTTTGAATTAATAAAAAAGTAGGTTCTACTTTGCTTTTTCGAAAAAAATAATTCTTCAATATCATCGAAATGTAGAATTAAATGAATCGGTTTTATAATTTTATTAATCAAATAAAATCATTCGAATTTAAATTACTCTATGAAAAATATGAGTTTCTTCAACTTATTGTATGTACACTATGAGTCTTTTCCTTTATCATGAAAATTTTTTTTTATCAAAAAAAATTACAGTTCACAAAATAAAGAAATTCGATATATCAATATTCAAAATGTTTATTGAATTAATTATAATACATACAAAAAGAATTATACTTAAAGAAATGTATAAAAAATACATCATATTCGAAATAATTTATTTTCAGACCATCAATTGAGTAATTTTAATAACTAAATACATAAAATTATGTTAAAATAATGTTTAGTATTTCATGAAAATAATTTAATAAGTTAATTATGAGAAATTTATTTAATTACAGCAACGGGTGAAATGTGAGTTCAGTCTGAGATTGGGCAAATAATAAGTTCAACTGAGAATCAAGACCGACATTGTATACTTTTACAAGTTGTGCTTTAGAGTTTTCTGGTGTTTTTTTCTCATCAAAGCTATGCCGGAAACTCTCATTAAATGCACTTCAGAATCAACTTGTCCGCCACCAGTCGTGGCGAGTTTCATATGACAAGTAACATCAACTTGTATATGTTTTTTTTCAACTAAATATTTTGATCTGCCACTCAATTTTGTGACCAGTGTCTTCTCTTCTACCTGTGGAAGATCTGCTCGAAAAACTGTAGCCTCACCCAAATGTTCCTAATATGGAAATAAATTTGATTTATCAGTTAGTCACTAATTTGAATGTTGTAATATAAAATATGAAAATATAATTATTATTTACCCCGTTAGCTGTGACCTCAAATTTCATTCCTGTGTGTACAGCTCGAGGTTCTAATCCTACTCCATCTGGATGTGAATCGGACCAGAAATAATTTTCTGGAGAATTCAAACAATCTGGTTCAAATGTTAATCTCTTTCCATATCCCATTCCCACTGATAACAAAAGTAGAGAACGTCCATCGAATAGTCTACGCTTCTGTCCAGCAAGACGAACTTCGGTAATGAAATCCAGATATTATTCTTGAATCAACATATGTTCCTAAAATACGAAAAAAATAAGAGAATCTTTTTTTTCAAGTCACATAACTTATAAATAACTGAAATTTTACCAATCACTGGTAATTCGTAAGGTTCAAGTCCCACAATTGTATATTTTGTAGGTATATCACCAACATCTTCTCCAATAATTGTAGTTCTTCTTAATGATGATTGTATTCCTGGTTTTAGCTCAAAGCCTTTTTTTTATGAGATTTCATACCAATAGATACATTAGTGATTTTGATTATTGCAGCCGATGCTTGTCTCCTATATTTCTTGACAATAGCAAGACCTGTAACAGGAATCAAAGACGTGTCTCCACTTTTTTTCATACCACTCAATCTTACACAGAGCGTTGATTTTTACTTTTTTCTCTATAGACCCATCTTTCAAAACATTCTGATCTTGTTCAATTTGTTCTTTCTGCAAATAAAAAAAAAATTGAATATTACTTTGTGCAAAAGGACATATAAAAAAAAATACCATATACAAAAAAAAAAATATATGATACATGTTAATACAATATGAAAGAACAACATAAAAGATGCTTTATATATTGTTCCTGAATTATAATGATCCTGGGATGAATATGAACTCAAACCGCAACATTTTGAATGCCTTCATTCATTGGTTTTACTACGAAAACTTCATTAAGGTAACATATGGCCAAAATAATGTAATGAATGTATTTATTGTACATGAAATAAGTAAATAAAGTTTATTTTACCTGTAATTGGACAACTTCTAATGTTCCTTGAGATTCATTATTTGTATCAAATATGGTAAATTTGTCACCGACAGATACAACTTCAATTTCGAAAGAAAATCCTTCAGGTCTGGAATCGCTCCAAAAGTAATTTTCATTATTATTCAATTTTGATTCCCCAGATTCAAAGTTAATCTTCTGGCATAGCCACGACCAATATTAAGCAAAGTAAGAGCCTTGCCATTGAAGAGATAATTGGATTTTTTTTGAGGCAAATGCAAATTATTCACATCCTTCAAAAAAATAAATTGTTATATTTAACTATTTATGAAAAAAAAAAAAGTCGACTCAAGGTACAAAATAAAATTGTAACTAACCGGTAACGGTTTGACTTTGTATCTGAAACCAGTGAGTACCCTTGGATCAATATAAACACCAATAACTGGAAATTGATGAGGTTGCACTGGTGCGATGCGATATACAGCTGGCAAATCTCCGAGAGCACCAGCATCCAACACCAACGGTTCGCGTCTGTTCCACTTTTTTTCAATCTTTCATTGTTGCTTGAACGTTCCTGAAAAAAAAATATATTTACGAATTGAAAATGGCACACAAACAACGCCCGATCACAATCCGCAACACACTAACAGTATTATTTTGTTGAAACTGACTGAAGAATCTTTCCAACACCGAATTGGCGACAGAAGGGATTTGATGGATTAGAACTATGACTCGGGTGAAAGCCAGAGATCCCAAATACAACTTCCACATCAGTGGCAGCTCTCGGACGACCGAATTTTGTAGAGAGCACGTCATTTTGGCACTTTGGAAAGTCGCGACCGATTCTGCTTTCAAAATTTTCCCGCTCGAGCTTGTCAAACGGCGACCATTTTCGAAACGGTCCGACCGATCGCCGAAAAATTATCAACTGTCTCTAGATACCAGAGATCTGATCGAAAAGGGACTTCAATTTTAGAACGTCGACCTTGCCCTTGGCGAAATCGCTGCCAAAATGAAACGTGGAGCAATTTTTTTTGCACAAATAGAAATAGAACGAAGCGCGCGCTCGTCACAACGCCAGATCAATATGAAATTTCTATTGAAAATTTTCACGGCTTTCACTGTGAAGTAAATAATATGAAAATGAACCGTGACCTATTAACGGAAAAGGAAAATGCGTGTTGTTATTCGCGAAATCGATGAAAAAAAATAAATAATATGACATCATATCATCGGCTCATTTAATGAACCGTTCATGTTTTTTTTCGTTTCAATTGACTAGCAACTTATTTACAAACAACTCGTTAAACAATAACATGACGATAATATGTGTTCGGGAACTTGAAACACAAATAATCGTTTTCAAAGTCCACGTTTCCTAATTTTAAATTTCGCACGAACGTCAATGTCTGGGATTCGACACGCGGGCGGAAACGTTATATTCAAAACCGACATAACAATTATTATGTCACATTCCACAAGCCCAACTGAAACATTACGAAATCACAATGTCAAATTCAAGAACTTATTTCGACACATCGATCACATTTAAAACAAATTTCCACCATCGAAGACGAAAAGCGTGACCTTGTTTCAAGGTTCACAGCAATCCACACAATCAGCCCTTCGTTGGGTAACATGTCACTTAACATTTCGCAAAACGACATCTCGGCCAATCGAGAACCCGAGGCGCAATTGAGACCGATCCACTGCATCAATCTATTGCGCGTGTCAGATACGAAGGGTCATCGTTGAAATGAGACTAATCATTTCCTGTTAATTGGCGCCTCGGGTCATCGATTGATTCGAATACTATTTAACAGTTAGAATTTTCATTGAATTCGTCGTGGCGTTGGATGCTTTTCGTGTTATGTGAGCGAATACGGACGTGTTTATGCACATCGTGGGACTCACCTTAATTGTTATATGGAAATGCAACTTTGAGAGAAATTATGCTGAATCGTTTTAGGTGGTTAGAGGTCATTAGTTAAGTGTTGTGTTAAGTCGATTAGAGAGAGTATGTGTGCTCGATAAAATTTAATTGCAGAATTTGAAAAGGAAACACTACTGTATATTTTTTCAAATTGTATGATTTTTTTTTTTTTCAATTTATTTTACTAACGTATGATATTCAAGGTGTTATAAGACAAAAATAAGCGAATACCACATTAAAGATACAGTGGAAAATATTTTCAGAAAGTCAGCATTATAATCATTCAAATAAATTATTTTTTGTAAAAAAAATATTTTCACTGAAAATCATGTATGATTTGAAATAAATCAATATAAATTTGAAATAAAAAAAAAGATTTGAATTACAAAAAAAAAAAATATATTAAAGAACAAATCCGATTTCAACATAATTAAAATAAAAAAAACGATTTATCAAAAAAAATCAAATAGGCGCATCAAAAAAAAAATACAATAGAAAAAAAAATCAGCAAAACGGATCCGTTCGTTTCGTTTGGGCGCCATCCAAGTTATCCAATTTCAAGTGACGTACGAACCGAACATAGTTAACTAATGACGATGCAACGGCTATTTTCTAAATGAAAGCGATAACGAACCGCGGAATTGCGAGACATCTTCGATCTTTCGAATTCGAATCGCAATTTGAATCGACATTCGACTTCCGGATCCACAAACACGATCTGCGCAGTGAGAATATCAAAGGCTATCAAGGGAATGGGTTTGCACGATACTCATGAGCGCGATAAAGAGGCTTGGAAAAATCGAGACGTGAAAAAAATGTTTGTTTAGCTTGTTTTGTTTTCATGTCGTCTGGTCAAGTTTTATCGTTTCGGTTGAGTAGTCGTCGAATTGGTTTCGGAATCGGTTTCATCTGGTTCTCTTCGTTTTTTGTTGACAATCAAATCGAGTCATTAATAATAAAGTTAAAAAATGATAAAGCATATAGGTTGAAGTATTTTTTAAATATTTATGGTTTTCGTAGCAACTGTTTGATGTTGTCATTCGAGATTGTAATAGAAATTAATGATTGAGCGAATTTCAAGGAATCTATTATACAATGATGATAAATCTTTCATTTCTAATAATGCACACAATACGAAAGCAATAAAATGTAAATAACGATAAAACACGAGATACGTCAAAAGAAATGTACTTCAATTTGCAAACAGTCTTGAAATATGTATTTGAACAATTTGACCTGCAGATCAGAAAACCTAGCATGACAACAAATCATCCCAAGCCCAATTCCACAATTGTACAAATAGTATTGTATATTGTAGGTACGTTCAGTTTTAAATGACACGCTCGTTTCATTATGACCGATTATGTAAGATTTTTTTTTTTTAAACCTTTTACCTGAAAATCTGAATCGAACACGTTATCCTCGCAATCACTCTCGATGTCCGACAATACAAAGTTCTTCTTCACACGATCTTGGGTTTCCTGCAAAATGATAAAATGAATAAGTTTAAACGAAAATCACGTATCGAATAAATTTTTTATTATAAATTTTATTATTTGAGGCCGAAAATGATCAACCTTGCTTATCTAGGTTAACGATAGAAACTTTTTATCGAAGATTTTTTGTATGTAATATATTTTTTTTAATTTGCAAAATAAAACTAGTTCAAACTAGAATAATACTTTCTTATGATTAAATATTAAGATCAAACCATTTGAACCGAACAAAACAATAAGCGATAAAATAATAAATAATTTCCAAATTACTTGTGCCGATTCGAAAGGTTCTAGTGTATCGGAAATGTCTGGAAGATGATTTCCGATCGACCTGGCTCTGGCCAAGCTCCACATCCTCTGAAGATCAGCAGGAGCTTCCTCCACATCATTGCTAACTGCTGCCAGCATTTTTTTTGTCTATTTTATATCTGCAAAGTGTACAATTTGTAAATTATTGAAATGACGATACACTTCTAACGTTTGACGTCAATAATCGCAATGTTTCAATAGAAATAATATTACATTACATTACATACATTTGATATTTTTAAGTATTAATGCTGAATTTATATCGACCATATAAAATTTGTATACTCCGGTGCTTATGTCAACAATTTAATATTACTTTTATCGATAAAAAAAAATAAATCGCGATATTGATAAAAAAAATCTACATGGAAATTGCTTATTTTGCATGTACAATAAAATTGTTTTCACATTACGTACACATTTCTTGTTATTTATTAGAAATGAAATAAAATAAATGGATTGGCAATTTCGATAGACTGCAAAAAAATCTAATTTCAAACGTAAGATCGACAAAATTCAAATCATAATGGAAACACCTTTCTCTATCTCTGAATGAGAAAAAAATCTATTCGAATGATGCGCCCGAGATTATAAATATTCTGGAAACACCGTTTCTATTTTACGTTGACAATAAGTACATAACTGCATTTCGTATACATTTAAATAACCCCCCCCACAAAATATTTATGAAAAAATTCGTGATAATTAAACCTGACATTTTTTATTGTAAGAAAACGTGAAAATTCCATACAACGGAAAAGCTTCTAGTTTTCATCATCAAAATTTCACGGATATAAATACGAAAACGAATCGACCAATCAATCGGATTTTAAACTATTTGAGCTTTCTCCAAAAACTCGAATCGAAAAAAAAAAAATAAATTTTCACTTCAACACGATTGCCAATTCCCGACGAGGATTGCGAAAGACGAGTTGGCTATCCTGATTCGCACAAACGGCGTTCATTTCGAACTTTTCAAAACGAAAACACGGACAGACGCTTTCACCATTCGCGCAACGGGATCGGAACGTTCTGGAAGCTTCCGATGCATTTTTTTTTTAATATCGAAAAAGCTGCACCCGCGAGTATATCCATACAATTTAGTACAAGAGTAAGGAAGGGAATTTACCTGAAACTGATCTGAAGTTGATTGTTATTGAGAAGATGAAAGATGCGACGCTGCGATGACGGAAAGAACTGTCTAAACGACCTACCCCGCAAAAGACGTTCGTCGACTGATGATATTTGTACGCGACTGTCTTTATATAGCCGCTTGTATGACCGCCAGTTCGGTTCAAAGATCGCGCGCCGATTATGCTCGTTGATGTGTTTTCTTTGACCGATTTTTGTCGATGTTGATGGCTCGTGGAGATCGGTGTTTGTTGAAAATTTTATCGGTTCAAATTGGACTGGGGCGGTTTTTTTGATATGGTGATAGATCAGTGGGATCGGTAAGAAAATTTTGATAATTGAAAATTTCGGTCGTAGAATCTAGTCGGATTATGGTCATATAAGCGATTTTGATTGGTTATCTGTTTGGCGAAAATTAAAACCAAAGTTGCGCGCAAAATCATCGATTGTTGATGTTGTGACATTTGAAGTTTGACACGAAATGCCCTCATAATATTTATATTAGTCTGAAAATTTTGTAAGGTTTGGAAAAACGGTTTTATGAGATTCAATATATTAACTTCATATATGTAGTTTTTTTCGATAATCAAGAGACAATGAGCTATTTCAATATCGTTCATGTGTGATTCACTTTTTTGAAAATATTTCAAATGTTTTCTTTAACATTAAAAAAAAAGTATACTCACTCTGTCAAAAAATTTAAAAAAAATTAACGAAAATTCTATTAATAATATAGTGATTAATGATATTATATTGAAATACTAAATATAATAGGTATATTATATACTTATGTATATAAAAAATCTACATAATTTTTTTTCAGAATTTTGCTTAAAAAGTTAATAGCCGATTTATGTTTGAATGCATAAGAATTTTACGATACAAACAAAATTCATATTTACGCGTAAACACTTCAAATTGATTAATGTCTAAATTTTGATGAATTTTTTTTTTTGGACTAACAGTTTTGTACGATAGCAAATAAATCAATCAAAATATATTTTCTGAAATATTCAACAATTGTTGGAATCAATAAAAGCTAAAAATGCTAATATAACATGTCCGAAAATAATAATTTGGTTTATAATTGAGGTATGAAAAAAAAAAAATCGAAATTTTCTAGTAAGATTTTTTTTTGTACAAATTCACAAATCCACCAACTATTAAAATCTGCCCGGTCAACATTATTTATTTTTTTTTTATGTATTTGTTAATGTGTTTATGAAATTAAATGGTTATTATTCAATTAAATAAACATTAATTAAAATTATGTTATCTCACAAAAGCTGAATATTAAAATCATTCTTTGCCAAACGATTTGTAGTTAACGATGTGATATCATATCATCTATAATACTAACCATCCTACACGTCGCTCAACTTTGGTAAAAGGCATAACCAGTATCTTCGATCAGAAAAAAACTAGCGATTGTTATTTTTTTCTTTTTCGGGTGGTTTTTCATCTTCCAGTTTTAAAAAAATAAAATTATTTTTAATCATTATTTTGCATTAGGACAGAACGCCACTAAAAGTCCATTAGGATAAAAAAAAGTTTATCAATAATAGTTTAAATCTATGAAAGTTTCTTGAAAATACCCTGTGTGAATATCCATAGATTATCATAAAATAGTTTGCATCCGTAGGACTTCATTTAAAATACTTCTTGAGAACATCTATTAAGATAAGAAAGTAAATCGTTAATATTATAGTTTGTAATCTATATGAATTCCTTGAAAATATGCTAATATAATAATATTATACTTAAAAAAAAAGTTTTAACTACAAAAAAATTCCTTGGGAAGATATATTTTATCGCAAATAGTAGGTATTTACATATATAGCTTTTTTTTTTGAAGGTCCAACGTGACAATGGATCCTAATACGAGTAGATTTATTTATACCTAGGCCGAGTTTTTACTGCATATTAAATATTATACAATAATATTTTGATGATCTTCAGTTATATATTAATTTTTGTTAATTATAATAAAATTTCCATTAGTAGATAGTGTCAATAGTTGACCGTGGTTTGAATGACCATTGACCATACGGTCATCTACTGAAGTCAATCGATCATCTTGAAGATAAATGAGATTTTTTCTTTATTCGATTATGCAAAGAAGTTGTATATTCACTTAAATAAATGAAAAACATAATTTTTATGATTTATTTACGATAGTAGCATACACGACACGTTTTAAGACAATTGGAGGACTATATGATGGTTAAAATGATCTAGTCAATGCTTTACAATTTATTTTAATTATATTATTTGGAGATTTTTCGCATGTTGTATTTTACGCTCGGTATTATAGTGTTGTGTATGCTACTGTTAGTGTGTGCCAGTATCGTGTGTCTAGTGTTGTTTGAGAAAACATCTGAGAACCAAAAAATAAGCACATTTTTATTAAGTGTAAAGAAAATAAAAGTGATATTGTTAATTGCGTCTAAAAGAGTTATGGGCAATCATAGCATTATAGTACAAATAATATCTGGTGGCAACACTTACCTGTGAGTACTTTCGAAACGTCAAAACTCGTGTCTGTCAAAATATTACTGAACGGAACTTAGGAGATTATTTGTTAACATGGATGTTTGCGATGAAGTAAATGCCTGTTTTTTTTCTTATGTATGTATATAGTGTAACATTTTATTTGCCGTGATGGTCAAAACAATTTTTTTGCAGTACATCTCTTTTATTGGCCATTTACGGAAAACACGATTTCCTTTGGATGTATCCATACTCTCCAAACTTTGTCAACAAATATCTCATTTTTCTAAAATAAATCTTTTGTCGAATCTGAAGTTAATGAAATATTGATGTGGTTGGTTAAGGCATTCAAAAAACAATACAGATGGAAAGTTGCATATTTTAATTGCACTTGGTGCTTTGCTGAAGAACAACCATAATTATTCACAAGTATAGTATTTTGAAAACGATATTTAGTTTAGTCAATATAATTGTTAATTATTTTCTGTCCATCAAGGTTATAGAAGATCTTGTCGGAAACCGGGAATATTATTATTCATAATCGATAACGAAAATGAATCTAATATGGAAAAAAGTGGCTGGCTTAAAATGCTTGCAATATTTGATTTATTATCATGATAACATTCAAACTCATGCTAAGCATACATTTTTATCGAAACAACAGCTTAATCAATGTGCAAAATCTCTTACAAGATTATTATTTAAAAGAAAACAAAAAATGAAACCGAAGAAACTCATTGTGAAGTAATATGAATTTTATAAAAGTGTAGTAAATATCCTAAAAAAAAAACATATTTGTTAATTTTATTTTGGTAATTTAGGTAATTATTTACACATGCAAATCATTAGTACAATTATATTCCCATGATTCGGATGTAAATAAAAAATCTCGAAGATATTATAGGTGCTTGTAAATATTGGATGTTATATTTGTTAAAAGATTTGAAATTGGAAATGCCACAAAAAACTTGCACCATCACAACAAACAATTGCTAATATTGAGTCAGCACCTCCGAAAAAAAAAGTGGAAAGGTGTTTTTTATCGTTTTATTAATCAAATATTTGAAGTTCTAATTGTGTTAATTTCTTAATTTTCAAAATTTTACAGCAAAGAAAGCTTAGGCGACAACGTCACACTAAACCATTACAAATTCTCGACACAGAAACTAATGATAATTCGAATCCTTGCAGTTACAAAGCTGCAAATATGAGCATTGATTGTATGAAAACAATTACAAACTCTCAAAGTGGAATGACTAGTGAATCAGATATATCTGATTCAGAAGGTGCTAAAGACAAAAAATATATGTATATTACAAACTAAGTTAAGGATTTCAGTATTGAATCTTTTAACTGTCATAATAAAGGTAATACTTATTTGGAGTTATTTTAATCAATAGATCAACAATCTAAACATTAATGAGTATGTTGCAGACTACAGAAAAAACATATTACATTTGGTTACTGGTGGGCTTTTTTTGCCCGATCTGAAAAAAATGATAAGTGTGATATTGGAGGACTTGCACTCTTGATAACATTAGAATCAAATTCATCTGGACGTTCTGCAGCTTTCACAGTACTTCTTTCATTGTTGACATCTTCGAAATTATATTTACTACAGGCTGACACAAGGTTGAAATCTTTTATTCAAATCAAATCAAATATGTATATGAAATTGTACTTTATAAACATTATCTATTTCAGCAAACACATGACAATGTCTTTTACACCATTTTCTGTAGCACTTGGAATTAGCTTGGAAAACATACACAAACTGTTATCGGTACAATTAGCAAATGAAAATGTATTCCTGTGTTGGTAATTATTCTCAAATGTACTGCTGCTTGTGTTCAAGCAACTCCATATAATAAACTTGGTGGTGATATGTTAATCCCAATTATTAAAATAATACACAAACTTTTAATCCACAAAGGTATACAATATAAGTATATATATGTATGCACTTATATATATTTTTTTAATTTTGACTGCATTTTAATTTTTTATGTTTCAGATTGGACAATACAAGTAGCTTCCTTGATTGTTATGGGTTGTATAATCAGCATAAATCCACCTATGGAAGAAATTTCATTTTATTTAATGAATGCATATGAAAAGAACACATTGGCCATTTTAAATTTAAATATTACAGATGAAAATGAAACTTGTTCCATCGAAAAACCAAATTCAAGTATTAAACATGAGAATAACGTAAATTGGTTATTAGTAATTTGTTTGAAAAAATTTCGGGTGGAAAATTCAAGAAATCGAGGTAGCTGAAAATTAAAGTTATCATTTTTTTTTTTATATATTGTATGTTATTATGTAAATTTCAGGTTTCTACAGTTGCCATTGTGCCGACTCGTTTAGAATCCCTCCAGGTTTTATCTACGATAGCACAGCGATATTTCGATGCAATAATTGTTCCTTCTTTGAGCATAATAACAAATATACTTTGTTTAGCGCTTGAAGATAATTCAACAGAAATATGTTTACATGCTGCCAGATGTGTTGGATCAATTGGTGATGCAATTCAATGTTCAGGTGAAAAAAAAAAAAAAAAAAAAATGAAATTTCATTACAAAATTATGAGGTATGTATGCAATTGGTAATTGATGACTTTGAAATATTTTTAGATTTTTTTCAAAAGATGAATGCATATCTGAAAAATATTGTGTATTTTGGTCTCATTTGTTTTTATGGTGCTTTGACAAAGCTCATCCAAAATGAAACCCACACACCTGCACGTGCAGCTGCTTGCGACTGCTTAGGAACAATTGGTGAAACAATAATGGCGAAACTAGAAGTGCGGTTTGAACATTAAATCAAATATCTGAAATTTAAATAATAACCAAGTAATACAATTTATCCACAAAAAAAAAAAAAAATATTGATAACAACTTTATTGCTCGGTTGTAGTGCAGATGAGGATGCTTTAGTAAGAGCATCAGCTGTTCGAGCATTAGCAGTCTGTATTGTATATCATCAGTGGAGAGAGGTACATTCAAATTCGTATTTTATTTTTGATTTTATTTAAACCAAAATTTTTTTTTGTATAGGATCCGTGCCTTATAAGTGATTGTGTGGAAACTACTTTAAGAATCGTAGCGGAATCTACTTTAGCTATTAAAATTAAAGCTGTATGGGCATTAGCTAACGTCACAGATGCCTTATTGCTAAATGCGTAAGTTAACTATTTCAATTTGTTAAGAAATTTCACAAAATATAACTAAAGAAATTTTTTTTAGAAATAGTCCAGAAATAGAACCAATTGATAACGATTCATTTTACAAACTGTTGGAAGCCAGTACAAAAGCTTCAAATGAAAATGACAAAGTATTTTATTTTGAATGTTTTCGTGATATATAATTTTATACAAATAATGAATAGTTATTTATTCATGTTTTAATAGATAAAAATGAATGCAATGAGAGCTATCGGTAACATGATATTTTTTGATAAACGATTTTCATTTATTGAATCATCCTGATGTGCTGAATCTTACATATTCTGCAATTCAAAGATTAGAACAATGTGCCACTCATGGAAACAATATGAAGGTTCGTTGGAATGCTTGCCACGCTCTAGGGAAAAAAATCCTTAAAAATACAGTTTTATATAAGCATTCAGGGAAATGGCAGGTTTGATGACATGTTTTTTTAACTCCTTAAATTTCTTCCATATCGAGTTTGATATTTTAAAATTTATATTCTACAGGAAAAAATTTTAGAATCTTTATGTAAAATAATTGAAACTTGTCGAAATTTAAAAGTTTGCATACATGCTGCATCAGCTTTGTGTTCACCTAGTAATCGAGTACAATATGGTAATGTTTACATTAAAATATGGACTTCTGTCATGGGATGTTTGAATAGTGTTCACCATACTGACGACTTCACGAATATCAGCATAAAAAAACTTTAACAGATCAAGTGAGTATTTTTTCAATATATAATATGTTGTAATATTATTAAAAAAAAATAGTAAAATTATCACGGATACCGAAGTACACACAACGTGCTGGCATTGCAAAATGGTGGGGCGGGTTACACAGCGTGTTTTAAGCTGGACGCTCGGCGAAAGAATCGCCTCACGGCTACGCTCTCTCCTCCAGGGCTCCCACCCCGCATGGGGTGGCATCCCCGACAGGGGTACCAATGGGAAAGAGTCGTGTTAAAAATGTTTTATTAAAATATTTAGTTTTTTTTTATTTTCAAATTTTGCTTATTTTCTAAAATTTTCATATTTTCATTAATTACTTTTTTCAGCTTTGTATCACATTATCACACCTTACGTGTTTAATCATTACCAGCGATCTAATCGACATGTATAACCCTTTATGTTTTTATTGGGAAACTGTTGCCAAGTTATTACAAGAAGTCATTCAGAGGTCTGAACCACAGAGTCTAATTTGTTCCAAATTGTTGGACGCTGCTAAGTATGTGACAACTGAACTAAGCACAGCAAATGAAAACAAACACAAAGTCTTGTTATTTTACAAAATATGTTTATTTGGGATTATTAAAATGTAATTATAATGTATGTATGTATGTATGTATTATATAATATGAATTGAAAATTATTAAAAGTATAAACGTAAAAAAAAAAAAAAAAAAAAACAATGACCTGTCTCTTCTTGTTCAATTAAAATCATCAATCTTAAGCATTAATTAAAGAATTGTGGATTATTCATAATATTAAAAAGTCCATTAGCAACGTCAGAAAATGCTGCATGTCGTGCTCCGTCCATATCAGATGCTAAAGTATTATTAGGCAATAAAGCATGATTTGAACCACCTATTTTACATTTGCATTCTGGACATTCACTTATTTGATTGGCACCACCACATTCCCCAATGCAGTATGGATGACCATTTGGACATTTGAACCAATGCCCTTGTCTTAAACCTATTGCTTCAACTATCATTTTTTTTTTCCCCCGCTGATATGAAATTCAACGGGACTTGCAATCTGCAGAATAGGTCTTTTACAGTTTCCTCTTGTGGTCCAAACGGTAATTTTGAATACAATAAATCTTCTATTTTTTTTTTGACAAGTCAGTATCAAAGTTATAAAGCCTATTCTTGATCATTTCTAGTTTTAACATCATTTCTACTCTATTGATTTCATCATTGAAACTTTCAATTCTCTGTTGAGTGAATTTTCTATTGCATGCAAGCAAACATGTTAAAATAAAATCCGTTTGACTGATAAGCGGCAACGATTCTATTCCACTCTCATTTTTTTATAAATATGTTGGTTAATTTAATCAAAATCTCAATTTGAAGATTGAAATTCTTCATATCTACTTGACTTAATTGAATGACTTTTTTTTTTTCCCACAGATATTTATTTTTTATCATTTTTTGTACAATTATCAATAAGAGGATCATCTTTTATTTTAGAAATAAGTCTTTTCCAAACAGGAACTGGAAAACAGCAAAGTCTATGGTTGATGAAAATGGAAAATTATAAAAAATAGTATAATATATTTCAATGATTACCTTTAGCAAATAACGCTGTAACTTTATAATAGTCCTTATCAAGTTTATTGATATTATTAAAAAACTTCAAAGGACCTCTTGATTATTTCAGAATCTCCATAATTCATTTTCTTCACCATTTGTACTTCTTCAAATGTTTGTTTTATTTCACGGAAATATCGTGGTTTTTTTTTAATAAGCACGTTACAAATTGGACATCGAGGATATCCAATTTGGGAATCATCACGAGATTTTTTTTTTAACCCATTTATCCATACCACCAACTTCAATTATGTGATCACAATCAATTAATTTTATGAACCTAAAATACATGCACAAATAAATGTATCATCACAAATTTCAATACAGAAAAGTATCTTTTCATCAAATACACAATTTTTATAAAAATGTATTTTTTTTTCAAAAAAAAAAAAAAAAAATGTTTATGAAAATTTAAACAAAAAATGTTTATTAACCTAGAACTTTCTTCATCTTCATCACCGAATAATATCAAAATTTCATCTGGTTTACAAACTTTACATAAATCTGGACATACTTCTCCGCATAAACCATAACACCTATGACCACATTTCAACAACATCAAACAAGGTTGTGAACAAGGTTCTCGGTCACAAATTTGCCCACATTTTTTTAGTACACTCGCTATGACGACACTTCTCTTTACATAGATGCTGTATCAAAACCAGACCAAGATTAATAAATCAGTATCAGTACAACATAAATTAAAAATACTCACATTACACGGTAAACAAGGAAGACCACAGAATAAAGGACATTTTGAATGAATACATGCTGTATCACATGAGTTTCGGCACATACTACAATATTCCCGGCAAGGATCTTTACAACTGAAAATTTTTTTTGTCATAATTTTGAACAGAGATATTTGTGTACGTAAATACATATAAAAAAGTTATACATATGTCCACATATTAATGGGTTATTACACTTCTCAGCACATGGAACGTGTATACGTCCTTGACATTCTCCACATGTGCCTTGACATTGATGTTCACAAGGTCGTAAGTTTTCATTACATGGATGTTTACAGTATTTCATAGTTAAAAAACTACCTAACTTTCCTATAAATATTTAAAGTAAATTTAAAAAAAAAGATGATTAATCCAATCCTAAAAATTGTCGCCTACTGAACCACGCGAGGACCACCTTTTTTCGAGCAAGACTCAAATACAATATTGCGCTTTATGGACTACGAATTAAAACCTATATTTGCATTTCACACACCGCTTTCGAAAATTATTCAAATATAGGTTTTAATGCGTATTCCATAAAGCGTAATATCGCATTTGAGTGAAGCTCGGAAAAAGGCGATCTCGCGCGGAGCTCACTCACCGGTCTCGTTCGCTGAATCAATCCAACCAGAGATACAATTTTGCGCTTTATGGACTACGAATTAAAACCTATATTTGAACTATTTTCGAAAACGGAGTGTAGAGTGCAAATATAGGTTTTAATTCGTAGTCCATAAAGCGCAAAATTGTATCTCTGGTTGGATTGATTCAGCGAACGAGACTGGCGCATGAGGTCCACGCGAGGACCGCCTTTTTCCGAGCTTCACTCAAATGCGATATTGCGCTTTATAGAATACGCATTAAAACCTATATTTGAATAATTTTCGAAAACTGAGGGCGGTCCACGGGCGGTCCTCGCGTGGTTCAGTGGGCGACAACCTTAATAATGAATTTAGAACAAATTATGTTTATTATTTTACCTAAATTTGTATCCTTACACAATATTTGATAATCATGACCGCATAATGATTTGTATGGGTTCGAAATCATTTGTAGGCATGGTTTTTCACCACACTCTTCATAACATTTGTTCCAACATCTATGACCACATTTCAAATTCAATGAGCATCTTTCGGTACATCTGACTAATTCGACATCTTTACTGCTGCACTCAATGAACATTTGATGACCACAAGATCTTATTTTTTTGACCTTTTTATTTTAAATTAAAGAAAACAATATTAAATATAATTATGATTAGACAATGTTTTAAATACTAATAATTAATACTTCATGTTTTAATACCTTTACTAAGCATCCTGTACAAGGCTCGCAGCATTTTTTTTTACAAAAATGTCCACAAACCATACTTCTAGTACATTTTTTATTACAAGGAATCAAATTTATATCTTTATGGCATGGAACTTTTTCAATATGTGAACAATTGTTTCGCTTTTTCGACACCTAAAATTTAAAACGGGTTTGTCCTATGTAATTATTGAAATCTGTCGAAGGGTGAATGTCCCTCCAATTTTCTTTCAAATATGTATATTAAAAATAAAAATTTGCATTTCTAGTTTCAATTTTGTCAATAATAATATATAACTATTACATAAGGAAAGTACTCCAATAGTATGCCAGAAATAGTGAAAAAAAAGATAAAAACGATTGATTGAGAGATATAATTGAACAAAAATAAGAGGAATATAAGATAACTAGATTTTTTTTATTTGCCTTGTAGTAAATACAGGGGGCGGCGCTCGGAGTATTACCAACTACACGCTGCTCTCACAACCAAACGGCTAATTATAGCGTGCTCAAATTTTGACATAGGATAGTCTGTTATGTTGTCTACAAACCTACGGAAGCTTATTGTTTTACTTTGCAGATGAAAAAAGTTATCGAAATGGAGTTCAAACGCAAGTGTGATTGCTCTGTATTTGGCTTGAAAATCGCAACATATTTCGGTTATTTCAAAAATTTTTGAAAAATGGTCTCGGCGATTTTTATTTAACAATTTGACAACTAATAGAATAACCTTTAAACGATTACTGATAAGTATTGAAAAAACATTTATTATTAATTTGAATGTAAACTGACGTTAATTTTAATTTGATCATACCAAAAAAAACCACTTGTCTTCTGGCATCAATTTTAACTATTCACTGATAATCATTTCACAACACTGAAATTAAACGATTAGTCGTTCAACATATCGCATAATGGTTAATTCTACGACTCAAAATCTATGAATTAAGCGCAGTTTTCGAACTGGGAAAATTCGAGGTGTGAAAATTCGAGGTGTGAACTGTCTCGGTGTTAACATTCGTGGGGGTGAAAATTCGCGGGGTGAACTTTCAGGGGTAACATTCGTTCTGTGAACTCACCGGTAGTAAACTTTCGTGGAACCCATTAAAATGAACATAAGTAAACGACGGCAACGTTGAAAATGTGACCAGGACAAAAAATACTAACCACACGACCATTATTCAAAACTTTCATAATAGAATCTGTTCGCAATAAACCTAATTCAAACAAAATCAACATTGATTCAAAAATAGATCAAATTGTTAAAATGTATAACGTACTGTCGTTCCGTTCATACGTAAACAAAAATGTATACGATGAAACTTTAACAGTTGACAGTTGTATTGTATTGCCTATAGAGAAAGGCGACGTTGCCACCTACTGCAACTTTAATGCATAAACCATTCATTCCATTGCACATTTCATATTTTTTCAATGCTCAGTTTATACTGCACAAATTTTTTTTTCTATTGCATACTATGAATAAAATAATGCTCAATACGAGATTCTTTAATGCACCAGAAATAATGTACATCATATATTTTTCTAATGCACAAGTAATTTGTTTTAAGGTGCAATTTATTTTTTTTAATGCACAGTTAAATTGCACCCTAAAAAAATACATATTACGAAGCTTTTCTCCAAAATTGAGTATATTGAATTAAAGGATTAGCCAATGTATTATATCATGGAATTAGACATCACAAATTCGATCATTTGAGATGTCGCACAAAATTGGTAATGAATTATAACATCTAACAAGGGGAGGGTCCCAGGTGGGAAATTAATTTCTTAATGAAATATTTTTTTTTCAATAGATTACCTTTATTGTATAGATATGGTAAAATATAAAAGCGCACTATTGAGCCAATTTAATTATAAACGGCATAAAAGTTTCGATATTTTGCTTATGTATATGCGAGTAAACGCCGTTTGGATACTTGGCGTAAAGGTATAAATCGTCGAACAGGCCTCTACTTGCTCGTTTGAATGAATCATGTTGACGAAAAATCACTGTTTTTTGATAAAATTAAAATTATATTTGTGTTTTATCTCAATTAATATTCCATATAAAATAAAAAAAATAAAATATTTTTATCTAAAAAGCTTGAAAAAAAAGAATCGCCCCTATCAGAAATTGAATCCTCAAAACGGCAAAAGAGCAAATTCAGGCATGCGGTTTGTTCGGCTATTTACACTTTTATGCCAGGTATCCAGACGGCGTTTACTCGTATATACTTATGAGCGAAATATCGAAAAATGAATGCCTTTTATAATTAAATTAGCTCGACTGCGCACTTTTATACTTTAACATATCGATACAATAAGGGTAATCTATTAAACGAAAAATATTTCATTGAGAAATTCATTTCGCACCTGGGATTCTCTTCTTGTAAATAATAGTTCGATTAAAAAGAAGGTTGATGCTTTATGATTATAAGCTTTGTTTAAATTATTTTACAATAAAATATATGATAATGACAAACAAGCACTTAGTATCACAAAATTAGACAAGTTTCCACTATTTATTGTTTTTGAGTTTTCTAAGATAACGAGCAGTGCCGTAGCAAACTTTTGGCAATTGGGCAAGCGCCAAGGGCGCATGATACTCGAGGGGCGCTAAAGGCGCCCAAAATTATTTTTAGGAAAATTTTTTTGGGGAACGAATACTTCCGGGTAATGGCGAATAATTTTTCTTTCGAAAGTTATATTAAAAAATAATTTTAGGCCAGCTCCCCCTTGAAAGAATTTTTTTTCAGCTTCCCTTTAGAAAAAAAGGGGCACCAAAAACATTGCTACGGTTCTGATAACAAGTAATAATTAAAAAAATATGATAGTATACCACAATAAAACATAGTTCACACTCTTGAAAACAGAATTTTTTACACTGATGGTCGTTAGTACAATTTTTATATTTTCTTGAACATTGTTCTTTACACTCGTACTGGAAAAAAACAAAAAAACAATAATTTTCAATATTACAATTTTGTTTCTAAAATTACATACAAGTCGAATAAGTTTTTTTAAATAAGGAGCATACCAATAAGTGCTCAGGATCATTGTCTTTGTGACAAAATTTAACACAAGCATGTCCACAAGGTAAGCGTTCATTGCAGGGTATTTCACATTTGACATGTTTTTTCTCTTCACCGCAATAAATAATTTTCTGCAAAGGTCAATTTTAAGACATAAATTGAAAATATAAAATAAAAAAGATGAGTAAAGATTATACCTCGTGAGAACACTGTGGTAACTTATACATAATTTTTTCCGAACATTTAGCATGTCTGGGTTCAATATAACACTTCACGAGATTAGTATGTTGACAAGCCAAAATTTTCGGAACTAATTCTTCACATTGACACTTTTGGAAACACAACAAACGACATTTATGTTCCAAAATGCACTCTCTGTAAATATAGGTAATACTTGAAAATTTGTCATTCACAATGCTCAACTTTCACTTAACATATTTATCATAAAATATTTAAATGAATTAAAACCGAACGTAGCGAACATAGTACATTAACTTGTTTAGCAATTTGGTCAGGTTGAGATTTTTTCATTAATGTTGAATTTCGAGAAAAATTTTGGATTTTATTTTCGAATTATTTAATAATCAATATTTTCAAACACATTTTAATCAATATACAGTCACGGTCAATGAAATTACAGCATCTGGAAATCTTCAATTTCATCCATTGTATGTGAATTACGCTACATCTTTTTCAAATTTATTTATCAAAAATATTAAAACAATAAATAATCTAACAATAAGATTGTGTAAAATTTTGAAACAATAAGTTGATTTTTGGAAAAGTTTTCAGCGAAAAACAATAAATTTTTTAAATTACGCGATATTTGTAGTGAAAAAAATGAAGCGTTTTTCGGCTTTAAAAAAATATAGGCTATATTTCACATGATATTTTTGAAAATATGAGTTATGTTCGTTTAACCTCCTCAAGCCCTGTGCACATTACAATGTACATAGACTTTGTTACCGTTTTTCGAAGCTATTTTAGATTTATTTTTATCGGGGCTTTTTGTAAATTATTGTATAAACTATGTTTTTTCGTTTAATTTTGTCTGTTTTGAAATATAGGGCGCGAAATTTTTGATATATGCCAGTTTTGCTTGACATCTCAACGACGTCGCGATAAGTCATGTTTTATTTTCAATATTTTGTTATTAAAAATCCACTCACGTAACATTATTATGGTGCGATATTTAAAAAGAAGACTGCTTTTATCGATTGAAACCAAAATTTTATTGTATGTTGTAATGTATCATATCATAATTTGACATTAAACACGAATGTACATTAGAACGTAAATTTGGTCTGAAGGGTCATTTTTGTCACTTCAGCAGTATTTTTTATTTTCAAATAATTAGTCATTATTATGTGATTTAGATAGATAAACAATTCATAAAAGAAAAAAAATCTTTTTATGCATCTTCAATGCTATAAAAACGAAATGAAAAAAAAAATTATTTTTATGAAAAAAAAGTCAGGCCTGAGGAGGTTAATTTTTGAGCGATTCTTTAAAAATTTGGAAAAAATCTAGCAATTAGGAACCTCGTAGGTGATCTAGACCCGTAAAAAGAACTATGACGCGACGAGGCAGATTATTACTACGAAAATACTTAAAAAATAAATTAAAATTTACTTATTAAATAAATAAAAAAGTTAGATAAGTAAATTAAAATAACAATTAAAGTTCAAACGATACGTATAAGGTCTTGAAAAAGCCGATTACAAAGAACAATATCAGCAAAACACCACTTTTGGCAAATAAAATGAAGTCCAGACAGGATGAGTTTAAAAAAATAAAAATATACTTTTTCAAGTTAAAAAATAGATGTTATTTTTCGGATAACATCAATTTTAGTTTTTTGAACCCAGCAGGAATACGGGTATGCGATGGCAAACTAGCGAAAGATGCAGCAAATAAAGGGTATATGAAGCAGTTAAGATTTCTCCAAACTGTATACATATATGTACATATAATCTGGGGATGTTTTTTATATTCTAGTATTAATTATCTTAAGTTAATTCGTGAAAAAAAGTGTTTTTTACTACAGTTACTATATTTTTCAGGATGATTTTGAGCTTTGTCACGTAACCGAAAACTATGATTATGTATTTTTAAATAACCACAATAATGTAGATTTAAAATAAGTGAAAAAATTCGAAAACAATTTTAATTCTAATTGTAAGAGATAAAACAATTTCTAAAAAAAATTCTGTATTTGAGCATCGGGGGGCTAAACTGGAATTTTGATTTCAACCCTATTGTAAAACATCGATGAATGATACAACCTAAAACATTAAAATAAGGCTTTAATTAAATTATTGAGTAAAAAATCCTCAAGGAAAACGTATGAAATATATCATTTTAATAAATATTAAAAAAAAATCAGTTACCTAAGTACTTCAGAAGTTAAGGGCTGTGAATACAGTAAAATGGGGTAATACTGTAAGTAGTGTAAAATAAAGAAGCACTCAACAGATTATGAAATTAATTAAAAACTATTTTGACGCCTACTTTAAAAACACTAATCGAATTATTTCTTTTGTGTTATGGTATATCAGCCGTTTTACTGTATTTTAAAAAAAGGTACTTATTGACTGTATGATGATAACTTTTCAAATCGATATCTCTATGATTCGTTAGAGTTTTATTCCCTCTTACATTAAATATAAATATAATAGTTTGTTTCCAAATATTGGAATTTGTTCATAATTTATAAAAATGTCAATTTTTCGAAGTGCTGCAATTTCATTGACCGTGACTATAGGCTGTGACCGTAACATATTGACCATGACACATACAACAACTTAACTTAGTTTTTTTTAGTGCGTCAGTTTACACTTTACCAGTTACAACACCATGTACCTGTGGTGAACTACTTCTCACAAGGAGACACTACGACTTCATACTCTCAGATTTTGATAAAATTTGGAATGATGATAGTTTACCTTCACAGTATCAACATATCAAAATATTAGAGCGCAATAGCCAGTGGTTTTTGAATAAAAAGCATTTAACTTTACATAAACTCTATACATAAAAAATGCCGCGTGTCGGCCACCATGCGAGAGTATGAAGTCATAGTGTCTCCTTGTCAGAAAAACATAAAAATTAAGGTTTTCAAAGATGATAATCTCTCATAAAAGGTACGATAAATAAGATGTATTAAACAGCTAATATATTGCACGTTTTCCGAAAGATTATCGTCTATAAAAACCTTAATTTATTGCAAAAAGCGATAATCACGAATCTCTAACAAAGAATTGAGCATAGAGTCTGCAAAAATTGGCTTTAGTCATTCATTTAAGATAAATGATATTTGGAATAATTCTTTAGCAGTTTTAAAAAAATTTCACAATTATTCGCATATATTGCATTTATCACTTTTATGTATAATAGTTATATAATAGTTAGAATTGTTTCTTATTGAACATAAAAAATAAAAATATGTATAATACGTATCCTTCATTTTTTATGTTTCTCTTTAATTAATTCATAAATGATTTATTAGGATCACTTTACTATGCAAAACTTATAAAAATAAAAGTATAATAACATAAAAGTTTAATAACACACCTTTGACAGTTCATTTTACATTTGATACTTTTATGTTGATCCTCATCGAAATGGCATAAACGTTGACAAAAATGTCCACATTTTAGAAGCTCATTGCATTGATTTTGACAACCACCTTCAGCAACTTTTGAAAAATCATCAATAATTTGAATCTGCATGGGATGAAAAACATTATCAATGTATATATTTATTTTTAAATTTAACACACAAATACAATCGCATCCCCATAGTACAACAGGTTTTACCCCGAAGTCGTCACGGTGCTGAATCATTAAATCATTTCATCATCGGGATAGGAAACAGGACCAATTCGAATGGGCGTACTGCACATACTGGTGCACCGATCGTCGACGAGTTTTGAATTTTGTCACAAACAATTGCGACACCGGTACATATAATTTGTATGGCAGACGATAGAGAATGAAATCGGAACAATTTTTAGAATCGTCTAATCAAATGAAGGATTTAACTTCCATTTTTTTGGGTCAAATGATTAAATATCCATTTGAGACGATTAACACTATTTCTACTGGACTTACAATGAGTCCTACTCTAGCCTAGCCGCGATTTGAATCATCATTGTTATGTTGATAGTTTATGGAACAACCACTTCACCACGGGCTGGTTATATATGTTTATACATAAGCACACACACACGCATAAATGCGAATATTTACTATACTAACTTTTGTAATAATTCCATGATTTTGACATTGTAAAGGAATAGATGGTCCTACAGAATTTTGTTGCGTGAGTGTATTTTTAATAGTTTTCCATAACTCACTGCTTTGTACAAGATTAGACATATTTCCGATTATATATAATCCTAAAAACAGCAATAGTTGAAAGAAAATAAAATAAATAGTAAATAGTAAAAAAAACCTATTGAATGGAAAATCTCATGAAAAATTCACTAAATGATAGTCAAAAATAAACACTGAATGTGTTTGACATACCTTGTTTTGCACGTGACAAAGCAACACATATTCGATTTGGTATTTTAAGAAATCCAGTATTGTTATCAAAATTACTTCTAACCAATGTAAGTAATATAATTTCATTTTCTTCTCCTTGATAGTTATCTAATACACATATATTGACATCCGTAAGAATATCGAAAGATTGTTTTATCTGTAACATCACAAATAATGATAATTTTTTATTAAGGAAAGAAAAACAAACCTATTGATGCATTTCTAATTAGAAAATTTCAATAAACTTACTTTTCGCAGTGTGAACATCTGACCTAAATATGTACACAAAATAGTAATGTCACCTCCGGCATACCCTTGTTGAACAAAATATTTGGCTAGTAAAATTATGAAATTTGCCTCATGTTCATTACTATAACTAGAAATAATCTCATCCTAAAAATCAAATAAGATATATTTCTGTAAATAAATCACATATCAATAGATTGATTATTGATTAACAACTATCATAAAAATAGGACAACTAGTTTGATTCTGCAGGATGAAACATACTTATTAAAAAGGTTTATCTACAATTTTGCTCAAATATCTATTTGAACTTTTGACCTACAAAGGTTTTTCTACTTTAAATTTATTGCAGTATCCTATTATGTTTGATATTGCTTTTCCATATTTCCCAGGACCCAAAAAAAAATGCCCCCCTCCCTCTATATAAAAAAATGTGTTGCATGTTCAAAAATTTTCCCTTGATTAATGTCGTTAAGGAAATATTTATCAAGATAAAGAAAATTAAAAAAATATATTTCATGTACAACAGCGGTCAGTGAAATCGACCTGGAAACCTTCATTTCCATCCGTTATCTTTAGAATACGTCCAAGTTCGGCTCAAGGGGACGGTAGGGTCAGGCCCCCGCTCGAGAGTGCCGAGTTGGAAGGAGCGCCGAAGGCGATCCAATCTTTTAAGTGCCGAAGGCGCTCAAATTTCTTCAGCCACGAAGGCGCTTCAATTATTTTAGCATTAAAGATGCCTCTGCTATTTATCGCATCAAATGCACCCCAACCTTTTCATTGCCAAAGACGTCTGAACTTTTTCAGCGCACTAAAGGCGTTTCAATTTTTTGGCACAAAGACGCTACAAAATTTTCAGCCACGAAGGCACCTGAACTTTTTTATTGCCAAAGACGCTTCATCTTGTTCAGCACATTGAGACGCCTTAGTTTTTCAGCACAAAGACACCCCAAAATTATCAGCACAAAAATACTTCAATTTTTTCAGCTCCCCAAATTTTTCATTGCCAAACGTTGACTTTTTCATTGCCTGTTCTGTGCGCTGAAGGCGCCTTCATTTTCAATTTTTTTTGAAGACGCTTCAATTTTTTAAACGCCCCAAATCATTTTACACCTTCTTTCCATATTCTATGTTTATGCAAATGAAATTTCATCGAAATCTGAGATCCCTAGGTCGTGGATTTTCCTTAAGTGGAAGCATTTTTGAAAATTTTCGGATGTGTGACAGAGAATTGACCTTTTTTCGGAAACCTTTTCTTCCTAAAATATTCTGTTCTTTGTTCTCCTCTAAGAAATTTTCTTATTTTAATTAATAAAAGTAAAACGTTAACGTTAAATAAGTATAAAACGGGCCATGTACACTTTTGACAGAGGGAAATTTTTTTAAAATCAAATGGATTAAGAACGATTTAATTACATATCATTAAAAAAATTTCGCCTGCACCACTGATTATTTATTAATGTTTAATACATTTCATAATGATATTACTTAAAATATATAATTTTTTTAAATTAACACGTTTTTTGGGACAAATGAATAAAAAATCGAAAGAAGGAGGGGGGTTGATTTTTCTCTCATTGTCAGTGGTCCTAGAGAGGGGTTTTTAATGTGCTCAATCCGCTCGGTGTTATTTTTTATGAAACGGAGGGAGGGAGCGTAAAAATATGATCACTGAAACGATAGGAGGCACCAGGAAAAACTTTGTCCGAAGGCGCAAATCAGGCTAGAACCGGCACTGAATATGCCAAAACTTTTTTCAAATTTACATATCTACGAAAAACGTTAAAACAATAAATAATTTAATTGTAAGATTGTGTAAAATTTTGTAACGATAGGTTTATTTTTGGAAAAGTTTTCAGCAAAAAAAACCGAATTTTTTTTATTACGCAATATTAGTAGTGAAAAAAATAAAGGGTTTTTTGGTTTTAAAAAAATGTAGGCCTTCAAATGAAGTTTTTGAAAATATTAGTTATATCCATTTAATTAGTTAAATCAGTTAAAAAAATCGAAAAATTCTAGCAATGAGGAACCTCATGGGTGATTTAGATCAGCAAAAAGTACTATGACGTGACGAGACAGATTATTACACCAAAAATACTCAATGAATAAAATAAAAATTTAAAATTTATTTATTAAATAAACCAAGAATTAAGAAAAGTATATTAAAATAACAATTAATGTTCAAATGATACATATAGGACCTTGAAAAAGCTGATTATAAGGAACATTATCAGCGAAACACCACTTAGGCAAATAAAATGAAATCCGGACGGACAGAATGAGTTGGAAAAAATTAAAACCAAATTTTTTCGAATTAATGTAGATGTTATTTTTCTGATAACATCAATTTTAGTTTTTTGAATGCGATGGCAAACTATCGAAAGACGCAGCAAATAAAGTGTTTATGAATCAGTTAAGTTTTCTGCAAACTGTATAATCTAGGGATGTTTTTATACCATGGTATTAATTATTTTAAATTCATTGATGAAATAATGTAAACAAAAAATATTTAAAAATATTGGAAAGAAGTTCTTTTAGGATTTGAGCTTTATCACGTAACTGAAAACTTGATCATATTTTTTTTAAATAATCACGACAATATGGACTTAAAATAAGGGAAAAAGAGAATTCGAAATTTTTTTTATTTCTAACAATAAGTGGTAAAAAAAATTCTAAGGAAACTCTGTATTTGAGCATTGGGGAACTAAACGGAAATTTTGATTTCAATCTTATTGTAAAGTATCGAAGAATAATATAAACTAAAACATAAAAATAAGGCTTGTAACACGAATCACTTTCCCATTGGTACCCCTGACGAGGATGGCACCCCTAGCGGGGGTGACAACCCTGGACCGGGCTATTAGACCACGCATTCATTCCCTGCTCGGACGTCGTTGAGAGTAGACGCTGTGCTACCCACCCCACCTTCCGTGATACCGCGCACATTTTTTGTGTTTGTTGCTATTTCGCTATAAGCTTCAATTAAATTATTGAGTAAAAAAGATCGAAGGAAAACGCATTAAAAAATATTATTGATAAATATTAAAAAAAAATTAGTCTGCTTATATCCATCAAAATGGGACAAATCAAACAATTTTACGAAAACGACGGGACGAACGCAAGATATGACAAAAACAGAACTGTCCTGGCGAAAACGGGACGTATGGTCAGCTTATTATGTTACATAAATAAAATCTTACCTTTGTCTCAGGAATTTCATGGTCAATGAAAAATAAATTGTTTTGAGCTCCTTTAACATTTGGATATTCATAAACACATTGATCATTCTCCAAAAGAGGATAAATAGATGGATGTATAAGATTAGCAATATCCGGTCGCATCCTGTGTTGAACTCCAAGCTGACAACAGTTTATTCCATTTTTGAATAAACGCTCAAAAAGTGATATTTCTAAATTCATATGTTTTCCTAAGTGATATGAGGCTGTTTTTGGTCTCAACTGTTGGTGATCACCTGAAAAGAAAATTTTTGGATGTATTTTTGAAAAATTGATAATTAAAACAATAATAATTTACCAATTAAAATAACTTGTTTGCAATTTTCATTAAGATTAACTACAATATGGGATTCCAATACTTCGGCAGCTTCTTCAACGATAACTGAAAAGAAAACCCACAAGCATCAATTTATTATTATGTATCACCTAAATTTTTTAAATAAATTTCTCAAGATAATCATATACACCTATAGAAGGAGAAAATGATAAAAGCAAGGATCTTATACGTGCAGCAGCAGTTGTGGTTACTCCAACTACATGAGCATTTTTTAGAATATCAATATCACACATCATTTTGTGATCCTCATAAGCTCGAAGTAAAATTTGATATTCTTCCTAAAAATTAATATCGAATTTGTACAAAATTTTAAACACAGGCAAAAAAAAGATACTAATACTAAAGTATCTTTGACACTTTATAAATTTAATTATCACACTACAAGATGTCAGCTTTCTCTATGAAATTTTATATTTAACCTGAAGGCTTGCAGTTTTTCTTAAAAGGTTATTTCTCAAATCCTTGCACCAGAATGTGTAAAGCGTCCAACGTTGATCAGATCCTAATAATCTTGCTAGATCTGTTGATAAATTTGATGATTCAAAATCCTTTTCTAATTGCACCTTAAAAAAAACATGATAATTATAAAAATATTACAGTAGTAAGGAGAATAAAATTAAATCTTACTTTCAAATAGTATAATTCACAAAGTAAATAGCGGCGATATTCTTTGTAATTTGGAGGTAATTTTTGAATAGAATCAGCTAAATTTTGCAATGTGAATTTTTCAGATAAAATAATGTCGTCTTGCTCAATATCGAAATTATCGTTGTCCATAAATAAGTGGTTGTTCATGTCTCCATAATTTTTTAATAACAAGTCTTCCTCATTGTCATCTATACTGACACATTTTGCAGAAATGAGTTCGAAATTTTCAAAAATTATTTTGGAATTTGCATATTTCAATATTTTGTTTGGCCTATCTACTATTAATAACCAATTTATCAAAGAAGTTCTATAATATTTTTCCTCAAAATCTTTCAAATAATCTTTTATACGCAATTCTGGTACATATTCATTAAAAATTGACAAATCAACGATTCCATTTTTTTCATCAAGATAAAATAATACACTTTGAATATCTTTTAACTTTTTAAGAATTTCATGTATTTCAGAAGCATGAGGATTATTAATTTTACGGGAACGTCTATATTTTTGTAAATTGAAATCAGACGCGAATTTTTCGTCTTTTGATTGTCCGCCAATTCTTACAATTTTTTTAGTTGTTAATAATATTCCAGACAAAAATTGATCCAATGCATGGTTGGTAAAACAAAGAACTAATATAGGGTTATCAGTCTTTACTCTATTCAATAACAAAGTTTCTACGATTTTCAGACCAATAAAAGTTTTTCCTGTTCCAGGAGGGCCTTGTATTGCTACGAATTCTCGTGATAGTGCCATTTTGTAAGCCTGATATTGATAATGATCTAATCCCAATATCTCAGCTGATAAAATCCAATTGTTGTCTTTCAAATTGACGGTCTCTTCTTGAATATGTCCTGGTATAATTAATGCGTCATATGGTGTCTTCGAAGAAGCCTATAAATATTAGTTGTTATTAATCAGAAATTACCACAACACACTTACAATTTTAATTAGCGAAATTTAGCAAATCGGTTATTTTTTTAGCAAAATTAACTATCTAAAGCAGTGGGGTCTGCGATTTTTTGGATAGGGCCAGATTGAGAAAATTTGACTCGGCAGGCCGGATAGCAAATTTGAAAATATTTATATAAAACAGTGGGCTCAAAAATTTAAAAAGTTAAAACTGATCGATTATTCGAAAATTCAAGTATTAATTGCAGAATAATATTTTTATATGCAGTTAATATTATTATCATAAAATATGTCTGCTGCGATTTTTTAAACCCTTTGAGTGGCGAGTTGAAATTCAAGCACAGGTCTCTTGTGAGTAAGTTATTTTGCACAAATTAATGATATAAAAACAATGATTCGCAAATTCACATTTTTAAATATAGAACCACCAAATTTGGTATGCATATTCTTAATATCCAACAATAGGAAACAAGATGAAAAATTTTCCGTTTCTCCCAACTACCCCAAAGGCAAAAAAAAAAGCCCAAAACCCACCCTCTTAATTTGAGCATTATAAATATTTGTACCAAATTCCTAAACCTTTATAAATATTTCACCAAATTCACTGTGAATTTTCTCCAGCGCACAAAGAACAATATTTTTTAGTTTTCATCCCCCAACTACCCTTAAAACTCACCCTACCATTTATTTAAGTCCAAAAAACTCTGGTATAAATTTTCTTCGAACACTCAAGAAAAAATATTTTTAAATTTTTACCCCTCAAAACTCACCCCCTTATTAACTTAAATCCAATTAAAAAAAACTCCATATTCACGTCAAATTTGGTATGAATTTTTGACACAATTTTGATGTCTCTCTAGATTCTGACGCTCGCTATTTAGGGGTTTTATTGCACTCTCGTCTTTTTATATGTAAATACATTTGTAAATACATTTAATACATTTATTTTTATATGTAAAAAAAATTTTTTAAAACGATCTATATACTGAAATTAGTTGGCGACACTCGTAACACTCGTAAGTCGTAAGATAAAATGAATTTTAATATTGTACCAGAGATTTTCAACACTTTTTATTATTATTTTCTAAGTAATTATTTTAACATTTTTCTAGAGTTTGCCAATACCTGATCAAAAGTAACAAAAACTATTGTGTAAAATAGTCTGAAGTCCACCATTTGAAACATTCTTTTAAACGAAATATTTTCTATAGGCTTTACTGACAATGAATCCCAATACTTATGCCACATGTATGATCGAACAGTATTAAAATAGGAAAAAAAATTGCTCTTTTCCTAGTTTCTAGAATATAAGTTTTTTGACGTTATCAATTAAGTAGTTCATAAGTAAGTATTGATGAGTCACACATATAACATGTTGACTTCACTGATTTTTCATTTTTCCAAAATAAAAGACTCTTGTGATCATATTAAAATGACAAGCAGTTAGTTAAAAAATAGAAATTTAATAACCTGATTATAGACTATATAATTTTCCATTGGGAAATTGTTATTTAGTTTTTTAAGAGCTGTCAACACAGGTCCATATTGCAGGTAAAAAACATCACTTTCAAACATAGTATATGTCTTATTGAAAATTTCAAAATCAAAATCAGAATTTTCCAATTTGACTAAAATCTAAAAAAATTTTCATCTTAATAAACCTCTTTCACATTTAAAAAAAATTGTTAATGGTAAAATATCAAATGTTAAAACGGTATTCTTACCATGCCTTTAAATAACAAATTATCTGATCTGTCTACTACTGTAGCAAAAAAACACGTTTTGAAATTATCTTCAGTGAAACAAAGTAAAGATCCAAACAAAAACCTTTTGCAAAAAGCTCTACGATTTGTTATAGCTTTATTCCTATTAAAAGCAAGAAAAATACCAACATTTTTATTGAACGTTCCGAAATGTATGAATTTCACTTGGTGATAAAATCTGAAATGAATGTAAAATAAAGTAAATAAATATCATATTTTATTAATTATTAATCAACATAGCTGTTGATTGAGGAATAATTGTTTTTATTGAAAAATTGAGAAAATATTTAAGTATGTAGCAAAATTATTGAGAAAACAAATTTACCTGCCACCATCATATTTTTTTTGTTTAGGATCCCTTTTGTAACTCATGATAGAATCTCTCATCCTAGATATCAGATCTTCTCGCATTAATCTAAATTGAACATCCAAATAATGTTCAACATTGTGATATGCCCCATCTATTATATTTGGACGCACAAAAACATCTTTTCGTGAAGTCAATTCATTGATGGAGGGAAGTATAGGTATTTTAGTAAAGTCATTTGGAACATCTATATTTTCATCAGGATTTTTTCTTTCCTCCTAAAAATAAATTGATATGAAAATAATCGTTAAAATAAATATTTATAGTTGAAAATGAAATCCTAATAAATAAGTACTAGTTTTGGAACTTTTTCTTCTTTTACAATTGTTGTCAAAAAAAGACTGTCAAATTTTCCTTGTAATTCTGGATTAAGGCACTCCTTGTGATTAGTTCGTAAACTTTCAATTGTTATTCTGGTGATATTGCATAATCTTGGCAAAATTTCAACTTCAGTACTTGGAATAGTCAACACATATTCATAAAAACTAAATGTATTTCTCCAAAAATCGTTCAAGTCATCCCAGAAAAATTTGTTATATTGTTTTTCATTTATTTTTAAAAATGGCAAACTCAAAAAATACTGCTCTAATGTTGAAGTAAAGTTGGACTGACATATTTTAACAATGAGAACCAATTTTGAATAATCAAAATGAACGTTACATAGTTTGTTTAAACATTTCATGAAAAGCACAATATTATCTGGTTTCATTTCATTTTTCAGCGTGTTAGTAAATTTTATTATCTGACTACTGAATTTTGAAAGTATGGTCAACCCATCTTGTGAAGACAATTCGAGTAACTCTTCAAATCCAAATTCTCTCATAGATTCAACATCATTTGTAGAATTCATGTAAGGCCTTTTAATAATTCTGCCGAGTTGATTTTGCGATTTTCTTTTAAAATTATCATGTCGAAAACGCTCAGAAAAACGATCATTTCCTGAAACATAAAAAAACAAGGTGTAGTTTAAATTATACTTTTGATTCGAGGGAACATTTCCTCTTTATGAGACGAGTATTTTTTATATATTTTTGTTTTCCAACAACATAGACTGAATGGACGAATACTTTTCGGTACTATTCTTCAAGATGTCTTTTTTTTTCGCAATAAGTTTGAAAATTATCTCAGTACGCCATCTATTTGCAATGTCAAAAAATGATGCATGATGCGATGATGCAATGTTGCAGTGAAGCATAGTACATAATGGTTTTTGAATGTAGAACTGTTATAATAAAAAATACCGAAAGTTCTTGTAAGTTCATTAAAATGAGGTCCGAAATACCTTGACTATATAAAAACCCTTAAACGTAAGCAATGAACGCGGAAAATTTACGTTCGCGCTCACGCCACTATTCGGCCTCACCTTGAAATTTATCAACTGCGTATTAGGGCAAAAGACCCAATAAATATGGCGTAATAATACGCAATTCGAATAAAAACTTTCGTAACACAAATTCGTAGTTATATTTTCATCGAATTTAGCCGAACTGTAATTAGTTAATATCACATTACTTTTGCGCGGCAAAATACCGCCAATTCGAAAACATCACCGTCACCTTCTTCGGGTTCCTTCGAACATTTTCGATTCTTGGAAAAATTTAACGCTAACCCCATGGTCCGCATCAAAATTAAAATTAAAATTAAAATTAAAATTAAAACTTTCAAATGAAAACAGTAAAAACGCTAACAAACCGATAAGGCGTGACTCACTGTTGTGATGAAGTTTTCTTTCTCGAAAAAATTCAAGTTGACCGCCGCGGGTATGGCCACCGCGAGGGTGTCCACCGCGGAGGTGATGGTCTCGAGGATGGCCACGGCGAGGGTGGCCGCCACGGGGGTGACTCCACATTTCGTGTTGCCCTTTCGCACCTTTCAGTCGGAGGGCATTCGATGACTAACCGTACAGTTGAGACAACTGGTCCAAACTTGCAATACTGTGCGAAAAATGCAATCGGCAGTATTCGTTTATTAAACTGGTACTTCACTCTTGGCCAGGTTTACTTATAAGTCGGCTTAACTTAAGCTTATGACTCTAGGCTTGGCGCAAACTACAGACTTTTTGTCTGCCGATAATTTTAATCAGTATGGGGATGTATGCAAGTTCGCAAATTATAACGATTCGCTAACGACCGATAAATAAGTTTAATAACCTACGCGATTGCCTAAACTAATATATCAGTAAACTATCGGCTGACTACTTAAATCGGTATAGTACAGGGATCGGCAACCTTTTGAGTCGAAAGAGTCAAAAATTACAATTTACAAAATTTCAAAGTTTTTAAAGAGCCACAAAATTTTTTCTTGCCAACAATAAATAGTACCCGCATAAATGAAGTTTTTTGATTAAAAAAAACTAATCTATTTATTCATAAGAAAAAATATCTATTTATTTATATATAAGTAGTGTTTTTCACAATAAATTAGATAATATATACGTATATGGCATTATTATTTGTTGCGTTACCTACATACATTTCTGGACCTCCAACTCTACCAACTTGCTTTTCAACTCTGTAAATTTTCCACTCCACAAAGCTTTACTTTATAAATCGATCAATTGCATTTCTAGAGATCCAGTATCAATTCCAAATGGCTTAATGTGAATTTCGTTACTATTTACGTTTATTTACGTTAAAATAAATATTTGCGTATGGAACTAAAGAGCCGCAGCATCACATCCAAAGAGCCGCATGTGGCTCGCGAGCCGCAGGTTGCCGACCCCTGGGTTAGGCGCAGACGAGAGACTTTTTGTCGTACGATAATTTGATCGGGTTGGAGATGTATGCGAGTGCGCAAATTATAACGACTCGTTATAATTTGCGCATTTGGTTTTTAAACCCGATCAAATTATAGTACGACAAAAAGTCTCTCGTCTTCACCTAGCCTTAACAGCTGTATTGGCGTTAACAGATATAGGGTTCCGAATATTCAAAACCATCAGAAACCACTCATAAGTTAAACTATGACGATTGCACAAAAACAGGAAGATGCGTCGTCGTGAAACACTCGACGTGATAATAATTTATCTATGATGGCTCCATAAGTGCAAACGAACATGGGGTTCCAAATATTAACTAATATAAGTTATAAATTAAACTATGATAATTAAGTGCATTGATAGAAATATATGATATCAAATGAATGCGAAGTCACGGGACATAATTCGCGCACACTGGGCCACTTGAGCAGTTAATATTTACATTAAAATATGGATTTGTCATGGAATACTTGAATAGTGTTTACCATACTGATGACTTCACTAAATATCAGTGCGAAAAAACATAACCGATCAAATAAGTTACTAGTTATTTTATTTTTTTTTAATATTCATCATCATCATCATTAGCAGCCTATTAGTTATCCACTGCAGGACAAGGCCTTACCAGACAAATGCGGCAGTCTAGGCTATACCTCACCGCGCTAGCCCAAGTCGTATTTCGGTGAGGGACATGTACCATAAGAGCCAGTCTGCCCATACCAGCGGAGGAGGCTCTCAGACCAACGATACGCATGTCTATGTGCTAGACTTTGTGGTCGCTGTCTTCGGAGCGGATCGCAATGACCACCAGCGGGACAGACGAGGTAAAGACTGAGCAGACTGCGCCCTCGCTGACCACTTTGCGATCGTAATGACCACCAGTTTGACAGACGAGGCGAGATCGTTGGTCCTACATGGCTCGGACCTAGGTAGAACACACGTCATTGGTCTTCACCATCACCAAAGAATTTTTTTTTTCAACTAAATGGTCATGCAAGTTATTCTCTTTCTTAATTTGTTCATGCCACTAGACTAGGTGTATCTCTGTATGTTATTCGAAATTAACTCTTTCCCATCGACGGGCGCATCACGCGCGCCCAAAAAAAACTCTCAGCTTGATCGGCCGGGCGCAGTACGGCGCCCAAGCTCATATTTTTGTTTTTGATCAAATTATTTTTATACAAATCAAGTTAACGTTGTATTGTTAATGAATTATAAAATAGGATATATATTCTTCAATTTGATGCCACATTTTCAATAATATACGAATATTATGACACGAAAACACGCAATTTAGATTTCGTATTTTTCGACACAATTTTCGAATCAAATTTCGAAGCGCATGGGGTAGTGGTAGATAAATGTAACTACTTATATTACTTGTTTAACTTCATAGCTGTATTAAAATGAAATTTTTATACACCGGTATAAAACACGAATCCATTTTTCATGGATTTAAAAAAAAAGTTGATAATTCTGTCTTATTTATGTATTTCCAAGAACCCATTACAAAATAGAGTTTTTTAGTTTTACGCCTTATAATCTGAAAATCCTTCTTATTATGTTCCTCGAAAAGTTTTTTAGAAATTTTGATAATTATAATATTTAGAAAGGTTTTACCGAACCTCGCGCAAAATCATAATTTGGCGTCGTCATCCATGACTTCAAAATCCAGGAAATAAAATATTGCGCTTCACAGAAAGTCAATGAAGTATTGAATTTTGGCATATAACTTAATATTGTAGTTCTTAACAAAATATCAAAAGTTCATATCGATTTGAGTGCAAAATAAAATTTTACGTCGTTTCAAAGATAATCGAAAACGGTTTATTGTAAATATCTCGTTAATTTTCACTTTTACAGAAAAATGTTTATTATTGAATTTGTAGCTTAAAATAATTTCCACAAAAAAGATAAAATAGCTTTTATTTGTAAGGGTAAGCGTTTTGAAGATAATTCGGTTTTTATAGTTAGTGTGCACTGTGCAGTCTCAACGTGAAACCTCGAAAAATTTTCAGATTTTTTTTATTCGTAAACAGAATGACTTATTGAGTTCGATCGTAAAATGTTGATAAAAAATAACAAATTAATTAATTAACTAATTATTTTAGTTTTTGTTGTTGATATAAGTTTTTTATGTTAAAATATAATGTACATACCTTCTTCATTATATATTATAATGATGATGTTTTCAATAATATACTAACAATTTTACACAAAAAATAGTTTTAAATATAAAACACATGTAGTATAAATTCTCACATTTGAAAAATCACGTTCATCCTCAAACTACCCATAACATTTCTTGAAATACCACTTTGATCAATTTAATACGGAACAAGAGTTTAATTTTTAGTATAGTAGATATTACAGGTTTTTTTTTCAGTTTGCTGTTAAATGATTTTGTTAATGCGTATTTTTAACCTAACGGCACGCATTCACTTATTTTTTCTTCGAATTGAAAAATAAAAAAGGCATGAAATTTCAGCAAGAAATTGCCAGATTATAAATTATGAATCGTAACTAATGTTTCAAATAATATTCGAGATAAAAAAAAATAGTCCAATCTCAATTGAGAACGAAAAAAAAGCAAAAAATTCTGGTTTCGAATGTTTCAAATCACTACAAAGCTCAAAGGCTACTATTTATGGAACTTGACATTTATTGAAATGATTTCTAAATCATTATTAAATCATTATTCTAATAATAAGAGATTTTAATAAGATTAGAAAATCATTTGAAGAAGTTTTTTCAGTTCAAAACAACGATCCGAGCATGCATCATGTTGCAGTCAAATTCGTTTCCCGATCGTTGAAAAATGCGCGATTTTTATTTCGAAAAAAATTCCAAATGCATATAAATATGAAACGATGGATATAATTTTAAATCTAAGCATTATAAAATCCAAAAATTCTGCTTTTTTTTTAAATTTTCAAACGGAATTCGGTGTTCGAGCGTCATTCGTTTTCACGATCGCACAGATTGAAAATATGCATTGTCACGTTCAGTTATAGAATTATCACACGTGCACCCTGCATAAACATTTTTTGCAAACTAAGTCACGAAGGTTTACTGTACAGAGGGATGATAGAAATTATTTGTAATACTCACTAGTTTAGAGATAAAACTCCTGTTTGGTTTTGAATTAATAAATTCCTATACCCGTTCTTAAATTATCCTGAAACTATTCCAAAATCCATCTCTACCTCAATATATCTTCTAAAATTTATTCCCATACCCCAATTTATCCCTATCCTTAAATTATCTTACTAATTTACTGCCAACAACAAGCTATTTCCACTTTCAAAAATTTATTTTTATGTATAAGAGCAAAAAAGTTTGAGAACCACTTACAGATTTTATCAAAAATTTTACAATTATTAAGAAATAAACTATTTTACATATTCCCTGCAAATTTCTTAAAAAAAATAACAATAAGTTATAAAGTTATAACACTTTTATAATTTTTTTTTTTAAACGAAATTTTAGAAAATCTCCCCAATTTTTGTGATCATTTTTTAAATATTTTTCTTGATGTCAAAGATCTGAGATATAATTCATATGGTCCACAATTTTATGAAGTATAAATTTGCTATATGTTTAAATTATCAAGTAACAAAATTTCGATTTATACAAAGATTCATGAAAAAAGTACTTTTTCGCAAATTTTAAATATTGAGAACGACTGGATAAAATTTAAAAAAATAAGTTATAGGCGTTGAAGTCCGTGTATTTTTTAATCAATTTTCAAAATTTAACTGTTGTAACATCGACTATCGCGATTTGCGAAACTAAAGAAGAACGAAAAAAAATCGACATTTTTATGAAAATCTCAAATTTTTCTCGAGTTCCTGACGCCACCTATCGCCAAAAACGCTCGAGCGCAAAGGGTTACTACCAATGGTTTGATTGAAATGTATAATCCAGGGCTTTGGAGCGGGCACTTTTTGGAGTTGCTCCGCTCCGGCACCCAAGTACTTGCTCCGCTCCGCTCCGTGCTCCGGTTAAAATTTTTAAATAAAAATTATATTCATTGATTTTCTTTGATATACCTATAAATTCATTCATAGATTTCTTAAAATCTAAACCAGTTTGTGTATAGCTCAGGATCTACTACGAGATTTACTCCAGCCCACCGTCTTATTGTAATTACTAAATTTTCTTATTGGAAGACTAATTCTCATTATAAAATTAAACAAATGTAAATAATATATTTTTTATGAATTTCAACAATAACTTACAAAAGTTTTAAATTAATTTATAATACAGACAAGTTGAAATTTTTTTCATTGATATGTCATGAGACTTATTCTAAAAACAACGTAAAATTTCCGAAAACAATGTTAATTATTATTATTTTATCTATAATAAATACTGAGAAATTGCAAACCTAGTTTAACCCTAGAAAATCAAAAGACATACATATGTACATAACATGTTATGTCCCAAAGTTTGATTTAGATCTTGTATTACAAAATATTTAAAAAAAAATCTGTAAATACTTATTAAATGTATAAACATTACAATGCAAAATGTCAAATATTAAAATAAAAAAAAAATATATATATATCGGAGCACGGAGCACTAAAAATTTTCTAAAATTTTTTTGCTCCAGGCATAAAAACGCTGCTCCGACTGCTCCGCGCTCCAGCTCGCGCTCCACTCCAAAGCCCTGGTATAATCATTAATGATTTTATTGGGAAACTTGCAAATTGTTGGAAGCTGCTAAATATGTGACAACAAAACCAAGCATAATAAATGAAATCAAACAAAAAAACTATGTTATTTTACAAAATATGTTTATTTGGGATTATTAAAATGTAATAATAATATATGTATGTATGTATTATATAATATAAATTGAAAATTATTAAAAAGTATAAATGAAAAATAATCAATGACCTGTCTCGTCTTGTTCAATTAAAATCATCAATCTTAAGTATTAATTCAAAAGATTTGGATTATTCATAATATTAAATTGTTCATTAGCAATGTCTGAATATGCTGCATATTGTGCTCTGTCTATTTCAGGTGCTAAAGAATTACCAGCCAATAAAACATGATTTGTGCCACCTATTTTACATTTGCATTCTGGACATTCGCTTATTTGGTTGGCACCGCCACATTCCCCAATGCAGTATGGATGACCATTTGGGCATTTGAACCAATGCCCTTGTCTTAAACCTATTGCTTGAACGATCATTTTTTTCTCAGCTGCTAATGCAAAATTCACTTGGACTTGCAACCTGCGGAATAGGTCTTTTACAGTTTCCTTTTGTGGTTCAAATGGCAATTTTGAATACAATAAATCTTCTATTTTTATTGATATGTCAGTATCAACGTTATTAAGCATACTCTTGATCATTTCTAGTTTCAACATCATTTCTATTCTATTGATTTCATCATTGAAACTTTCGACTCTCTGTTGAGTGAATTTCCTGTTGCATGCAAGCAAACATGTTAAAATAAAATCAGTTTGACTGATAAGCGGCAAAGATTCAATTTTCCTGTAATTCTTTACGAATATGTCAGTTAATTTAATCAAAATCTCAATTTGAAGATTGAAATTCTCCATATCTACTTGACTTAATTGAATGACTTTTTTTTCCCACAGATTTCTATTTTTTATAATTTTTGTACAATTACCTACAAGAGGATCATTTTTTATTTTAGAAATAAGCCTTTTCCAAACAGGAACTGGAAAACAGAGTTTATGTCTATGGTTTATGAAAATGGAAAATTATAAAAATATTATAACATAGTTCAATGATTACCTTTAGCAAATACGGCTATAACTTTATCGTCATTATCAAATTTATTGATATTTTTATAAAAAACTTCAAAAGACCTTTTAATCGATTCAGAATCCCCATAATTTTTTTTTTTCACCATTTGTACATCTTCAAATGTTTGTTTTATTTCACGGAAATATCGTGGAGTTTTTTTAATAGGCACATTACAAATTGGACATCGAGGATATCCAATTTGGGAATCATCACGAGATTTAACCCATGTATCCATACCACCAACTTCAATTATATGATCACAATCAATTAATTTTAAGAACCTAAAATATATACACATATGTATGTATCATGAGAAATTTCAGTACAGAAAAGTATTTTAGTTTTCATCAAATACATGATTTTTATAAAAATATATTTTTTCCGAAGAAAAATGTTTATAAAAATTTTAACTTAAAAATCATTTACTAACCTGGCACTTTCCTCATCTTCATCCCCGAATAATATCAAAATTTCATCTGGTTTACATACTTTACATAAATCTGGACATACTTCTCCACATAAACCATAACACCTATGACCACATTTCAACATCTTTAAACAAGGTTGTGAACAAGGTTCTCGGTCACAAATCTCCCCACATTTTTTAGTACATTTGCTATGAAAACACTTTTCTTCGCATCGATGCTGTATCAAAAATCAGATCACGATTAATAAATCAGTTTCAGCACAACATAAATTGAAAATACTCACTTCACACGGTAAACAAGGTAGACCACAGAGTAAAGGACATTTTGAATGAATACATGCTGTATCACATGAGTTTCGGCACATACTACAATATTCCCGGCAAGGATCTTTACAACTGAAAAATTTTTTCATGTAATTTTGAACAGATATATACATATATTGTGTATGCAAATAAATATAAAAAAATTATACATATGTCCACATATTAATGGATTATTACACTTCTCAGCACATGGAGCGTGTATACGTCCTTGACATTCTCCGCACGTGCCTTGACATTGATGTTCACAAGGTCGTAAGTTTTCATTACATGGATGTTTACAGTATTTCATTGTTAAAAAACTACCAAATTTTCCTATAAATATTTAAAGTAAATTAAAAAAAAAAGATGATCAATCCAATCTTAATAATGAATTTGGAACAAATAATATTTATTGTTTTACCTAAATCTGAATCCTTACACAATATTTGGTAATCATGACCACATAATGATTTATATGGATTCGAAATCATTTGTAGGCACGGTTTTTCACCACACTCTTCATAACATTTGTTCCAACATCTATGACCACATTTTAAATTCAATAAGCATCTTTCGGTGCATCTGGCTAATTCGACATCTTTACTACACTCAATGAACATTTGATGGCCACAAGATCTTAATTTTTTGACCTAATTTTTTTTGTCAAATATTATCAAATTTATGATACAATATTTAAAATACTAATAATTAATACTTTAATACCTGTACTAAGCATCCTGTACACGGCTCACAGCATTTTTTTGTACAAAAATGTCCACAAAGCATACTTTTCGCACATTTTTTATTACAAGGAATCAAATTTATATCTTCATGGCATGGAACTTTTTCAACATGTGAACATTTGTTTCGCTTCTTCGCCAACTAAAATTTAAAACATGTTTGTCTTACAATTAGGTAATTATTGAAATCTGTCGAAGGGTAAATGTCTCTCCAATTTTCTTTCAAATATATTAAAAATAAAAATTTGTATTTCCTAGTTTTAATTTTATCAATACTTATTTATAACTATTATATATTAAGTATATATGGAAAGTACTCCAACAGTATCCCAGAAATTGCTAAAAATTAAAAATTAAAAATTGACCGAGAGAGAGATAATTTAACAAGGATAAGAATATGTATAAGAAAACTGGAATTTTTTAATTTAATTTAATTTTTTATTTAAATATATTAAATATATGTATTTCATACAATAACATAATTTTGATCATTATGAACATAATGATTTAATTATGTTATATAATTCATCTTGGTAACGTTGCGATTGCTTGTACGTGCCCAAAGACCCTCAGAAGTATGTTATATATTATTAAATAATATGTATTGCTATAACGGCCTGGGCACATTAGCCCGACTAGCTAGTCAAAATGATAAATGTACAGTGCGCCGAGACGTGAGCAATAGCGTTTGCACGCCGCCGTCTCCAAGGATGATGCGTCACTCGCATCCGTTGCGTTCCTTCTCTTTCCGATCTACCGACTTACTTTTATCATTTTGACTAGCTAGTCGGGCTAACGTGCCGAGGCCCTGAGGATATATCTCGAATATGAAAAAATTCAACAATAGTTACTGTTTTTGAGTTTTCTAAGATAATGAGTAAGTAATAATTCAGAAAATATGATAGTATACCATAATAAAACATAGTTCACACTCTTGAAAACAGAATTTTTTACACTGATGGTCGTTAGTACAATTTTTATATTTTCTTGAACATTGTTCTTTACACTCATACTGAAAAAAAATAATGGTTTTAATATTACAATTTTAGGCTATCTTAAATTACATACAGATGGAACTATTTTTTTTAAGCAAGGGACATACCAATAAGTGCTCAGGATCATTGTCTTTGTGACAAAATTTAACACAAGCATGTCCACAAGGTAAGCGTTCATTGCAGGGTATTTCACATTTGACATGTTTTTTCTCTTCACCGCAATAAATAATTTTCTGCAAAGGTCAATTTTAAGACATAAATTGAAAATATAAAATAAAAAAGATGAGTAAAGATTATACCTCGTGAGAACACTGTGGTAACTTATACATAATTTTTTCCGAACATTTAGCATGTCTGGGTTCAATATAACACTTCACGAGATTAGTATGTTGACAAGCCAAAATTTTCGGAACTAATTCTTCACATTGACACTCTTGGAAACACAATAAACGACACTTATGTTCCAAAATGCACTCTCTGTAAATATAGGTAATATTTGAAAATATGTCATTCACAATTAAAATTCAAAACAATGCTCAACTTTCATTTAATACATATATTTAATTGAATTAAAACTGAATGTAGCGAACACAGCACAGTATTTTGTTTAGCATTTAGGTCAGGTAGAGCTTTTTTCACCAATGTTGTATTTTGGGGAAAATTTTGGATTTTTGGTTATGATTAAGTTAATGCAATATTGCTTATTCAAGATGGTTTCAGTAAAATTTTGATACAAACACGCAGTTAAGAAAAATGAAATTAATGTGCGGCCCAGACAAATGGAAACGTTAAACGGACCTGCCCACCTGGTACCGTTTACCTGCAACGGTAAAATATCCGTATGTGTCTGAAGTGCAGTGGCCATATGTAAATGTATGCGCTTGTTTGTGATTGCTATGTCGGACAGCTACGCTACAGACATGTCATCTGCGTTTAAAGGGTTCATACAAATAATTTTCGCTGTATGTACTAATATTTGATAACACTCAACTAGCCAAGAGATAATTAATTCTATAATTATGTCTTAATTTTATTTTGTGATTATTAAAATATTGTTTTTAATATATTACATATAATGGTTTGAATTGTTTCTTATTGAATATAAAAATATAATATATGTATGTATATCCTTAATTTTCATGTTTACTATTTATTATTTCACAATGGTTTATTAGGATCTCTTTACTATGCAAAACTTATAAAAATAAAAGTATAATAACATAAAAGTTTAATAACACACCTTTGACAGTTCATTTTACATTTGATACTTTTATGTTGATCCTTGTCAAAATGGCATAAACGTTGACAAAAATGTCCACATTTCAGAAGCTCGGTGCATTGATTTTGACAACCACCTTCAGCAACTTTTGAAAAATCATCAATAGTTTGAATCTGTATAGGGCAAAAAATATTATCAATACAAATATATTTATTTGTGAACACATAAACACAATTATACCACCATGGCATAACAAGTTTTATCCCAAAGCCGCCATGGTGGCTGAATCATTAAATCATTTCATCATCAGGATAGGAAAAAGGGCCAATTCAAATGTGTGTACTGCACATGCTGGAGCACCGATCACCGATGACAGTTTTGTGATTTTTATCATAATCGCAACACCGGAATATATAATTTGTATGGCAAACGATAGGGAATGAAACTTTATGCCAAAATTAATTCATAAATTATATAATTTAAATATGATTTATCGAAAAAAAATTGATATTTTGTGATCAAAAAAATTAATTCAATATTGGCTGTAATTTGTCGAGTTTTTCTCGCGGCACTGGGCCGTGGGTCGCTTCGTTCTATTGGTCAAGTGGTCGACCAATGGCGAGCTAGGCCGTCTGACAACAGATTCGGTCATAACCACAAATTCGGTGTCCAATTTTGATTTTGTATTATGTTTAATTTCATTTGTTATTATCCTTAATTTGTTATTTGTTCAAGTATTGTATTTATTTTCTCATCTCAGACATTAGACAGATAAATAAAATTGTACTTTGTTTAAATGTAAAATGCTAAATTCATGATTTAAATACATATCATAATTTAAATGCATCCTGGTTTAGTTTTTCTAAAATTACACGAAAATTTTAAATTTTACCTTATCCACTCCATACTAATTTCCATTATTTTAAACATAAAATAACAAACAATATTTCTGAATCAGAGCAAGCTAATAAAAAGCTTGAAAAATATGATTTTGCTCTCACCATGAAATATAGAATATTTTAGTCGGTAAATGAATGTCATTTGGGGGTTTAGGAGAGCGGAGGAACCTCCGCTCCAATCCATACCCAAAAGAACGCCCGAACGACAAGCGCTGTGCACGTTTTGATAACTTTCAATACATCTCGGCACAAGTAAACACAGTCCAAATATTGCAAAATTTAATTTCTAAGGGCGATCTTTCAATCGCCGGTTAAGAGTTATTCTCGGAATAAGCCTTTTTTTAGTTTTTTTATGGTTATTCGCGGCGGTCACGGATAAAGTCACGATATAAAGTCACGGATAAAGTCCACGGATAAAGTCACGGACAACTAGCTTATAGTTGTCCGTGACTTTATACGTGACTTTATCCGTGACCGGCCGTGAATAACCATAAAAACTAAAAGGCTTATTCCGAGAATAACTCTTAACCGACAATTGAAAGATCGGCCCTAGTGTTTTAACATAAAACAATAAAAAACAAATAATGCCCGCTAAAAAAAATGAATTAGAAAAATAAGGTACAACTAGCGGGCACGCGTACCTAAAAGAACGCTCGTTTTGACATCCTCCGATGCATCCCGGCACCAGTAAACACAGTCCAAATTAAAAGAAACTTTGTTTCTGAGTGTTTCAACATAAAACGAAAAAAATGAAACGGTGCCATTTAAAAAAAAAAGAAAAAGTCGAAATAAGGGTCGGTCTAATAAGCACGTATATGCACTAATGCAAATACTTATATACTAACTTTTGTAATAATCCCATGATTTTGACATTGTAAAGGAATAGATGGTCCTACAGAATTTTGTTGTATAAGTGTATTATTAATAGTTTTCCATAATTCACTGCTATGTATGAGATTAGACATATTTCCAATTATATATAATCCTAAAAACAGTAGCACAGTAAGGAAAAAATGGGTTTAAAAATTATAGGCATTGCTCATATAAATTTTGTGATATTCATAAAGATAAAAAACCTATTAAATGAAATCTCTTTAAAAAATTCACTAATTGAGGGTCAAAAATAAATACTGAATATGTTTGACATACCTTGTTTTGCACGTGACAAAGCAACACATATTCGATTTGGAATTTTAAGAAATCCAGTTTTATTTTCAAGATTACTTCTAACCAATGTAAGTAATATAATTTTATTTTCTTCTCCTTGATAGTTATCTAATACACATATATTAACATTCTGAAGAATATCGAAAGATTGCTTTATCTATAATATCACAAATAATGATAATTTTTTCTTATTGAGGAAAGAAAAATAAAACTATTTATGCATTTCTAAATAGAAAATTTCAATAAACTTACTTGCCGCAGCGTGAACATCTGACCTAAATATGTACACAAAATAGTAATTTCACTTCCATCATACCCTTGTAGAACGAAATATTTGGCTAATAAAATTATGAAATTTGCCTCATGTTCATTACTGTAACTAGAGATAATCTCATCCTAAAAATCAAACAAAATATATTTTTGTAAATAAATCTGGTATCAATAGATTGATTATTGATTAACAACTACATATTATAAAAATAGGACAATCAGTTTAATTCTGCAAGATGAAACATACTTATTAAAAAAGTTTTATCTACATTTTTTTGTTCAAATATCTATTTAAACTTTTGACCTACAGAAATTTTTCTACTCTCATTCATCGAGACAATTTCAAGAATATAGGTAATAAATAAAGTATAAACAGAGAAATTATTGTAATAAAGACAGTAATTAGGTTGGAAGGTTTAAATAAGAGAAGGTGATGCCATTCAACCGCTCGAAAATAAATGGTTGGCGAAATAGTCCGCTACTGTCCGCTAGGTGAGTGGTTTCGCTAAAGCTCACTAGGTGTCACTAATCTAACTTTTAAATGTAGACCAAATGGAGCTTCGATGACTATTGATGAATTATCTTTTTTATAATATGAAATTTTACCACATCCTTCATGCTAAGCATGTTCAGAAAGTAAGGAGACTGACAATAACGGGCTGTGATTTTTTGTTTTTTGAGGGTTGGCAACACTGAGTAGTAGAAGGGAATCTCCTGGATTTCCTGGAAATCACAGGAACACGGTAGTACGTATAATCACGTTGTAGTGTCCAGTTGCGTGAAAGATGTTAGAAAGAATTCCCGCCAAGTACGAGCCACGCTAATAACGCCTGCGAATTTCTTTAGCGAATTAAATTGGAAAGTGAGGTTTTTCTAATTTATTGTGACACCAGATGAAACGTGGGTGGCTCATTACACGCCTAAATCAAAAATACAGTCACACTAATTCCCTATCTGCTAAAAAATAAGGGAGATGAGTGTGTTTGTTGCACGACAACGCCCGTCCGCACACAGTCTTACAATTAGCTATCAAAACGTTCTTGGACTCATTTGTTTGGGATGTTTTGAACCACCCTCCGTATTTTCCTGACTTGGTGCCTTCAGATTATCATCTTTTTACCTCCTTGAAGGCACATATGGGTGAAATTTAATTTTCAACCGTCGAGCAGGTGCAGAAAGAGGTTCTGAAATAAGAGAAAGAGCTGGCGGGAGGGTTCTTCGAAGAGGGCATAAAAAAGCTTGTGCCACGGCTCACCACATACATTAAACGGGAAGGCAATTATGTGAAAAAATAGTCAACAAGTGTATCAACAAATATCCTGTAATTTATTTTCAAATACACTTCTTCTAAAAAAATATAAAAATCTAGTACTCTTACTTTCTGTATATGCCTAGTATATATCAGACATTTAAACATTCTTTTTCACAGTATTGAGTTATTTTTACAAGAAAAAAAAAATAATAACCAAAATGAAGGACCCCGAAATAAAGGACTTCGAAATATTTATTTAATTAATTATAAAAATTAAGATTATTTCAGAAAAGGCATATATGACTTGCCCAATCGTTGGCAGAACGTCATAGATGCCAATGGAAGTTATTTGGATTAAATATAATAAATAATGTGGAAAATAGAGTTTTGTGTTTGTCTATGTTTTTCAAAGTTCGTTTCACAGTTTCCAACGTAATAACTATATTTATTGCAGTATCATATTATATTTGATATTGCTTTATATTACATAAATAAAATCTTACCATTGTCTCTGGAATTTCATGGTCAATGAAAAATAAATTGTTATGAGCACCTTTAACATTTGGATATTCATAAACACATGGGTCATTCTCTAAAAGAGGATAAATAGATGGATGTATAAGATTAGCAATATCTGGTCGCATCCTGTGTTGAACTCCAAGCTGACAACCATTTATTTTATTTTTGAATAAACGCTCAAAAAGTGATATTTCTAAATTCATGTTTTTCCCTAAGTGATATGAGGCTGTCTTTGGCCTCAACTGTTGGTGATCACCTGAAAAGAAAATTTTCGGATGTATTTTTGAAAAATCGATATTAAAAAAAAAAGATTACCAATTAAAATAACTTGTTTGCAGTTTTCATTAAGATTAACTACAATATGGGATTCCAATACTTCTGCAGCTTCTTCAACTATAACTGAAAGAAAACCCATAAGCATCATTTTATTATTATGAATCAAATAAAAATGTTAAACAAATTTTACAAAATAATCATATACACCTATAGAAGGAGAAAATGATAAAAGCAAAGATCTTATACGTGCAGCAGCAGTTGTAGTTACTCCAACTACATCAGCGTTTTTTAAAATATCAATATCACACATCATTTTATAATCTTCATAAGCTCGGAGCAAAATTTCATATTTTCCCTAAAAATCAATATCAAATGTGTTCAAAATTTATAGAGGACAATAATTTATTACTAATTGTAAGAAAAGTAGGTATGGGACTCAAGGTATATATTATTATATTATGATATGACAAATTTCATGTGTTGTCATTTGATAGTGGTATCTGGACTAGTCCATTTTCCACATTTAAAGGAACGTCATGAGACAATGAGTGCCATATGGCGAGATTTGTAGTTGGGAAGGAGGGCCGATTTCAAATTCGCGGACCACACACACACTGGATTGTGCCGATTGCCGAAAAATTTCTCTATGAAATTTCATATTTAACCTGAAGGCGTGTAGTTTTTATTAATAGGCTATTTTTCAAATCCTTGCACCAAAATGTGTAAAGCGTCCAACGTTGATCAGATCCTAACATTATTGCTGGAACTGTTGATAAATCTGATGACTCGAAATCCTTTTCTAATTGCACCTTTAAAAAAAAAAATGATTTATCCGAAAAATAATGCTGTAGTAAGGAGAATAAAATTAAATCTTACTTTCAAATAGTATAATTCACAAAGTAAATAATGGCGATATTCATGATATTTTGGAGGTAATTTTTTAATACAATCAGCTAAATTTTGTAATGTGAATTTTTTAGAAAAAATTATGTCATGTTCAATATCGAAATCATCATTGTCCATAAATAAGTGGTTTTTCATGTCTCCATGATTTTTAATTAAAAAGTCTTCATCATTATCATCTGTGTTTATACATTTAGTAGAAATGAGTTCAAAATTTTCAAAAATTATTTTGGAATTTGCATATTTCAATATTTTGTTTGGCCTATCTCCTACTAATAACCAGTTTATCAAAGAAGTTCTATGATATGTTTCCCCAAAATCTTTCAAATAATCTTTTATACGCAATTCTGGTACATATTTATTAAAAATTGACAAATCAAGGATTCCATTTTTTTCATCAAGAAAAAATAATACACTTTGAATATCTTTTAGTTCATAAAGAATTTCATGTATTTCGGGAGCATGAGGATTAATAATTTGACGTGATCGTCTATATTTTTTCAAATTGAAATCAGACGCAAATTTTTCATCTTTTGATTGTCCGCCAATTCTTACAATTTTATTTGTAGTCAATAATATTCCAGATAAAAATTGATCCAATGCGTGGTTAGTAAAACAAAGAACTAATATAGGTTTTCTGTTGTTTGCTTTATTCAATAACAAAGTTTCTACGATTTTCAGACCAATAAAAGTTTTTCCTGTTCCAGGAGGGCCTTGTATTGCTACGAATTCTCGTAAGAGTGCCATTTTATAAGCCTGATATTGGTAATGATCTAATCCTAACATCTCAGGTGTTAAAGGCCAGTTTTCATCTTTCAAATCGACTAAAGTCAAATTTAATTTTTCTTTTTCTTCTTCTTCTTCTTCTTCTTCTTCTTCTTCTTCTTCTTCTTCTTCTTCTTCTTCTTCTTCTTCTTCGTCTTCTTCTTCTTCGAAGATGAAGTGCATTCTTCCAATACGTTCTTTTTCAAGCTTTTTTTTTTTAATATGTCTCAGTTGAGAATTTGTAGGTATCAATAATTCATCATACGGTATTTTTAAAGAAGTCTGTAAATGTTATTAGTTATTATTAATCAGAATTTACCACATCACACTTACAATTTCAACAAATAATCAATTGATAAGGCAAATTAATAACACGGATATGCAAAATTGACCTTTTTGAAAATTGTTTGTTGAAAAGATATCTACATATATTAGGTAATACTTGGGTGCTGAATTCGAATATGGTATTGGTTTTTTTTCTATCACATAAGTTTTTATAGATATAATAAAGATAAAAAAAATCATCATTTTTTATCGAAATTTTTCAGTTTAAAAAAATTATAATTTATGAACACGGCACCCAATCAAAAATCCCTCGATTTTATTTTAGATAATATTATAAAGAATATGTTTTGCAAATTTCAACAAAATTGGTCGAGTAGATCTAGAGATATCTTGTACACTAGATTTTCAAAAGAGTCCTATTTAATACCTTATATCTTCGTCATTTTTTATTTGTTATTATTTTTAATTTATTCATAAAACTATTATGTATATGTATAAAATAACATTTATTTTACATACGAAATGCAGCGTTCAAAAAAAAAGTGTATTTTTATACTTATTTTTCCGATTAGGAAGGTGGTTTAACCCCTTACAGATTTGAAAGAAAAGATTTCGGAAAGTAAATTACTCTTTTACCGACAAACAAACAAACTACGTTTATTTTATCACATTCAAGTGCTAAATGACGTCTAAAATGACATTGATTCACATTTTGCTACATATTTCTGATAACTATCCCCAAGTAAAGTAGGTGCCGAAAGTGAGAATTTTTATAATAGCAGCTCGGTATTTGGGTAGCATTTATTAAGATTTCAAAAAACCGTAGGTGATAGATTTTTTTAATTATTTTTCCGTTAATTTGTACCTCGAAATGTATAAGAAATCATTTTTCAATTTTAGACAATTTTACCCATGCATACCTGTGTAATTTAAAGTAACAAAAACTATTTTTTTGTAAATAGTTTGAAACCCAGATTTAAATTTAAAAAAAAACGGTTCGTATTTTTCGGGTCAGAATTTGAGTACAAATTTGGTCAGAAATTATGTATCAATAGGTCAGAATTTAAATAAAATGGTTGCCAAACAGATACAGATGGGATAAAAGAGAAAAAGAGGGAGGCCAAAATTAGCAATGAAAGCTCTTATAATTTATTAATTAATACAAAATTTTGAAAAATATTTGTTTTTCAATGTACTTTATTGTTTATTTTTTTATTTATTCATATGCAATGGTTCTATTTACAAACTATAATTATCAACTGTCAATAACCTAACCTACAAACGAGTATGCATGTATGAGTAAGTAATGACATTATGCTGACCAGTAGCGTAGCTAGAAATTTTGGGCCCAGGTGCAAGACTTACATGAGGGCCCCTTGACATTTTTTTTTAAATATGAAGTTAAATAATTATATGTATACATCCCAATTGACATATTAAATAATCATATAATAGAGTAAATAATGAAATATTTTAGAAATAAGTTCACCAATTTTAAATTTTTTTCTTTCTTGCTTTCCCATTTGCGAAATCACTAATTAAATTTTTAAAATCTAATTTTGCTGCTTGTTTATGTTCGATGGCCAATAATGCAAGATTATTCAGTCTCAACTGTCCGACAGTATTTTTTCTGTAGTTTTTAATCATTTTTAATTTATTGAAAGATCTTTCGACACTAGTCACCGTTATCGGTAAAGTAAAAACAAGCTAATAAAAATCTTGAATAACATAAACGCGACATAAACTTCCGAAAATTCACTTTTTAAGCAACCGTATTTTGTGATGAGTAATTGTGAAAATTGTTTTATGGTCATATTTTCAGTGAAATCATTTTTCAATAATGTAATTACTTGGATGAACTGGATATCAAATTGGTCTGAGAAAACTTCTGGATATTTTTTTCTGAGTTGAAACTCAATTGTTTGAAAACAATTTTCCATAATAGTTTTTTCAGACGAATTTATAATATTTCGAGGTTCCAGAAAACTGAAATGGTTTTTTATCAACTCCAGCTCGCATTCCGTGACACATTAGTTCCGATTACGGAATACATACATAAACAAAACGTAACGAATCAGACTTTGTGGTGATTAATAAAATTTCATGTGTCGAATATTTTGCCATGTATTTTGTTTTCTGCTCTGTTTCAACATTCGGTATTTTTAAATGTATAATAATCGTTTGATTAAATTGAGTGCTTAAAATTTTGGGCCCTTTCGTAGCTTGGGCCCGGGTGCTTTGCACCTCCTTGCGATTAGGTAGCTACGCCACTAATGCCGACTTAAACCTGTCACATAATAAAACTGCCTTACGGCTCGCGCACATCTACCAAAAAACGTGACTAAACTAGACTAAACTTCAGTTCGATAATGCTGCAAAAATAAAGCGAGCTCCCGCAAACTTCTCGACGCGGCATCTTTTGAGCGATGATTTATGATCGATTTGCGTATATTTTATTTTTAAATAACAAAATTAGAATTTTTTGTCTCGAATTAATAAAATCAAATGAAATATTAAAATAAATCGCTTCGGCTATTATCTCATTCAAGAGAGCGATCCCAGTTGTGTATGTATGCATGTGTGTGTCTCAATACGCAATATGACATACGCAATATGCACATGTTGTGTATTTAATTTTTTAATTACCTTATTTACTTAAATATGTATGTATGTATGTACGTGTATTTGTTAGAAAACTTTCATACAGCAGTATTCACTACAAAAGTCCATTTTGTAGATTTTTTTAAATTCAGCATCATTATAAATTGCAAGCGCATATCAAAATTCATTACATTTCAATTTCTGTTTCAGGTTCTATTTTACTAATGCGATTTAAAAAATGATATTTCAATTGTCGTTTTTAATGGATTAATGAAACTTTTTAATTCGTACTCACCAGTGTACATTAAAAAAATTTCTCAACTTGTATAAATTATAATATAAGCGTAATATTTTCGATTTTTTTTAAATAAATTTTAGAATGAATAATAAATAAATAAAGTAATCTTTATCAAAATAATTCGAATATTGAATAAATTGCATTCTTCTTTTTCTCGGTCCATATTGAAAAAAATACGTGTGAAAAAAAAATTCCCTCACCATATCCAGGTGCTCTCATATATTCAAATGAATTAATTTTTAAATAAATAGTCTCATTGTCAGACTTGAAATTACTACATCAACTTCAGGGGTAAGTAAGATCGAATCCAAAAGACTATCGTAGACTGTTTTTTTTATTTTATAATTTGACAACTAAAATTGACAAATGGTTTTGAAAGATGTCGATATCGAAAAAGAATGAAAAATATGTTTGTGCATGTGAAATGACGTATCTATACTATTTGAAGTATGAAATATTAATCTATTTCGAAAATAAACGAATATTTACGAAATAGATTATATATTATATTATTAAATAAACGAATTGAACTTTAGGCCGGTTTTAGAACCATGCGTACGGTAGGCGCTCACAGGCCAATATGTGCATATGCAATGCAGCGTTTTAGAGGCACGGCGCACGCTCAGCGTTGACGGCCGTCGACACCGAGCCGACGCGACCAAACGCGCCGCGCGTGAGCTTACGGCGCTGAAGCGCTACCAAGGAGCTGACACAGTCGCCGAATCACAACAAAATTGTAAAGCGCATCTACACTATATTCATGTTATCGTTACGAGTGTACAGACGGTTGCAAAAATGAGGAATAGTAATCTAAAATGAAATTAAACCAAGGGGTTTTCTATTAAAATCGAAATATTTTCGGGAAGTCAGTCAGGGGTTCTCAATTCAATATAATAGAAATGTTTTCGGGAAGTCAGTCAGGGGTTCTCAATTAAATAAAATAGAAATGTTTTCGGGATGTCAGTCAAGGGTTCTCAATTAAAATCGAAATATTTTCGGGAAATCATTCAGGGGTTTTCAACTGAAATCGAAATATTTTCGGGAAGTCAGACAGGGGTTCTCAATTGAAATCGAAATATTTTCGGAAATTTGGTATCGCCAATTAAAATCGAAGTGTTTCGAGAATAGTGAGGGTTGTTCAATTAAAATCGAAAATTTTTTGGAAATTCAGATTTCGCAAATTGAAATTGAAGTATTTTACGAGTAGCCAGTAGTTCTCAATTAAAATCGAAATTTTTTTGGAATTTGGATTTTAATTGAAAACCCCTCACAATTCTCGAAACACTTCGATTTTAATTGGCGATACCAAATTTCGGAAAAATTTTCGATTTTAATTGAGAGCCCCTGACTAACTTCCCGAAAACATTTCGATTATAATTGAGAGCCCCTGACTGACTTCCCGAAAATATTTCGATTTAAATTGAAAAACCCTGACTGACTTCCCGAAAATATTTCGATTTCAATTGAAAACCCCTGGCTGACTTCCCGAAAATATTTCTATTTTATTTAATTGAGAACCCCTGACTGACTTCCCGAAAACATTTCTATTTCAATTGAGAACCCCTTGGTTTAATTTAATTTTAATTTTTGGACGAACTGTCGTGGAGGAGTTGTCTTTGGCCGAATTGTCGTGTCACCAAAAAATATATGGCAGCAATTCGAAAACTCATGGCATTGGCATGTCTGTACTTAGCAGCGATCAGCATAACACTAAAAACGAATTACCACTGACGCGACACACTGAGCTGTCAGGGCTGACAATCGCTGTCAGGGCTGATAATCAGCGCGGTTCTAAAGCATGAAACGAGTTGCCGCTGAAGCTACGCACTGCGAGTTACGCGCTGTGCCGTCAGCTCTGACGGTACGCATGGTTCTAAAACCGGCCTTATACTTAGACTTAAAAGTACATTGTAAACTCTGTGTAACCACCTGTATCTGATTTTTACCAATAAACGCTGTGTTATCGACTCGAGTGACCCTTGGCTTCATTGACAAAACCCCCAAGATCATCTACCTATCCTCATAAGCGGACAGGTGTTCAAGGCCAAGTCCACCTGTTCTGCTCATCGTCTCATCTTCAACTTCACCTGAGAATTTGTGACCTAATAAGGGGTCGCAAATATCGTCTACTACAACACCACCCGAGTTCTTCACATTTAAATTCACACCTGACTAAGCTGACCGGTTACAAAGTCTATTTTATATTTATATTGATATATGCGGTTATAAGTAAAAAATTAAAAACCTTATTATCCACTATATAATTTTTCATGGGGAAATTGTCACTTAGTTTTTGAAGAGCTGTCAACACAGGTCCATATTGCAAGAAAAAAACATCACTTTCAAACATAGTATATGTCTTATTGAAAATTTCAAAATCGACATCAAAATTTTCTAATTTTACTAAAATCTAAAAAAAAATTAACCTTAACAATTTTTTTTTCACATTTCTAAACATTCGTTAATATTTAAATATCAAATGTTAAAATTATATTCTTACCATGCCTTTAAATAACAAATTATCTGATCTGTCTACCACTGTAGCAAAAAAACACGTTTTGAAATTATCTTCAGTAAAGCAAAGTAAAGATCCAAACATAAACCTTTTGCAAAATGCCCTACGGTTTGTTATAGCTTTATTCCTATTAAAAGCAAGCAAAATACCAACACTTTTATTGAATACTGCGAAATGCTTGAATTTCACTTGATGATAAAATCTGAAATTAATGTACCATTTAATTAGTAAAATTCAAAAATTAAATGTTTCAGCTTTGAAGCTGAAACATTTTAAAATAACAGAAAATAAATCAAAACTAAATGAAATCAATATAGCCATAGATTGAGAAATATTTCTTTTTAATGAAAAATTGAAAAAGTATTTCGATTGCAAAATTATTGAAAAAATATATTTACCTGCCACCTTCATATTTTTTTTGTTTAGAGTCCTTTTTGTAACTCATGATAGAATCTCTCATACTAGATATTAGATCTTCTCGCATTAATCTAAACTGAACATCTAAATAATGTTCAACGTTATCATATGCCCCATCTATTATATTTGGACGTACAAAAACACCTTTTCGTGAAGTCAATTCGTTGATGGAGGGAAGTATAGGTATTTTAGTAAAATCGTTTGGAACTTCTATATTTTCATCAGGATTTTTTCTTTTCTCCTAAAAACAAATTGACATGAAAATAATCATAAAACAAGTATTAAATATAGTCGAAAAATGAAATGCTAATAATAACTAGTTTTTGATCTCCTTCTTCTTTTACAACTGTCAAATGAACTAGAAGACCATCAAATTTTTCTTGTAATTCAGGATCAAGGCACTCCTTGTGATTAATTCGTAAACTTTCGATAGTCATTTTGATGACATTGAATAATCTTGGTAAAATTTCAACCGCAGTACATGGAATTGTGGTTAACACGTGTTCATAAAAACCAAATGTATTTCTCCAAAAATCGTCCAAGTCATCCCAGAAAAATTTGTTATACTGTTTTTCATTTATTTTTAAAAATGGCAAACTCAAGAAATACTGCTCCAATGTTGAAGTAAAGTTAGACTGACATATTTTAATAATGAGAGCCGATTTTGAATGATCAAAATGAACGTTACATAGTTTGTTTAAACATTTCATGAAAAGCACAATATTATCTGGTTTCATTTCATTTTTCAGCGTGTTAGTAAATTTTATTATCTGACTACTGAATTTTGAAAGTATGGTCAACCCATTTTGTGAAGACAATTCTAATAACTCCTTAAATTCAAATTTAAATTCTCTTTTAGGTTCTGCATCATTTGTAGAATTAATATAAGGATTTTTAATAATTCTGCCACGTTGATTATGCGACTTTATGTTAAAATTATCTTGTCGGAAATGTTCAAAGAATGGTTCATTTCCTGAAATATAAAAACAAAACATAGTTTACATTATAGTTTTTATTCAAAGAACATTTTGTCTTTATGAAAAAGGTTTCTTTGTATCTTTAATTGCTAACAGAATTTTAACACTTATAAAGCATTTTAAAAATGTTATTGAAGGAATCATGATAAAAATTAGATATTTAAATAATAATAAATAAAATAAATATAAATTAGTATATTTGCAAATTTTATGCACCTCAACATCATTTATTGTACATTATTTGATTATATTCTCATTATTTATAACAAAACGTCGTTTATGAATCTCCAAACAATATTCAGGTTAGTGCATGGCAAAAAAAAACAACTTTTTCTTCCATACAAATACACGTAACATTTTACCGCAAGAACAAAAAATATGCACAAGCGAACATCAAGCCCGTTAATACGTGCATTCTCTCGCGAATGAATACGTTGTCTAAATCGGACAGAGAAAACATACATGGGAGTAAAAATGAACATGTTGACTAGAGAATGTATGAGTCATCTATTGCGACGTACATGACATGCCAACGAAATAAATAAATCGCAATTAGGGAATATAGTAGGGTTGTTTTATTTTACGAAATACTAGTAACCCAAATTATCCAATTTACGCTAATTTATTTTTGATTTACGTATTAGAAATTTTGACAAATAAGTATGGGTACCAATATTCGGCCCAGTATAATGGTGTCAATTCGAGCAGTATAATTTAGCATTTCGCACAGTAAAGTTACCAGTAACAAAAAAAAATGATAAAACATAACTGAAATCAAAATATTCTTAATTTGCATAATATTTCGTATGGAAATCAATCACATTGTGTATATCATAACGACTATTTGTTTAATAACAACAATACATAATCTCGAATTATAATACGGTGGAATAAAAGATGTTTTTCTTTATGAGATCATCTCAAAACATTGTAAAGTAATTGATATCTTTACAAAATCAGTTACTTGTCATTAGCTTTGACAGGGACTAACTACCAACTAAATAAAATGCTATGCCACCCTATACTTTTGTATAGTATATGGTCCCAAATACAATAATACGTATACTAGCCCACAAAAGAAAACATTTAAATTACTGTACATTGCAATGTACACTAGGTCTAATGTTTAGTTTTTATAATAAGTTCACTACTAAAAATGTATTTTTGATACTAGCAACTATTTTTCGGGCGAAAAGGTAATTTTGTTGCGAATTTGACGTTTGATATATACTGTGAATTTGTAATGTAAATACTGTGACCAATATATTGTCCCGATAAGTATTTCTGCGGGAACGGAAAACGGTTGGCAACACATATAGTACCCATACACGCTTTGTATTATAGAATGCAGTTCTCATGTGTTACTTTCACAATATGTAAAGCAGTGGCGTAGTGTGGGGGGGGGGGGCAGGGGGGGGCGGCACATGTGTAGGGGGCGGCATTGCATTTTTCGGTAAACTACAGAAAATTGACCGGAAATATTTAGTCCGCGGATGAAAATAAGTTTGAAGTCAGGCATTCGTCCCAAAGGTTCGTGTTAAATATAAGAGGTAGATGGATCGATTGTGTACTATATAAGTTAGATTGATTTTAATTGACTTAACAATAGTAAAGACAGTGGCGAGTTTAACAGTACGCGGACTAAGCGACCGCTTAGGGCCCCCGATATCGACGAGTTAAAAATGGACCCCGGATTCTTAAGCCATTTCTTACTATTTTTTTTTCACATTTTTAGTATAAATATATCTTATGATACGTCAATGAAAAATTAAAAAAAATTCGCCTGCGGGGCTTATTTGAATGTAACAAATTAATTTAAATTATTTATAAGTAATTGTTTAAATTTACAAAAACATATATTATTTGTTTTTAAAGTTTTGTTCGATTTTATAGTGAGAAGTATTTTTAGAATAAGAAAATTTAGTAATTTATAATTAGACAGTAGGTTGCAGTAGTAGACCCTGGGCTATTCACCACTAGTATAGATCTTCCATGAAAAAATGAAAAAAAATTTCGCCTGCGGCGCAATGAATTTTTTTATCAACACTTATTTTCCATTTTAATATTTTTGAATAATTACTTTCAGATCTTTTGGATTTCTTAGATATTTTAAAATTGTGGAATAAATAAAATTTTAAAAGGGAGGGCCCGAATTTTTTTAATCGCTTAGGGCCTCTACTAAACTTGATTTGCCACTGTAAAAGGTGAAGATGTTCATGCAACACATTCAGTAATCGGATAATATTGATTAAAACTCTATATTGACTAAAAGGCCATCTTAACTGTGTTCGCAGAGACCCCCCCCCCCAACACATATCCATTTTGTGTTTAATTAAACAGTACTTATTAGTCTATTCTTCTTTAAAAGTACTTTTTTCTTGTGTCGCAGATTTTTTTTGCTTAATTGTGAAAATACAGGGGGGGGGTGGCAAATTTAGAGCTGGCCCCGGGCGGCAGAAATCCACGCTACGCCACTGAATTGTAACGATATAAAAAAAACGTTATTTTTATCGTTAAGATATTTAGATACAGACAATTGAGCATAATAAATAATAAACATAATAATAATATTAACACAATAAGTATTTCTTCGTACAGATAACGAAATTAACTCATCTGTCAAAACACTCATACGATTTGTTTAATCGATGTCAGCGATTCGATGCATTCTCTCGTTAATATATGCTATCTCTAAAACTTGAAGTGCGCGTATACAATCTCTAGATAATGTATGTATTAACGACGATGAACGCTATGACTGCAACATATAGATGCGTAAATTAAATGCGGCCTTGGCCTAACTAACGTTCAGTTTTTCTTGGAAGGGAAACGCATCTAGATGTCGCTAATATAATTTGATGCGGGGTGATTGCGTAGTTTACCCCTCAATTCAAGAACTTACAACGCATTTTTATTTATCTTAAAACGCAAATTTGTCAATAAACAATTAACGCACCCAAAGTGCAGGATTACTTTTTTGTCGAATTTAGCCGAACTATGACGCGTTACTATCAAATTACTTTTGTGCGATAACAACACCACTAGTTCAGAAACGTCACAATCGCCATCTCGCGGCCGCTTCGGACTTTCCGATTTTCGGAAAAAATCCACCACTAACCCGCGACCCGCGCCAAAATTACAAACGAAACATTCAAACGTAAACAGGTAAAAAAAAGGTTGAAAAACGTCGACAAACCGGAAGGGCCTGGCTCGCTGCTATCGCCGCGATATTGTCCTCTTCCTCGAAAGGCTTGATAGGGTCGAGGAGGTCGACCACCGCGGACACGAAAGCCCCGAGGGTGGCCACCGCGAGGGCGATGGCCCCGACGGAGGCCGTCGTGAGGGCGATCCTCCATTCCTTGCACTCTTGGGCGGAGCACGCCCGGTGACTAACCGGCAGTGGAGTCGGCTATTCACGACCTGTGCAAAAAGTGTAACAGGCGTTATCCGTTTATAAAACTGGTACTACACTGCACTGTCGAGAGTGAATCTGCTTTGTTTTTGTTACGACATGATCGGCAAGTTTTTTGTCTTGTTTTGACTGATGAAAATACTTTCGGTTTTGCGACAGTTGCGATACACGTATATAATACACGTGTGCGTCGGTGGTTTGCTCGGTCGTAGCGAGGATTTTTTCAGGGGGGGGTACGATTTTTTTTATATGCATGCGATACGAAAATGCTGTTTTTTTTATTTTAAGTAAGATGTGTGTAAATTAATGTCGTTCCAAGAATTTATTTATGATCGTGCGATATATCTAGTCACGATTCTAACAATTATAATTCGTAATTATTTTTGAAATTTAGGGGAGAAGTAAAGCCCCGTGCCCCCCTCTCTGGCTACAGCCGTGGACTGGTTATGTGTGTATAACATAACTAGAGATAAATTCTTTGAACATCTTGAATTTACACACATATTATAATTTCATGAAAAAAAAAACATATTTCTATAGCATACTTACATATCATCATCATCATTGTCGAAGATCGCAATGATCACCCGCGGGGCAGACGAAGTAAAGACTGAGCAGACTGCGCCCTCGCTGACCACTTTTGCGATCGCAATGACCACCAGTTTGTCAGGCGAGGCGAGACCGTAGACCCTACGTGGCTTGGACCTCGGTAAAACACACGTCATTGGTCTTTACCATTACCAAAGAGTTTTTTTTTCATTTTTTTTTTATTATTAACTAAATGGTCATGCAAGTTATTCTCATTCTTAATTTGTACGTGCGTTCATCCCACTAAGTGTATCTCTGTATGACCTTCGAAAGCGAGTTAGTTAATGTTAGTTGATTCTTATTTATGTCGCAATTATTTCAATTAAGAGTAATAAAAAAAAAGAGCATGCGGTTAATTTTAATAAGTTTAATTTGTGGCATGACAATGATCAAATATGTTAGTTGATATTAGTCGATTTAAATTTAGCATGCAATTCATTCACAATTTTATTTTATCCATAACGTCTCATCAAATTTTTCTACGTGTCGTTCTGACATGAGTTAGTTGTTATTAGTCGATTGTTAATTTTGTGACGATTATTTCAATTTATTTCATTTAGATGATCTTACATAATCTAAATTGTGTTGATTAAATTTAGATTATTTTAATTTGTATAAATACAAACAATACATTTGTACAAATATCTACATCAATTCAAAACAATTAAAAATACGTGATTAGTTATAAAAAACTTATTGAAGTAAAGAGAAACTAGTGTTTTTTGAAATTTCTTGTTTAAAAAAAAAACAAAGCTCAAAGATTTAAAACATTATTAAAAACATCTTTGTTTAAAGCCCTTTCCATTGATATATCAAACATGTTAATATCTAACCAATTTAAAAAACTAGGATACACAAACGAAACCGAAAGTCACACCAAACAATGGCCTAGTCAGTCCATGAAATAAAGATATTTGCTCTTTTAAGATTACACCAAAGCTGAATTTTGGTATAAAGTTTGATATCAAGGTTATTAACAGAATATCAAAAGTTGGTATCAATTTGAGGTCAGTATAAAATTTTATGTGGGGTCGAAGGTCACCAAAAACGATATTTCGTGAATATCTCGTTAACTATCACTTTTATAGAAAAATATTTTAAGGTACGAGGGCAGTCCGATTTTTCGTCGAAGGAGTTGATTATCAAGTGGATAATTTTGGATTTCTTGAATTAGTTTTTCCTTGTCCATATTGTTTCGTCGAACGTGTATCGTTTTATGAGAAAAAAAAAACAATTTACTCCATTTCATTTGTTTTGTTTTTTGAATTATAAATATTTTTTTTTACATTTGAATTTACTAGCGTGGCGTTCTCGCTCGGCGCCCTCGAGCGGCGTCCTCGCGCGGTCCGCCCGCGGTACCGCTCGGGCGATTTTTTCGAGTTTTACTGAAATACAATATTGTGCTTTATGGAATACGCATTAAAACCTATATTTGAATAATTTTCGAAAATTGAGGGCGGTCCTCGCGTGGTTCAATGCGCGATAACCTTTATGCGTTGTTTACGAATTCCATCACAAACATTAAAATTCTTATCAATAAAAGCGACGCGGTATGACTCATGATTAGAGTTTGTTGATGATATCCACACAGTGAATATATCTTTCTTATCTGATTGAAGGAAAGGGTATATTCCCTTTTGTCAATAGATTGTTTTCCTTTGTCTTTAAAATGACCTTTTTTTCATGTTTTAGTTTAATACAATTTCAAAGACAATACGGGTTGAAAACATGTCGGATAAGATTAATAAATTTTCTGCTTCGAAATTAGCATAAAATGCATCTTTGTTGCATGATTACCACACGAAGTGATCCTGTGGGCCGATTCGAACTACATGTAGTATTTCCACAATGTCCTCTTTTTCAAGCTTTTCATTTTTCAAATACAATTTGTTCCCTTTTTCAAGCTTTTTATTATTTATTTTTCTTCTGGTAGCGCTAAATATAATAAACTATGGAAGCATTCAATTTTTTTTATTTCTTATTAATTAATTTGTCAGCGCCATTGACTATTAAGACTTTGAGAATTTATCAGATGACTTCACTAAGAATGTGACGATTTGTTTAAAAAAAAAATTGACAATTCTCGAAAATATCAAGTCTTCGAAATTGTCTAATATTTGTAGTTTGTTACATGATTTGATCATTTAATTATAAATAGATAATACATCAGGAAGACTTGATCATAAAGCTTTTATTTAAATCATAAAAATATAAATATTACTTTATGCATGACAAAATTTAAGGTTTTGTTGAGAATCATTTAAACTGCAGCTTGGATTATTCTTCCGCTTGGTTTAAAGCTCTTGCAATGCATACTCTAAATATAGATCGATGTTGGCGATAAAAAAAATGATCTCTACATTGGGTTGCCAGATGCTATTGTAATGTTGATGTATTATAATAAAAACTCCATAGCCTCCGATGACCTGTGGTTTTATTTGAAAACACTTAAAATTCATTACCTATTTATTTCTCAGACAAGACAGGTGACCATGTTTCAATTAATTTGAATGTAAATACAACTCCATAATTTGACAATCACCGCCTAAGAAACCATAGATGGTTACAATTGGTGGATAATATGGGGCGTGGGGAAAAGTTTTTAAAGACATTGTGATCATTAAATCTTCAATTTTTGTAGAATAATTTTTTTTTCAATGAATGCATTTCTAGATGCACAAACCATTTTTCTGAAATTTCTATTTTGGCATACAAATGCATACAATAAAGGAAATGTTTAAAATAAAATCCAGATAAATACATTTATTAATTAAATATATTTTATATCCAATATTTAATTGTAACAATAGAATTTCAAATACATAACATGTTTAATTTTAAGTGCAGGGAATTTCAAACCTGCACTGTGGAAATATTACATACATGAAATGTGTACTTCAAAAGGAATTAGGTTATCTTAATTTTAAAATAAAATGATGACGAGGTTCACGGTTTTATCAAACACTATATGTAATCAAATTGTCATACGTAAAAAAAGAATGACTGATAAAAGCCATATTTATTTGCACAAATCATTTTTTTGTGAATATTTTTTATGCATTGATTTGTTATTTGAAACTGCACGAAAATTATTGAAAAAATCTTGCATTTTATCAAACAAACCAACACCTAATATAAATCAATACAGAAAATAATAACAAACAGATAATTCATTTTGTCAAAAATATACATATATGGATAAATACACATATGTATTTGTATATAGTATCATATCACACTAATTTGTAAAAATCATCGTTGATATATTTTTATACGTTCATGGATATATACACACATATACATATATATGTATGCATAAACATACATACATACACGCATACATACATACATACACACACACACACAAACATACATATATTTCTTATATATTCTTTACATATTATTATAAATAATATAATTATAAACTTTATAGGAATGTCTAAGTATCTATACAACAATATTTTTAATATAGCAATTTGGATCCAAAGGAAGTTCGAATGATGATAAAATAATACAGCTAAGGCAGTCAAGCTTGGAGGTACAAAGTAAATATACGTGCCTTAGAGTTCTCACTGCAAATAAGTTATATCATATTCTTGATTTTAAACCTTTTTAAGTAATTAATAATAGAGTAAACGTTGAACACATATGTTAACATTACATATTGAAACAAGAACAGTGAAAATTCGATTTGTTTTACAAATAGGTATAATCTAATCACATCGAGTAGAAATTTTATAAATAAATTACATTTCACTGTTTGAAAACACAACAGATATTTACTGTTGTTTTAATTCGTAAGTCCAAAGTACAAATTATAAAAAAAAAACCAAATGCACATATGTACCCTATTCAAACATTATTGAATTCGTTACCTAATGTATTATAAATAAATATGTATAAGAAATTCAACATATGATGGACAGAAAAGTGATTATAACAATTTTTGAAGAAAATAAATGCTAAAATTTTCATAATTTTAAGCATACACATTTCCTAAAAATTATTATAAAATAAAATAGATTTTATTAAAAAACACAATCAAATTTTTGTACTTCAAAAGTGATTAATGATTTCATATGTAAGATCTGAGAGGCGTGAAGAAATTAATCTTCATAATCATCAAAATAAAACCCAGTTTTTCTTGAGAAAAAAACATTGGCAAAAAAAATTGAGTGTGCTATGTATTGTATATGGGCATAAATATATTCGTTGCCTTCATAAGGTCACTCATAAAACATAATTTTCATTGGAAAATACTTCTGTTTTATCAAATACAAAATAGATAAAAAATGTAGAACATTAATAATTCAGAATTCAATTTTACATAAAATATTTCAAAATCGATAAGCAATCACAATGACCTGAACAATCAAATATCCACATTCAACCGTAATTACGCTAACTTTGGTAATTTGATGTCAGCTCAAAATATGTGAGAGACGATTAAATAACAACATGAAATGTTCACTAAGCTAATACTTATTAATAAAATGAAGTATTTCTTTAAATCTTGCGGTTAAACAGAACAAAAATTCAATAATATTATTGTGTCGCGTCAAATCAAAGGATCAATGTTAATTGCAATTTTTAGAGAAAAGTTTCAAGTAATCAAAAAATATTGTTTCTACCCTAATTTCTATTTCAAGTATTATTAACCACTAAAAATGCAAATAATGTTGAACTTGGATCAATTTTATAATAATGTTTGTTTACATCAAGTGCAGATTATCAAAAATAAAAATTCAGCAAATGTCATATCTAAATATATATTATTTACATTATTAAGTCAATTTATATTTGTATGAAAAATTATCAAAATGTTTTTAATAGTATAAATCTTGATATCATTTAGACTAAGCAAAATACAATTCTTTTCATAAGCTGATGAGATACATTATAATGAAAATTGAAAACTAAAATCAATGAAAAAAAAGAACAGAAATACAATATCTGCAGTCACTTCAGCAAATATATCATTTCATATATTATATTATAAAATAATTAAGTATATATTTCTAAATCACTGGCTTACGCTATAAATAATTTACTTAAAATAATTTAATTTTAACACAATCAAAACATTTTGGTTACATTTCAATATATATTTATATATGTGGATCAATGTAAGATTTCACAAAATATTTAATCAATAATTTGTTTTTAAAACATACTTTTAATCAACACTAGCCCATCAACCTGCATTGTGTTCCCAGATTTAGTGTTGTATACAATATGTACACTACTGGGATGCATTATATTTGGGTTTGTTGATGTAAAGATATTTGAAATGAGAACCAGAAGATTTAGTGAAAGTTATTCACTTAGCATCATCTTGATCCATTGGTTCTTCTACTTCTTCATGACTTGTTTCTGGTGTTCTGCAATATACAGTACCAAATTAGTGACTGATAATTATGGTCAGTAAAAATAAGATTTCTTGAAATACATACAAAGTAGCATGGTGTTGATGCATTGACAAAGAAGCCATTGCACTAACTGTGTCTGCTGCGTCGCGTTCATTTTGCCCTATACAAGAAATAGAATACGAAGCATTTTTGATGCACGGCCAGTGAGAAAGCTGAATTGAAAAATATGAATTGGTAAATTACAGTTTTCGTTTGTGGTAAGAACTATAGAGTAATTTCTTGTCTTATTTAATTAATTTTCATATAGACAAATACCTGTATGGCAATAGTCTTTTGAAGTGTTTCAATTGCACATGGTGCTGGAGGTCTGATTAATTCTTCTGGCGAAATCGGTGATGGTTCATCACCTAATAAAGCTCTAACACATTCCTGAGCGCAATCACAAATTGCAGGCAAATCATATCCACCTTCTAAGGCTAAAACTACCTGAAATTAATTATTTTTATTAATTGATGTATCAACCTATTGGAATTGAAATATAAAAAAATATATATTAAAACATACTTTTCCATTGGCAATTTGCAACAATTCTTTCGTCATATGTCCAAAACAAGCAGGTGATACTTTATAACCACCTAGTGGAGGAGGATGTCCTATAGCTGCATCAAAACCACATGATACTAACACTATTGAAGGATCAAATTCCTAAAAATCAATAAATGTTAATGGAAAAAGTTTAAGAATATTGAATCAAATAACAAGCATAAATTACCTTGGCTATAGGGATAACTATAGTTCTGAAAGCAGCTAGATATTCTGCATCTCCTAATGGAGGGTTGAGTCCTCCAGACCACGCAATATTTACATTATAACCTACACCTAAGCCAGTACCACACTATAAGAAAGAAATTAATATCGAATTAATCATAATGGGTCAACACATGATATGTAACGATTTAACGCATAATATTCAACTCACTTCTGTTGGTCCACCAGTTCCTGGGAAAAAGTTACCGTCGTCATGTCTATGTATAGATAAATAAAGCACATGAGGATCGTCGTAAAATATTTGCTGAGTACCATTGCCATGATGAACATCCTGTAATATTTAACAGTCGATGTTATTTATGAGTTAAAACAATTTATTAATCATACAAATAAATTTGTTATTTTAAACATACCCAATCTACAATGAGTATTTTCTTCACATCAAGTCTCTGTTGTAACAATCGTGCTGCAACGGCTACTGAATTGAAAAAACAAAATCCCATTGCTTGAGAAGCTTCAGCATGATGACCTGGTGGTCTTACAACTGCAAATCCATTCTAGAACACGCAAGACGACATATATTATAACAAAATTTTTTTATACATGTATATAAAAGAGCAAAACAGCAAAAATAAAAACCTTAATATCTCCCATGTATGTTTTATAAGCTAAATCAATAACACAACCAGCAGCCATCCTTGCTGCTGGGGCAGTATGTAATTCATTCCATGTTGTGTCAGAATCAATGCCAATTCCTCCACAGCCTAAGCGTACAAAACTTTTTATGGGGAGTGTTGCAAATTTCGAAACGTCAAGCTTTTGTCTATTTAAAGGATTTGTACCTTGAATTATGAATACATATAAATTAATAAATAAATTATATATCGATCGAAGATGTGTATTTAATAAAATATAATAATCTATAATATTTACCGAATAATAATGTATGAGCTTCTTGGTGGCAAGTTTGCAATTCTTCGAGAGATGCTTTGCGAGACCTAACACGATCACATCTAGCAACTAGACCTGTTTCTTGGAGTCGTGCCCAAACGCTTTGCAAACGGCCTCCATGTTCTGGATGTGCTGAGTTATCACCACAAACACAAGCATGTTTAAGCATCAAATTGTCATACGCTAATCCTGTAGTAGGTGGAGAACCAAGCTCTCGGGCTGCACGAGAAATAGTGAGATTTACGCCAGTCTCCATCGGAGAAGTAGGAGAAGGTGGTGCTTGGGGAGGTGGTGGAGGTCCCAAATGCACAAGAGGCGAACTTAAAGCTCGACACAAAGGACGTCCACGAAGTGTAGCCTCGTCTGAATTTTGTGAAGAATGACGCATCATCATACTCCTTTGTTGTTGCATAAAGGTCGGCCTATCAGATTCATTTTCATCATTTGAAGCTTTAGCTTTTTTATCAGTTAAGTCTATAACTTCAGCAGTCTCCTCTCGCTCATCTAACTGACCAGTTTCTCTTGCTCCAGCTCTAGTGAGTACTGTTTGTCTTATTTGTTGTTTTAAGTAATAGTGATGATGAGGTACTTCAGATGAAGGTGCTGTACCTACTAGCATTGGATGTCCTAGAGGTAAAGGAGCAGATTGTGTTCGACCTAAAGGCCGCTTATTCAAACGAGCATGAGCAACTTGAATATCAGTGATGGGTTGGTGAGGAGGAGGTTTATTATGGTATGGTTCTACTGACAACATGGGATAGTAAGGCAATGAAGGTGGCAACATTCCTTCAGTCAGTGGAACTCCTAATCGAGCTGTAAATGCAGCTCGTACTTCAGCTTCTGACACGGTAGGAAGCATGTTAGACTCCTAAAGTTAAAAGAAAATAATTGTTAAAGATAATTTTCTAGGAAAACAGTTAAAACATTAAATAAAAAAAAACTTACGGTGGTAGAACTTGATACATGAGGCCGTCCCAATGATATGTTAGGCATAGAAGGACTACTAAATAAAGAGAGATCACTAATGCTTCCTTGTTGACCATAAACTTCTTCAACTTCTTCACGAATAGGTGCAGCTGCAGTTGGGGATCCACGAGATCCAGCAGGAGCACCAATTGGAGGAGAATTCGGACCAGAATCAGGGTTACTACTACCCGACGTTCCACAATCTATAATATAAATTTTTTATATAAAAAAAACATAACAATATATTAAGTGAAGTTTAATTTCATATATACAGTGGACTCCCATATAACACAGAGAAAACTGTTCCACATTGGAACTTATGTTCTATGTGTGAACCATATGTATGTATAAAGCATTATACGGGTGTTGTTTTTTTATTTTATGAGTGCTAGTCAAAATTTTTCTCTCTGATTAAATAGGAGAGCACCATATTATACTTGCTATGAAATTTAATAAACAATATCTTAAAACATTGTGACACATGAATGATAATAAAATATATTGAAGTATTTTAATAATTTGAATAATATGTTTTTTCATTTTTGTTTCATGAATTGGTTTACATATTGATTAAAAATAAAAATATAATACTAAAAAAAAAAAAACGAAAACAGAAAATGATTAATTTGGATTGTAATTTAGTGTAAAGTTAAAAAGTTATTATTAGTATATTTAAACATGCGAAACTTCAAATAAAAGGGCACTATAAATTATATCATAACTAAAATAAAAACTCAACTCAAAAGTGCAATAACAATAACTGAAAAAAAAATTTAAGACAAAATGCACCTTTTCGAAAATAGTAAGTGACTAAAAAGTTAATCACACTCCAGTATATTGGCGATAATTACAGTTAATTAACACTTTTTAACTTTCTAAACACTACACTTGGTTGTTTATATTACTAAAAAGTTTATATATTATATTATATTAAATATAAAATTAATAAGGTTATAAAGTTGAGTATATCACAGCATTTCCTGGTAACTTCTCAGTATAAAAAAATTAAAACGGAATATGTATAGTGTAAATAAAAACACAATATTAATAGAAATTTGTATGAAAAAATGATTTTTTCAAAAAATAAATTCAGAAGCAAATTAGAAATTTTAATATCAGTTTTGAATCAACTAAAACTAATATTTACTGAGTATTTTTTGAACAGAAATAACTGAAAATCAGATTTTATAATCAGAGCTAATGCATGCATTTTGTTTTATTGTAAACTGTAAAAATATTATATAATCGATAAATATTACAATTAAAATATAAATTATATGAGTTGTGTTTTCATGAAATAAATTCATATAGAATTGAAACAAAAAGTGGTAAGAATGCATACTTGCAACAGTTCGAAGGGCAACAGAGTGGTGATGAGCAAGCTTGCTGGGACTACGGTGTTTGAGAAGACGGTCCTGACGTCGCGCCATTGGAGACGCGCGTCTCTCGATCACACGCTGCTTCAGCCTCACCTTGAGTAAGTTGGGCTCCGAAGCTGTCAATCCCGATGGAAACATTCCCAGTGGTTAGTAGTGAGTGTAAGACACATTCCATATAAATATAAATTTGTAATAGGGAGATTTTAGTTATAATATTCCTTTCGGTTTATATTAAATTTTTTTTGAGATACATTCAATGAAGCAATAACGTTAACAATATTTCGGCACGTTAAAATTAATAATTTTTTTCTTTAAATAAATAATTTACTTCCATGTTTTTTTCCGATTTATATAAATTTGAAAAGAATGTATTTACTATAAAAATATCCAAAGTATAAAATGGACTTGGCAATTTGCATATATATTTAATATACAAGTATATCTTGTGAATATGTTAATGTTAATATAATTTACTAAATTCGATCCTAAAAAGCAAAACACAAGTATTTCATTCCGGATTAGTATATATCTACTAAATCACACACACAAACACTATTTTTTACAAAAATTGCTAATTATTCAAAAAAAAAATAAAGTAAAATAAATAAATAAAAATACATACCGGTTTTCCGGAGTGGAAAATCTGAAGAATCATATTTTGTAATTACAGGTTGTTGCTGTTGCGGTAATCTATAAGGATGAGAATTACTAACTCCTGATGTGATGGATTCGCCTGAGGAACTTTTAACTACACCCCTGAAATTAAAATAAGAAAATGTTAAGTTTCAATAAACATTATTAATAAATGTGAAGTGACAAATTTGAAAGTTAAAGGTGGATTATTACCAATTTCTATAAGGAGATCCAGGTACTGTTCCATTAGCAGATAAAGCATTAGCTTGTTTTTTCATTAAAAAAACCTGCAAAACCATCATAAATACATTACTAACTAATAATTCATATAAGTATCAATTGATTTGTAAATAAACATAATAAATTATTATACAAAAACAAATAGACATATATGGTGATACTAAAATATTAATACCTGTAATTTTTGTTTAACTTCAGTGGATGCTATTGCGCTATGGTCATGTTTGTCTTTTTTTCTAAGCGCATCTAATCTTTCTCGTTCTCTTTGTTCACGAGCCACTTGTTGCTGTTGCTGCTGCTGTTGTTTTTGTTGTTCTTCTAACGCTCGTTGTTGTTCCCATAACTAAAATAAATGTTAAAATAACCTAATATTAATAAAAACCATTCTGCTTGTCAACAAATAACCGATTAAATAAAAAATACCTTTACATGTTGGCGGATTTGTGCTTCATGCTGCTCTGCCAATTGCTGTTGTTGAGCATGGAAATGTTGTAAGAGAATTTGCTGTTGCAGCTGCTGCTGCTTCTTCAGCTGCGAAAAAGGGAAGTGCTGACAATTGGTGAATGCTGCTATCATTATGGCGGGATAGTTTATATCGATAATACTTAGATAAATTATATGTATGAATAATTTAATGAAAAAATCAAGAATTAAAATATTTTTATATCGTATTTCATAGTGAGATGTTAATGATTGATGTGTGTAAAATATAACAAACCTAAATAAATATTCTATTATTTGGTATGTTAGTTTCGTTTTAAAATTTTACAATAAGCATTAGTGTTGTGTTAAATTGTTCAAACGATTCTAAAATTGAGCTTAATGACGGTAATTGAAATTTTCCTCATTACTCGTTAGCATGTCTATTTTTGTCGTCAACCTCACTATTGCGACTCAAAGAGTGAGTTGCTCAAATAAAACAATTCCGACTGAGATCATCCGTGTATGTAACGAGTATACAATTAACATCGAAAAAATTAATTAAAGTCATTGATAAGCGTAAATTTTACATTTTCAAATCTAAAATTAACACGGTCAAGGGACGAAACCAATTTATTGCATAGCGGCGGAAGGAGCCTTTCAAAGGAATCCGGAAAAATTTACGAATTAGAGTGTATAAATTTTCTTCCGAAACGACTAAAAATAATGACGGATTAGAGAAAACGAGAAAAAGTACAAAAAAGAAAAGCACTCGTGCGTGAGCATTTTTCTAGAGGCAAAGGTCTCAACATTAAAAGGGTCTATTCGTCCGCGGCGCGAGAAACCGACAACGTTCTTTGAAAACATTGCAACTGAAATAGAAGTGGATACGGTTCGTTAATCAAAGTTGACCGAGCAATCAATTTTTTCTAAAAGAACACATTCCCAATATTACGTTTTTGATAATAAAAATAATAATAAAAAAAAACAACAACTTCGACTTCCCGATATCACAGAGAGGTTGAAGAAACCTGGCGAGTATTATTTATTAGACAAAATTACCAATTTAAAAGAATGTCAACAACGGGGCACACGAAACACAATTGAATTTATAAATAGGCAAGTGTACACAAAGCTAGTATACCCAACACATGTAGTACGTAGTGCGAATTCATATTTAATCGAGTTGTCTCAAAACACCTGTTATAACTCACTTTATTACGCGCCCCATCTGAAAAACGCAACATTCTACCACCAAAATTCGGATTAACCAACGAGAATAGTTAAAAAACAAAAATAAAATAAACCCTCATTATCAAATACTAACAGAATAGTTTCAACGCAGAAAACTCATGTCTATTCACTTTACTTTTACAAAAACTCATGTTCTCGACTTTTCCAGAAACGCGCCAACTTATTCGTTAAAAATGCTCATTTTTATTTATGTTCGAATCGAATGTGCATAATTTAGCAGTGTCTCGAAGCCATCGACGGTTCGGTTCGCAGATTCATCTACGTCGCGTTTTTGTGACGACTTTTTTACAGTTACACATCCTAATTTACATCGGGACGAACGCGAAGCATCAAATGTTGCGTTGATGAGTGTTAATTGACAGTGAAATCGAGCGTTTTGTGCCGAAATTAGACGGCACAATTATTATTAGGCTTTGTCGGGAAACATTCTCGGTGAAAAAGACTATTCGTTATTTTTTGCATTCGATGGTTTTAATTTAAATTAAATTGTATTTGTAGATGGTGTTTCGAGTGAAAATATGTAATGAGCTATGTCAAAAATTATAATGTTTTTATTGAAATTTTTTTACATTTGCGCCTGATTTCCAGTCGTATTGTTCCGATTTTTTTAAAGCAAATATGGGGGTCAAAGATCGAGGACGTTTTTTTCATTAAGAATTGGGATTGCAAAAATTAAAATATAATCATTAGAGTATTTGAATGCTATTAAAAAAATAACATGATGCAAATTAAATTTAAATTAATTAATGATACGAAAAAAAATTTATACAGGAAATCGAAGAATTAGATTTGAGGAAAATTTATTAAATTATGTATTCGATAACAAATTAATTTAATTTTAAGCATATACTAATCTACGCCCATATTCCAGAGAAGGTTTAGATAACTCATGACAACAATGGATACTTAATAATTTTCCGGATTTGTAAAGACTGGTTCTGAACCAACATAATTGGACCGATCTAATAGACACCCAACAAGACAAGCAAATTTACACACGAAAAAATTTCCAATGGCACAGATAGACCATTAAAAAAAACCATCAAAACCCACCGTGACTATCTGAACCAGCATCATAGGGATCACCTATTAAACCCACCAAATCTACACAATCGAAACATACAGAATCTTAAAAAAAAAAAACCCACCCTCGCGATCGATCACATCCCATTATCACAGGACCAGCCTAGTTCTCACATGCACTGTCAAGGTCCATATCCAAAATCTAACAACTACATGGTATTCACATGTAATATCTGGTATAAAATATTCAGGAAATCGATGAATTTTGAGAAAAATTTATTAAATTTTACATTCGATATGAAATTAATTTAATTTTCAGCACATACTAATCTACGCCCATGATCCATGGAAGGTTCAGATAACTCGTGAAAAAAATGGATACTTAATAATTTTCCGGATTTGTAAAGACTGGTCCTGAACCAACACAATTGGACCAATCTAATAGACACCCAACAATACTAGCAAATTTACTCGAAAAAATTTCAAAAGGCACAGATAGACAATTAAAAAAAAACCATAAAAACCCACCCTGAACCAGCATCATACAGACAGGGACGTCATTTCAGATTTTTCTATGGGGAACAAGCCAAAAATTATTCCGACACTTCTCAAAATGATTCGAACCCCAAAATTTCAGGGAAACAACTATCCCCCATGCCTAGGGTGACCATACGTCCCGTTTTCGTCGCGTCTTGCGTTCGTCCCGTCTTTTTCGTAAAATAGTTCGATTTGTCCCGTTTTGCCGGTTTACATAATTTTATGGACATAAGATGGCTGAATTTTTTTTATATTTATCAAAATTGTATTTTTTAATGTGTTTTCCTTGAATCTTTTTTGGTCAATAATTTAATTGAAGTCTTATTTTTATATTTTGATTTGTATTATTACTAGATTTTTTCTATTTTTTAAAGAATCGCTCAAAAATTCAACAGAAAAAACTAATATAGTATTTTCAAAAATGTCATTTAAAGATAGCCTACATTTTTTTAAAACTGAAAAACGCATTATTTTGTTCACTACTAATATCGTGTAATTAAAAAAATTCACTGTTTTTCGCTAAAAACTTTTCCAAAAATAAAAATCATAGATAAAGACATGATGCAAAAAGTGCGAAACACGAACGCTGTTTTTTTTTTAATGAAAATGAAAATGAAAATAAATATTCAATACATTTTTGAATTGAGCATTGTTTCGTCAATATAAAATAATGAAATAATTCGATTAACTGAAAAGAAAAATATGGCATGAAAAAAAGATGGATTTTTCAATAGTTCTATTCTCAATAGAAAAAAATCGTAAAAATATTTTCTGTCACTTCTGATCGTGTTTTCTTCTCTAAATATATTTGAAATGATATTATCCATTGTTTAAAAGTTATTTTGAGTAATAAATTCGTTAATGAATGTATGATATTGGAAAAAATATGGGTGGGAAAATAAATTTCATCGGTAGTGTACTTCCTTAACGATATTAATTGAGGGAAAATTTTTAAAAGTGCAACAATTTTTTTTTATATAGGGGAGGGGGGCATTTTTTTGGGAACGTCCCGTTTTGGGTCCTGGGAAATATGGCCACCCTACCCATGCCCCAAAAGTCGTCCCTGCACAGGGACCACCCATCAAGCTCCCAACAAACCCCCAAATCTACACAATCGAAACATACAGAGCCTTCAAAAAAAACCCACCCTCGCGACCGATCACCCCATCGTCACTGGGCCGGCCTGGTTCTCACATGTACTATCAAACTCCATATCCAAAATCCAACAACTACATAGTATTCACCTGTAATATCTGGTGCTGGAAAGCGTGCTCAGGGTTGGCGGCCGCGGGCGAAGGCGCCGAGGGCGTAGCCGTCGCTGCGGAGGGTACGCCCTCCCCGCGCCGGGACCCCAGCGGGCTGCCGCCGCCGCTCGACTCGTGACCCATTTCTAAAAATAAAAACGAAAACAAACATTAGTGGACTTTCGTGGGCGGGGGAGGGGGCGGGGGCGGGGTGCCGGGAGTCAAGGTGTTGGCGATTTGTTGTCCGAGTGGGAAAATTGAAACGTGGTGATATGTGGAAGTGTTTGTGCAACGGTGATCGATGGATTTTTCGTTTGCGTGTGTGAGGTGAATGAAAATGAGATTGCGAGAATCGGTGGAGCGGTCGTTGTGTGCTGTTTTTCTTTGAACGAGGAACTGGATATTGCATTTTGGTCGAAATTATATGGTGATTGGTCAATGTTTTGAGGTAAAATTTCTGTAGGGGCGTTGGTTTGAACTGGAAATTAGTAGGATTTTTTAAATTACTATTTATTTTTCATTGAAAAATTCAATAGTTTGTAATATTTTAAATACTGAAACTTTTTCTATATATTCGAAGCTAAACTAATCAATTAAAACAAAATTGATCATAAAAATTTTTCTTCTGACGTCCGGAAGTGTCAAACTTTTTTTTTCAATCGAAGTTTTAAATCGGAGCTAAGCGAAATCTGATGCAATCAGTAGATAGAAAAAAAACCATCATCGACCCAAGACGATAAAATAAGGTACGATTTCAACAATAAAATCTTTAAAAATTAACACCACAACTTCCAGTATTCATCCTGCGATGAAAACCGCGAACTTTCACACAACCAAACACCAATTTCGAGAAACACACAAACAATGACCCATCGCGAATAACAAACGACACACCTTCATACTCAAACCCACATCCCGGCACTACAACCCCGCGGATCGAGACCGTTTCCGCCGTTCGACACACGAACACACGATCAAACACACAAACTTTGTATTATGAACATATTTAAATTATATACCCCGTGTTTGGCATTACGCAAGAGCCGTATAACGCAGCCGACACAAGGTTGAGCTAAAAATAGTTGTACCGGCGGTCGGTGTGTGTTCGTGTGTTTAACACACAGTTCCTCTGAACTTACGTACGGAATTATACAGAGGAACGCGTGGAAATAATTCAACTTCAGTACGGTAAACAAAACACGCGGATCCGCGTTCTCAATTATTTTTAGCGGATGCTGAAATTTAGCGGGCGAAAAACTGCGTCGGTTTTCCGATGAGACGTGTCGGGTTTTGGCGCGCGTCGAAAGTTCGCGGGTTCTTCCGAGTAATATATGGGGGATGTTAGAAGAAAAATCTTGAAAAGAGGATTTTTTGTTTGAGGAAAATCTGCATTTAATTTTTATAAAAAAATCTAAATTAATGCTAAAAAATTTGACATTGACGTAAAAATATTGTGATATTTTTCTCTTATTAGTCACACTTATCAGATTTATCCATTTTAGATATAAACTCTTCGTTTCTTAATTATAAAAATTAATATGTTTGCATTTCCAAATATGCACAAAATTAAAACAACCAAAAAAAATTAGAAAATTTTAGGGTAAAATGAATTTACGTTTTATTTTAATCGAAAAAATAGGATATTATTTTTTTTTGATAACGTACGATAACTAGTAAAACATCAATGATTTTTCGAGTAAAACATCAATGAGATTTACGATATTTGTTTTTTCGAGTAGTAATTGAATGTTAAAACTGTCTTTTTATTGCCCATTTACTGATCACGCAAATTGTAAAAATGGACAATGAATCAAATTGCAATTTATGATATTTTTCGATATATAAAAAAATCTTGATAAGTCTAGTTAATTTTAAAAATATACATATAATACAAAATCATTAAAAAACTTTTAATCGATCGCAACACAACAGTTTTAAAACTCTGAATTGATTCAACGTATAGAATTCGTCAGGGGCAATGGCACAGGATATGCACGTGTACGCGCGAGATCACTCTACGTGTGCGATTGACATCGTCATCGTCAAAATCGGCGTTCCTCAAATGTCCACACGAAGCAATAAAAAAAAAAAATTACCCGTAGTTTCTATCACCCAACTAGACCAGCCGAGTGACGCTAGAAAATGGTTATAATAAACTAGACAAATGCTAGAACAGCGCAAACCCTTTTTGGGTATTCTGGGCTCGTATCTTTATGAATTATAGACGAAGTTGATGTTAGGAAGAATGGGGAATGGTGGGCCATCCACGTGTCGTCGGCGATGCGAAGGTCGCCACGGAAAAGGAGGCTGAAACACGCGATTTCGTTTCGATTCAAAACGGTTTAAAAATATACGTTCGAAGCACGCCATTCGGACGGTCACAGTCAAGGGTCGTTTTCCTCAAGGATTGAAAAAATTCGGTAATAAAAATAGAGGGATCTGGAGTCGATTTGAAAAAAGAAATGATTTTCACATTCTTTATGAGGGATTCGCATTGTAGTGTGTAATTATTTGTTGAAGATCAACGAATAAGATAATTTTAAAAATATCGCGGAACTCCAGAGAAGTGAGTTATTTCGAATTCGGTTAAAAGTTATATATAGAATATTTATTTAATTTGAATGGTGTAACGATCAAAACATGTGACCGATACGGAAAATAATGCTCGAAAATGAAAATTTTACAAAAATCGCGAAAAATAATTTGAACGGTACGTGGGCGCATCAAAGGCAAAGAATTTGCGGGTAAAAAGCTTTTGAATGGAAGCCAAAGTACGAGTGAAATCAAAATTAAACGAAGCGTGAAATTATCGCGAACAAACACGAATTTCAATATAAATAATTCGACGAGGAACGAAAGGGGGCTGGACAGGCCGAGATGCCTTTTCGTGGTGGTGCAAACGTGACGATTACGTGAAAACAAAATATTTAGAATTTAAAAATATATAAAATTAATGTATAATTTGAAACGTTGACACAGAAAATTTTCGAAAAATAGATTTGAAAACAAAAAAGTATTTTAGATATACGTATAATAATATGAGAAAATTGAAATTCGCCACTAGAAGCGACATTGGAATATTATTTAAATTCTCGATATTCTCAAGTTTCGCATGTAAAACAAACCCCAAAGCTACCAAGTTAATTTTTAAATAAGATACATCATATTATGAGCAACAAAATTTTCACATTGTACCATGTGTTCATCATTTATATTTGAAACGCAATCATAACGATTTCTAAACACGATCTACACATGGATCTGATATTCATATTGCGCATCGTTACAAACTAAACACATTCATACAAAACGAACATAACCCGCCGAAACTCCATAACACAAATGCACATGTTCCAACATCACGCATACACAACAAACTAATCGGAAAACTCATCGACCCTGTTTTGTCACATTGTCCAGTTGCTATCCAGCAACACTATTCGAAACTGCTCTATTCAAACTAGACACAAATATATTAAATATTTCGAAAAGTTTGGAATCCGTTACGAGAGGAATCCGACGCGTACCTGTCCCGGGACGTGATTCATCGACGATCTTCGGCCATTGCGAATTTTGATAGAATGTAGGCGAAATATTCAAAGAACAAACGTTCCTCCGAAAAAATAAATGGTAAAAAAAAAGTGTAATAACATATTATAACGGCGTTTGTATCGATCGGACGTCTCGAAAGAAAATTTTCCAAAGAAGGGGTCACCTTCGGTGTACTAAAAATATCCATTGAACGCCGCATAAAATTTGCGTTTTCCGAACGCAGTAGGAAAATTTCGAAAGGTAATAGGGTTTCATAGTCAATATAAAATATTTGAAACTGAAATTATAGTGATTGACACGAGGTACAATTGAATCGATAACTTAAACCAAATTTTGAAATATTGACATTAAGTATATTATACATTATTCAAGAAAATCAGATCAAAAATACGTTTGGATATGCGACAATTGCGAACATACATATCTCAATTTCAAACGATTTACACGAAATAATCGAGGCTTTCAAAACTAAATTGGCTATGCATTGTTCGTGAGACATAAACGCACAAATTACAACATAATATGAGGTTACAGGTGACAGGTGTGATTACATGCGATATTGTGTGTGCGAGCATTGTCGATTATCCAACGTTATGTCGATATTGAAGAGAGATATGTGTGCAGGAAGGACAGAGTTCAATTTCAATTGAGACTTTCGGAAATACAGTTATAGAATGATGAAATTTTTCGATGGATGAAATAATGCTGTCGTTTCTAAAAATAAGTAAAATTATCTAATGCGAAAAAAAATAAGAAAATTTAGATTACGGAAGACGGATTCGCGATGACATCATTTTGAAAATTTTGTTTTTTTTTTTAGACTAAAGAAATATGTATGTTATTGAATGTAAATTTATCGTATCTGAAAGAATTATTATGAAAAAAATAAGTATTCTACACAGCGACAGTGACGAATACAATATGTTTTCCTGTACATAATCTGAAAGTAAAATGAATATGCATATTACGCAAAACAATTTCGAATCAATAATCTATACACATATTAGCAAATAATGGATTCCATGAAATCATTAAAACCAACACAACACGATTTGGAAAAACTAAATATTATACATAAATTCAAACAATTATCAAAATTTATATATAAACCAAAACATTCACATTTCAACGCTAATTAAACACCATATTCAAATTTACTCCTCTCAAACAATCCATTTTCAAAAAACCAACCAAACACCCCCAATAAATCATCGATTCGTGCACATCCCGATTAAAACCCATCCGACATTTCGAACCGGCCCCCTCAAGAAGCAAAATGCCTAGTTCGAATTCGGCGCAGACGGGTCGCGAGCCCCCATCACGAAAGCGCCAGGAGATGGAGGCCCCCACGGGGGGGTGGGAGGGGGCGGAGGCCGGGGGCGGGGGCGGAGGCCCCGGGGGCGCCCGCCCTGCCGCTCCAGAAATAGAACAGCTCGCTTATTTATAGGGTCGGTGGGGTCGAGGGTGTGGAAGGTCGTTCTGCTACGATAAGTACGATTCTCACATGTATGCTCGCGGCCGTACACGTGCGTGTGTGAAGGTGGTTTTTTTTTCGTTTTGGGTAAATCGAATGAGGTTCTTGTTTTGGATCTTGTCTATTTTTCGTTCGGTTGATTTGACATTTCGCTCGTTTCGTTATGTATTCATTAAGAGGTCAGCTGTGTCTGCTGGTGACAAGAGACACCCTGTTTTATTTTCGGATTTCGACTCGGGGAAAATTTTTGTATTGATCAGTGTGAATTTAAAAAGAATTATGTAATTTCGTATTTATGATCGAGTCGAATAAAACTGTCAAGAAAAATGATAAAATAATAAAACAATGTTAACAACGAAAGATTTAAAAAATGAACCAAAGGCCTAAAACTGAATATTAGAAGATAATTGGATGTTCTAAAGAGGCCAAGAGAAATTTTGTAATAGTTTTTTTTAGAGCCACAATCATAACAAAAATCAATAAATAACGAATCAACAAAGAAAATTTAACTTTTTGCGAAAATTTTCATTTTATTTTTATATTAGTTTGTTATATGAATTTATTGAAAAAAAAACATAACTTACAAATTAGGATTAAATAAAAAAGATAAAAATATATTTTTTTTATAAGCTGTGATCAATAAGGTTATCGACCATTTTCCGGTAAATTTATAAGTCGTATTTTGTTTGACGTAGAGTTTTATTATTATTTTTTTATAATACAAAAATATTTTTAACTTGTTAAAAAGGGATTTAAGAGCATACGCATCGTTAAACAAGAAATAAATAAGATTAACTTCGTGCGATTATTATTAAACGCTTCAATTACCGATTAAAATAATTTCGACAACGCAATTAGAGCGATCGGGCAAAAATAGACTCGGAAAATCCGTGGAAATTTTCCTGATCGGATCGAAAAAAGCGCGCGAACGTTATCGCCGCGGCCGGATCGAGAGCGGAAAATTTCAGGAATGCCAACCGCGGCATCTAAATATAAATCGAACGCGCACTGTACACAATGCAAAAGCGTACGGAAAAAGCGAGCGTGGGCGGAATTATCGCTCGTTTGTATTTCGGACTAAGGGGACGACGACGATTTTATTAATAAAGCGACGCGCGGGCACTATTTGGGCTAAAAAATTGCGACCAGGTGAGAGGTGTGATCGCGCGGGGCGGAGGGGAGGGGGCGATTAGTCAGTGTTTATGTTATTATTTTAATTCTGCAAGAAGCGGTGTCGCGCTCGCGGATTTTCATTGTGCCGTGTCTACACCGCCACGCCGGCCCGATTGTTAAGCCGGCGTTGCAAACGAATGTGTTGATATAATTTTTCGGTAATTTAATGAGATGATATTGTATTTTTTTTTATTGGTATTTTATTTTGATGTGATGTGATATTTATTGTTTGTTTTTTAATGCAATTTCTGTAAATAAATTTATCGGGTTTTTAACACATTTTCACATAGAAAATTAATAAATTAAAAAAAATCTTTATAATACGTTTTACTGTAACAAAATCAGTAGATTCATTCAAAAATTTAAATATACAGATAATATTTTTTTTATTCGATATTGACGAACTTAAAAAATAGAACGGATTAGTTTTTTTTTCAAATTTCAGAAATTCCAAACATTTTCTATGAATAACTAATCCATTACATATGTACATTTTTTTTAAATTTCGACGATTCTAATTAAAAATAACATTACAAACCACAAATTTATTGATTTTTCATTAACTTTCCACTTTTACATACGGAATCTTTAAGCATCAAAGAGTTAATTTTCTCATCCCCTAATGACACAGCCACAAAAATCTACAACGAATCACAATTTCCAAAAAAGCCCACACTTCGCATCATTTCAAACTAACAATAAAATAAAAAAAGTATGTTAATAAAAAGCTTTAAAAATCATGAATTTATTGATTTTTCATTAACTTTTCACTTTTACACACGGAATCTCTAGGCATCAAACAATTAATTTTCTTATCCCACAATGACACATCCAAAAAAATCTAAAACGAATCATAATTTAAAAAAAACCCACATTTCACATCATTTCAAACTAACAATAAAATAAAAAAATCACGAATTAATTGATTTTTCATTAACTTTTCAGTAACCATACGGAATCTCTAACTCCAAAGAGTTAATTTTCTCATCCCCTAATGACACACCCAAAAAAATCACAATTTCCAAAAAACCCACATTTCGCATCATTTCAAAAAAAAATCACAAACCACACCAATCAAACTAATAAAAAATCATTCCAAACTCCAACCACACCGATAAATCAAGATAAGACCAAAATTACATAACAACACAACCGATTTAAAAAAAAACAAAAAACCAAACCGTCAAACCGCACCCGTCAAAAATCCCGCCATCGTCCCGAATCCCGAGGGAGGCCGACGGGGGTGGGCGAAATGACCCAATAAAAGCGTTTCTTGCGTTGTGGAGCACGGCGCCGTATTTATAGTCTGGCAGAGACAAAAACACTTGACATTTGTGCGGCTGCCGCGCTCCAACGGAAATAACGCGCGCGCGCAACATGGCCGCGCTTTTCGCGAATTTAGACCGACGGCGCCGCGCGGGAAAAACGCCCCGATGCACTCGCGAGAGGTGTGTGCGCGTTTTCGGCGCTGCGGAGTGGTTCAATGTACGATATTGTGTGTGTCGGATCTGTTGACAATTCGATAACGATGCGTCGCATCGTTGGAGATATGAGTTGTTTTATTTTTTTTAATGCGTTCGTTAATTTTTTAGTTTTTTTTTATGCGTTGATGATTTTTTATTTTGGGTTAAAATATGATCGTTCAACTATTGTCTGTTAAATACTACCGATGAAACGATTTTCAATACATTCTAGTCTAATTTGTTTATGAATTTTCACCATTTTGTTAAAGATTTTTTTTTAATTATATTTATACGTCGATTGTGATTTTTTTTTTCTTTAAATGATAATGATTTTGTCTGTTGAATTTGAACGTTTCAAATACTATCTGTGATATAATGTTACTCAACTATGTTGAAGACGTGCATTATAATTGTAAAACTTTGAATGTAATCAGAACAGTGAGCAAATTTGATCACAAAATATTTTTAGATACAAAATTCACATTTCGTACACAAAAGACAATCAATATAGAATATTTAAAAAAAAAACAATTCAAAGATATTTTTGTAATTTGATCACGTTGGCTTCAAAAGGACTAAAAATCACCACAATAGATCTATAAATTTTCAATTCAACAAAATCCAAAAATAAAATACAAAAGCAATCAAAAATAACTTCCAACTTTGTACACCGAAGTACCGTAACGAAGCCGGATAAAACGACTGGAACTATAAATAAACCCATTTTGAATGTAACAAAAAAACGGAACAACGGGCCCAACAAAAGTGCACGTAACGCAAATTTTACGAATCCCGGAGTACAAAACCTGCCCCCTTGTTCTATTTTCAAGTCGAAAACTGGGACAAGGGTGCACTCGATACTCTATTTATAGCCTTGGGGCTATGGGGGCGAAAGGACAGGGGGGCGCAGGCCACCCACCTGCCCCCTCCGCCCCTCGGCAACCTGATTCCCGGTGCAGCGGCCCGTGTGCGCCACTTGTCCCCACGACCTTTTCAAGTCCTCCCCTGTGCGAGGAATCCGACCTTCGCGTGTTCGAGGCAGGGTTGAAAAGTGGCCGAACTGAGTCCTGCCCTGTTTTTGTGGGTTGAAGGGTTGCGAAGTCGAAAGTCGTGATAAGGAAGGGCGGTCGGTGAAAAGCTTGATGTTTGGATAAGTAACTGAGGCGTTTTGGTTCAATGTGAAAATTTGTGATTTGTATAAGAGTTGTGGTTCGTAAACATTTTGGGGGTTTAAAAGGTATATTTGGTTCGTTAAGTGTAGAATTTTAAATGATTTTTTTTTTAATGTAGATGAATAATTTGACTTAAGTTGTATTTGAATTTTATTTGTGAAAAATGTGTTTGATATGAAGATCTTCAGGAAATTCATATTAATCCATATGATGTAGTTCCATATGGAAGTAAATTGTGTTCGTAAAAGTCAATAGGTTAGTATTTCGAATCATTATTTTAAACTAAAATCATTAAAAAAATGCATTGACCATAAAAAGTTAAGAAACTTTCAAATTATATATTATTTATGAATTTATGAACTAGTTTTTTTCTTAAAAAAGTAAATAAGCAGTAAATTTTGAATCTGTAGGAACGACTTTCAAATGTTCTACAGATAGTAAACGTAACAATAAAATAAAAATAATTCATTTTTATCCGATTTATAAAACAGCGTATTTTAACCGTTAAAATAAATTTCTATTAACAGATGCCACAAAATCACATACCCACACACATTCTCCAATTTCTTCAGATCAAATTATAAATCAAATTTTCAAACCACTCCCGAATTTCACATACCAACACAAAATAAACAAACATAAAACCTAAACAAAAAAAATCGATTCCGCACTCCTGCACATAACACAACTCCATTCGCATTCCCAACCGATGCACCGTCCATATGGGTCAGGAATTGGGTTAGAGGTGTCAAATGCGCTCCCGACACCCTTGACCCGATTCCGGGACCATTAGCGCACAAAAGCGGGAATCGAAACCGACAATGCACATGCGTCCCGATCGAATTCGCCATTTTTCCGAAAGGCCGTGACGCAACCGGGCTGCACAAAATCAATATCGCCCCGTGGCTGCCGGTCACGTGTCCGAGTCCACGTGGACGCAGGCTCTGGTGTCGAACGAACCTTGTAATGGCCGTTGCGTCATCAGCGTCTCTAAAAATAATGGCCGGTGACGTTTGTCGGCGTTGGGTGATTCGCGTCGTGAAGGAATATGTGTTTTGTTGATCCCGATTGTCGGGGTATTGATTTGTTTGTGTGGTGAAGAACGTGTCGGGTGGCGGGCTATTTCGGGCTCAATTAAGTGCGAAACTTCAAAAGAGTCTGGGAGATTTTCGGTGGAAAACTTTGGAAATGAGCGAACGTTAACACTAGACGGTGAAAATGTAAGTGTGAAGTTTTTCTTTTTCAATCGGAGAGAAGAAAAAGCTCGAAACTTTGAGACGCGCCTTTGAAAATTTTCGCTTTGCAATTTATCGTTTCGTAATTATAGACTTTGTGAAAAAAAAAACTTTTTCATATTATCGAGTTGAAAATAATATTATTTCTTTACACAAAAAATGTATATTTTTAGGATTTATTATTTACAGAATAAGCGAGTTCGAAGGTTAATATTCAAAATATATACATGTTTACAAACGTTTAAATACAAAGTAAACAGAGATGAGATTTTTTTCCTTCTAAATACGCAAAACGAATATTAAATTTTGACGTCAAATGTATACAAAAATAACAGAATTGTTTAATATCCAATTCTATTATTAATATTCACAATCAATAGTCTATCTTTAGGTGCGAGTTCGTCGAACTATCTTTGGCTTTCGTCGAAACATCAATGTTAAAAACGAACACAATTAATCCAGGGTAGTTAGCCGACGAGTCGAGCCAGAGAACAACCATTGAAAGTTAAACTTGACCGACTTCCCGACGCAAGGCTGACACAATTATTACACTTTTTCACATATGTAATCGGTCAACGAAGGTTGCAACAACATATTCTATTTTTAAGCCGACGTCACGTCCAAGAAAAGACACGATTTTCACATACAAGATCATAGACAGGTGGGACATATCCACTTGATCCCCGCACTATGCAAATGCCGTCGTCGAGTGTGAACGATCGATGCACACAAAACTGAAATGCTTTGTTCGATTTTATCTGTTTCGTAGTAAAAATTTACTATGCGCGTTAAGAAACGTAACCTTGCGTAAAACAAGGAATGTTTATTAGCATAATGTGCATATTTATGTATGAGCACGTCACGTTCACTCGAGTCTATAATTAGAATGCTATTTGCATTCGTTTTCAAAAGCCTGCACGTCGAAGATTTCCGCTAGGGATTCGCAATGAAAAATATCATTTGAAAAGTAAAATTTCGCGCAATTTCGATTTTTCGAAATAGATGAGAACCAAAACGGTCCGGACGACCATGAATCTGAAGTTAGGTGTCAGAAGTCAACGTCTTCCGACAAACTCGACAGTGTACACAAATATATTTTTCAGAGTTTCCTCTTAGTGGCTTATATATTTCGAGTTGTCTCATATTAGTCACGCCGTTGACTCAGATAAATTGTCCCATATCTAATTAAAAATAGATCCGACATGGCGCTTATCTATTTTTTGACGTTATACGTGTCATTCAAAATCGATACCGCTTTGTTGTTGTGAAAATAAACAATGACGAAAAAACGAGATTATCTACGAAGATTGTGGTTATTAACTGGATTATTTGGAAAACTCGCGTTATCGCGTAAAAATAAACAAACATTTCGTAGGAAAATTTTGTATTTTTTTCAATGATATTCGAAAATAAACACAACCGCCGACGTATTTATATAAACGCATACTAATTATGAAAACTATAATGAAATACTTGCGCGTTCTATTCTCCTTGAATTTATACTAAAGCAACTATTTCGCAATTAGCACTAACTTACAACTGACTTTTATATAACGAACACCTCAGGGCGAGTGATTTGATAAGTATTTGACGTCAATCGTACGAAAAAATACTACTATACTCGTACATCCAAAACTTGTTTGCGTCGATAATTCGGCAAGAAATTTGCGCTCCGGAGAAAAACGATCTCGAACCATCCAAACCAAAGGACGAACAAGGGCAAAAATTTCGAAGCACTCGCATATTCAACATCGAAATAACAATGATGGGATCTGCAGAGGCGTCGTCGAGCAATCAAATGTTTATCTGCTGGTCACGACGCGATCAGGTAATCACGGAATGTTTATTTATAAACTCGATTTATTTATAAGCCCGTCGATGATTCAGCCGAGCGGCCTCTCCTCAGGTATGCCGACGATTACACATTCGACAATGAAACGTTTAGGTTTATAAAAAAAAAATTAAACAATTTTCCGCTAGATCACATGTACGAACGGTGCGAATTTAAATATGTTAATTTTCGGGATCGTATCGAGGTGTAAGTCGCGATCACGCATACGGCACGTGTTTTTAACGTGAAACACATATCGAATCGTATTATCGTATTCGTGAAAATTTGTTTACGTACACGACCGCAAAATAATAATAATAAAAATAGTTTACCAATAAAAACAGGACAAATGTGCAATGCTATTACGATGCGAAAGATAATTTTTATCGACGAAAACAATTCCGTGAATTTTCCGTACACGTAACCGAAACCCGCGTTCTGACGTTGAACCATCGAGCACCTTCGATTCCGAGAAGTCGACACCGCAAACGGCTATATTATATCACATACACACACACGACACGCTTATAAATAAAACGGGAACGTTTAGTTACCATTAGTCAGCGCGGACGAAGGACGCTCGAGGATCCATATAAACTTCTCACGGAACAAAAACGCCCGATCCCACGATGCTTCGGTCGGCGGCTAAACATAGACCTCTTGTATCTTTCATATGGGTATGGAATGGACGAGCGGCGCTCCTCAAACGTTCGCGAACACAATGGGTATGGCGATTCCTCGAGTTGGAACGGGATGCGGTCAAAAGTGTCCCGATGAGACCGCAGTTTCGTCAATGGCATGGTCACCGTGCAGCGACCGAAAGAGGGACATGTCCTCTTTTTATCGATTGAAATGAAATTTTCTTCTTTTTTTTGGTTATTTCAGTCTAATTCACAATATTGAGAATTGATAAAGATGATACCTAATTGATTTTTTGGCTGTGGGTCAGAAGCAACCAAATGTGACTCTTACTATTAAGTGTTTTGGGTCAGTAGTTATATTTCAAAATAATTTTTAGTGAATAATATTATAAATTTTATTGAGAAAATAATTGATAATCAATAATAATTAATCCAGTGGGTTACTTGAAATTGTCAAATGGGTCAGTCGGTGACCCGCGGGTTATAGGTTGCCGATGACTAGATATAAATGATATTTTTATAAAAGTTATGAAAATATTTTTACTACCACCTATTTTAATACCAACTATTTTAGTGTTTATGATTCAATTTTCTGATATCGATTTTTTTTATAATAAAATTTAGATTATTTTGAAATGGTTTACATAAAAAAATCTCTTATTTATTAAAATTTAAATATATGATTTTTCACCTAGTTTTCCTAGTCGATGGTAAACATATGCAAAATCGATTAAAAAACCGTTTAGTTTTTCGTTGAACGAGCCGACGATCACGTTCGCCAAAAAATATGCAAATTCGATCCGTACAGGGATAAATTGAATGTTTCAAATAAGAATAATATGATAATGATTCGATGTGACTACGTGACTTTCGATAGGTATTTTTTTTAGTACAAAACACAAAAATTTGGAATATTCGCGAGGGCAAAGCTCGAGTGGTAAACAAATAAAGGCGATCTTGTGGTGATGAACCCACGAAAGGGCGAGCCGGTGGCGACGACTTTGCTCCAGAAATACCGCGCGAGTTTCTATTCCCGGACGAACGTATAAACGGGAAGAAAATTACGCGACAAAGGATTCGAGATGCAAATAATCGGACGTTCGGTTCTAATTCAAGACGGGAATGATGAAAGCGGAGTTTTGTTGGTTTGTCCCGTTTTTGTTGTGGGTGTGCTCGTGGATTTTCCGGGGGCGGACGATATTGAATAGATTGCTCGATTTGCATTATAACGTACAGGAATAGAACGTTGATAAGATAATTGCGAAAAAATATAGAGTTAATTGGTTAATTAATCATAGAAAATGTTTCAAGTGTGCATGAACGTAAAAATCGACTTCGAGATAATGTTTCTAAGAATAGCATGATTGATAATGCATAATTATTAAAAAAGAAAACACAATGAATAATAGAATATACAACGTCGAATCTAATATAATATTCAAACATTCGGGATGACTAAACAGCGCCTAGAATCAAACGCAATTTTCCGAACCTATTCTATTTCGAACAACAATGCAAACTCCGCAAAATGGCTGTTCAGCGAGGCAGATGCACTTCGCAGTCAGAAAATGCGACTTCCCGATTCTTTGTCGAGGCCGCTTTGTCGACGACGATGACAACTGCAGTTTTCCATTGTGTCCTTTATAACCGATGCAGGCGTATGACGTTGCACCTCAATGTCAACTCGCATCTCTGTCCAGTCGCATCTGCGAACTAGTTCAATGATTGCGCAATCGGACCAGAAGTGCTGAATGGACGAATCCGCTGAAATTCTTCGCGGAATAGTCGCTGAGTTCCGGAATAATATTTTAATTTGCATAGCTGACTTATTTACGGACGGTAATTTGTTTATGAACATCAAAATGTGAAATGGATGTGGATGAAAAAAAAGAGCGAATAAATTTCGCTCGGTGGGAGAAATTTGGCACGATGAATAAGGAATGCGAAAACCGGTCGGCATTTCCGTTTTTTCAGAATTTTCCTAGAAGCGTAACCGATTTGTTCGCGAAATATTGCAGAAATATATATACATTTTAGTGTTTGTCTGCTGAATTCCGTGCGAGCCTATCGGATTAATCCTCTAACGTGCATTGCAATAACAACAAGAACGGTTTTCGCGATCTTTTGAAGCACAAAAACGATTATCGAACGAAAATCGAATAAAAATGATGAAAGGATGAATTTGGATCCGGTTGCGATTGTAAGTGCTTGTTCAAATAAATAAAACAAAATAAAAACGAGGAAAACCACATCGAAGAAATACGTTTTGTGTGACTCAAAAGAATGAATTTTTTTCGCGATCCATTTTAGAGAGTCGAAAACAAAGATCGATCCAAGAAAAAAGTCAATTTATTCATAATAAATTAAAATGAAAAATATTCATAGACAACAATAATGCTTACGATTAGTGTGATTATCGAAGAATCAAAAAGGATAATAAATTGATGACGCATTTAACAATAGTTTCTTCAATTGAATGTTTCAAAATATTATATTTAAGCAAGGCAATTTTCAAGGTGTTTAAAATGTCATTAACATTATAGAGATAACGTGTAAATTTCCACAGAAATTTATATAAACATAAAATGACTAGAAACGAATAAAATCTGAAAAATTAATCATAATTGTTTCGCACAACGTATTAAAAATTGATTGAGCACGTACAAATACACGCGACATACACAATTTTTCCAGCGTGCCTCAATTAATATATCTATTTAATAATACACAAATACTAAATGCACACACAGAGATAACCTCGCTCCGATGCTTTTAGCATCACACCATATATGAAAATCGCCCACCGATAACCGAAGATGGACAAAAATAGAAATTATCAATTTAATCAATACGGCAACCGAATAAAAAAACAAATGGAAACATTTTCGTTAATGTAGGTCTTCAACGTTTACTCTGAAAACATTCAACATTACATTTGAGCAGGTGGGCATGTCTAAATTTGGAAAACAGTCGCAAATTTCGCTGTCGATAAAGTATAAATATTTATTGTATGATAAAATATATTGTAGATCGCAAATAGTAAACAAGGTAAAGAGAATACGACCACGACATTATCGTCGTCACGTATTTGACAGCTCGAGAGGAAAAATCGTGTGGAAAATTTCGAAAAAAAAAATTAAATTACGAAAGGAAATCATAATCGAGAATTCGCATTTGTACAGGTCGGAATTATGTTATGCGAAAACATTTACGAGCCAATTTTACGAACTTGTTTTCATCGGATCGCCGCAAAGGTTTTCTCCGCGTTCCGTTCACCTCGCTCGAATAATGTGTGCTCGTATAATAGCATTCGCATTATATACGAGTGTATACGTGTTTTCATTACGACCGAATGAGATTCGATTTTATCCTCCGGATGGAAGACGAAAAAACGGCACGTGTACGTCTTTTTTGCGAGCGGTCGAGTTTAATAAACCCCCCGATTGAAAATAGCACGTGATTTTTTTCGCTAAAGAAAAAAAAACACCGCGCTTAATTTTATCCAATGTGTATCGATAAAAATAGACGGGAATGTCTACGAAAAAAACGAGGAATGAAGTCGGGATTCGATTGTTGAAAATTCGTTTCGAAATGATAACTTATTGAAGTTATCAATCAAGTGCATACAATTGTAGAATAGATATCGGCGTGATAACGCGATAAATTGCATCTGACCGGGATCAAAGTTTACACACGTGCGTATTGGAACGTTCATGTTAAGCATTGAATGTAAACATCAGGTCGAGTCGTCTATTTTCATGGGAAAAGCAGATCGGTTAATCATATTAATGATTTCTGTGAATAAATGGTCGTTTCAGATGAAGATACCGGAGTAATTGCGGCGATAACGGTGTGTCTAAAAATGTACGAATGCGATATCGAATCCATAAATATTCATCGATTTCGAATATGAAATATGGCCGTTCATCCAAATACGTATTCGAGAGCAAAATAGAGCAGATAAGAAATAAATTATATAAAATAACGTCGAATTAAAAAAAATTGAAGAAATCAGCGTTGATAAGAGTTGACCGCGGGCGATAAGCAACAACCTATTTTGAAAAAGTGGTAAAAATAATAAGTCAACTTATTATACGTGCTATTTATAAACTCGCTTATCAGCGAGGTATTTCATTATACTGCGCGATAACGTATTTATGAAAATTCAAACGAACTTATTCAATAAAAAAACAACACACAATACAATTCGCATATTCAATCGATAAATTCGCTCAAAAATATCGGTACACGACCGAGCAAAAGTGCGTTTCCAAACAAAGCGGTTAATTTACGACCAGCTGGTTCACACGAAAAGGCGCGGAATTGACGCTAATACGAAAAATTAAGCCGAACGAAATAATACGTAGATCTAACGACAACTGGCGCGTACCAGTTTCACAAACATTCACACAACGGAAAAAAAAACTATTGACCGAAAAATTGATATTTATGAAAATTTTGTCCTATCACAAATAGTTTGACAACTCGAATTTCGCACGAGGTCCAGCTGTGTACATATCACTCGTACACGAAAAAAATTACACTGACAAGGCACCGAATTCCACGAATGGTCGACGAGTTCCCGCACTCGGATTGTCAATTTCGAACGTTGCAAACGATCCGTTACCTAACATCTTCCGGGAAAATTTCATTACGTGTACGTATGACGCACGGGTCCATCCTCTTGTTTACAAGCCAGCCTCTTGCCGATGTGTACATACGGCGGATGGGTTTCGCGTGTATGTGCGGACACGTCGGGTCGTATGTACACAAACAAAACGCATATACGAAAATAGACTAGGACCGTGCGAAATACGCATAATTTACGCAACGATTTTTCTTTTTGAAAGCATGGATGGAATCGATGTGAAATCATTATGATCGAAAACGAAGGCCGCACTTTAATTAGATCTGTTTTAATTGAAATTGGGGTAATCTAGTGTCACTCCGCATCAAATTATATCAGCGGTATTTAAACGTGTTTACATCCCTTTCCTTTAAAAAAAAAAAATGGAATGTAGGGGTTGGTTGGGCAGAGGCTGCATGGCTGTGTCAGTCAAAAGTCTGAACGTATTCATTTTTGATGGATTAAGCTGAACGTATCTTATTCAGATCGAAATTATTTTACATTGACATAATCCGGGGTGATAACATAGTATGCCCTGAAATCGTACAGATTTGTCAAAATGACGCGACGAAGCCGACATTGACAAACTACGGTGACATCCGATCGCATTTTCTCATAAATCCGCACTAAGCCCATTTCACCAAAGATTTAATCCAAACGACAACCGATCATTGTGACAGCGCACACCACGTTCAACCACCACGTGTCACCTTCCAAAACACAACAGCACCACAGAAGCACATCAGACCAGACGAAGACCATCACCCACTCGGCGCAAAAATTCAAAAAACGGCACCACATCCGGCAGCGGCGCTCCTCACCCAACCGTCACCGTCACCAGCACCCACCACTTACCTAATTTCATGTACATGGTTCGACCAGGACAACGCAGGTGGGACGTGCGCGATCAGCGGTCGCAAAACATGTCCCGCGGGACGTGCGCGCTGTTGTGGCCGGGGATTGCGCGACGCGAGCACGACCAGCACGACGCAGGCGTGCACGACGACTGGTCGAGCAGCTCCCCCCCTCTGGGCAGTACTGGTTTGTTGCCCCCCTCGCGCCGCACGCCCCTCCGTTTCGCGCTGGTCTAAATATAGGGGAGTGACGCGCACGACCGCAAACAAAACAACGCTCTCTTTCTCGCTTTCGCGCTGGGCGATGGGGTGAGGGAAAAGCGTGCGGGAAATCGGGGAAATTCGATGAAAATCGTATGGGGGTGTTGAGGTTTGAAGTGCGTTGCAGTTCTGAATAGTCGCGTTTATGATGTGAAATATCAAGGCTGCGTTGTGATTGTGAAATAAATCCGGCGGTATTATTTATGTACAAATAATATTTGTGTATGTAAATACGTTTTTTTTTTTGTTTCGCTCGTTCGTCTATATTTAGACGAGTCGATAGTTCAATAAAATAACGAATTAACGATCACAGACGTTCATTTTCGCTAGTCACGACCTTGTTTGGTATTTTTAAAGCGATGGATATTATTTTTGTTTGATGTTTTTTTATTCGATTTGCATTTTCTTGACACGCTTACTCCCACTGATTTGAAAGGTAAGTAATACTATATTGATAAGAACTGACGGTTAACCTAAACACGAATATGCGCAGATTCGTATTTAATAAACACAAAACGTAAAATCAAAAATATTAAATGGATTTTATATTAAGAATAATCTTACTTGGAATTTTAACCTTGGAGATACGCAATTATATTCAAAGCATCGGAATTAATTACCTGTAACAAAGAAAAAAACAATTGCGATTAGTACAAAAATAATGACGAACAAAAATTTGAATAATTAAACACAAAGAAATCGAATTTCCAAAAAATACAAAAAACCGTCGTCTCAAAATAAAAACGTACATAAAGTGAAACAAAAACGAAACAAAAATAGGGTTGGTGGGTTATGTTTGTACGCAGTACCGTCTCCGTTTTAACACGTCTATCAATAGTAACACAGAAGAATTCTCAGAATAGGATATTGAGGGAAAATCTGTTCTGTACGCTATATATAATTTTTGTGGTGAAATGAAACACAGGCCCCCGCAGCGAGACAAGTGTTAGAAATAAGCGAATCTGTTTTATACCGCTCGACGAACACAACACGCAGTCGATGAAAAAAAAAATCGCATTTTGGCACCTTTTTTACGACGCACTGACACTTATACGCGAATCGATATAATTTCAGGAAGCGAACGCGTAATGTTTCTCAATAATTTATATTGGATTTGTCGTTTATTTTCAATCAATTGAAATGGAAGATTGAATAAATACCAAATGAAAGCCTATTCAATCATTTTTTTTAATAACGATAGGTTTCGATTAGCGATTACCTCAATGGGTTTTTCTTCAGTTTATCCTGTCACGACAGGACTTCAAAACCAGTTTTTGATGAAAAATATGTATAGTTCTACTCAAAAATTTAATTAACAGTTAATACTTTATATCGATTGATCATTTTTATACCATTCAAATATTTTTCGATAAGGAAAAATGAAAAAAATCATCGATTTTATTAAGATTTTATATCATCTCAAAAATTTTCAATACAAAAAATAACCACTCATAAAATTTCGATTTTTTTCCATTTCAACAGACTAATCATATACTACACCAATCCAAACAACAGATCAATTTCACACTACACAACCACAACACTTCAAACAACCTTCCGCAAAAAAATCCTCAATGAACCTCCAAACCGATCGACCCACCAAACCCGAAAAAACCCAACAAGACCAGCTCTCAAAAGCGCACAATTAGCCCCGATTTACATAACGACACACGGAGGATTCCGGGAAGGACCGCGGTGCGAGTCCCTCCGCAGCCGGGGAACGAACAGGTTGCAGAAGGGGCGTGCTCGGCCGCAACAGGTTAACGTTCTTGCAAGGTGCACACTCACACACCGGAGGCCCGGCGTATGTCGGCCACCGTTTCGGTTTTTGATTTTAGCGTGTGTTTGTCGGTACGAAACAAACGACGCGACGTGTATCTGGCCGCTTATTTCGGGTACGAGTTGGAAAAACGACAAACGTTATATATAGGCGGGTTAAAAATAATGCAGGCATGCTGCCGCCCAGTGTTTGTGTTCCACCACGCCGCGTTCTGGATCGTTTCAATTATACCAGCTATGTGTTGTTGCATTGATGATTATCGACGGCGATGCTTCGAATTATTCTGTCGCCAATTATAAAACCTGATATGGAAAACGTGAATAAAAATAATTTTCGAAACGAGTAAAAAAATAGATTATTTTCGAATGTTTTTCTCGTTCGTCCATCACGTTATGGGCTCGTGTTAATGCGAATCTATTTATACGACGTTGGAAGCGTTGCCGCGAATTTCACACCAAAACTCGGTTCGAAATTGCGTGGATGCCTTTGTCTAGCTGTGGACGTGGACTCGGTTCTAAATTTAACACTTTGTATGCACGAATGTGCGTTAGTGTGAGAGAGCAGACTACACGTGTGCAAGCGTTCTTCCCGAGAACACTATTTCGGTGGATCTTTTTATACACAAACCGAGTTATAGAGGAGCGAAAAAAAAACTTAGTAGACGCACTATTGAATCTATTTTCGGATGGAAAATGTTATGTTTACCGGGCGCTCGAGCGCTTCGACGCCTCGGGAACGAATTCTGAAATAAAATAGACGGAAATATTTAACGGTTTCACCCCGCGATTCGTTAAGGAAAAGTGCTTTCTTTTCCGGGGGTTTTCCGATTTAGATAAATAGTAATAGCGTATATTGGTGGGACGTGACGAGGGTAACAAAAGCGAGGAGCCTTCGCCGTGTCAGGTGTCAAAGAATACACGACATTTAAATTAAGGTTACAATTATTACGGTGACGATGTAACGGCGGTAGATTGACGTATTGTCAGCGAGTAGACAAAGGACATCGTATATTATTCATGGATTTTTGAAACTAAATTCTGAAACGTTTCATATATACGTGTGTGTCGAATAAAAAATACGTTTTCTCAAAATAATAACGGACTTGTATGAATTACGTCTAGTTATACAGAACCGATCCATACTAAAATAAGCATAAAATTCACATAAATATTCATACGGCACTTGCACAGTCACGAAAGCGAGATTTGAATATTAAAAAAAGTACATTAAGTCCAAATAGATTGACGTGTTAAGTAAATCCCGTACGAAATTATTTTTTCGATAAATCACGCGCACGAGCGAAAATTGCACATTTTCACGTGATACGTTTTCGGCAATTCGCGACCACCTACAATGGGAAGATGGCCTCCTCGAGCAAATCGATACAGGGGAATGTGTGGCACGTGAAAAGGCGGTGCTTTTGATTGACGCCACAAGGACTGTTAAGTCTCAGCCCCTGCGACCACTCTAATTATCCGACACGGACGAAGGGGTTGAAACTTTCGACGGCCTCCAAAAAGCTCACGCACTCTCGCAAATATGCGTGTGCTTTCTTTAACAGCGATAACGAGTCACTTTCGAGGCACAAAGGAAATAAATTGGTGCGTTGAAAAATAGCATCATTAAAAATTAAATTCCGCATTGAAATTTCGACGGATTGATACATTTGCCAAATTGAATATTATTCGTTACGGTCGATCAACAAGGCGGTATAATAATAGAGCATATGCCAATAAAACAACGATAAAAACGATGATCTGACCGACTATAGAGGTCATCGGAGGAAGCGTGAATAATCGTAGGAGTGAGATGTGTTCTCTGCGTCGTACATTTTAAATATTGTATATTAAACAAGCGTACGTACGTGGGCAAATCAATAGTATGGCGAGTGACACGCGTTAGGCCAGGTTATGTTTGGTTAGGTCAAGTTACGCTCGCGATGATATCATCTTACTACTAAGACTTCCTAGGAAAAAAATAGACATTATTTAGTACAAGACGCCTACATGTCTGGTGCCGAAATAAACGCACAAAAGCGCGAACTACGAATGAGCGGAAAATAAATAATGCGAGAAAACTAAAAAAGACACTCGCTCTGACGAATGATTCGCGAATTCTTCGCTTTGATGGTCGACGGTGAAGTCCTACGTGAAAAGTGAGATTGAATTTTGCACGTGGATGAAACACATATTCGTTTCAAGGATATGAAAAGTCTCGAATGACTCCGGTTTGGACTTTGATATGGAGAAATTTAATTCCGCGCGCTTACACGGAAAACGTAAGTATCGGTTATCAAAAACGATCATTAAATTCGAAAAACATATAATATTCGGAATAATAAAATCAAGGTTTTTATAAGAAAAACATTTCCGAACATCATGATATAACAAATTATTGAAAATACGTAAAAAAAAAATCAGCATTTATTATATTATCTCTTCAACGTTCACTAAATATTGCTATCATAGAAAACGAGATAAGAACATCTTCCACGATTATTTTCAAATAAAATAATTAATGTCATTAAAACACATCCATAGTATAAATACGGAAACATCGCGATAATTTCATCACACAATTCAGGGTCATCATCAGTTCTAAAATTATTTTTTCGCCAAAAAAAACCAACCGATCAAAGTCTATTTATATTTAACGACCATTGTTTCATTCCGACTAATTATAGAAAAAAAACACACATTTCATCATAAAAACCCCAACAACCATATCTCACATCTTCACATACTCCAACATTTCCACCATAAAATCGCAGAATTGGCAACAACGTAAAACCCGCAGCAGCAGCACTCCCCGAAAACACTCAAACAAATCCATAACGCCTATCCGAGAATAAGCACCACCACCAGGACTTGGCATGGAGAACTCCTCGCGGAAGACACGACGACGCCCAGGTGGAGGAGACGCGTCGCCGGTGCTTCAACTGCTTGGCCACGTTCGATAACAATTAGGTAATCGACCGTTGCGAACGCCGAAGCTCGCTAACCTATTTTCATCGCGCCCGTTTGTCGCGTCCCGCCATTTATTTTTCCGATTTTAAATTTTCGGCGTGCGAAACTTTGGACTCGATCGTCGGGGACAGTTCGATATAGATCGACGCTTCTCGAAATCGCTTTTTATGGAGGAGTTTTCATTGTTTTGATCGTCGATCGATGCGAGACAAAAGAGGCGTAATTATCGGATTGTTGTGTAAACTTTTATATAAAGTTATCGCATACTCGTGTCGATGATTATATTGCAATTATTTTATTGTCAATATATTATGTTTATGCAATAATTTATTTCTATATAAGAAAATGATCGATCGAGCGCAAAAAAGCGTTAACGCCAAATTAAAAGTTCAACAAACCAGACACACACACGAAAAGTAAACACAAAACCAAAATATTTACAACTCAACACAAACGAGTAAGTTCTAAAAAAAAAATCGATAGAAGTCCAGTTCACGAACCAAACAATCCGATACATTTTTATTAACAATGGCGACACTTCGCGTGCCGAAACCGACACCCACACAAAAGGGGGTCGTGCTTCAAACCCCACAATCGACGTCCGAAATAACCACCGAAAAGAGACCATCGGGGTGGCGGATGACGCACCGCCTCGTCACCGGGACGACCCTTCGATTGTTGACGATCGGCTTCTGGCGTGACGACGATGGAGGATGCCCGGTTCAAAATTAGCGACGACGAGGAGCGGAAAGTGGACCACGTCGCATTTATAAACCGGTGTTGTGGTCGTGTTGGGACGGCGTTTTCGCAGAAGGGAACGGAATTCGTGCAGATTTTCCCGCTGGAGCGGGCGTGGGATTTTTTGGCGCGGATTCGACTTCCGGTCGGCGTTGTATGGTTTGACGTTAGAGGGATATGTGTATTTTTGATGGTGTTCGTAGGATATTTTGGGTGACCATGTATGAATGAGTGAAGATTAAATAAGAGTTCTAATCGTGCGAATTTTGTGTGATTTGCGCTAGAAAATTCAATGAAAATTCAATTTTTTAAATTATTTAGTCACTGCGAAAAACTTTCTATTGTCGAAAAAGTATGTGATGTATTGCACTAGTGGTTGACCATATACCAGTAATCGATTACTTCTCGGAAAAACGTAAAATTAAGGTTTTTGAATACGATAATATTTCAGAAAGGGTACGATAGATAAAATGTAATAAACAGCTAATGTATCGTACATTTTCCGAAAGATTATCGTATTTAAAAACCTTAATTTTTACGTTTTTTTGAAAAGTGATCAAATACAGGCGTCGTTATCTTAGTTTCTGTTGAGGATTTCTTTTTTAATTTAAAAGTTTTGTAATGAAATAGTTTTGAAGAAATAATATTTTCATTTGGAAAAATGTAGTTGACAAAAATAGAAAATTACTTTGAACTTTTAACAATATTTTATATAAAATATATAATATATATATATATATATATATATATATTTTTTTTTTTTTAGGAAATCATCATCATTAGGAGCCTATGCAACATTTATTGCAAAATAAAACCTTCCTCAAAGTCATCATAAGTTTGATTCATCATCATAAGACATTTTTTCCTTATAGCATAAACCTACGTAATAAGGAAAAAATACTTAACGAATTTAAAGATTAAAAATCAACCTTTACTAAAAAAAGACCTTAAATGTCGTCTTCTAAACAACTAACTAAAAACACAAAAATCATCCATAAAAAATTAAAAAAACGACCAAAAACAAACCCTTTCCGAATCAAATCCTACAAAAGTAAACACCATCAAACGGCCAAAAGTCACACCCGCTCCTCCCGAACGGATGGTCACCCGACCACAGAGCGAAAGTCGACCGAGGGAGGTTACCGATACGGCGATTGACGCATGCCCGCCATGACGTCAAGACCCTTAGAGGTGATGCCAAATGCCATCGCGTCATCATCAACACACAGAGGCGGACCTTCACACGACAAGTTCACGAACGGATACGCCGGTTCGCGTTTATGAATGAAAATCGGCCGGCTCTGTCGTTTCGTATTGTACATATTTAATTCGGGGGGCGAGGGCGGGAAAAATTACATTCGACGCACACCGTGTCGCGTCGGTTCGAACGATTGTGTTTGAGCGTTGTGTATGTCGGCGAATTTTTCAAATTTGAGCGAAAAACACGGTCTGTGCAGATGCTCGATATTAATTGCAGCGCGAATGTGTTGATTAACATAATAAATAAACATGTTTGAACAGCATGTGTGTGTTTTGTATATTATTGGATAATGAGGTTTAATGTGCAATGTATGAAAAATATACTTGAATATTACAGGTGATTTTTTTTATTATAAAATTGAATAAATTCATAACGAACGCGAATAGCATTGTTTATAGAATATAATGGATGCATAACATCGTTTCTATATATAGTTCAAAATATTATACAACGCCTAGCTAATACGAGTACAATCGAAGAATATTAGCTGTTTAGCGCAAGCAACGTCAAAAAATTACGCAACCCGCGCCGCGGTACGAAAATAGACCTCGGGCATTCATAATTTCGCAAATATTATGAGTTGCTACAATCAAACGGACCCCACGAACGATCGTGGAAGCTTGTGTGATATTTTTTTAGACCTGGCAAGCATTTACGGCCCGTTCCGCGGACGCCGTATGAATGAAACAACGGACACAAGTGCACAAGATCTGACGATCCAAAAACACGATCATCATCGGCGGCAACGGTCTGGAAGACGTCACCAACATACAAAGATTCTCGCTAGACTCCGACGCCGGCTAAATCTGGACGGATCGCGAAAAAGCCGAAAAAAAGTTCGTATACGAATGAAAAGGCCCGTACTATTTCTGAATTAACGTCCGTTTGATGGATGTGTGCGTTTGCTATGTGCGAAAATAGACCGGCTTTCGGGGCAATACTCGTTTTACGACCGGAAGGGTTAAGGGCGGAGTTGAGGGAGGTTTCACGTGTGGTTTTTCGGAAGCGGGCTGAAAGGGGTCCTGAAAGAAACGCGGTGTGTGAGAATCGAAAAAGACTTATGTGCACGGATAGCGTCGGCCATTTTTGACGATTTATTTATAGAGTCTGAGTATTCTGAGTATTTCTGGGCGTGGGCGGGTCGCCTTTTTTTATTCGCTACGACTCTGATAAACTAATATACATAGACGAGTGTTTTTTTTTTGTATTCAAAATCCAAAATTGTCCGCACGCGGAAAAATCGCGGTAATGAATCGAACGCGCGAACGCGATCACATATTTCATATCGATCCGAAACCATAAACGAAACACGTTTCATTAAGTCTAAAAAAGCAGCCGAAACTCGGAATCGGCGCACATAAATCACATGGAAAAAAAGCACACACCAAATCGAAAAAGCACGCATACGAAATGCCCTTATTGCGTGTACGACGGCCGCGGCACGAGCGTTCGCCGTTTCTATTTATAAGTTCAGGTCGATTCGCAATGCGACCATTATTATTTCACCTCATCTAGACGGGCCGAAAAACGGCACGCTTCACAATAATATATTCCTTTGGACTCGTTACCGAAATAAACGCCCGCTCGAATAAAAGCGCTCCACAAAGGGGGGCCATCTCTCACAGCGAAAGTGCACCGAAACTTATCGAACCCCGCATCGACCTCGTTATTGACGCAAAAGCGCGATTAAACCGCGTTAAAAATAAATCACGCGAGTCGCCAAGTTCACAGGCGTAAATAAAAACAAAGTTTTCCCAGAGCTTTGCTTTGTGTGCGCTGAAACGGCCAAAGTCAACGCGGTCAGGTTTTTTTGTCGGTTTCGTTGTGTGTTACGTGCGGACGTTACGCGTTAAAATTTTCCAAAATTTTCAACGGAAGATCGAAAATATTAGTTCGGGTCAAGACGCGAATGCGATATAGAGATCAATGTCGGTATACATAGGTCAATTGAAGTATAATAGATTCGATCTGGGTGAAAATTGATTCGTCGTCAACCCCCGCGTTTATAAAATAGCCGTCGTAACGGCACGCGTGAAGTTTTACGAGAATTTAACACAATCGGTCGTAAAGTGGAAATCCGGTTGGCAGTAGCCGCAAAGATAATGTGGCATCGACCCACGCGTTTGATTTTCATATTAATTTCGCTGTATCAGATGCACAATCGCACAAGTGCAATAACCCAATTGTCACATAGACGCGGTCTAATAATACAAAATCATATTTGCGGGTGAATAAAAATTTTCACAATTAGAATGCGGTCTTACAATATGTTACGGGCTGAGTTAATAGTACGGTCCGACGTTTGTGAAATGGAATTGGCAGAATGGTCGTTGGGCAAGCGTCTGGTTTGAAATTAAATCGCTTTGATCTTTTTTGAATGTAATAAATACAATTGCCAAAGAAACGTTTCCAAATTGTTCGACTGGTGCGCGATAAAAATAGACCGGTCGGTCGAAACTTTTCAACGCCAAGTACGGCTTGATCGATATAAATCATTCCACCGTTTTACACGTAACAGTGTCCAAAAGTGACGTTTTAATTGTTGTGTAAGGACGTTCAGTGCCGCGGGCGGCGAAAAAATAAACATAATGCACGTTTTGTTTGTTTATTTTTAGCTATTAGCTGATTCGTTAGCTAATATAGATAGATTACAAAAAATAGAAACGATCGTTCGATTCAAAAGAAGAATCAACAAGGTGAAAACATGTCACGTTGCAAATAATAAAACGTTCGGTTATGGAGGTCATTTCTATGTACAAAATACGAAAAATAATGTGTCAGAATTTTTTAATTTTATCTGTTTGCATCGTAACACTTGAAACAATATTTGTGTACTATTTATTTTTTTAGTATGATTGACCTGCGAAAATATATACGTTTTATAAGAACGACTTAAAAAATAATCCATGAATAATATTAACGAAAAAACGAATACCATAAAATTAAATTTGTTTCTAACATAAGAGTAAGTGAATATTTTTAATAACTATCAAAGTTGTTTCGTAGAAATAAAGCACCCTTATCATTTATTGTGACACATATTCCGGGGACATTTTATATTGTTTGGATTCCGATGCTGAATAATCAAATGACTTTTTCATACTAAAAAAATATTTATTCATTTTTAATGTTACATATGCCGCGACCGCTGATATCAAATCGACTTATGTTAGATGAGCCGCATTCGTGGAAATATGAAAACCGCAGTCTTTCCTGGTACGAAAAATCCTTTGTACATATTTTAAAAAAAAAATCTGCGTAATCGTGCTGAAATTATTCTGATAAACATGATGCGAATACTACGTAAGAATTTGTTTTGCGCAGCCGAAAATTGGGTTGATACTCTGCGATGATGAAAAACCAACAAAGACGTGGAAAATGAAAAACATACAATTTTTTTCCAGCTTTCAGTTTGAGCAAGGGAAAAAATTACAAATAAAGTTATTCTTGGAAATCAATATTAGGAAACTTTTAATATTAGTATTAGAATACTAAGAAAATATTTTAATTTTTTTCTATAAAATACACCCAAGTCTCTTTTTACACGGGGGATAAGTCCCAGAGACTACCGTATAAAAAAAAGGTTGAAAAAAATGTATGTCGATCATATAAAAATTGGAGATAAGTTCCATCAGTATCTATAGATGGAACTTCCATCCAAATACACATATACATATCATAATTTGTATATAAGATTACAAAATAAAATAAAAACATTTTAAAAATACGACCAAAAGCATAGACCATATCGAATCGCGTTCGGAAAAAAAACCGACATTAACACTGATCAAAATTTTCCTCAACATCGAGACCATTGTGGTTCCACGCGACTCCTCAATGTGGCCGATGACGTAACACACATTCTAAGAAAATTAATTTCATTCTTGGTTTCGGAGGGTTGGCCGCGGAGGGTTGCGAAGGTCGCCGTGGCCGTTCGTGCCAACCAACATCGCGATAACGACTCCGAGATACAAATCTGGCCGACGATGGAAACGTACGTGGTCGCGATGTTATTCCGCAAATTTTTTTAAGCGAAGACACGTGCAAACTCTAAAAACAAAGATAAATAAATATCTTAAAAAAAAAAAAAAAAAACAAACCTTTCTTCCTATCGATGCGTCTCGGTTTAGCGAATTCGACTTCGGCCGGCGGCAACCTTTCAGCAGGTTCCAACATCGCGAAAGTTCCGTCAAAAAAAACCCACAGAACAACCCTTTACGAAGACGACATCCCCTTCGCAGTTCAAAACGCGACCGTTCGCTATAAAAATTCCCAGATCGGGATCGATCCGGCCAGTGTTGTCGTCGAGGTGGGCGTGTGTCAAAACAAACGGGCGTTCGTGTTTGTTAACGGGCGAGATTGTTGTGCGTGGAAAATGTGTCGGTTGCGGGGCGGCCGGGGGGCGACTGTGTCCGGGGCGCAGCCGGCACATGCGCGCGTCTGCCCCTAGGGCTCCGCCCCCAGTGAAGGCCGGTCATAGCCGCAGCGGACGCTTCCGGAGGTGCCTATCGTCTGTTTGATGGAAGAGGGTTTTTGGTCGAGATGTTGATGAAGATGTGGAAAATTGTATGGACGGTCTTATTGATAGACTTTCGGAAGATTCGCTGTTTCGAATATTTAAAAAAAAATTATTTTTTGAGGTTTTTATTGGTGATGCAAAAAATTGTGATTTTACAGCTTTGCAATAACTAGGGGTGGCTCAAATAGGGAGCAGAGTAGGCACATGTCTAGAGCGCCAAAGTTTTGAAAAGTGTCGTTAATTTTGAAAAGCGTTGACTTTTTTTAGGGAAAATTTTTTTGAGTTTGAATAATTTGGGAAATCGTCGATCTTTTTTTCGGGAAGAATTATTTTGGGGTTCGAATAATTTTTAAATTCGAAAAATATTTGTGAAATATGGGCGCTGAAAATCAATCTGCCTAGAGCGCCATATACCCTCGAGCCGGCCCTGGCCGTAACCATACAATATGTACTGGCAGGTGGCAGCAATACGGATTTATTTTGGGAAGAAGAAGCCTAATCATACGCAGGGCCATAGAGAAATTTCGGGTCTTGGGAAAAAACAAATTAAAAATATTTCGGGGCCCTGCTCCCTTCAAATTTTTATTTATTCCATAATTTTAAATTTTCAAAAAAAAAAAAAAATTCATAACGCTTTTTAAAATTATTAGACACTTTTCAAAATTATCCGAACACCAAAATAATTCTTCCCGAAAAAAAGATCGACGATTTCCCAAATTATTCAAACTCTAAATTTTTTTTCCTCTACACAAAAATCAACACTTTTTAAAAATTATTCAAAATATTGGATAAATGTTCGGGGCCCGAAAATTTTCAAAATCAGTCACGGGCCCTTAAAATAGACCGGGCCTTGGGAATTTATCCCTCTCATCCCCTCCTCTCAACGGCTCTGATCATACATTATAATGTATGATCTACTAAAGAATCAATTGTCTCATGGCATGAACCTTCTAAAAACCGATTGACACTGCTTATTGGTGGAAACTTGGCTACAAAACACAATTTTTGATTTTTTTTTCTTCCCTCTACTTTCAAACATTCAACATTCGAACACATTTTCAGGAACCAATTATGTTCGAAAGTCGAGGACTGCCTGTATTTTGTTTTTGGGTCATGTTGGAAGTTATTGGTGTTGATTATTAGTTGTTACAGTATGTGTTATGTGAAGAACTAGTTTTCCGATGACACAGTCTACGAATGACTATAACGTTTTGTATTATAGTTGATAATATTGGACATGAAAAACTGAATTTTAAATTAAAAGTTTCTGGTATTATATTAACTAGATCGAGATTGAGATTATGAGATGAATATTAATTTCATATTTACTATGTATTACTAGCTGATTATGAGCTCGGAAAATTGAATTTTATTATAAAAAAATATTTTTTTAAATAAATATTGTATCAAACAGGTCAGCCTTGCGATGTTAATTAAAATATTTTTTTTTAAATTATTTCAATAGTTTTAAAATAATTTATAGAGATTATTAATATTACGCTCAAAGATAATTTGAACAATATATGTACATATAAATTGAGCCAGCCCAGTAATACAACATTAAAACAACATAATACGATTGTACTGACTAGACCCAAAATGCCCATGAAACAGAAGCGATTTTAAATATCCCTTTTATACATGATTGTTTGCTTAGGGATCAACTAAGCCGACTCAGTAACCTTGGCACATAGAGGCGTGTACTATAAGTAGCGTGTGAAATATAATAGTAAGGCTCCCCTTTTCTTAGAACCGTTTTGAAAATTTAATGTGAAGGATCGGATCATTTAATTTATTACGTGTATTGACATTAAGTAAAGTTATTATTGGATCGGTATAAATTATTTAACTATTTAATCCTACGTATTTCAAAAACAAATACCGCGTGGTTTTATTACGTTGTATTATATAATACATCCATATGGATCGGAAAACGCGAACATATTGTTATCCAATAGGTATGACGAAATTGCCGTAAGAGAAAGAATAATAAATCATTTTACACAGTATACATGAAATGATTAAATTTCAATAATGAAATCGATGTTAATTAACTTATTGAAATTTATCGAATTTCCTTCAAAAACAACCCAAGATATTGAAAATGTTTTTCCAATTTTCATTCTTATCATTGGATATTAATTCGTTACATTAATCAAAAATTTCACAAAAAGACGTCCTTAGCGAAAGCCTTTAAAAATCAATTAATCTTCACCGCCTCGATACAACAAACAATCGAATTTCCATCAATCAAATTATTGCAGAATCGACGCGCAACATCAAAAAGGTCACAACTCAAACACAAACCGCCAAAGGTACGACTCACCGGAATCGGACATTTTAATAGGCGATGACCCAATCGCGAGGCTCAGTCCATTGCTAGAAACAGTAGGAAGTCGGAAAATGTGCATGAGTCAGCACAGTCAAGGTTCTGTCGAGTTTCAAGGGTAGTTCAGGACGATGCCATTGTTATTTGCGATGGCGTTACGCAAACTTTTGTTGCGGAGGGTACAAGTCGGTGGATATTGTCCGTTTGTGTTATGTTGAAATCGTCTTGAAAGGCTCGAGTTATAATTAGTAAATAATATTAATTATTAAACAATGATTGTTTGTGTGTGTATAATCCGGAAGAAATAATGCGTATATTTTATATGCAAAATAATAATTTTTGATCTTGTAATCTATACTATTATAAAACTGAAAGTCCCCCTGTCTGTCTGTCTGAGACGCTTTTTTTTTAATTAAAGTTTGTCCTTTATACAAACTGTGACGAAACAACCTAGAACGTTGAAACCTCTCAAATACCTTAAAAAAATAATCCTTTAGTGACTGGCGTAATTTTTAGAATCTCGAAAAGGCCGAATTAAATTACGCAAAAAAATTAATTAATTGAAAATTTTTCGGAAATTAGTAGGCGCCCCTTTGATTTTTTTTTTCCGATATTTTTCACCATTGGGGGGTTATTTCAATGGCGGAATAACTTGCTATGGATCCCTAAAAGACGATCTATTTCGTATTTCGGACGGGAATGCGATATTCATCGAAATATTTGAGATCCAATGAAATGAAATACGCGAAAAATTCGTTTTGTACGCCAAAAACGGTCTTTCGGCCAAATCTGCCAAATAAGGCCCGACGCCATTTAATTTTGTTCAAATATAAATTAGTATGGAAAAATATGTTGAGCGAAAAATGTATCTATCGACATATAAATAAGTCATAGAATCCTAACCAATAATTTTTTCACATTAATTTATCGCTTCGATTTATCGATTTACCGAATCATACGAATGTCAAACTGTGTAGTTGATTTTTTTTATTAATTTTTTTTTCTATTTTTTTTCAAACTTTTTTTTATAAAGTTTTAATGATTTTTTTTCTATTACTATATTTAAACGTGCGGTTCTCAAACTTTTTTATAAAGTTTTAATGATTTTTTTTCTATTACTATATTTAAACGTGCGGTTCTCAAACTTTTTTATAAAGTTTTAATGATTTTTTTTCTATTACTATATTTAAACGTGCGGTTCTCAAACTTTTTTATAAAGTTTTAATGATTTTTTTTTATTTCTATATTCTCGCAATACGAAGTCAAATGTCGATTTCTTTTTAGATTTCGATTAAATAAATAATATTAAAATAATAAATATTTTCAAATTACGTTTTTTTTCGATAAATAATTTTTTTTCGTTTTAACAAAAAGCCTGCGATCCTCAAACTTTTTTTATGAAGTTTAGTGGATTTGGGTGTGTAGCCAGGGCGAGCCGGTACGCCCGAAGGGCTTACCCACTAGCGTTGAGGTATAATATAAAATCGTGCAATCCTCAAACTTTTTATAAAGTTATAATGATTTTTTTTCATTTCTATATTTAAGCGTGCGGTTCTCAAACTTTTTTATAAATTTTTAATGATTTTTTTTTATTTCAATATTTTCGCAATACGAAGTCAAATATCGATTTCTTTTTAAATTTCGATTAAATAAATAATATTAAAATAATAAATATTTTCAAATTACGTTTTTTTTCGATAAATAATTTTTTTTCGTTTTAACAAAAAGCCTGCGATCCTCAAACTTTTTTTATGAAGTTTAGTGGATTTGGGTGTGTAGCCAGGGCGAGCCGGTATGAAGGGCTTACCCACTAGCGTTGAGGTATAATATAAAATCGTGCAATCCTCAAACTTTTATAAAGTTATAATGATTTTTTTTTCATTTCTATATTTAAGCGTGCGGTTCTCAAACTTTTTTATAAATTTTTATAATTTTTTTTTTAGATTTCGTTTCAATAAATGATAATAAAATAATAAATGTTTTCAAAATACGTTTTTTTTGATAAATCATATTTTTCAAATTTTAAATCGATATTAATTTCTACAACTCAATATGAGTGGGTGTGGAGTGTAGCCAGGGGGGCCAAGGTCCTAGCGTGAGGACTGGCGCAGCCAGTCCGAATACGCTAGTAATAAATAAATGTTTTTCGCATGATTTATAAGATGTTATGATAATACATTGTCGATTGTTTTGATTTAAAAAAAATACTGTTGATTGTGTATATATATATTTTTTGTGAAACATAAGAAGTACTATGATGATAATTACGCTGTTAAGAGATAAAAGGGAAGTTGTTTTGGACGCAACGAGGCTTACGTTTTCCGGAAAAGCGAAACGAATGGCAGTGTAACCTTTATGATTTTTAGATAATATCGAATTGAGCCATATTATTTCATTTACGATACAAAACATAATTGTTTTGATAATTGTTTAATAATGAAAATTGTTGAAAAAATATATTTTTTGGTACTATGAAATGTACATTAGCACTTAGAAAATGAAAAATTATATCCGGCTTCACAATTAATATAATATTTACTTCGGATTGGTATAAAGGGATGAAATAAAATAAAAAGATGAAAGAACCTTCATAAAGTCAACGTATATTTTTTTAAATATAATCTTTGACGTCACGAAACATTTTCAGTTACAAAAATACTCATTTTCGCAACACAATACTCTCGAGGACAATTCGTAATAATATTAATTTCGAAAAATTGTGTAAAATATTCAATTTCACCCCCTAACCTTTAATGAAAATATTCAAAGCGGGCACGTCATACATATATTCGTAACGGAACGGATTCCAGGAAAATGGCATTAAAAACGTCACATCAGCTGTGTGTCAATATTGGAATTTCGAAAAACTCTAATTTTGACCCGAGCGGAATTTCATTATTGAACGTTTTAAATTGCTCAAACCACCCTTTCGCATTATATGAGCCTTCATTTAATGCACAGACTTAAAACGTTCCACTCAAATACCGGCATCTAATAATTTAACGATTTTAACCTTAAATTTCATTACCGAATACAATCGAAATATTTGGACATTAATTTTAATTAATTTTATAATGGAATTGTTTCCATATTCAAAGCAAAATAATATTCGTATATGATCGACCATCAGCGCCATCTGTAGTTAAAATAAATATATTTTATGATTTTTCAGAAAAAAAATTATTTAGTAAAGCTAATTTATTATATAAAAATTCGAATTTTGAAGTGTAATCGAAAGAATTGTATAAATTATATATTTCTTTCGATCAAACTTCTAAATTAAAGCGCACGGTCCCGAAATGCATTCGAACGAAACACGCCGAAAGAAAAGTTTCGAAAAGCGGAAGTTGCAACAAGGGAAAGTCGCGTTGCGCAAGGTTAAGTACCAAAAAGGGCTCGATCCGCCGCCGGTTGGGCTAGGGCTCGGCCGGGGGAGGATTCCCGGAAGGTCGAGGCTCGTCGAGGATGGGTCAGGGGGAGAGCACGGGATAGGGATAGGGAGTTCGCCTTCCCGCCCATCGGGCGCTCGGTGGGCGGCGACAAATCTGATTACGGGCGTAGTAAACAACGAGGCTCGTCGTGATTCCACTTATTATGATCGAATGCGAAATTTTGAGTGTTGTTTTTGTTGTGCTCGAACGTTATATTGATTTCGACGAGGTTTTCGTTATTTATTTCGAAGATGGATTCGTTTTTATTATTCCAATTAAAAAAATAAATTGAAAAAACATGTCACGTTCTATAATTAGACTGTATAAAATTTCAAAGCGTTCCAGAGGGTGGAAACGGAAACCCCGACAACGCCTGTAAAATAATCGTCGGCCGAAATTAAATCGAGCGCAAGGATACGTCCACAAAAAGGGTTTTCCCTTTGGGCGTGGGCGGTTCACACACACAACAATATGTTTATACGTTTCGGAATGTCGACGGCGAAAACACCGAATCCACAGGTAGCAAGAGCAGAGCCGCCGCCCGAAGGATGAGGACGTGGGCACTGAAAAATAAAAAAAGGTCCCGGAAAAGCCGGAAAAGTGGAAAAACGGAGGTGTTGCCCGTCTCAAAGGTCACGTGTTGGCGATAAAGGGAGAACCCGATGAAAAATGTACGGGGACCAGGAAAAACGACACGTCGCATCCGAAGCGTCCATACTTTTCCCCCATATTTTCCGTCGTCCAATTTTTTTTCCCATAACGTGTTATACACGTGAGGGCACATACGAGTGCGCATATACACTTGGAAAGGATAAATTTGCATTGTGTACGTTTGTGTGTATGTTGAACGACGCCTAGCGACCGGGTTTTATGTACGAGCGATTGTCGTTTCGCAAATGTCGGACGATGTTGAAAGCGAAATTGTATATAAGAGAAATTATTTTTAAGATACATGTTTTTCATAATTACTTAATTTGATTTAGAAATTTGTAATGAATATTTTGTTAGCATAGAATTGGATGGAAAAATAACAACAAGCGTGGGATGATGTTCATGTAACAGGTGGGTTACGGAGAGTTTTACTTGCTTTGTGATTCTTATGCTATTTTTATAATTTATGTTATGTAATTAAATTTATTTATATTATGTAGAAGCAATATGTTTATATAATATTGAAAATTAAATTATTTTATCAACATACAAAGTATTTTAAATATTCATGAAAATTTATTCATCTATACTTATGTTAGATTAATTAAGTACCATCAGCGTAATAAAACAAAAATATACTTGTATAATCGATTTCGAAAGTAGTTTCTGCATGAAATTTGCATAGAAATAACGCTGCATATAATAGTCTCACACTCAACATTCTCAATATAATATCGAGAACGTGAAACGATCCGAGCGAACCATCTTGAAAAAAATCCGCCGAGGAAAACAAACAAAGAGGGACACGACCCGAAAAAAGGGTAACAACACAATGGCGAGTCGTGTTTTCGTTTTGATATACATAGTTTTCCGAGAAATTTGTGCTAGCGAAGCCTTCAAATTTTAATGCGCCCTGCGGATCCCGAAGGCCTTCCCGTTCTCGGGTTCAAATGGCAAATGTCAAAGAACGCCGAGCGTCGAGTTGAGATTTCACTTGTGAGGATGGCCTTGTAAATAAGGAATTTGCTAGGAGTTTGTTTCGTTAGCTTTGAAACGTATACAAAACGGCAAGGGGTCAAATTAATTCGAGAGGCAAATATCGCGGAAAAAACACGTAACGTCGCACCGAAATGCATTTCGTTTTATGCGTCCGCAAATAGACGGATCACGGCTAAATATAAATATCAACTCGGGAGATAAACGTGCCGAAAGGTCACGAGAAATTCAAGTAAATAAAATGTATTATTAGCGAAGAACAAAACGTTTCCCCCGTGTTATACGAGAGCGCCGAATCCGCTAAAGATTCAAAAGTGAATATAAATTAAGCGACCCGCCAATCTCTACGTACCGCCGATTGTATTATATATTGCGTACGCAAACGTAAAGCCGGATGGAAAATTTAAATTGGATTCGCGAAAGTTTCGCCGGGACGTCTTATCCCTCTCATCCGCGGATAATTAATTAAAAAATCGACATTAAGTTGTTTCGCCTATATTCCCGAACGAAATTGTAATTCCATAATCGACCTTTGACATTCCGCGTCAGGAAGAACTGTGTCCTTTGAAGCGAAACTTGTACCTTTACGTAAATGTTGTCTCATGTTTGAGCGTTCACGACCTTTTGTTTTATGCGACTGACAATAATAGATGTCGTGAGGTAATCCCGTTAATCCTAAGAAATACCAAATCGGATGCGATTAAGATTTTCAGACGGATTAATAAATGATTTAAGCTTGTAAATAATGCGTCTGGTATGCGTGAATCCGTTAAATCAAAAATTAATATATGTAGATCTAGGTAAATCGATACTTATACACATTATACATACGAAAATAACATCACGGTTGATATTAAGTGACGTGAGAAGTAATTTAGGCAAATCGAACGGTTTTAACATCGGTTGAGTGATGTGCCCGTAAAGCCCTCCGGCTGTGCAAACGAAAAGCAGTTTTAAAATAGATTGAATACAATATGAACAAATAATGGGAAAAAAAAACATGTTTCATCGAATTTTCAACGAAATGCTAAAGTTGAATGCGTGACGCTTTATTAGTAATGAAAACGTGATCGAAATTTCACGGGCGGAACATTGAAAATCCTTCGTAAGTTATATAAATATTCTAATGAGTCAACGGTCTAGCTTTTAAAATTGATTTTCACTGATTATTGAAAATGTACGCAATCACGCACCATTAGTAATAAACGATTTTTAATATTCAATACATTGTCAACTCAATCCAAACTGAGCAACATATGGTAAAGTTTATAGATAGACGTGATCATGTACAAAAGACACGTGAAAGAAAATTTTCAGCGTTCGACTTATTGGAAGTTAAACAACATCGAAAAACTACATAAAAATAAAAAAATAAAATAAATTTATAAATACATATGATCGAAAAATACAAGATTTCCAACATACACCTTCAAATTTACATAAAAACCACCCCCGAATCGAACTTCCGAATTTCCCTCTACACACCCACACATACACTACCCTCCGCTATTTCGGCACCGTTCAAAACTCGCCAAAACACAATCGAGTCCTTCCGAACGCGCACAATACGAAATCAGATTCGGCCGTTCGAAGCGAATCCGGGGATTTTCCCGGAAAAGCGGCATCCGCACGTACACGGGGGCGGGCACGCACACACGTGACCGCACAGGGGCGGACCGGGGGGGCGGGCGGGCCAGCGAGCGCTCATTAAAACGATATTACCTAGGTGTAATACGGCGAAAAATTGATGTATAAAATATTTTGTGCCGAGGAGACGGTCGGTGCCGGCGCCCCCGGCGCCTCCGCCCCCGGCGCGCCCCCACGGCCTGGGCACGCACTCCCACGCCGTCGGCCGCGCTATTTATAGCGCCGGTCGATGCTGCTATGGGAACCCTTATTCGAAAGGCGTCGGGCTCAGACTCTCCCGGGGGGCGACGGGGGCCCGGTGTGGGGCGGTCGCCCTCGGCCTTCGCCCCCCGGGAGTCGGGGCAGGGGGGCTTTTCCGCTCGCTCGGTCTCTCTTTAGATGGTTTTCCGTCTCGCTCCGTATTGAAAATTGAATATTGCGCTCGAATGCCAAAACAGTAGCGTATGGGGTTGCGTGGTTGTAAAAGCGCACGCATGTCGTATTTTGTTGTTGTTGTTGTTGTTGGGGTGTGGGAGAGGCATCGCGAGCAGAACGGGACGCTCGCTTTATTTTATTCCGTCTCCTTTGGACGGTATGGAAAAATCCATAAGATTGACAGCGGCGGGGGATGGGAGGCGGGAGCGTCGATTTTGAGTCCTTGGATATTAAATATTTATTTTTGGATTTCGGGGAAAAGGCAAGATTTGTTATGTGTACCTTTAATGAAAATAATGGGGAGAGTATGAAATTAAATAAAAAATAGCTCGCTTTTTATGTTTGGGAAGCGAAAGATATTATATTTTTAGGTCGTCCTCAAAAGTGAGGCTAATAACAAAGGGACGCTACACGAGATATGAAAGATAGTACATGCTTTCGGCCTCTATAATAATTTAATATTTATGGAACCTTCGAATAAAATTTTCGTTAAAATTTTATCGTTTTACTAAAATATTTTACCAACTTTTCACCCGTCAATTAAATACGAAAAGCGATAGGACACCGACAGAAATGCGATAGATACAAAAAACGACATAGAGGATGTACGAACGAACAACACGATTAATAAATAACAACACTCGAGTACCCAAGTTTTCCGATACATCGAAATCGACCGTGAACTTACAAACAACACGATAATTTCATTTTTTCCAACATGAACTTTGCATACGAACACCATTTTCCCCCGCTTTCACAAAACGAAAAATCCGACCGAGGATGCAAACGCCCAAATCGTCAATGACCACATAAAACGACAGATAAAATAGAGAAGGGTTCGATCTAGAGCAAGCTCCCCGACGAGCGATGACTTCATCGTCCATAGCAAGTAATCGGTTTTTCCGCTCGACACTGTTTATTTACGTCCTAATGACAACTCGACGATGGACCAGCTTTCCCGGCCAGAGGAGAAAGGTCCCTGACGGAAAGCAGAAAACGTATAATAAAACACACACACACAATCCTGTTGAATTTTATAACGGGCGATGATGACACGCGTCCGCTCGGGGTCGAAAAGGTCGAACGCACACGGAAAATCAAAACGTACGTACGTTATAATGATGTGGTCGAATTTTTTGATTACATCATCGACGCGTTTGTGTGTGAGCTTTTCATTTCGTTTTTTTTTGTGTGTGTGTGTGTGTGTGTATGGAAAAGAAAGGCTTTACGGGGTCTATCGTACCGAGGGGGCGCAGTCGTGTAAGTCGTATGTCGATAAAAATTCAATATACCACTGTTGGAGGTGGTCGCGTATTTCGTTTCCAATTTTCCGGCGAAATGATATATACATTAAAAATTTATTATTCAGCGGATAATATCGTGTACGGGGATCGAAATAAAGGATACGTGAGGTCAATGATAAACATGAAAAATATGGACTCTAAAAGAATTTTTATGTGCCACCAAGTGTGCATTTTTACTAAGAAAATATACTGACACATAATATTATAGTGTATGAAACGAAGTAATTGAGTGATCTTTTTAATGTATGATTAGACCTTATAAAGCTTCTGAAGTTTAACTGAACGGCTAAAATAAATAAATTGATTAAATAACAAAATTTAATTAGAAGAAGAACGCTATTGCAAAAAAATCATTGTTTTTACGTGTTAGATTGATTAATTTTCCTTATATCATACAATAGAAACGGAAAAAAAGGAAAAACATCGAGCGTGAAATAAATTATTCATGTGGATTTCAGTAAAACGAAATAGCGATTATTCGTACATAAATTATTACATTTCCCAAGCGCTGCCGTATGACAAACACAGAGATATAAGAAATAACAAACATGTGTACAATATAATAATTTTCAAATATTAAATTGTTTCGCGTTAAGCGAGACATTTGACAAAATGTGTAATACATATTGACATATACAATAATGTTGAAGATACAACGTCACGGGTGACTCGATGCGATATTTAAAATTCAAACTGGATATTTCGAAAAATCACTTAAGGGATCAAAAGAGAACGAAAACATTAAACCGGGTTGAAAAGATATTTAAAAAGGTCAGACGCATTTAACTAAATGGAAAATACAATGTATTTTTTTTACATTTTGTAAATAAACATTATCTGAAGAAATTTGGATTACTAAAGATTACGATGATTTGAATAATGTACCGTAATGTTGAAAAATAGAATTTCGAAGTGATTCATAATAAAATTTATTTGAAAAAAAACTCCATTACGGTTAGGTATATAAATAAAAATTGCGCTATTACTGAAATCGACGATTTAACATAAATGAATCATTATTTATATTTAAAAAAAAACACATGTCAAATTGATATAAAAAACAAGGACATACATAATTCACATTTTTTTTCAAATCATCAAAAAAACCAACTGAAAATTAATATTCGCTATGATATTTTTATATTATTATATCACACACAAAACAAAGTCTATAGTTCACTATTTACAAAAAAAATTAATTCACATTGATGATCGAAGTAAAATGATATTTATACACGATCCTCAATATACAAAACATAATATCAAAAATTCCGACAAAATTCGACAAAAAATGATTTCAATATTCAATTTCTCAACAATCACCCATCCTCACCAAATCATTACACACAATACGGAAAACATCAAATTTTCCAACGAAATCGTTAAAACTCACCATCACATTACATAACCTACATATTATACAACGCCGATAAAAAAACATCGCACTTTTCAACAAATCCAACACCAACAAAAAAAACCCCCAAAACACGAACCAAAAAACCAACCCAAACCACCGTCCAAAGTGCAACCCGCCCACCGGGGCTCACCGCCCACCGCCCCTCCGCCCCCACCCACTCCCCACCGGCCGTCCGTAATAAAAACAAACACGGGGGGCGGAGGCCCACGGGGGCCCCGTACAATCGGCCGCGCGTGTGTGCGTGCTAGGCGGCGCCCTTGTAGCGGGCGAGGGCGGGTGGCTGTCGCCCAAAATAGCCGCGGGCGATCGATAGCCGCGGGGCCCCCACCGCCTCCGCCCCCCATGGGGGCGCCGGCCTTGAAAGTGCGCCCCCGTCTCGCACACCCCGCCCTGCGACACACAATCGTACGTTTGTACGTACGTGTTTTTTTTTGGATGTTATAATTTTTTTAAGTATCAATTTTTTTTTGTATGGGAATTGATGAATTGTTTGGTGTTTGCAGAAATGATTGAGTGCGGAGTTATATAATTTTTTTTTTTTTTTTTTTTGAAGGAAATCGGTTTTGAGTTTGGGAAATTGTGTAGTATGTTGTGATGGTTTTGTTGTTTGAATTTATAGGATTTTTATGAAATGAAAATGTTTGAATTTCAGATGCATTTTGGAAAAATTAACTCGTACTGCAGTGGACGTTTTATTAGTTATATATGACGAGGATGATGGCCAGTTTGAACATGCATAAATGCAAATATCAATTGTTGACTCACATAGAATAATAAAAAAATTAATAGAGTCAAAAAGTTGACAATAATTAAAACAGTGACGTTGCATCGATTCATTCTTTGACGTATATTGTCCATAAAAGATCACATATTACAACGATTAATCAGACATCGGTATGGACGGACACGAACCATTATCATCATTATATGCACTGAATAAATTACATCAAAAATCTAACCCGAAACAAAAAAAAAATTCGATTTCCAAAAACACCCTTCCTATACCAATCATCGAGTCCAAGCGACCATTTTTTTCAATTCCAACGAACCGACCATCTCACCATAACCGACCCCATCATACAAATCTCAACCGCCCAACAAACAAAATGCAATCAGCATGCAATGGCGTGACCGCAGACGACATACCCCAACAGTTTATGCCCCACTGCACTTCCGTCGCAGACTTCATTTCCGACCCGACACCCGCCCACTGGCAAACACACACACACACACAAACCCCCGGTTTTTCCGCCGCAGTTCAAGGGCGGCCGAACCGCCGGGAAATCGCCGGAAAAACGTAGGGCGGGAAAAGCGCGCGCCCATCAAATATGGAAGTGGACCGCAGCGGCGCGAAATCGCGACACGTGCTCGCCCTTCGGCACCCCTCCCCTGGCCGTTTTCGCGGAAATAAATATATGTGGAATGGACGCGAAAATAGGGGCACGTGTGCCGGCCGTTAGCCGTCGCGTTTTATCGCCGGCGAATTTTACGTCGCGTCGTAAAAGCGAGTGGATACAATAATTTTTTTCGTTGTCGCTCGTTTATTTATCGCGGTGTCGCGTGCCCGTTGGCGCTGTGTTGATTTTTTGGGTTTTTGTGTTGATGTTTTGGATTTTGAGCGATTTGTTGGAGAATTGGGATCTTGAATGGGCGGATGTTTAGTTGTGGAGGTTGGATTTTATTAAAGTTTTCGTGTTCGTGGGTGGGGCGTACCTCTAGGTTTTATTGATATTGGTTTCTAAATATTTGATAAGCGTGTCGTAATATTAGAATTCGATTATGTATAACGTCGAATGAAAATTAGAATTCTCTTTGTAAAATTGTCGAAGGATACTTTTTGTGGTTTTAAAATTAAATTTAAATCAATGATGTTTTCGATAAAGTGAATGCTTGATGCAGACTTTGCATTCGCAAAAAAAGAAATTAAATCTTATATTATTTAATGACGAATTATGCCTCTTTATATTGCAAGAAAACACATCCGTCTCTTTAATAATTGAAGAACGAAATTGAAAGTTCGCAGTATTGATTTTTCATGGTCCTCGATTGTAACCGATTGCTGAAGAAAGTCGAAACTCCCACGAAGTCTTATTCATAATTGAAAAACTTTTGTCTTGTACGTGTTCCAATAAAAATTCAAATATTGTCAACCTTCCAACGATACGGAAAAGCGACAGAACAATATCGATAGATGTAAACACACACACGCACTTCGACAAATTATCAAATAATGTATAACGTCATTAATACACTTATCGAAACCATACAAAAGATAATTGATAAGAGAAAAATTTATGTAATACGACCACGATAATGTAATAATAAATAATCGACAGTACCTATATTAAGAACTCGGGAATGGTGGTCCTTTGCAGGACTCCCCATTATTGATGCAGACAAATTTTCATGACTTCCTCGGTGACCCCCAATTTCCGTACGACCTGGAAAAAACCAAAACAAACATCAAAATCTGCACACAACACAAAAAAATCATTACCGAGAAAAATAATCGAAAACTCAGCAGCAAACGTCCATAATAAATAAACACGCGTATTAATAATATTCACGGAGAATAAACACGTGCGGAAGGTCTGAAAAACGTATTAGCGGACATTAGAGGGCACGCGATTCTAGAATTATTCAGAGGTTTTATTTATTTTCATATATGTATATGTTAATATTACACCCAAATGTAATCATCGACGACGGTCTCGAAGGAACAAATGTGCGTTTGTGTCGACGATCGATTCACGTGTTTTCGTAAACGACACGGTCAATTAAACCAGAGTACGACAAATAAAAATTCGGCATACAAAATGCGTGTTTGTTTGAATATTTCGTGATAGTTTTGTGTACTATATTGTGAAAGTTTACGGTAAGCCCGTCTGATTGCGAAAATAATAAATACCGATTTATGAGTGCAAAATAATAATTATAATTAAATACACGTGGTTTATTGTGTTTGTTATTCTTGGGTTTTTGTGAGATAATTGGAAAGATAGAAATCGTTTAAAGTAATTTCTATGAGACAAATCAAATGATTAGAAGTGTGGTAAAATTAGTGATAAAATAAAATTAACGTTAAATGCGTTGTTATGAATAAGCTGTAATAGTATTTTTTTAAATCACGTGGATAATTTGTAATATGGATTGATAAAACCGTGTATAAAAATGTGAAATTTTGATAAGATTAATCACGTAATCGTTTACGTAGGTTAAGAATATCAAGGTCTTTAAAATAATCTTTTTTAATAACATTTTACGATACAATTTTTTTAGAATCTTGACCCATCACAACAAAACAAGGAACAACACATTTAATTTCCACATCAAAATATACCAATTAAACATACTATATCTAACAAAACAAAATAGCTCGAACGCTTTTCATAGAAATTCACACAACACAAAAACAATCTCAATTGCATAACGATTTCCAACAACCATACAAACTCAAAACAAACCCACAGACACCATCCAAAAAGAGACCCACCCCCCTCCCACTCACCCCTTCATCCACACGACACCGAAAACAATGGCGACGACGACGAACCGCGAAAACCCGCCGAAATCGAAACCGCAACAGGATTACGACCGCGAAGAGGACGGAAGTGTAATTTCGCCAATGTCGAAGCGGGTTCCGACGGTTTATTTTGCACAATAATAGAACGTGCAAAACGTTTATAGACCGAAGATAATTCGATTATGCACGATCCGGCCGGATCTGAAGCGCGCACATGTGCAAGTGCTCGTTGCGAAATTCAGCGCTGGTCTCTTGCGAGAATGTTTGCGGTTCTGAGGTTTTGTTTTGAAATCGAACGGATTTTTTTATATTGTTATGATCGGGGACATCATTTCAGATTTTTCCAAAGGGGGCCAAAAATTATTTTTTTATTCCATAATTTTTAACTTTCAAAAAAATTTTCATAACTTTTTTTTTAATTATTTGAATCATAAAAAAATTCCCTAAAAAAAAGTTGACGCTTTTTAAAATTATTCGACACTTTTCAAAATTATTCGGATCCCAAAAATTTCTCATACTATTTTTAAATTTAGGGTGGGCAACTCCTCCTCACCAAATGACGTCCCTGCTTATGATGTTATAATGTTATTATGTGCAGATTAGAGATTGAAATAGTAGGATGGAAAGAGGTGATGTGAACTGCTGGAATGGTGCCTGAGAGACTGAAAGAAAATGAAAAAGATCTATCGATAGATGAAATAAAAATGAACGAAATTAGATGAAAATTGCTCGAGACAAAGAGCAGAAGATTAGAGGAGTCTTTGTTTAGCAGGACATGAAAATGATGTGTTTATTATATAACGTTTATTGAAAGATGAAGCTTTTTCTATATTGTCAGAAGTTTGGTTTGAAATATGGTATTTTCAAGATAGATACAAAAAGGATCCAAAGATACAAAAAGGTTAACGATATGCTATTGAGTAATTTATCTATCTACATACTTGCTTAACTTCAACGAATTGTAGAAATCAGTACATTACTGTATGAGCATAACTCAACGATATTTTTAATCTCAATGACATGACGAATTTAAATATTTTCCAATATTTGATTCTTTTTAAGCCAAGATATAATACTTACATTGAATTTAACGAGAATTTTATTATCAACAGGATTGATAAATCTATAGATTTCAGAATAAGATGATTTCATATTGTTTTTCTTTTTATCTTGCGATGATATATTGTGCGTGGAATAAATTACGGCTAGCTCGTATCGGATAAGAAGATAAGACGATTTTCCAACTCTGTGGATTATTTCGACGGCTTATTGGATTTGTGACATTATCTAATAAAAATGTGATGCATATTGAATATTATTTATTATATTAGCGTATTGAATACCTGGCCTTGGAAATCTCGTTGCGAAAATTTTGTATGCAATTCGCGTTGCGCGTGAACGTAATACAAAACTAAAAATAAAATTATATGAAAACTAAACGTTGCAAAATCCATTCGATCAAATTATAATTTTCATGTGTAAAAACTATTTTAACTATCATACATGTAAAACGTGATCCTAATACATCATAATAAATTTTGCGTGTTTAATCTAACGCTTTTAATGTTGAAAATACATAGACTGGTTATTTTTGTTCAAATTAGAGTAATGAGTTTATTTTTAAATTAAATTTCATGGAAAATACACTATGAGTATATATTTTCCATAAAATAGGGAAACTTAAAAGTAATCAAGTTTTAAAATACTTAAATAAATATCTCTGTTTGCAATTTATAAGATTACGCTGCAATTCCGAGAAATATGAAGATTCGCTGATAATTTTATGATTTACAAATATTTCAGAAAAATAATTTAAAAAAAATTAACTCATGACTATTATTATCATATCAGATTATTACCATGCGAACAAAAACAATATATTTACTAATAACATTACGAATAATTAAAACTTTTTCTCTCACAATTTCACAGCACCCTCAAAACTTCAAACACCAACAAAACAATCAACGACATTAACATTTTCGCAACACGTAACATTTTTTACACAAACCCTCATTTTTCACCACTCACAACACTCATAACTCGATAAAATCCTAATTTCCTAAATCACCACCGCAAATTTTTCCACCAAACGCGAATAATTGAATACGCACCCCCATCAATCTCTGTCCAACTTTCGACCAACACACCACACCACAAAACACATCCACCCACAGAAACAACATCCACACACCACCTCACCATCAAAATCTCGCGTTACGCCCATCGATACCGAAAAGCCCGCGAAATTCGAATGCGGAAAGCTTGCCGTGACCCGCGCCATTTGCAAACCGTCATATCCTCGATGGAAGAAGCATGAATAGAACGAAATAGGGGGATGGACTGGGCATTTAAACGCCACGATTTATTCAATCGGGCAATTTGTTTTCGGCAATAAAACGTAATAATGCGAAAGAACCGTACGATTGAATCGGATCGGCGGAGGAGTTGAATGCGTCAATATGATGGGGAAATTTGTTTTGAGTCGTCGTTTCGTTTAACGATTGGGTAGTAAAATTTTCGGATCGTTTTCGATTTGAAAATGTAAACGTATTGAAAGTAAAATTTCGTATATTGTAAATTTGGTGAAAAAAAAGATCAATCACGGTCGTAGCCGGAATATTTTTAGGGGGGAGAAACAGAGCTTTTTATATGTGTGTGATACAAAATGATGTTGGTTTTCATTTATATGTGCAAATTCAAGACATTTAAAGACATTCACAATCTTTTGATATATCTCGACATAATTCTCATAATTATGTATAATTTGTAGTATTTTGAAATTTTATGGGGGCCAAGGCTCTCATGCTCCCCTTCCCTGGCTACGACCGTAGGTCAGTAAATATTTTTATAAAAATTGTCAATTAAAAACAACGAATGCTCATTAAAAAATCATAAACGAGCTAATAATTGAAATGCATTTTAAAGACATTATAACGTGATGACGTATGTTAACCCGAAATGTTTACGAGTTGTCAAAATTACTAATTTATTCGAATCACCGACTGTTTAATATGAAATCCAACAGTTTCATTCAATATAGTGACTGTTTAATTCAATAAATAACCATAAACATGGATAATAACAGTTTTGACATATTATATAACAAATAATTTACAAAAAAATTCCATTATAAAAATATCATTTCGAAAACATTCAAACAAAAAATTTACATATACAACCAAAACTTTTTTATGTGGGTTATTTTATACGATTTAAAAAAAAAAAGAACCGATAATATTTCAGTTTTTTCACTTTAACACGGTGTAAAAAAGCGTATCGTTATGCCACAATAGTAAGATTCGGAGCAATCCAATATAAAATTAAAGTTATTAAATGAAAATTTAAGATGTTTATTGATGATTTTACATGTCGAAATTTTGCCACATAACACATTTTTTGTTAAGTATATTTAGTTGGAACTTCCAATCAAATATACTGATGGAACCTATCTTTAATTTTCATGTATGATCACCATACATTTTTTACACGGAAAGTCTCTGGAACTCCCCGAGTAAAAAGAGACTTGAAATATTATATGAATCGTAATCACAAATACCAAACAAAATATTAACAAAAAAAACCTCGAACACAATGAAACGAACGCCAATTTCAAACCAAAAAAAACCCAAAGAATCATGAGCACTTCGACAAGCATCTTTCATTCGAATCGACACATCATTTCATACCGTCGATATTAATTTTGAACGACGGCAAAAGATGATGTTGAGCGCATTTATATGCGGCGCAGACGGTTTCCGTGACATCTTCATTGAACCAATTAACTGAGGCTGCAAGTGGGCGATGCCCGGTGTGCAGCCAGATGCATTTCTGTTGGCCGTTATGCCAGTGTCATTCTAATTTTGAAAATTGAAACGGTGCGTTCGAAAGGCGGCGATAACGGTCGCGGTGCGAAATTTTAAAACTGTCTGTTGTGTCGGTTTGGTCTATTGTGTGGTTTTAAATGCTCAATTAGTTATGAATTTGGTCGGGGCGAATTTCAAATGTGAGTGTTGTTCGTCTATCGAATGGTTAGATAGTGTAAAAAATAATAAAAGTTATGTTAGGAATTAATGGGTTTGTGTGTTTATTACGTGTGCACATAGATGGCGTTAATAACTCAAGATATGCGGATTTTAATGAAAAAAAAACAATATATTTTATTTTATGAATCAATGAGATCATATGTTTTTTAATAACTAAAAATATGCGATTTTTAAAACCTCCTCAGTCCCTTTTGTACATAACGATGTACATAGACTTTGTTGCCTTTTATGAAGGTATTTTACAATTAGATTTATTTTCATCATGACTCTTTGTAAATTATAGTGTAAACCTTATAATTTGACATCAAACTTGGATGTACAATAGAACGTAAATTTGGTCGGAAGGGTTGTGTTGTCAGTTCAGCAGTATTTGTTATTTTCAAATGATTAGTTGTTATTATGTGATTTAGATAGATAGTCATTAAAAAAAACTTTTCATGCTTATCATGCTTATCAAATGCTATAAATACGAAATTAAAAAATATTTTTTTTGTGAAAAAAAAGTCAAGACTGAGGAGGTTAAAAAAAACAACGAAAATCTTTCTTAATAATAATTAAAATTATAATCACAACATAACAATTTGAAATGTTTTATGTTTCGAATGAAAGGTTCAAAGGCGTTTATTTTCATAGATCAACTAGAAGATGAAGCATAACATTTTAAAAGCATGTAAATATTTTGACGAAATTTAGCAATATTATTGTTTATTTCACTTAATCTCAAGACTTGTCGGCAGTGTTTACATCGAATACAAAACGATAAACATTTGAGGAAAACAATTCTATTATTATTATTATTTTTTTTTTTTTTTACTTAAAATGTAACCCAAAAAGTTAAAAAGTGTATATTAAGTTTTTTATTCGTACATCCGATTCGACTCGATAACCTCCCAGTTACTTTAACACCGCATCATAGGCTAATTATAACAATCGTTCGGAAAAAAAAACTCGAAAAAAAAATCTCAATTTAGTCACGAAAACCGACCGCATCGAAACGAGAAACGTTCAATTGAGATTCATAGAAGTGGGGAGCAATCTTATGACATAAAATTAAACAAGAGCACGACGGGTTATCAAAGAGACATTCTGATTATTGCGTGTACGTAGAAACAAATTAATTAAAATCACGAAAGTGGACCATAAACACGAGACATTTATCAGCTGATTGTATGAACGAATTTATAAATATCGCAAACTAAACATTTCAAACAAAGTTTTTTTTTAAGGTTAAACAATCGAAAGTTTTGACACGACCGCGAAAAAAATAACACGATTGACATTTGACAGATGCCAACGAGAATCTAGTTAGAAACTTTCACAATAATAAAACATTATTATTATTTTTAGTACGACGATATAAAATTGTGCTGATGAAGCGCACACCTTCGGATGACGGAAGACCACGTCGACGTCCGTCAAATGCGTATGCGAACACCCGGATACGCGGCGCAGGGTGCACAATATGGACGGAGAGGGGAAAGGGGGCTCACCTTGGGGGCGCTGAAGGGTGCTCCGGGGACGGGGGGCGTAGTCCCGGTTTTCGTATGTCAAAAAACGCTAACGACGGAGCCACGCAACGCCACACCGTCCCGTCGACGACCGACACCAAAACAAACGGACGACTCTGGTGCGGTCGTAGGGCGTTCCGTGCACGTCCATGTACGACGTTGGATTGTTTATGTTTTTTTGGTGGAAATGTTGTTTGTGATTTTTTTGTGTTAATAAAAATGTTTTTTTGTTTGTTTCATTGTAATTTTTGATAAAAAAATAATAGGTATTGGAATTTGGATTGAAATGTAAATGTTATTTTTGTTAATAATACAGATACATTTTTTTTAAGGTCGTTTATTCTAAAATATTCATCGTGCTAAATAATATATTATTTCCACATTCATATGTCAAAGTAATAATAGTATTTTCAAACACTATTTTTATTCAAATACTGACAATTAAATAGATTTTGTACAATGTTAGGGATGGCTATATTCTGAAAAATTGACATTTTTAATTTCACCAATTTGAATGGGTGATCAAATGTCATTAGGACATACCGACAGTAGCACACACGACACGTTTTAGAACAATTGAAGTACTACATAATGATTAAATCATACAATTAATATTTTATAATTAATTTCAATCATAATATTTCGCGGATTATATTATGAGTTCAGCGTTGCAGAGTCGTGTGCACTATTATCATTTGGGAAAACGTCTAGGAATTATTAGAACGATAACAGTTTATTACCATATTAATAATTCAACCCTGGGAAGATGAATCAAACTTCGTTTATGGCAACATAATGAATGACTAGAATACATATCCCGTTTCTATAAATAAATAAGTCTATTGTATAGAATTTTTATCAATTGATTACATGCATTTATAATTATGTAGCGTATGGTCAAAAACGATAAGCTTATCTCTTCTTAGTCACAGAACAGTAGAGGGGGCATTTTGACGTTTAGGTTTATTCACAGAAGTGACTGTCGACGTAGCGGAACTCTAAACACGGAATAGAAAATATATAAACGAAATACAAAATGTTTTCCTTTTTGAAGAAAGAAAAGAAGTCTCCCAGCGATCCCAGTTATCCGACGCAGCCTCAGCAGCCCCCCATTCCCGGTCCCGTGGACGATTTCGTCGTTGTAAACAGGAATAATGATTTACCTTATCCAGTCGGCCCTCCGATGATGAATCCGGGGTCGATATATCCGTCTTTCAATATGAACGCTCCTGCTAACCCGGCTGCTGCGGTTTCGAAGAAAGAAGATAACTTCTTGCAGGGTGTGCCGTTTAGTCTGAACAAAGAATTCTCGTCCGGTTCTAGGAATGATATATTAACGGCGCAGTTGAGTGAAATAATGGCCTATTGCACCAGGAGGTTGCAAATCGGAGCGACGGATTACGAGTTTCATGTTGAAAAAAGTGTTCTCAACGAGAGCTGAATGTGATGTTTGTTTTATCTTTTTGTATGAGTCGAGTGATTTTTCTTTTATTACTGAGCTTTAACTATAGTAAGTTGTGAAGAATATCTAAAGGTATTCGTTTATATTTTAGAAAAACCATATCTAGCTTTTTGATCGTTTATTTTCAGAGATCTCGAAAATGTAAAGACAAGAACTCTCGAGTGAAATTTTTGTACGTATTTGTTTTATTTGTTTGAAGCATTCAAATACATATAATGTAAACATCAAAAAATGTATATGACATTAATATTTTGAATTTGTTTATCACATCGATCACATGAATAATAAATATTCGTCAGTATTCATTTTTCATTAAATTCACATAAACAGTACAGAAAATGTGTCTATACTTATCTCAAATAACTTATGTTAGCCTAACATTGAGAAATTTCATTCTGCAATGTCATCTAATCAACTGAATTGCTTGATCAAATTCAGCACTCACATGACTTTTTTTTCTTGGGAAAATTTTGAGATTATCGTTAACATTGTATATAAAATATTATTATGTTCTAATAATCAGTAGTTAGCAACAAAGTGCCTATTAATAATTAAATATGTTTTCGTTATAATAATTTACTGTTTAACAAATTATGTAAATACATTCAACAAAATACAATGAACAAATATTAAGTAAAAAAAACCATTGATTTATTCAAATCTATGTAAGTTCTATAATTTATGATTTAATTTAAAATAAATTCCTCGGAGAAAGTTTTTTGTATATTCATTATCGGACTATGAAATAATTTCATTATCGGACTATGAAGGAAATTTTGAATCTTCAATAGTATGTCTATTACAATATGTTTTATTATAAATATATACAAATATTCTATATAAAAATTAAATACTAATAATAAATATTACATTACATGGAAATTTTTTTGGTTTAAAAATAATTAAAAACAAAACAATATAAAAACAGCCAAACACAACATTATAACAAAAGGCAACCATGTTTTGATGAAATTGAAAATGCTGAAAATTTTCAATCAAGATATCAGTCATAAATCTCATTTACATAAAAGTAATAGTAATGAATATTTTATTTACCTGACATATTTTCCATGAACTAAAATAAGAAATGTCAATTTGACCATATTCCAGTTTGTGCTCCCGCCGTATTCCATAAGATTTAAAGCAGTCGCCACGTGGGAATGGCAATTATCACAGAACAAGTTATGCTGAAAAGTTTCAAAGAGAAATTAAACTATCGCACCCAATCCTGCATAAGTCTTAAACGAAAAGCAACAAGAGCAAATTACCATTCGCTTCTTATATATTTCCGATGCCTCGGCAACGGCAGCATCCCAACCAGATTCACCCTGTAAAGCTTTACTCTGCGACAATCTCCAGTATTTGGCAGGCCTACCGAAAGCCATATTATCCTCAGAAACGTAATAAGGCCCAGCAAAGTCCCTCACGATGCCGGTCGACGTACATATTCCCATATGACCGATTATCGGAAACAACCACCTGAGCATTGAGCAAAACAGCAATGTAAAGTGTGTAATTGAGCGTATTATTGAATTAAAGGATCACAAGGATCGAGGAGTTCATACGTCAAGAGGGGAATAGGAGTCCAGACTATGCAAAAAGGGAAACGATCCCGTTCCCAGTCGATGGGCGGCTCCATCGTGCGCAATCTTTTGGATCTCGCAGATGAACCGGTTGACATTTGTACAACTGAGTACTTTGGCCATAACCGATGTTAACGTGGCTTACTCATTTGGTCGCTTAACTTGTTGATATGTTTATTTTCGAAGACACTGATTATTTTAATTATAATCGTTTAGTTTATTGTAGATATTTTATGTATCTGTCATATTCATAATTGTATATTTGGTCTATTTCAAAATATGTAATATTTTTCCAGTGTTGGAAATAAAGTTTTTCATTGTGGAACATGCTCAGTATAATGAAATTTCGCTTGCAACAAGTAGTTATATAATAAAACAAACATAAAACTCTTTGTTGATGTTAATATGTACTTTACTTTTTATGGAAATTCTTCCAAGTTTGCAAATGTCCAATTTCTGCTTGTTTTCAAATGCAGCTTTGCCAGCATCCACAATCAATTTATAATATGCAATGTGGTAAAGATAAAAAAACAAAACTAAACTGAATTCATTTATTTCAAGGAACATATACACAATTTTCTTTAAAATTTTATTAATAAACTGAATAAATCTAAATCCTTATTAAAATATATTGTACATTAGTGGTTTATAATAAAAATAGAAGCTAAAAATAAAGGAAGATATCAACTTATGCATAGCTGCAAAAATGACTGACTAGATATTGAATCTATTGAGAAACATCGACAGGTACAAGACGCGACTGGACATTCCAAATGATTTCTATAAAATAAGTAGCGTTAATATAAAATTAAATAAAAATATTTTATTTAGGCATTAAACTTAATCAACATACTTAAACCACTGAGTCAAGTGAACAGCGTGTCCACCGTGCCTACAACTTTGACACCAAGTAAACCAACTGGAAAAATCACTACTTTTATGAAATTCTCGAGTACTGATTGCTCCAGTGTTACTGGGAGTAGTTGTGATTGGACCTCCATGTGTTCCCATGTGCATCAGACATATTGCACAACGAGGCAAAGGTTTGCGGCAATTAGGGCATGCAGACATTTGCTGGAATAAACATAAAATAAAATAATCGATTTAGGTGAAAATGATACATTGACTATATACTCACTTTAAATTTGTTCGATGTTGCAGCAATCCTAGCAAAACTATTTCTACTTCTGTGCAAGCCTTGCATAAATGCAGAAACACTCTTGCCACAATAATTGCAAGATATATAAACTTGATGAGATGGTTTATTCGAAGAGTTTGAAGCACTTAATGCTATATCAAACGATGCTCTTTGTCCCCAAAAATGCCAAGAATCTAACAAATTTCTATAGCTGAAAGTATAAAAAATTCGCATTATGAATTGAGAAGGTTCAAAATAAATTTTCATTCTGATCTTAAAAAGAAAAATAAATAAAAAATACCCAGCTATCCAATCCATAACTTGAGAGTCTTTTAATAATTCAGAATGAAATGTTCGAGCGGCAATCAGACTGACAGATTGTACATCTCCTGTAGAATCCAAATATTGTTGTAATAAATTTATACATTCCACACTAGTCCCTGTAAATAACATAATTACATTAACTCATACGTATATTCACTAAATATTACACTCTCTAAAAAATTCACCAGTAAGAATAATTCCAGAAAGATTTCCCTCTTCTATTAATTTTGATGTTAACTGAATTATATATTCGGGTAGTTTAGAATCGGATAAGAAAATACAAGCAAATGCAATTCTATCTTCAACGCTCATACCGCTTTGGCTCTAAAAATTAAAAGTAACAAACATAAAGTAACATCCAAAAAAATAAATAAAAACAATAAAAAAAATGTATACCAAAACATTGTCATATGAGCCAGCCTCAGAAGTGAGAAATGCAAAAATTCCACGGATATATGGGTCAGTCAAAAATCGTGGAGTGGAACAAAATTGACGCCATATGCTACCAGGAGATTCTGAATATCCAGATAGAGCCATAGATATAATTCCAAGGTGTGAGTGATGTGGTGACTAGTATATGAAAAATATTATTGATACAATTCACAATTTTTTTCCACAAAAATGTATTGCTTTTTTGAATAATACCTTTTCTGCTCCTCTATTCAAAATATCAATCGCAGATCTTAATTTCAAGTTGAAAACAGATATAGCAGCTGCACGTGTATAAGCTTTTTCTAATTCTAATTTATCTAAAAAGGCAGTCAATGAAGCTGAATCTTTGTCAAAATTCCAACTACACAATTGCAAAGCTTTGTCACGTTCTTCACTCCTAAAAAAAAATTTAATATTTTTTTAATGTAACTATTATATTTATCATGAAATAAAATTGACATATCAAGAATAATGACAGCATTTACCTGTAAATAGTACTGTAAACATTATTGACTGTAGCAAAATCTGTTTTGACAGAGCTAACAGAGCTGCTAGATCCCATAGATGAAGTATTGGGAAGTTCTAATCTCAAAACCGATTTAACACCTGGGTGTTTGCTATTGGAACCCCTAATACAACCTTGAACCAAATAATGAAATTAATTACGAAAAATGGTTAATTTTGGTTGAAACATTTTATGATTACATCGAAGCACAATTTTTATTATTCGAAATAGTTACTCACCATCTTCAACAAGAGATCTACTAATGTGAAGCCAATTCCATAATTTTTTTAACTGTTCATCATCTGCTAAGTCACCATTTTGACACAAATCGAGCTAAAATAAGATTATTTTTAAATTGAAATTCGACGTATCGACAAATAAATCTATCAATCACATTATAAACTACCTTCAACCCATAATCAATTGTAGCTCTGTGTTTTATTTTCAACGATATATCATTCAAAAGAAGATGAGATTCATCAGTGAGCATTTTCAATGTGGTGTTGCTGTGCGACCACACAAACGGACTTGAACCAGACCCCCAATTTAAGGTAATTCGATCACATACAATATAATCTGTCAATGCACCTACAATTGAAAAACAATAAGTTCATGTCCAAATTATTATATAAATATCCAACAACATATGGAAATCTATATATGTATATTACCGGGGGTAGTAATAGTCAATAGTCGATTATTATCTGTGGGATGCCAACTGAAACTCGTAATTGTGTGAGTTGATCCAGGGACAACAGAACGTTCCAATGCAGACGGAGGATCCCCATCACCTTCACTGGCCATTTCATCCTCGTTTCCGAGACCTCGCAAATCAGCCAAATGAAGAACAGTACTGTCGCGCAACAAAGAAGCTAGCAAATTTTGTCTGGAACGAAAAATTATAAGAATATAAATATAGGTGTCTCTCGGAGCTTCTATTATCACTTTTGGTTTCACTTGGGACTGTCAATTAGTTAAACACGAGTGATTCACAAGGAATATTTCAAGAAACTAAATGTATGCATGTACATATTGTTTTCCTTTGGGTTTTGTTTATAGAAAAAGGGGTATAAATGCATTGTAAACGTAATTTTCAGTAATTTGTATCTCTCTACGTAGCTCGGTGAAACAAAATTTCATCGAAAAACTTTTTTTTTGACAGAACAGAAAGTGTTAAAGCAAAATCATGTTGAACTAGGGATACATATGTATATATTTATTTGGCAATTTAAAATTACCTAGTAGGACACCACGCAATTTTTGTGACTGCTTTATTTTGAGTAAGATGCAAAACGGGTTTATCAAACATTCTTCTATCCCATATGGCAATCATGTTATCTACTCTACTGGCCAGTTGATAATCATTAAAAGGGTCAATACAAACACCATAAACAGCTTTAGTGTTGGCAATAGTTACTGCTTTGTTGGTAATATCTAGTGAGATAATAGGAGAATAAATAAAATCGTTCATATTTGCATAAATAATATAAAAGGTCACTACTCATTACCTCTAAGGTCGAAGATTTTTAATTGTTTTTGATTCATACCGACTACCAATGTGCGCGGTTGGTGGTGAAGCCAAGCTAAAGAATGAGCAAGTTCTGATAGTCCCATTTCTGTCAACGGTTTTGCTAATTCAACAGCTGGTGTTAAATTTGTGTATTGATTTAGCCGAGGGGATAAATTTCCTATAAAAAATACATGGATAAGAAAATTATATCGTTTACTATTGACACATAAAGATCTGGATCGAACCATCGTTGCTGGTTGGACTTTTCATTATATCCCAAAGAATTATGCAATGATCGTTCCTGTATTTATCTAAAACCCCAGCTAATAAATTAGAATCTATTCCATTCCAAGCTACTCCGTTGCACTGCCTAGCGTGCCGAGGCACTAAAAAATATAATAAAAAATTAGCACAAACGAAATACTCAGCATATTGTACGATCAAAAAAACATACCAAACTCTTTTCCATTCAATCCTAAAGCATCGAACGAAGTGGGGCCAAACGTCGTAAGAACAACTTTTCCATTCGCCTGTCCGACGGCCAGCAAAGGCTCACTCTTAGAATCCGGACATACATCGATACACTTTATATAATGATAGTTATTGTTACTGGCTACAAGGTGAGCGCCGGTTTTCTCAGAAAGAGTTATGCCTAAAAAACCATTAGAATAGTTAAAATGCGAAGTATTGTACAAGAATCTCCTGAATGAATAAAAACACATACAAGAAGGCTTCGAAGAGACGCTATTTAGAGATCCGGCTTCGTACAAGCTGATGTCGGTGCCCCAGGTGATGAAGTGGTCGGCGTGTGCCGGGGACCATTGCACCTCCAATTTAACGCTGCTGCCCATCATTTTATAACACGAATATTTCAATTTTCACTTTACAAATTTACATCTTCGAGAGACGAGCGTGTATTACGATCGATTGGAAAACACGTTTGTTTTCACGCAAACGTGACAAATCCACATGCCAAATAAGTCAGGTCTAAACACTCTTGTTTTCGTAGCATTGTTATGTTTTGATGGAATCCAAATACATATTGGGTTGCTAGGTAGATGTTTGCGTAAATGACGGTTGCGCACACTGACGTTAGCACACACTGACGCTAGCACATATTGACGACGTTAGCGCACAGCACAGGGGCACGCACTGACACTAGCGAAAAATTTAAAAATAGTTCGATTAAAATAAATTATAAAGCAGTCGTTGTATCATTTGAATATTATGTAGTCCTCTAATTATTCTAAAACTCATTTATAGTAAATAAAGGATTTTTGATTATTTTATAAAGTTTTAAAAAGTATTAGTTTGTAAATATTAATCGTAAAATTTTATTTCAATAATTTAAAATTAAAAAAATTACATAAATTTACTTGTTCCATTTACATTTATATGTTATAGGAGGATTCTAATCCAGGATATCTCGAATGTTAAGATTCTGCTTACAAACAAATGTTATGCGGTATGCTTTATGGCAGGTATCGGCAAACTCCGACCCGCGGGCCGGATCTGGCCAGCGACGGTTCCAGGAATTTTTCATAGAGAAGGCGATTTTTCAGAATTATTTTTATTTGTTAAATTATAAAGATTTTTTTCGTTAAATAATAACAGTGGTTCTTTATAAATCTATAACAGTGGTTCATAAACTTTTTGCCAAATATGCCAATAATTTTCATATTTCCAAGTAATTCGTGGGCCTCAATGAAAAATAAAAAAACCGATTGGTTTCAAATTAATAGTTTGAATATTTTATAATAATAATTATTATTTGCTGATTATAAAAAAAAACCTTTATGTGTTTAAGATTATTGGAAAAATTGCAATAAACGACAGGGTGAGTTAGGTTTAGTCAGAAATTCGCAAAAATATTTCCATTACTTGGGTTAGGTTTACGCGAGTTTATTCAAATTGCGACGACAGATTGAGTTACGATTAGTGAGAAATTCGCAAAAATATTTTCGAAACTTTGGTTAGGTTCACGCGAGTATATGTATTTATCTTGCGACGACAGGTTGGGTTAGGTTGGGTGAGAAATTCGCAAAAATATTTCCGATACTTGGGTTAGGTTTACGCGAGTATATCCATCTTGCGACGACAGGTTGGGTTAGGTTGGGTAAGAAATTCGCAAAAATATTTCCGATACTTGGGTTAGATTCACGCGAACTTATTCATCATACAACGACAAGTGGGGTTGGGATGCGTGAGAAATTCGCAAAAATGTTTCCGATACTTGGGTTAGGTTTACGCGAATATATTCATCTTGCGACGACAGATTGGATTACGTTTATTGAGAAATTCGCAAAAAAAATATTTCCGATACTTGGGTTAGGTTCACGCGAACTTATTCATCATACAACGACAAGTTGGATTGGGATGGGTGAGAAATTCGCAAAAATGTTTCCGATACTTGGATTAGGTTCACGCGAACTTATTCAACATACAACGATAAGTTGGGTTAGATTGGGTTGGGTTTTTTGTATAAATTCGATTAACCATTTTCGAATGATGTTGAAATTTTTACATTAAAAAAAAAGTATGATTACAGAATAGTATGATTTTACGAAGATTATATATGTATTTATTATATACTTAATACGAGAAAATAGTTACCTATGTCAAGTGATACGTTTATGTAATAACTAAAGTATGCAGTTTTGCCAATTCAATAATTCGTTTCGCATATCGTTACCTTTACTAATATAATATATAAAATATACACTGCTACATAAAAAATATACTTTATTCATGGAAATAAATAAAACAGCTCAAAAATAAAAGAATTTATTTTAAATAATGTATTTATTTACAATACTATAATGTCATATGATGCAATAATATTGTATATAATATATGTATATAAGCACAAATGTGCATATAAATATCCATCATATTTAACTGACAACAATAACAAATTTTTTAATACACAAACATCTTCAAAAGACATCCTAATCAATATACTTAAACGATTTACTATGTTCAAATAACACTTAAGAATCATTATCATAAATGTAATTTTCTTTTTTTAATAGCCAATTACAACCTCTTTCAGATGTTTTAGAATATAAAAATTATTTCTCCAAGCCAAAAATAAGATTTGATTAATTTCCAATTGAATTTTTCATAAAATACAATCCTTATATTCAATACAACTTAATTGAGCATTTCAATAAATATATATTGTATATGATTATTATATTGTGTAATAATATATTTATATAGATGAAAAGTATGCCAAAGCAGCATAATTATCGAAGCTTTTTTGAAAATTTCAAGATCTGTTCTGTAAAAAATATTATTTGTGCTTAGATTGAAATAATTTAATAATAACAAAGTGAATTTCGTGACATTCATAGATATAACCCTGTAGTATCCATTCTTTGAAAATGTGCCTTTTTATTAAATTTATTGAGTTTTTTTCACTGTCAAACAAAACTTTTTTGAAGTAATGCGTATTTGGATCATTTTTACATACACTTTTTTTGGTTTTCGCAAAATGTCAATATTTATACGTAAACGAATTTCAAATTCAAGTTAGGCATTGAATTTATTTCTACATAATTTATGTGTGCTATTTAATATTAGATGTGTTTATTAAATATGTATTTTATTTTTATGATGAATAATAAAAACTCCCGATGCAACAGTAATTAAATAATTTTCTGCAATATAAGTTTTAAGTAACAGTAAAAAATAAAATAAGTGAATATAAATATAATAGTGCTATATAGAGGTGAATATTCAAGAATTTACGTATACAATACTTATTAAATTTAGAAATAATTATTTCAAAAACATTAATTCCACAATTTAAAAGTAAAAATTGCACTTAATTTTTTCATACAAAATTAAAATGTACACTTATATACAAATATTTAATCGTCTTCAACAAACCAAAAACATATACAAATCATTTATATTTTCAAACTTGACATCAATTTTATAAATATATAATATATGTGTGTGAATATAAAAACGTTTCTCAATGAACAAGCCATAATAATTTTTTTAAATGTATGTAATTCTGTTATTTTATTGCATCTTTAATACATTAAAAAAAGTGATAATTTCATATTGATAAATAGATCTAAACAAACTATCACAATAATCAAAGGACGTATTACTAATAAAAACTACAGTCGGAGCAGAATCAAGGATATATTTTTCATAAATATCCTCTTTTTTTTTTAAATAACACTTCTACATACATTCATAGATCACACCAAAATACAAATATATTATTTTTGAAGCGGTATATGAACATATGTGAAAACGTATGATTGATATTTATTGCCGTAATATTTTTATTCTATAAATTGAGCCAATATTTCTGAAAGAAGTACAAGTCCAAATTTTTTAAACAATATACATATTACGTTACAGTGAAAATGTAGTATCAGTGAAAGTAGACTTTCACTGGCGTTTTAGGGATTTCATATTTTAAATCCACTTTCGTTAATAGGTGTATTATAATGAAAACATTAGTGAATCTATATTTTCGCTTTTTGTATAAAAGTTTGGGTGGGTTAGGCTTCTTTCAACCTTTTTATTAGCTTGTTTGATTAAGTGTTAGAAGTAAGATAAAAAGATTTTTATCGACTGGATTGGTGAAAGTACAGCCATCTCCCGATTTACGTGGTACTTTTTTTTATGTGGTTTCATTTAACGTTGTCAAGCAAAACGTTTTTTTTAATAGGCGTATTTTGAAATTGTTAACAAAATATTAAAAAAAAATCATTGATCACAATTAAAAAAACATTTGAAACTGGGAAGAATGAATATCATTTTGTTTTAAGCAATAATTCATACGTAGATATCTATATCATACACACATACATGCCAATTATAATTAATACATAAATTCTTATAAGAATTTTTATTTTTTAAATATATTTTAGACCTTTTTTACGCGGATTTTCCTGAACCACAATAGTTATGGGTACATAGTCTTTTTAACGGGATCTCCATTTTCGCAGCTTATCGCAGAACATATCTACCGCGTAAATCGGGAGATGAGTGTATACTTTTACTATAAAAAGTATACTTTCAATTGTGAGTATAAATTCACTGTAACATACATATATAAACCAATACATATTTAAAAACAGAACAATTCCAATATACAACATATTAAAACCTCATAAATTTCACATACCGAAACGAACTCATAACACTTTCAAAAAAAGACTCAACACTGTTTCTTAAAAAAATAATTCAACCAACAATCAGTCCTCTCGGGCAATTTTTCATATCGAACCGGCGAAGAGAAAACGAGGCATCAGCAACTTCCAAAGTCCCTCGGAACATCCTCGACAGCCACAATCGCACAATCGGCCATCGTCGTCTCCGTCTTTCAGGACATCAATGGTGCTCGGTTCCTTCCCTTTGTGCGACTATCGGTTGACTCATATTGGGTAATCCGATATTGAAGGACTCGTGCATCATTCGCTCGTTCTCTTGTCGGACTGAAACAATAATATTGTTTATATTAATCATTGTGGTTGTGTAGTGGATGAAATGTATATATATATATATATATATATATATATATATATGTGTGTGTGTGTGTGTGTGTGTGTGTGCTTTGAATATTTGAAAGGTTTTTAATTGAAATGAATCGAAGACCTTTCAGTTGATTGTTCGGTTTTGTTTGATTTATGTGTTTCGATCGAAATATAATATTTGTTTTAATGGTATGATTTTTTTTCAATTATTATAGAATTGTTGGGAAATTGTTTGTTTTCCGTATTCATAAAAAATATAATATTTAATTATCGAAATTCAAATATACATACGTTCCATATTTTTGAATTAAAAAATAAATATGATAAACGTTATCTCTATAACAAAATGGATTCTTTTACAAATTAAAGATTTTAAAAACGACATAAAAAAACATATTATTTTCAACGAACTCGTAATCTCTTTCGAATTTTCAACGATGCTTCTAACAAAGCGGAAAATTTCAATTTCATATATTAAAAAAAATTCAGCAAACATCCGAAGTCATGTTTACCAAAGACTTATTTTATATTCTGCACGGATTACAAGTGGAAAAAATCGAATTTCGAAAAAAAAAATCATATTTTTCAACGAATAAAATCTGAGTAAAAAATTGAACTCTTAATTACTTTCAGTACACGGTTCACATAAAATACGATTAAATAAATTATCATTTAAAAAAATTCACACAAAATACTAACTCAACGGGTGATGAGGAGGAGGAACAGCAAACGTATAATACTTAGACGTAGTATTGTGATCACTAATCACTGAACTATGAGTAAGAGTCACCACCACGACAAGTATACTAGAAAAAACCAACACAATAAACGAAAGCATGATCACGAGAACGATCCTCCTCCTCCTGCGCTCTTTCCTCTCGATAACACCAGAAAGCGACGAACCAGGCCTCAAATTTTCCCCACCGATCGACATCCTAGCACTGCTATGTCTCCGAAAATTTTCCGGAACGGCCAAAAAATCCCCGGGCCTCAACGACCCCGACCTGAAATCGGCAGGCCTCAGCGAAACGGTTCTTCGAGCTCCAGCCGAATTATTCCTTCTGGAGCGTCTGCTTCCACCAGCGGAGGCAGAACTCCTCGTCGACCTCCTATCAGGTTTGTACCGATCCATCGACCTCGTCCTTGAAATTTGCCTGGACACTCTCATGCATTTTTTTCTTTCTGTTAAATCTTCAGTCGAAGTCGGAGCTATAGGATCTTTGATTCTTTCATCGATATATGTAGCATCGATGGATTGGATAGACGAATATTCTTGAGGGTAGTCCTCGGAGAGGCCCTTCCTATCGTGGCCGGACATGTTTGTATGCGACTTAGCTCATGGCAGATCCGTGGGCGACTGACTGGGCCTATTTCGGGTCCAGCTCCAGCGGCCCGCGTCACGGGCCATTCCATGTTGCAGGGGCTGGTCCGCGGATGAGGAGTGCTTTGTGGTGGCGGGACATGAGTGGGACAATGGCATTGTCACCGCGGATGGCCGATAGGGACTGAATGGGCCGGGAAGAGGTTTTGTTCGGCGATGTCGGGACGTTCGGAATAACTGTTGTCGGTGTAAACAGCCAAAGGCGTATTCGGAACGTTACGCTAGCGAGATTGTGGCGGTTTTTTATAGATTCGTAAACGTCAGGTGTTTGGTGTGATAGTTTGGTGGTTGTGTTGATTTTTTGGAAGTTGTTTGTTTTTTTGGTAGTGGTTTTAGTAATGTTTTTATTGAGTATCGATGCGAAATTTGTGTGTGAATTTTTTTTTCTCGGTAGTAAATTCGTTTTTATGATTGAAAATTTTATGTAACATATCTATGAATATAAAAATAAATATTAATTAAAAAAATATAAGAATCGATGGATTTAAAAAAAAAAACTCAATTTATCAATTTCATTATGATCAAAAATTTCTGCTTATCGCTGACCACTTATATTATTATCAAAAAATTTTGTACTCTATAATTTTACGAAAAACTAACTACTTCTCACTACTAACTAACTACTCTTAATAACTTTTGAAAAAGACAAAAACATAATTTCAATTTTTCTAATATACTTTTTATATGTATATACAAACTTTTCTTTAAATATTCTTATAAATTTTAAAATTTCAAAGGTAAATCATGCATATACATATTCAATTCGAAAATTTTCAAAAAGAATTTTTAATCAAATTCAATTTGAATCATTCACTCAAAGGGCAAATATTCAAATTAAAGCAAACTCCACAAATTAAATCATAAGTTTCAGCCATCCCGTAATTATGGATATACATTCCTACGCCGCTATGTAAATAAGTTATTTTCGTTCGTATATATAAATTGCGTCAGTTTATCAAAAATCGATTTCACATTTTTCATAATATTCCAAACGTCTAAATCAATTCAGATAATAAAATCCGAAAAAAATCGTGCACAACACAAATAATACGGAATCGTCCCGACCTTTGACCGCGCTGGAACAAATGCGAATCTCGCACTGTTGTCGTGCGAATTTTTTCGCAAATTTTATTTTTAACAACCCGTAACACAAAATCGTTTGTGTTCAAAGCAAACCAAAAACAATATTCATAAACGCTCTTTCGCAACGGACCTACGCAAGAGCATGGCGGAGCCGTCTATTTCGGACCGACAATAAAACTTTTAGTGTGTTCACTCTTCGATACGTTATTTGTTTATAATCCATCCTGCAAAATTTACTCGGGATTTATTTGCGCAAAACAATAAATAAATGCAGGAAAATATCTGAGCTACGGCCGCATAGTGGAGAGCGGTCGCGCCATAGTAAACAATGCGCGGGAAATTATAGGCTTTTTACAAGGTGATAAATGTCCGTTGTTGTGTGTTTAGTTTGCGAATGGTGCTTTTGATCCGTCCGAGGGAATGTTCGAGAAGTTGTGTGTGTTTAGTTTTTTATGGCCGCGGATGTAGTTCGTAAACAATTTCTTTGTATTGTGCGAAGCGTATGATGTATGACATCTGTAGGATGTTTTTCTAATTTTCATGAATCTTTTTCGTTTTAATATTATTTTCCATTAAAATATGCTAATTTATAATAAAATGTATTATTTATATTGATGAAAATATATAATAAATGGTTTTTGTTGAGTGGTTGAGTATAAAAACTAATGCTTCATAGATGGGATAAGCTCACGCTAGTGTTCCAGCTGTTCGCTGAGATTATTATTATTTTTTTTTTGTTAAATATATTTGTGATATATGGTACATTTTCAGGTCAAGGTTTCATTTGTAAAGACGGTTAACACACGGACATATTTCAAACCGCTCATAACTCTATTTTCATAAAGAAAAAGCTCCATTCACGAAGTTCAACTTTTTCATGCAAAATCAACAATTTGTTGAATAAAAAATGAAACTTTTTTTATTTTATAAAAAAGTTTATACGTACACTTATTAAAGAACATACTCCGAAAACTTGAGCCACGACCGCATCTAATAAACGAGACCACTTTTGTCTACGTGGCCATCATTAAAGACCCCAACATCAAATTAAAGGCAAACAAGTGAAGATACGCTACCACGCTATCCAAAATTTGATTATTTTGCATGTTTCCAATGCTTAAATGTTCGAGTATACGTATAGGAAATTTATGTAATTTTTTTTAACGAGTTTTACAATTTCGTATGTTCAGTCGAGCGTTCATTTATAGCAAACAAAAGTTCAGCGAAACGAAACTAAACTGTAACGAATAATTTTCCCGATGAATATTTCGGAAGCGTTCACATTTAAAAGCTCATGTTTCACAAATATATAATTAAATTAAAAATTCAGCCATAAAAAAGGAAAATTTTAATCGTCGCTTTACATTCCGCATTAAAACAACACACGTACAAGTTTTGGCTGTGTTGCGGTTTTCGCCGTCAACATGCTACCAAAGCATATTCTCTCCGTTTTCAGGCAAAAACCGCATTAAATTTCAGAATAAAAGCGACATTTTCAGCACGCACTCAAATATTCAGCACACAGCATACATTTCCTCATACAAACACGTATCGCACGTAAAATAAATCGAATTTTTTTTTTAGCCCGTATCGTGTGACGGAACGTTCAACAATTATTCCGAGCCGTGAGGGAATTCAGTCTATTTTATTTGCTGATAAATCACTTTAGTTCGTATTTAAATCTTCTAAAATATATTATTTTTAGATTTTAAATTTTCTTTAGTTATATATGATTTTTTATGAGAATTCAGATCGATTTGTCATCATTAATTTATCTATAGAAATTTTAGATAAGAAATATAAATCTTTCAAAATATTTTTATATAAAGAGTTCAAAACGAAGATGAATATCAGGAAAAGTTTCGGTATGAATATACCTTGAATCCCATGAGGTTAAAGTATGAAAGGAAATACATAGTTGTGGTAGTTTTATAGTATTTTTGTTTATGTGAAACATACCCATATCGTCTATCAAAGGAGCCATCCTGAGTGTAACTCCAACTAAGAGTAAACAGAGGAAAAGCAGAAGGCATGCCGTCACCATGATGGTCCAACGCGCTCTTTGAGGAAGCTCGTCTGGATCCAACACCTGCAATAATAATCAAATATCAAATCAATAATCAATTTTAATAAATACGAATACTCGTAATAATAAACCACTCCTTACATTTACATTACATTACATGTAGAGAAACGAATCATTCACCTTCTATAGTAGTTCATTTTAGGAACCATTACTCCAATAACTATCATTCACACGATACGGAAATCTAAATATATCGAGATCGAAGATTTAATGTTTCGTTGCTAATCGTAAATCATTCGGTAACCGATTGTATATTTATTCATCATCTTATAACTTATGCGTTGCGCGATCAAATATTTACAACACTTAAAACAGTTATAAATAAGCGCATGCACAATTCCTTGCATCTAACACGTTAAACGCAAGATCATCACTTCAATTATAAATTTGTATCTAAACGCATATTAATTTAATTATTTTTAGACATCCCACATTATGCTGAGAGCACACATTGGTATCAAACACGTCAAACCTTTTGACAACTGGTGAAGCGTCTGTCATAAACACATCGGCCCCGAATGTAGGTAATGGTGAATTTTATTTTAGATTTAAATTCGTCGTTTTCCTCGCACAGATCTGGGGTCGTTTATATGAGCGTTCGTAAAAAATTTCATAATTTAAATAAACGATTCAGAAATACATACAGCTCGCTCGCTGTCCAATTTTATTAAGTAAATGAGAAAATAGACGTATCAATACGGAACGGAAAAATATTTTAAATTTTATGACGCCTGTACAAAATCAAAGTGAATATTTTCACGAATCGATCGTACAATGTTTGAAAATAAATTTTCCCGCGTTTATTTATTCATACATTATATTCAATCTATCAAATAATACATGCAATCAAATAACCACAACGATTTTCAATAAAAAAAAATCACTTTGATAGATAGACGCCAAACAAATCACTCAAATTCGATTACGAAACAACCACTCATATGAAAATAAATATAATAGTACTATATAGATGCAACAGACAGCAATCTTCTTAGATTTATCGCCACTGGAAGTAATATATTTTCAGTCGCGTGATCCTCGACGATCAAATCTGGGATCCGCAGACGTCCCGAAACGACGCTGAAATCCTCGACCAGAATTTTTCAGTAAAGTAACCCGGCGACGATAAATCTGGACCACCCAGTTTTATGGAGGTCGTAAATGCGGGTTATTAAATTCGAAAATAATACATCATTCGCGGCAACGAACCACCACTGACAGTAATATAGCGCAAAACGTATTGCAACCCCGAAAGGATTGTGACATAATTGGCACGCTTTGTTATTTATAAAATACTATTTGGATTTTGAATCAATTGATTTTGATTTTTAAATTCGAATCTTTTCGTTAATTTATAATATATTATATAGAAAATACGAAAATATGATTTTCGTTCAAGTAATATTGATGCTGTAGTTATGATAAATGAAAATTCATTTTTTTATTGAAGATTTTCGCTAAAGACGCCGTTACTAATTATTATCAATCATACAACATTTTTATTTAAAAAAACATTGGTAACAGATTTTTGAATCTCTCTTCATTATGATTATTATATTATTTCACTAATTGTAAGTAAGTGAGATGTAATAGAGATATCAATTCTTAATATAATACTAATGATCTAATTAATTTACAATTCATAATATTATAACCTAATATAATTGACTCCCTATATTCGAGAATTGCCATTAAATCAATTCATATAACGATAAATTTATCACTAATCTCTGGAAAATGTTTTAAAATTAGATAATTTATAATTAATATGAAAGCTTAGATCTTAAATCATTTTATATACATTTTTCAGACTTATGGCCTGACTTATATTATACTATGTTTTATTATTTCAATATATTTATATGTACGTTTCATGCGGGGGTGTAGCATATGCGTAAGCACGTGAACTTTTACGCTATTTTATTGGGAGCTAACGGCCGTTTTAAAAATAAAAATCGAACATAAATCGTAAAATCGATTGTCCGAAAAAAAATTGAAGCTGCCTTCTGAAAAAACACACGAGCCGCGATTACTCCACACAACCGCCACGACAATGGAGCTTTCGAACAATGCTTTTTATATTAAAGTTTTATCAAACATGCCGTATCTACCTATACGATCTGTTATTGTTTGTATATCCATATTGGATCAAAAATTGCCAATTCACTGATTTCATAAATCGAAAAATAGATCTAAAATATACATTTTTTCATATGAAAACGTTTCAATTTTCGAGTATATATTACAAAATAAATTTATATATTCAAATTCTATATTGCTATATGCTATAACATAAATTTTTGCTTGTTTGGAAATATTAATGAAAATTATATTACGAATGCATGTTGCCAAGCGCGTATCTAAACTACGCAAAGTGTACATTACAAACTAAGTGCTGAACATTAAAGCCGAACTATTATTAAGCTTTGATGGTGGTACAACATACATACGTTTTCCACACGTTGGATAGGAGTTAAATTATCCGTAAGCACTTATCTCTAATATAACATGAGTCGTTGGTGGTTGTGTGTAAAATTTAATAATGTCTCGGTAAATGGTCGATATTTGTAATGGTTTTTGGTTTGTATTCTATTAATGTGTGTGGACTATGAATAACATTTTATTGGGTGACACTTTAGTTGGGGTGTAAAGGATTCAATGGAAATATTTTAATTATTATCGAAGGAAAGGTATCATTCCGCCTGTTATTATATGTTAATTATTATGAGATTTCATTCGATTTATTTATATGTATTAATCATTGATTCAAATAAAAATTTTATTTTTGTTATATAATTGGTCGATAAGTATAAAAGAAATTTAATAGAAAATTTCAAATTAATTTCAAATCAATTATTATTAATTTCGCACAGTTATAAAACTCAATCAATTAAATAATAGAACTTTTAATGATGGAGCTTAATTGGAAAAGTTTGCAAAACGGTTCTGATCCTTGCTTAACTTTTCCAACATTACATAGTTATGAAAATTTTCTGAAGGTGGTGCTGAACGGAAAAATTATCCCTCGGAAAAATAATTTTACGAAATTTTCAAAATTATTACATTATACTTAATGAAAGGTTAAAAGTTATAGTAAATTTTGTTAAAATTATTACGCAATAATTTTTCTAATTTTATTGTTCATTTAAAAAATATATTTGTCATGTCATTAACACGATTACGAAAATAAAAAAAAGTTTGACAATGTAGTTTTGTTTTTTACACACATATTTTAATTCTACGAGTAAAAATGATCCTCATTTTTTTGTCATTTGTTCGTCGTTTGTTAAGGGTTTTTTATGTTGAGTTACTCAACGAGACCCTTGACATGGGGCAAAGGTACGACCCTTTTCAAAACACTATCATGTATTCAAAATTAAAATCGGACAAATAAATCACACGAAAATGACCTGAAAACATTTTTCGTAACGAGTTGACAAAATTACGATCACATTTAACCTATGTAAAAACCCGATTATTTTAACTAATAAAAAACTCAATTAATCAAACTTCTGAAAAAAAATAAAAAGGCTTCCGCGAAATGAAACTTTTCGAGACAGCAAAATTATAATAAAAATGTAAATCCAATCATCATTTATCATGATTAAAGTCCGTTGAAAAAATACTAGGGTTTTTCCCGAAGGATATTTTCCGAGTTTTTCTTTTGCAAAGTAGCACAGTGTGCGAAAAGAGTTGTCATTATTATTTGCGTCGTTACGAGTTAAGAAATTTTTTTCACGAAAGTGAAAAACCTTTAATAGTTTCATCTTAAACTTTTCGTCACTTGAAATTTATTAAGACGTTTTAAGTGGGTTTTTTCAGCATAATGTAATAAAATATGAGTACGAAAAAATACTTATCAGATTACTTCCGTTGATTTTTTTTGGTGAAATTTATACATGTCAAGACACAAAAGAATTTATCGACTTTTCTCTTGAGACAAGGTTACGATAAGCTATAAAAGGGCACGAGATACTAAAAGGATTACAGAATTCAATGTACGTTATTCCTGATTCGTATAGAAAACCTAAATATGATTTCAAAAATACGATAATATTTTTTCCGTCAGTTATTATTCGTTATATTTCTTACTTTGACAATCAAAACATTGCATTACACGAATAATACAATACATCATATAATTACATTTTCCAGTAGATTAGAGAACATTTCTTTATACAAATTTTATAAAGCTCCATGATGATATTTTTCATATAAACAATCTATCTATGATATGTGGAGTTCTGTCTCACAAACACAATTATTAAATAGATAATTTATATTTTTACATTCATTCTTTCATTTTCTAATAATATTATAATTAAAAAATGACATATTACCTTAACTCTCTCATCGATGGACTCGACCAAAAGGGCTCTAGCCCTTCGTCGTTTACGTCTTTTACGTCTTGCCCTCGTTCTTGTACAAGCACGTTCGCGCTCAAGTACAACAACGCATTCAGACACCACCGGACAACTTTCTCCTCTGAAAATTGAAATAATTACCAATTAACAACATTAAACAATCAATTAATCTCATAAAATAAGTTTGAATACATCAAAATTTAAATTCTATTCTAAAAAAATAAATAAAACTGGACTAAAAACAATATAAACGTCTAAGTGAAAATATTCGCGTTAAACCCCAACTTTTGAATAATACCAAATTTGAGAATCAAACTTAACGATTATAGTACATTTTCAATTAATGTACCAGCACTTTGAGCAAACTCCATGTATGTGGAACATTAGCAACAAACGCTTAAGAGACATTCTGTTAATAGGTAGTTCTCCAGCCGACCGCGAAGGCTTTGGATTACGCGCTCCATTTCTTGCCGGAGCTCGTCTTCGCATCCCTCAGGAGCTAATTGCCGAAATTTGAACTCGGATGGTTATCAACTGTGAAAATTATTTAACCTTCGAATCGTCGCAGGGTCGCGTTTCCGTGCGCCCTTAAATTAAATCGGTGCTCGCGCGTTAAATGGCGAAACTTCGAATGGTAGTTCAATTTTGACGGTGTTACGTGTGTTGTTTGTGTTCGGATTTTGTGTTTTAGTTGTTGTCGGATACTTTTTGTTGTTGAGTGCTTTTAGTTCGGTCTGTATTCTTCGAATGTTATGGATTGCTTAATTAATATTTTATGTTGGATTTAGATGAGTATAATTAAATGAAAATTTTTGAAAGTAAGAAGTAGGGGTGGGCGATTATTTCAGATGGTGGGACGGATTGAAATTTTTTTTGGGCCGTCGCGGGCCAAAGCCATATACATATATTTATTATAGTAAAAAAATAATGAAAAATTTTCAAATTTTTTTTTTTAATCTACTTGTATATTATAATAGTTCTAAAATAAAAAAAATATAATTTTAGACAACTTTCGCTGTGAAATTTTCGTAAAATTTTTGCATAGCGGGAAAATGATCGACTTTTTCCTTTTAAAAAATAGTAATAATCTGGCCATAAATGCTCGAATAAAATTAAATACTTTAAAGACTATTATTTCTTCTGTTTGTAATTTAAAATTTAACTCATTCAAATAATTCAAAACATTGATCGAAAAACAGAAATCGTTTTGTCGAAAAGTCTGTTTCAATTCAAGAAATTAATTTATTTTCCTTTTCATTTCCAAAAATTTTATGATATCCTCTTTTAATTCTCATACTCTACTTATTTTTTTTATTTAGAATATTTATTGACTTTTTCATCAACTTCGTATGATTTTAAATTTTTTTATTGTTAATTAAATATCACAGTGGGCCGGATTTGACCCGCGGGTCGCTTTTTGCTCATGCCTGGTATAAAGTGATCTGTTATAAATATTTAGAAAATTTATTATATTTTATTATACGATATATAAAATTTAATTTTAAGATCATAAAGTTTATTACATTTCAATAAAAATTTCGATGTTCATCTTGTATAATATATAAAGTATAATTTTTTCACGCGCAAGTTTTCCGCCAAATTATTGAAAAAATCCCATCACCCAAACAATTCAATTCTCATACAAAAAAAATCCCGTCCCAACTAAAAATTCATCCATTATTAAAACAATACTAAAAAAAACACATCCGACCCAAAAATAAACTAATCCACTAGCACAAAAAAACGAATACCCCAGCGAACTTTCGAAAATAAAACACCGCCCGAATCCCGCCATAAGAATAAATTTTTCTTCCTCCCGCCCCGAATTAAACACCATCTCCATACAGCCATCATACACAGACACGAATAACATACACACACGTGTAACAAGACACGTCTACACGCAGAAAGGGTCGTGTGCGATTTACGAGCCACACTTAGGGGCGCTTCTACGATACCCCTTTATCCCTCCACTTCGGATACACGCCACTTATATACGAACGGTTTAAACGCATTTTCAACGGCCCTTTGGTCGACCCCGATTTTTCATTTTTTTTTTCGTTGTTGTGTGTTTCGTTTTCGGTATGTGTTTCTGTTGCGAAAATTATTTTGCGTAGGTTGTCGAGGGTCTGGGAAATGTTGGGGTAGGTCGGAAGTTTTGTGTTGAGTTGGATGGGGTTGTGATGGGTTTTTGGGGTTGATTGATTAGATTTTGTGATTAGGGAGGCCAAATTTACTGTGATTTTAATTTACCGGTAATCTGTTTTTTACTAATTACCGGTTTACCGGTAAATTAAATATTGAATAAAAACCGAAAAATATAACGAAAAACTAAAAAACCCTTAGATCCAAAAATATTTTCCAAAAACAAACAATATTTTTCGAAAAAATCGTACACCATACAACCCGAAATTTTTTTCAAAAATATCTTCCAAATAAAACGACAACATTTTTCGAAAATATTCGAAACACAAAATTTTTTTATTTACCGGTAGATTACTAAACTGTGATTTGGGTAATTTACTGGTAAAACGGTTTACCGATAATGGCCTCCCAAGTTGGAATGGATGGTAAAATGATTATAAGTGTAATTGAAATTAATTTAAGTATAGAAATATATTAAGATTAAGTAGGAATGAAGGAAAAAGTAAATTTTGGGTGAGAATCATAATTAAATAAATGGATATTTTAGATCTATTATAATAAAAATATTGAAGTGGAAAAGAGTTGGTCATGTGGTAAATTATATAAATGGTAGATGAGGATGGAAATTGTAAAAATGGTACATAAAATAAAATTAAGTGAATTAAAGTTATGTGGGAGAAATTGAATACATGTGTAAATTGAAAAAAAATAAATGAGTTTTGAAGTATGAGTATAAATAAATGATATTGGTTATTTTATTGGGTTTTCAATGGGTGGTAAGTAATATATTTTTATGACAATGGTAATTAATATAACGTCTATTGCCGAACTAGACGTTCTTAATATCATGGGAAATTTGAGTACTCTGTTTATTTTAGCGATAAAGGAGAGGAAATGTTCAAGAAACTAAATACTAAATACATTGTTTGACAAATAGTTTTAGATAAGTAATATAAAGTTTTATCCATTTTACAAATAGTTCAATTTCAACATCCAATAACAACCAACGAATTCGATAATGCCAAACCATATAATTTGAAAAAAATATTCAAAAAATAAATTATAAAATATCACTCCATATATTTCCGAAAACTCTACACTCATATCGTTCATCTTGCCCGAGCACGAGTTTTCGACAAGGGAAAAGAAGAAGTTATTGGAATACTTAGGGCCGGATATACGCGTCAATTGCGTAAGCACTCACATATATGTATATTATCGGCGGGGGAAGTTTTCGACTTACGCGAGCTCAGTTCCAAAATGAAATATTTAACGGCAAAACGACTATTGGCGGAAAAGCGAACGGAAGCCATTACTCTCGGACGTCGAAATTCCGCGGGAAAAGTGGCCGTATGAATTTATCATTTTTCAGGCCTATTATGTTTCGAAATAACAAATGAATATTGACTTGTCTGATGGAAAAACGTGCGCGGGAAAATTGAAAATGGAACGTATCTTTTCTCTGTATACGTCTGATACCTTGTTACGTATGATGGGTTATGATATTGCGTTAGTTGAGTCTTTTCTATTATGTTGAATATATTTATATTACATATGTATGTATGTTGAGGCTCTCTTGGATTTTCTAAGGAAAAAATGTTAATGGAGTTGACCGTGTAAAATGATACGGGGCTTTCTTAGGAAGGATCTTTTCAATCTCTTCTATCGATATGTATTTTGTGACGTAATTATTTGGTAGGTCCTTTTTTCGGATGAAACCTAATATTTTTGACGTGATGGGTAATTGATCCGTATGAAAATAATATTTGTTTTTAGTCCAGACGATAACTTTATTCGTTCAAATGGAAATGAAAAAATTATGCAAAAGCTTTGCTTGTATAAAATATTGTATAATATATAAAGTTATTCCGCCGTGTAGAAATGAAATATTGCAAAAAGCAACAAAGCAATCGACATTTGTCGTAAAACAAAGAGTGTCATAACAATGTCGAAACTATGAGAATGTTACAAACGAAGAGCCAAGGCTGTAAAATTTTCATGAAAATTATTTAGATGCGACGTGCGTTCGCGCGGAAAAGCCTCATCGTCCCGAAAGACGAAACGTATTAAATTAAAAGCGAGAACCGTTATAACGTATAACGAAATTTCCCTCGCGTGTTACTCTTGTTCGTAACGGCAAAAATTTAATTAAAAAACAATACACCTCTTCACTGTTCATGTTTATACATTGAATTTTATCGTATGGCGCACTCAACATCAGTAATAAAACGACGTACGATTCCTAGTCATAAAAAAACTTATAACGGCAACATTTTCGTTTATGTATAAAAATATTTTCATATTTAATATATTGTGTTGTATTTATCATGAAAATAAGTCCATGATTTCTGTAGTCTTATAACTTTCGTACAAGTAAAGTTGATTACAGATTATGCGAAAAGGCTCACTGGAAAAGTGCATCTTATCTCGAAGTCACAACTTAAACAGGATATTTATTCAGTTTTTAATTAAAAATAAGGTCTGTAGAATGTCTGCAATCATAACAAAGCGTAGCTTTAAAGCTTGATTTATTAAACGAGCCGACGTAAATAATAACAACGTTCCGCTCTAATGACGCCTCTATTTAATTAACGCTCGACTTTGCGCGTGGTACGGCGGGAAAACGTCAAATTTAATAAATAGCAACATTTAGACGGTCGAAACTGAAAAACAGACGATAAATCGCTTCCATGTTTATTATCCGCCTTATACGCGCAAATGTGGCGTTTTGTCGCGGGCTCGTAAATAAGCGAATTAATCGCACGGTTAAAAGGCGCGTTCGCGAAACCCCCGAAAAATAGCCGATTCGTAATCTCTTTCGCAGTTATTAATAATTTTATTATACCGGATGATGTAAGCGTAATGGATGTTCGCATTTCGCGAAGGTGTGTCGTATGTATTTGGGCAATAAAACCGATCGAACGTTTCGCTTTGTGCATCGCACGCTTTATGGGGGGTGAAATTTCTCGTTAAGCGGCGCGCACATTTCGTTCCTTTTTTCTTTTTGTCAAACAGAACGGAAAATTATTATCATTCGCAAATGGGTGATTTTATCGGCGGTGCGATCGAGTGTAAAGGATCTACTTAAAGACGGTAAGAATTGATACGAAAAGTTTACCGAGCAAGTAATAATATTCCTGGCGACGTTCCGGTGTGGAACCTTCAAACGAAAAATTGAATAAAGTCGCCGCGAAAATTTAACGCGTTTCATTAAACGAAAATTATCATTCCAAATCGAGCGAATTCAGGAAATTAACAATTGACTCTCCTAGACCGAGTCTCGTTCTTTGAAAACAATCGTGACGTAGAAACGAAAAAAATCAAAGCGTAACGAGAAACCCTCTTGAAGATCCCAAACGAAATAATATAATTATGCTTCCTCCTATTCAAACCCCACTTTCAAGATCTTTGTGCTGAATACTTTTCAGCCGAAAATATCGGGCTTTACGCAAAAAATTTTCAATTTCGTAGCGAAACCTGAAAAAGCCCATCCTTGGTTTACTTTCACATTTAATTAAAAACGTCACGGACGATATGTTTACTCTTATATAACACATTTTCAATACATAATACAATACCGTATACAATATACGCGATCATTACCATCAATTTCTACGCGAAAAACACATTTTTTTCCCTCACAATCGGCACTGGACACGACAAAAAAAGACACAAACCCAACCACCGCAATCGGACATGAAAGGTTGATGAGAGCGAAAGAAACGGCCGGGAAAAAGTGGCAGAAAATGGACGCTTTCTTCCGCAGCGCGAATAATGGAAGAAAGCGCGCCACGTACGCCATGAAATATGTCGGCGCTCAAAATGATAAAGGTCCATAATGTAACGGAAGGAATACAAAAAGCACAGGACGCATAGTTGGCCTGTCGTGTCCTTTCGACGTTCACGTGTTCATAATGAAAGAGGCGGGCGCGGATTAAACGCCGATGGGAAATGTTCGAGGGTATGGCGTACAAAGAGCCGGGCATAAATATGGCCGAGATAATGTTGGCGAGGATGGGTCAGGAAATTGTAGTGGAAGTTGCGTAAACAAATTCTGAAAAATGTACTGCATGTTTTGTGTTTGTGGATGTCGGATGGAGGGTACTTTTATTTATGTACGTGCCCCGGGAAATGGGTTAATTTGTTTGGTGTGTAAATTGAAACATGCGCATGTTTTAATTGATTTTTTTGTTTATTGTTTTTTTCGTTGGGAAATGATTAATTTTTGATTTGTAGTATCATCGTATGTAATCTATTATGTATATGGCGATTGATATATAGATACTGCGAACGTATTGTCATATATTTGTATCAGTATTAACCCACCCCTTTCCACAGGGTCGGAGCTAGGTATTGGAAACTTATGCGTTTGCCTAGGGAGTCAACCGCTCAAGGCGCCGAAAGTTGTAAATAATTTTAAATGAATTCGAACAATTTTGGTAAAAAATATATATTGATCTTAAACATTATCACCTATTGAGACGAAATAGAAAAAAATATGTCACCTTATAATAAAAAATAAAATAATATGAAAATAGTAAGTATTTTCAAAACTGTTTTTCGATATTATAGGATGTTTTTACAAATCTAGCGGGGCACGCGACTTTAGTTTTTCCTAGGGCGCCATTCACCCTAGCTTCGGCCCTGTCTGTCCAACATGGCCGCTGTCGAGCTCAGGCTCTACTTTTCCCTGGCAGTCTGTTGCGTAACATACGCAGCGGTGGAAACACGCTGCATATGTTACCCAAACACTAAAAGCCCCACATCTCTCCTCTTATTTAGCTACTGCATGTCCTTTTTTTTGGTATTGTTGATAGTGAGTCGTTTTTTAACGTTTATTGTATTTTTTTTTTATAAATTTTTGAAAATATTATAAAATTATTTATGAAAATTTATAAATAAAAATGTTTGATTTCAATTTATTTTTAGAAAATGGAATATTTTTATATGATTTTTTTCTGTTAATATTTAGTTATGTTTAAATTGTAATAGTTTTCATTTTAACTGCGGTGGTGAAATATCCCTACGTATCTGTAACGCGGCAGCCGTATGTAAACATATGAGCTTGTGACCGTTATGCAGATCATTCGCGCTAGACATGTCGGCTATAACTACTATTAGCCCGTCATCTGCATTGAAATTTATTATAAAAAAGCACAATTCGAATAGTTCGAATTGATTATTAATAATAGTCAAATATTTATTACCATTATATAATATATTATATTAACTATAATTTGTAAAATAAATAAAATTTATAGTTTACGATTTTTTTTATGAACAGTATCGTCATAAAATATTGTTCATATAACTTACATTTCAGAACGAAAGCATTATATATTGTGATATAATACTTTGAAAGATTAAGAACTTTCACCTGCTATATAATGAAAAAGGAAAAGTAATTTCCAAGATATTTGATTCAATAGTTCACAATAACATCAAACTTCACTTAATTCCATTAAAACCCGATATTTTCCACAAGATTAAACATTTAACTTATACAAACTTTTAAAAAAATCCACTGTCAGATTAAGAATAAAAACGTCTAGACCCGTGAATCATACGCAACCTAAAAACACCCGACACGACAAATTGCGCGCCGCGAACCGTAAACATCCCTTATCCCTCGCGTACATTAACAGATCAACTCGAGACAAAAAACGCCCACCCCTCATAAAGAAAAAAAGATACTAAACGGACACAAGAAAGGAATAATAACACGAAAAAAAAACACTTAATTACCCGTGTCTGTCGGGCGACGACGGCATAAGGCAAGGCTCCCTTTCGTGCCAGCACCGAGCCGGAGGATCTCCGTCCCTCTCCTCGCTGGCCTCCCTATCCTTGTCCCTGTGCCTCTCTTTGCTCTTGTCCCTGTGCCGGCCCCTCTTCCTGGACCTCTCCGACGGGCCAACCAGCTCCTTGCGCTCGCACTCATCTAAAAATAAAGCGGAAATAAAAAATAAATCGCATCGTGGAGCACCACTCGTCCCCAGTCACTCGAATGCGTATCGCAATCGCGGCACGTTTCGCGCTTACAGACGCACAACGACCAGGGTAAATGTTTAAAGAGTACAAGAAGATAACACGACGAGGGTGAATTTATAAGCAGACAATCCTTGAAGTGGGTCAACACGGCGTTTTCGCGCTGCGTGAGGATACGTTCAAACTTCAAAAACGGAAACTTTGTATTGTGTGTGCTCAACGAGTTAAGCGGAATCTCCGCGGCACGTTTGCGGAGAGCCTTTTTTCTTTTTCGGCATAATTTCAAATCCGAGCTCTACCGTTTCCAAGTTTTATCTTCGTACGCTGAAAGAATTCACGTGTGAAATCTTCTTGTGATTCTTGAGAGTGTGTATTGCATAACTGGATATATCGCGCAATATGTTATATGACATATACATACATACATTCGAAAATTTAAATATTATTTTATACTAAAATTATACAAATAAAAATATCAATTGAACAAGCAAGTCGGTATTTTAATATATAAATATTTTTGCCAAGTAATTAATGAATACAAGAAGATATTATAGAAGATTCTTTAATTTTTTTAATTAACAAAAAAATCACAGAAAACGCGAAAATCAAACGCTGTTTTTCCGACAAAAACTAAAAACATATCAATTACTCAATTCATTTTTATAAATAATAATACATCATCAATTAATTTAAATCAATGAACTTAATCACTTCAAACAGAAAAAAACGGCTAAAATGAATGATGGTTTTTTTCCATAATTCTGTTTTTATAAGAAAAATTTTAACTAAAATTCCCATCATTCTTGAAAAAAAATTTTTATCTAGATATATTGAAAATTATATTTTCTACAATTTGAAAATAGGATTTTCAAAAAATATTTGATATTTGAAAAATTAGTAAGTAAACATAATATTATGCACGTAAACGTCGATGCGTATTTAATCTAAAATGTTAATTATACAAATCTAATTGAAGCAAAATCAATAAAAGCAATCTTACAAATGTCGATACTTAAAAAAAACAGACGTAGATAACAGACGGCAATAGAAAACAGACGTTCGAGTTTTTTCGTCTTTGATTGGAAAACGGAAAGTTTTCCGGGTGACGTATTCCTCGAAAGCCTCCTTATTTTAATATAGTCGAAAGGAGGCAACGCTAGAATCTATAACAATAAAAAAGGAAAGGACGGCAACGGACACAAAGACGGATTCTCCTACGATAATGCCGAATGAAAAAAATAAAAAAAGAAAGCCTTCGAAGGATACGAGCATAAAAAGCGATTCCTTCCTTTCGGTCGGGAAAAATTGCGAAATTTCACACGGGAGGACGGGAAAATTTTTCGGATGCGTCCTCGTAACTCGAACACTTTGAGATCTGACGCTAACGATAGGTTCTTGAGATATCGATTCAGGAAAAATACCATGAAAAATTTTATTGAGACGCAAAAAAAGCTGAGACCCTGAAAAATAAGTCATCGGAAAAACCGTTATCGTTTGTAATTTTTCATTTGCCGTTGGATTTTTCTCTATATTTTATTGAATATTTTAAAATATTTTCTTCATGAACGTACTTGATTCTAAAAAAAATTTTCAAATAAGAAAAAAAACCGCATAATATTTTCTAACCTTGAAATTATCAATTTTGTCAAATATAATATAATTGATAAGTTTTAACTTTACACAAATCAATTAGGTTTAATCTTAAAAATTCAATTGTATTTGGAAGAAAAAGTGATAACATAATAACTTAATTGAATATATGCAATGGAATTAAATATCTCCAAAATAAATATAATATAATGTTTACAATCACAATTCGATTGCTCTTTACGTATTGACAAAATTGTATATTCCATAAAAATTTCCATGATATTATTTCATCAATAATAATTATCGAAATCATCAGAATCAATCGATATCACATTAAAAAAAATTGTTTCGAAACTCTTTAATTCCCAACTTCAATAAAAAAAATTTATCCCCAAAACATCTATGAACTAATAACACCATATTTACTCAAAAACACATTAAAAAAAATCAACAACATTTATTTACATTAACTTCCCAAAAATCAGTCCAGATGATCGATGATATTCCCAGACAGGCAGACTGACACCGCGCGTAATTCAATATTTTCGCATCAACGTCGAAACGCGAAAACCCGCAAACATTTTCGCCAACCCATAGGAAATTGCGCGCCAAAACCCCGACAGTTCGAACCGAATAACTGTTACGGCTGACAGTTTTTCATTTTACACCGTCACGCCGGTCAATGGCGGATCGGTGTCCCGAAAGAGGTCGAACGTCAAATATGGCGGCTGAATGAAAATCGGGCCCTTGCGAATAATGTATCGGATGGGGAGAAGGTTTTGCTGAGATTAGAACGTCAACCGTCGCGATTTCGGCGCGAAAATGTTTCGCTTTTGAATATTTAACTTGGGGTCCTTCGATGTCCTTGCCGTTACGGTTTGTGTTAGATTTTTTTTCGTGGTGCGTATTCACGTTTTTCGCGTTGTATTATATATTTTTTTTTGGTATTGGATTTGAATTGTTTATTTTTAGAATAAAATAGTACGTGATCGTTCTTGTTGGGAAAAAATAAAGAAAAGCTTCACATTGTGACTGTTATATTGAAATGTTTAAGAATGTAAATTTTCTTTGTGATTCATGCAAATTTTTAGGTGTTTTTTCAACGATCTTATGAATTATTGAATTTATAGTAGTTTTTCAAGTATAATATATTTTCTTGAGGTCGTATATTTGTACATTTCCAATGGTTTATTTTGATTTTTGACGATTATTAAAATTATGTGATAAGTAGTGCAATTAGTAGATAAGTAGTTGTATATAGTTGGTATTCGACCTAAAATTCAACCAGAAGTGGTTTCAGTATTTAGTTTCTTGAAAGTTCTCTTCCGAAAAGTGACCAAACTTTCAAAATGATCATATAAAAAAATTTACATTATATATCTTGTACATCATACATTATTTAAAATATAATTTATCGAAAAATTAACATTTTAAATTTTCAACTTGAACAACTCACACCCTAAAACCTATTCAAAAATTTTATTTTTCAATAGTTAAAATATTCTTTTCACTCATTGTCACCCTCAAACAAAAGCGATATTCAATCCATTTAAAAAATAAAATAATAAAACTCAACTTTCCCCACAGGCTGCGCATAATGACATTTTCACGAAGCGTCTCCGCACTTACTAGAACACGGGCATTTCGCCGAAATTTCTTCCGACGAACACAGAAACGTTTTAATGGAGACAAAATACGCATTTCGTTCCCGAACACACACACATCAAATACGTATATGTGCATTATACAATAACAAGGTAACGTATACGAGAGTAATATAATAAAAGCTTACGTCGAAATTTCTTCCGTTGCGCCGTTAAGTGAGCACCGCGAATTAACCGTGCGTGGATAAACATATTAAGTAAAGCAATTAACCCTTTACCTTCCCGAAGGGCTCGTTGCGCTGTACAAAAACACGACCGAACCGTCCCCGAAACTCCGTTAACTAATTTGTTTGCCGAAAGGGACACTCCGTTGCGCGGGAAAACTCAAGATATTTTCCATTTTGGGGGGTCTGTATACTTTTAGTCAACCTTTAATACGTTGGCGTGGCGTTCTGTTAGTCTGTTTGGAGAATGTTTGAATTTTGCAAGCAAAGAGATGATGGATATGGAATTTTGTCTGCGATATTTTCGTCATATTGAACGTATGTATCTTATATAATGATCTGTAAACGAAAATGACTCTCAGTGAGTCAGATATTCAAATATAAATCAATTATCTAAATAATGATCATACTAATATCCTTGAACTTCAATATTCATTAAAAAAGCGCACTGTTATTATAAACATTTCAGTTTTAGTTTTGCAAAACTTTCCATCGCATTCGTATTAATTACAAAAGTTTATTTTTAAAAATCAATTTTCTAAACAGCCTCGTCGTTTCGAAAGGGCCTTCTTCTCGCTTTTCATGGAAGGATGGTATTTTCCTTTTGAATGAACTGGACGGTCCTATACTCTTTTTTGTCGTTCCGTGTTTTTTTTTTCATCCCTCCAGGGCCATGTTGAGGGGGTTTCGAAAAGATTTCGTTTGAATATCAAACGTTCAAAGTTGTCTCGTTTCGAGTTGTTTTTCGGTTTATGTATTATGTTACGATAAAAAAATATATTGAAAAGATTTATTAAACATTGAAAACGTAAGATTTTAATTTTCTTTGATCTCGATTTCACGAATAAAAGATATAAATTTCAATATTGATATTCTATCAATATGCCAACGAAACCATATTTCACAGTTCAATACTCAATTTATTTAATCATTTATCGTGTTGATGATTTTTTTATTCAATTTTGAATCAAAAAAAGTAATAGTGCTGTAAACTTTATACAAACATGATTTCATTCTCTTTCACTTAAAAAATGCTTCAAAAGTCATAATGAAAAAATTCTTAAACATTTTTCTTTCATCTAAGACGTTTCATTCTGATCTAATGAAAAAAAAATTATCAAACGGTACAATTTTCTTTATATTTTCAGCAAATCTATTCAGTGATGCGCAAACGTTTACCTTTATCGTATCCGCACAATTGAATACACAACCCGGACGCCTCTCATAAACGATATTACAAAGAAACCTCTGCACGTTCAATATATCAAAAAATGCGTCGTAACGAACGAAATTTTCACATTATAATAATAGAAGCTTTACAAGAGCTAATTCAATTCGTATTCCGCATCTGGCGTATACAAGAAATCGTTTATCGTTTTTTTTCCAACTCTCAAAGCGTGAAGTTTTATCCGTTAAAAGCGCTGCAAAGCTTGCGATTTCGGGGAAAACTTCACAGCGGAAAATTTCGCATGTATATACATTTTTTTTCAATATGCATATAATGCTTCGGAAAATTGTGTAAAACAAAAGTTTCACTTTCGATATTTATCTTTTTTCTTACGCACAGTTCGCCGCCGGACAAATTAAATATTAACGAATGCTCTGGCAGTTCGCCCACGGTGCCATTAAAAATTCAATATTGTATTTTTCATACAAAACAGTGACTGTAATACGAAATAGAGACTTGACAGTAGATCTTTGAAAAGAAAAATAATCTTAATTAATATGGAATACGAACAGGAATCGTTATTTATATTGTATATTCTTCTAAACAGATTTACTTGTACATATTTTCAAATTCAAATAAAAAGTTCATTTACATAATGAAAATTTTCTTCAAGTATGGTATTTAGTTAATATAATATTTATTAAACAAACAAATCGTTATTGCGTTGCGAACCATAATATTCCAAGAAAAATTTCCGAAAATGAAAAAGAAGCCAAAAGAATAAGCCAAATCGATTTAAATTCATAACGGTGATTGACGTTTATATTTCGATTATGCCACAGACCAAATCAAATACGTCAAAAATCAATAACAACACCATAATATCGTAAATCAAACAAGCACTATACAATTTCGGAATTGGACCATAAACATTTTAACCTTTCTAAAATCAGACAGAATTTAAATATTATACATAGCGATTCACGTGTATAGTAAATCCTAGACAAATATTTTTCTTTATAATGTTATATGAACCCTAACAATCACCAAAATCAACAAATCCCGTACGACATACAAACGTACTTATCATTAACCTAAAACCTATGTCAAAAGAAAGTTTTTACTATAAAATTCAAACTCGGAAAATCGAAAACATCGGAAAATTCTTATCCTTATCATATAAATCGCACGCGATAAAGTTACCGAAATTCTATTAAAGCAAACCTTGAAACCCGAAATTCATCACCAAACCACACACCCGATCGAACCCAACAAAAAAATATTCATCGACACCCCCTACCCAAAAGCACGCACCCCGCAATTAATTAGACACGAGCACTCCCCAACACGCTCCAGCGGCCATAAATTCAACTGCTCGGGGAAGGCTGGTCGCGTAATTTGAAGTGGATGCCAGCCGTAATCTTTATGCATACAAAGTGTGCGAGTGTGTGACCGCCATCCCTTCGCCCTTCCGCCTCCCGCCCACCGTGGTCGCCATAATTTAGCGTAAACCTACATAATGCCCGGCTCAAATTGGTGGTGCTCCGGCGAAGAGGTGCTCGTATATCAACAGTGGGTGTTGTCGGTGGAGGTAGACTGTGTTCAGGTCTGTCGCTTGATTTTGTCTTTGTTATGGTCTTTTGTTGGTGGTGCGTTTTGGGGTTGTTGGGTGATTGAGTTGTGGTAGTGTTGGTTGTTGATTCAAACTTTTTTTGGATAGGGTTGGATCGTAAAAATTTGAAATTTAGTAGGTTAGATGGCAAATTCGAAGATATTCGTATTGGTAATTCTACTCAAAGAGTAACAAAAAATAGACTCAAATTTTAAAAAGTTAAGACTAATCGATCTAAAAATAGATATTTGAGCATTCAAATGCTAGTTTGAAAAAAATGTTTTTCAAGTAATATCAAGTAAATAAGCATAAATAATTATCGCCGCAGGTAATTTTTTTCTTGTTTTTTAAAAAAATTTCTTGTTTTTTAAAAAAAATAAAAATTTCTGAAGTACATAATTTTGGAGAATAATTGAGTATCTAACAGAAGCTCCTCAATTGTACAGTTAAATGGATTTTGAAATATGGAAACGATTTTGCACTCGTAACAAGACACAGAAAACGCTTTTGTAACTTCAGAAGTTCAGAAAATATTATATCTGCTGCGATTTTTTTTGAGGATGAGAATTTCTAAATTTTTAAAATTTACTTAATTTTAATTTTTTCAAATGAAAAAAATACAGTTTTAAATTTCAAATTGGATGTCTTACACTTCAAACCGGACGTACAATTGGTAAATTTGAAGTATGAAACGTCCAATTTGAACTGTAAAAATTGAATTAACCCGCAGACCGGATTGAAAATAGACAACAGGCCGGAGTTTCCCGATACCTGGATAGTTAATGGAAAATTTTATGTAGTAACAATGAGTATTGAAAATTGTTTTTGAGATGATGTGATTTTGTCTTTGTTCGTTTATGGTCTTTTATTGTTTGTGTATTTCGGAGGATGTTTCGGATGGTGTTATGCGATTGAATTATGTCGTGTGGTATATTTTAATAGTTGTACAATAAATTTGTATGGAATGTATCGAAAATTGTTGGTGTTGTTTTTGTGGTGATGTGATTTTGTTTTTGTTCGGTTCCGGTGTGTTATGTCTGGCGTTGTTTGTATTATTTGAATTATGTTAATGTAATGTTTTTGTGGGTATTCAGAATTGATCGGAAAATTCTATAAAAATAACCCATGAAAAAGTAATAAATATATTATCACAATATTATCACAAACCATCCATTCAAAATATTGTATATGGTACGTGAACAATTTATTAATTTTCAAAATACAATTTTTTAAAGAAGATAATAATTCTACTGAACTTTAAAATAGAATCAAACTCATTTTCATATGCTACTATTTTCTGTCATAAACAATCCTCGTTATCACAAGAAAAAGCAACATTTCAAAATTCCATTCATTTCCGGCTCATCCTAACGCCCCTATAAAACTTTCATTCCAAGAAAAAAACGATAAAACCCCAATAAAAAAATTTCAATCACCCCATAAATACAAATTTAATACCCATTAAAAATTAATTCACTTCAACTCTATATCGCCTCCGTTCATCCCCAAATCCCCGCTTAGATTAACGTCTGCCTTATTCAGCATCGAACCACTTATACGAAACTACCAAAACACTAACCGCACTCAATTTACAAACAATATAACATTACAACAATCAAACGAAATATTCATACAGCCTCATCAAAGCGAACCGAGCCAAAAGTGCGCCTCCTCCGACGCGGCTAATTCCCTAATCGAACACGAAGAGAGAGGCTCGAGACGCAAAGCACGACCCTCACCACTGTTCACAGCACCGGCAGCCCTTCGAGGGCCACCCCAGCCTTCGAGGGTGGAAGTGACGAGCCGTCCTTCGGAGGAGACGCGTCACTCAATGGGCAAAACGACGATCAATCTCGGTGGATGGGCTGGTTCGGCGTTAATCGAAACTTCGTCAAACCTAATGGAAGTCTGTCTAGTCGGGGATTCGATTCGGGTTTCGTTTTGTGAGCGTTTAAACAGTGCCGGAGTTGTTTCGGTGAAGGCGTTTCGATTTGCGGAGTCGTTTGGAGGGTTGCGATGGGATTCAATTGACGGAGTCTAATTTTAATATATAAAGTTCGATGGTGTTTTATGTATTTAGAGAAAGTTTTTAATGGGATTTTTTTAATGGAAGTACTCTTTGTTTTCATTGTTTTCCGATATTTCGATAAGAAATTACGAATAAATGTTTCAGATCTAATAAAAAATGACTGCATGAACAATATATTATAGAATTTGTTATAAGGTTATAAATATACATTTATTCCAAAATGGCGCAAAGCTATAAAATTGAATGAAATTTTTTGTAAAAAAATTCATATTCGACTGAAATATGTAAACTCTATCGAGTATGAATTTCATCAATAAATAAATAGTTCTTGAGAAAAATAAAGTATGTATAAAAATTTTTTTTTTTAACAACTCGATATAATTCACATGATTTTTTTTCGATCGAGTTCATTCGAATTCGAATTGAGAAAAGAAGCGACATTATTCAAAGCACATCGTTATTTTTTTCTATAAATCTCAAACACACACGAAATCTACCGCTGAAAATAAAAAGGGCAAAGTTCGCACGGTGTGCGCTCAACGAAATTGGTCCGTATCCAAAAAAAAATCCTAGAATATTGCAAAGACGGATTCCGACTCCTTCGACATCATTAGAAGGATTGCTTCGCGACAACAACGCATACAAAAAGAACTCAAAATAAAAATAGAGCAAGCTTAAGAGTACACTCAAACTCACCATGCAAACTGGGCAACCCGCTCTCAGGATCCGCTACCTCGACAGACCTTTGCCTACTGTGTCCACCCTGATTTCTCTTCCTTTCTGTTTTAGCTCCCTTATCCCCGGAAGAAGACTCTTCAATGACACACCTGACGTTGTCGACACTGAGCTTCTGCTTACCGAGTCTATCGGACGAAACTGTAGAATTCGACTGGAACTTCCTGTGAATCCGGCTCGCCAATAGAGCTATGGGACTGGAATGATTGGAGCTGCATGCAGTCCTTTCATTCTCCGTCCGGATAGCTACGACTTTGTTCTCGACTAGCGCTGTGAGGACAGCTTCGAGACGGGCGACGTCCAAGATGGACTTCTTGAGCTCGTCGTCCCTGTCGCAGGACGTGAGGTCATCGGTGGACACCGCCTTGTCGGCCACCTCCACTATGTGCCTCATCGTTGCACATCGGTATTATGGGTACAACGGCGACTGTGGCGTTCGCGGTCCATACAAGGCTGTACCAACAACACATAACAGTATGCACTAGATTTGACCAGAAGCACTTATTTATATGGCGAACGGTTGATGGCGGTGGTCGGCGACGGACTGCATGCCGTCTGTTTTGGGTTTCGCGAGCGACAGTTTAAATCGCTAAGTTTAGACTCGGGTTGCTGGACGTCGGTCTAATATTAACTTGAGACGGTTTGAGCTGAAGGATTTGATGTCTTGATAACCTGGAAGCATACAAATTAATCCAATCAAAATCGATTGTATAATTATAGAATTTAATCAATAATATGAAAATATAATGGAAGTGGAAGCTTTTTTTTTTGTAATATAAATAGATGTTTTCGATAGGTAATGGAATAAAAATCGATGTGAAATATTTTATCGGAATTCTTCGTCGGAAAAATATTTTTGTTATCAGCGGGTTTTTTCGCAAAAAATTCGATTTCGCTCGTAAAACAGTTTCGCGGACGCTTGAATTTCAACGTTTGCAAGGGTTTCGTCTTTTCGCAGTGGGGTACCTCAGGGACAACCTTTACTTCGCTCGAATTAATAATTCCCTTTTGCTTTCGAAGAGTGAAACGCATCCGTACGCAAAATTCTCAAATTTCCCTCACGAGCAATGCCGTCAATAAATTCGACCGTAATTTGCATGTTTAAAATCGATCGAATATTGGGAAAAAAATCCACTTTCCTTGAAAAAATAAAACATGAAAAACCTTTATTAATACAAGATGAAAGAGCCAACTTGATGTTTTGTTCGTTTCGAAACGTACGCGTTATTAATTATTCTGAGAAATTGTAATAATTTGGCTACGCTCGCTCGCTTAGTATTCGTTTTGATTGTTTATTCTTTCGAATCGAAAAAATTCTGAGAAATATGAAATTGTTATTTTTCACAATAATTTAAATGTTAATCTAAAAAGGTATAATTTAATAAACCTTCACAGTAAAAAGAAAATTGAGAGAAAGTAATCACAACCGAGCTAATAAACGGTTAGTCAGAAAAATTATTAATAGCATAATGTTTTCAGACGATCATCAGAAAGAAGTTCGCATAAAAAGTTAATTTCAGGGATTTTAACCACTAACATCCAGTCAATTCTTGAAACGTTAATAAATCATGTCACTTTGCAAAACATGTGTGTACCCAGTCTTTAATCATCCGACCATAAAAAATTCAAAACATTTACGAAAACGCGTAAACGAATCCACCAACAATCTTGAAAGCGATCCGCAAAAGCCATTACGGATCCGCCAAAAATTTGCACGGCGACAAACCAAAAAAGCAACATATGATCCAGAGGAAAGTGCCGTCGATGAAAGTGACGCTCTCGGGACAAATTTTCGATCGAGCCGGAGATAAGTAAATAACCCGCAAACCTTCCGCCTCCCGGGAAAGATTTACGACTTAAAAATAATGGAACGGCGACCTCATTCGCGGTCTGATAATGGCAAAGTTGAATTCGCCGAATTATTATTACGCTCGGCCGTCCCTAAGGGCGGCCGCGATGCTTTCGAATAAATTCTCGCAAACGGACTTGTTAAAATTCTGAACGTTTTTATATCGTCCGGGCGCCCTTCGCTCCTCCCTGTAGGTATGAAATGGTGTTTTTCGTTGCGAAAGAATGGAAACGTTTTCGAAAAATGACGAGAAAAAGTTTCGCAGGAGGCGTTTCCGTTGTCTGCGCCGGTCGTTGTGAGCTTTCTGCTTTTCCGGTTTTCGCTTTTCCGGCGATGCCTTTCCGCGAAATCGGTGTTCTAGATTTGGAACCGTGTGTGGAAACAATCTAAACGCATTTTTAGTAGAATATAGTTCAAGGTTTTCTTTTCTTATTAAACGATAACTTCCTAGATGTCATTAATAAGACACAAAGGTTAACGAATGTATTGTTGAATACTACATATCTAAAATAAAATATTTATTTGAAATAAAATAGACCTAAAATAATAAAATATTATACATCAAGTACAAAATATTTTTAAAATTATGCGCATATGAAACAAGAGCCGAAAAACTCGCACGTTTCACATGATGGAAATTCGCGATCGGCCTTTGTTTTTCGCAACGCAACACGCTCCCGGCGTGCGGTCCTATCAATCGCATTTTTTCCACGTCCCGAATGTCATACGTGCCTTTTTTCGGCTACAGAAGCGACAGGCAGTCAATTTCTCTTTACGAGGCAGTTTTCCGAGCCGACCGTAAAAAATGAACGATGATGAGAGCAGAATTCGAAGCGTGCTCGCTTCTTGCACGCCCATCGGGTTTGACCCAATAAATTGTGTATTTTGGACAGATTTTCCCTCTCGATATGGAGGAGCACTCCACCGCGGTGATATATCGCCGAAATCAGTTTAAGAACCGGCTGTGTCTTCTTCGTTCTGTGCTATATTTTTTGGCGTGTTCGTGTATATTGGTGTACGCGTTCGAACAATGTGCGCGCGCTTTTATTGGTCCCCGTGTGGCGATTTTTCATTTTTTCACGGTCGTGAATGAAAATTTTATATGGAATTTTCAGTATTATGTACGGCAATGCTTTCGCGCATTCATTATTGTTTGAATTATTTTTTTTTAATATTTAGTATTATGTTTTGTTAACGAAAAAATGTTTGGCACATCCATGCTGAATCCTTTGTTTAATAGTATTAAAAATATTTAAATTGTGATAAAAATATACTATATACTAGTATAAATGTAATTGTCTTTGAAATAAATTTTTCGCTCCATTAAGTTTATTAGTGGATGGTTTCAATGATTCAAACGTAATATCCTTTGTGCGCATATTGCTGCACTTGAATGCATGAAATCGCTGAATATTCAATGGTAGCTACTCTCATGCTCAGTTTTTATTTATATTTAACAATACAATTTTCTATACATTACACAAAAGTTTGTATAAAAACTCATGAACAAAATAAGAACATTTGCCTTGCGAAGCGATAAGCGAAATAAAAACCAAGATACCAATTCACAAAAGCGCCATCGCTGAAGACATTCACACAAAGAGATACCATCGCGCAAAGCGACATTCACAAATTCGGCCCAAATTCAAAAACAAAGCGATAAAACCGTACGCGACATAAAAACCAATCGGCCCACGCTGAAGTAGCAAGCCCAAATTCACCTGAAGGCTGCTGAAGACTTTTCCACGGATACGTCGGAATTAGACCGGCAGTAAAAGACACGACTTTTTTACTACCCGGCCTTAGATATCGTGAATTATACAATAACCCGTCGAATTTGCGAGCTTCGGCGCGGGCTTTATGGGATAGTCTAGGTCTAGGGGTAGAGGCAACTTTCGGCTTTGAAGGGATTAACTGAAAGTAGGGGTTGTAATATGTAGATTTGTATAGTCATTGTTCGCCGGACATTCTGAGGAGACGAGGTGGTGGAATTCGTCCCGTTCGCCGACAAGCCTATTACCGGTTCGAGGGGAGGTTTCAGATTGCGTTGGTGGATTTTCAGTAGTTTGGTTTTGATGAGGGAGTTGAGTTTTGTATGATCTCCAGGATGGATGTGTGCACTTTGTCGAACTTTAAATAATTTTTAGTTGAAAGCTTTTAAAAATACGAATAAAAATAACTATTTATTTTGTATTTACGAGCAAAATTGTGTATTTACGAGCAAATTTAAACAAAATTTCATATGAATATATTATAATAGTCAATACATATTTTATATCCAATACTGTAGTATTAAAAAATATGTTGCAGTAAAAAAAATGACCCCAAAAAAATATTACACGAAATAATCATTGATTTCAAGGAAAGATTATTTTCTTTAATGTATTTTTTTAACGAAATTTACATATTACTTAGTCATTATGTTATGGAAATTTCACGACAGTTTAATATGATTTGACCGAATATTGAAAAGGAAAATTGTTGACACGTGTACGCTTTTACATGGCTCGATTTGTTATTTGTTGTTGGAGCACGTTGTCAAAATAAAATGGCGATAAGGCGATGTCGTGCAAAACTAGACTAATCCATCAAATTCACCTCTTATCGTAAGTCGTTCAATTTTCCAGCGAATTTTCACGTCAATTTCTCTTTTGTGTGCGAAAAAGATCGCAGATTTTACTTTAGATATATTTACTTGTTAGATATAAGCAAATTCGACATATTTTCAAAAAGTCATTTTATAATCTGAAATCTTTCAATTGACAAAATAAATATCCAAGCGAAAGTTAAATTTAATGTGAATCCAACTTTTTCATACTATTTAACCAAATATGAATGTCACGCATAAAATTTAATTTCGGCCACGTCAAAAAATTTCCCACATAATCCGTATCAAATTTAAGCGAAACACAAAAAATACAATAAATCACACGACCTCACACAAAGACGAAGGAGCAAAAGGAAAAAAATGAAAAATTAATTTAACCAAGCGAAATGTCCATCAAAAAATTTTAATATGTACAAAATCAAGCAGCGCAAACGCCATAATAATAAATCTTCAAACAAACATTTTTCACGTAGGAGGCGCCCCGCCCCGTAAACGTGAGAGGATTCACAAACTAATCCCAATCCCGAATATCAAAAAATAGCTTTAAAAAAAAATACAAAAAACGTGAAAAAATCCCATTGTGCGTGCACAATGAGCGCACAGTTAGCGCAACTACACGACGAGAGTTTATTCTTTCATAAGGCGAGCAGGGGTCGCGCACCTTTTCGGGCAGAGGCCTCGTCGATTTTTAACGATTCGGACCTCTTTTAATTTCGCGTACATTATTCACTGGCTCTTTGTCCCTCGGCCTCGTAAATAATGGAGTCATCCCGGCCCGCTTTTCCGAAATATGACCTCCGCTGTCTCGCGCGTATTATGTCATAATATTATAAGGTAATGACTTTTCAGCAGGTCGATACTCGAACGGTTCCCAAAGCCTTGGCGACGAATTTTCACCGATCGAATGAAAAATTCAAAAGGGACGATTCGCCTTCTGTTTCAATTATAAATGTATAATGTTGTAAGAGCGCCGGGTTGTGTTTTTTCCGAGGTCGGAACCGAGTCATTGTCTGAATAATGGAAATCGTATGTATCGAATTGTTTTTGATAGTTTAATTTATTTAGTTTAATAGTTTGGCCGGTTCATAATTAACGTTGAAACTCTGTTTGAAGTTGGTATTAATTTGACAGTGCTGCACGCAAATTAGTTTTATACATACTATAATAAATCTTTTGAAAGTTAAATTAATGTATGCACCGCTAAAGTTGTCAGAGTGATACTTTGAAAATATCTACTAAGTAAATATATTCAAAAGCACTTTGAATAATTTAAATTTAAAAAAAGACTTTTCACACGCTAAATTAAAGATTCAAAATCTACCTTCTCTACACTTTTTGTTTCAGATTTTCAGCTGAAATTGCAAGCATTTCCCATTTACGAGAACGAATGCGAGTGAGCTGATTACACACTCTCGACAGAACATCACTGTAGAATTAAGTCTGTCGTGAACAGACATCTTGAGAGTTGCGCTCTCATAAAAACACAGCGTCTAAATAAAAAAAGCTGAAAAACGTAACATTCTACCGTTTCGAAATTGCAACACATGTGCGAGGAACATGTCTGAAATGAGAATACTGATATCAACAAAGCATCCTGCTAAAAAAGTTAACCAGACTGAAGCGAATATAAAAAAAATGACGAACAAAGGTTGAGTGCAACCTATGCGGCAACAACGAGACAATAACTTTGTATTTTGCGGTTCACGTGATAATTAGTAATTTGGAATATCATATGTATAAAGGCATTTTTCATGAGATACTGTGCATGAAAATTGATGGATCCTTGTGGGACTGTTGGTTTCAGACTTCCCGGAAGGACCGTGCCATACAATCGATCAATTGCCGCTTCAGTTCCTTCAGCTCCCGAATGCTGTGGAAGGAAACTAACTTTGCTCACTACAAACTTGGTTTTGTATGTGTAAAAGTGTTACTTGTTATGGGGACGTGTTCGGCTGGAAATCCATTGAAATCCGCGAAAAAATAAACTTGAGCAATTTCGTTCAATTGAAGCGTTTAAGCAAACGTACGTTTCACACCATCAAAAAAATTAAACCTTTCAACGTAGCTAATATATTATGATATAAAAGCATTATTTTCATTAATGTTTCGGTGGTTTTTTTTTTGCTCGGAAAGATAACGAGAATGGGCGAAAGCTTATGGAACAATGGCGGCCAAATTGTTTTAGAACAAAAGCACACCCAAGCGTATGCATAAAAGTTTTATCCGGTTTATTTATGACGCCCTACACGATAAAAGCTTAACGTTTTGACCAAAATAATAACACTTTATTAAATCATTTTTCTATTTTCGAAATGATCTTTTTTCTGAATGGATAAAGATACAAAGTGAAAGAGAAATCGTTTGTCTCACGTTATCTGTCGATTGGCGCCATAACTTCACCACCGTCATTTTGACAAGGAAAATGGCAGCGTCTGACGTCTACACTCCACGAGAAGTTTCCCGGTAAAGCAAGCCGCTATGGTTTTTCGCTTTTTAGAACTTTTCCCATTATATTATACGACGCTCTGGGCTTTTTTTATATAAATAATGAATTCGCTTTATGCGAGCAATTAAGAAAATACTCGTGGTGCGAGCAAAAACAAACTTTATCGAGCAAGAAATACACCCGTCAAAAGCGATTACAACGATTGATCTTTTAATTATTCGCTTAATCAAAAACCATCGCTTTGAATTGAATGAAAAACTTATCGGCAATGATCATCATAATTCATTCCGTTATGAAATTCCCAGATTATCCAAACAATCGGCGTTAACTGGACATCTGCGAGGTGAAATCTCAATAAATCAGGATTTCGGCCGCACAAAAGACACAATGTCAGATTGAAGTTTTAGACTGAAAGCGGTTCAAGCTGAGGCGGGTTTCGTCCCGTTTTTCTTGTCTGATCCTGATAAGGAGACATCGTCCGTGAGGATCGCGAAAGGGAAACACGTCGACAGAGACAAATCTGTCTCGTTAACGAAAACAACCTAATGTAAATCTCACGGACGCCGGCGTGTATTGTTCTGCATTGTTGTCCGTGATTTGGCGGTGGAAACTCAAAATAATTTTCCAAATTCGGTGCAAAAACGGCTGTGTTTATGTGTTCCATTTTCAGATCGAAAATAAACACATTTGGGCCGATCGAAGAATTCAATGTGTTGAATAAAATTATCGCTTTTCAAACAGTTTTAATCTGTATAAAATTTGTATAGATTTCGTAAATAAAAAATATATAATTTGAATTTGTTTTAATTTGATAACTTAAAATTTGCGCATGATTAATTTACATAAGCAAACTATTATTTTGATTGATGAAAAATTATGATAATACAATACATTCATAAATCATAACATTTATCTACAATTTCAAAAACAATTTGTTTATTTCAAAACGAATTTAAAAATTTAAGAATTTCGAATACAAAACAAAGTTTTAAACCAAAATATAGATAAAATACAAATTTTCCATATAATTACAATGGTTTAAAAATGATTAACACACTATCAAGCCAACACAATCTTATATTCTCTCAGACTAATTCAATTTAACATCCCCTACATTTCCGCACAAAATCCTGAAAAATCCCCAAGCCCCATCAACATATTGTACCACTAAACCACAGGCAACCTATAATTAGCACCGATCGAGTATCCTGCCTCGGGATCGCATCATTAACATGCGAACACACACACACAAGACCCCATCGAGAACGGATTCCAATTACGGAGCAAAGTCGTACGCGCGATAGGCGCACGAGTAGGCTCCGCAGGACACGTTCAATAATGGAATCGGCGATGAGCTTTTACCCGTGAATTTGTACCGGCTGAAGCGATCACAAGACCGCTTAATTAATATTCATCGAGTCGAAATCGAGAGCAGCCATATGTACATGGGACTGGGGGTCTCGTCAAGTATGCAGATCGATTGTCTTGAAGCGAGGAATTCTGGGTGGTATGGAAAATGCGAAGTTATCGTATACGGAGGTTGAATTTCTAATTAGTAGTTGACGAAGATGAATGGGGGATGTGTGTATAAAAGTTTGATGTCAATATTGAATTTGTATGCGGAATCTTTTGATATGAAATTGAAAATGTATGGAGAAAGTTGAAGAATTTTCCTTCACCTATATTTTTACGGTCCGTCTTATAAAATTTGTTTCCATTCTGATGCTTTTCGGAATACTATTTTTCTCAAGTTTTTATTTCCATATCTGAGATAGAAAGTTTGGTACGTGATCGGTGTTCGGGACCAGAAAAATCTAATCGAACGTGAATTCGATCATCTTGGCATCTAATAAATTATTCAGCAAGAAAATAGATATGTGGAATACAAAGTAGAAAAATCTCAAGGCTTTTCTACCATTTATTTTCGCACAATACTATTATAATCGTATCCATATATGCAACATAAATTTTTACAACTCATTAATTTTTGAATAATCAGATAAAACCGCAAAATTACTTACTTAAAAAATATAAAAATCGGAACACTTCAACCGCTAAACGGTCACAGAAAAACAAGGATTTTCCACGGGTATTTTTTGCAACCAAACCTAAACTGTGTACGTTTTCCACTATTTATTTCTGGTCTACTTTTTTCTCGTCCTTTTTCTCTCTTATCGGTCGGCAAGAAGGATGTAGAGCAACTTTGGTACGTGACTGTCGTACAAATTTCTCAGGTTTCCATTCAAAACTGCAAACGCACGAAACGTATGGGGTTTACGTACACGCCGCTAACGATTTCGATTCTGAAACTTCGACAAATTGAGTCGCTTTTGATGTTTCATCCGATATATGTATAAAACGGATCGGATACGTTTTATGACGTCATCGATAAAAAAGTATTGTATGAAAGTTTTTTTCTATATCTATGTATATTTAACAATGGGTGTAGGCGTTCCCGATGTGCCGAATGAAAAATGATATTTCATTTGAAGCATATGGCATGAATTTATATAACGTAAATGTCGAATAAGTTACATCTATATTAAATTGATTCGTTTTTTATTCTTTATTATATTTGTGATTTATTAGGAAATAAATTACTGAACATATTGAAAATACTCAAGTGTATAATGTTTTTATGGAAAGTTTGTGCTTTTTCGTTTACGTAATATTGTTTAATAATAAAAAATATATATTGTCACAATGAAAGTTTATGTTAACGTTTCATAAAATGTAAAAAGCTTTATTTTTTTACATAATTCAAATCTATTAATATCGCCATGCGACACAAAAAAAATCATATGAAAGTATGAAACATTTAGAAAGCCATTATTCAACTGACAACAATCTAAAGCGTTCAAACATTCATTCAGATAATTTCAACGAAACAATCTATTACGTTTAAATAATAAATATCCAATTCCCATACAATATCGACACAATTGAAGCGACCGAAAGTGGAAAATCTGAAATTTCCCACTCAACCATATGCACACGTTCACTTCCAAGCGCACGGACCTACTGAGCCGGAAAATCAGATTTTCCCAATCCAATCTAAACTTCATGCAACTTGTATCACCTCCAGCACATACATACAATCCATTAGACAAACCGCAACGGCTCACGACCCTAAAAAACATACAAATGCGACAAAATAACGAGCTTTCCAACAACAAATTACCGCTGCACAACAACGCCGAACCGCACCGGCGCAATGATAATTCGCAAACACATACACGGATTCGCATAAAAAATGTATTATAGTGGCTCGAATATATATATGAAATTTAGTGTGTGTATGTGTGTGCAGTACGGTTTATTTAATATTCATACCGGGGCCGGCCCCGGTCCGCGGAAGCGCGTCGACGCGAAACGGGGGCGGATTCCCGGGGCCCGGGACTGCGCCCCTCGGCCCAGTATAAACAACAAATATTAAACGGGAAGGTCCCAGTCTGTGTGTTTGCTCAAGAATACGGCCGAGCCGTGAATTATTCACGGACACAATGGCAAAAAACGTGGATGCTGTGTGCTCTGTGTGTGTATAGAATGGTGCAGAAATAATTAGACGTTACGTTTTTTTTTTTGATGGGTTGTTTCCCGAAATAAAATTTTTTTTGGATAGGGTAAACTATTTTGAGAAAGTTTTTGGTATAAATATAGTAGATTTTGTTATTTGGAGTGATTGGGAGTCAAAGCGCTAGAGATAATAAAAATGATCTATTCAATCATCTGCTGAGGAAATCCAATTAATTGGTGATTAATTGGAAAGAGAACTTTTTTCATCTTTTCGATGTTGAACCTATAGAATTTTCTCATATACTCATTAAATCATGATAACAAAAGTAACTTTTAAAAATCATTACTTATTAAACTATTAATGACACTAGAATGCGGTATCGATACAACTAGTTAATAATCACCTACAATTCGTTTAGCTTCGGTGATTAATGAGAACTGACTTTTTCAAAAAAAAATGTAATCAATTTTTCAAACTAATAAAATAATTTATCATACACATCAAAACAAAAATATCTCGTTTTCTCATGAATTTTTTATTTTATTTATAGTAATCGATTTGCGACATATTTTTTATATTAGGTATTAACAACATTGTGTAACATATACATATTAATGTATTTAATTTATGTTCATGATTTAAACCGTCAAATTATTTTTGAAGCATACTATACGAGTGTCATTAGAGGGCAAGAACGTCTAATTTTACGACGAGCGGTCACCTTTAGCCAGGGTGATTATTCCCGTTTTGGCTAGAACAGTACCGTTTTGTTCGTCCCGTCATTGTCGTAAAATTGTTTGATTTGTTCCGTTTTGGCCTATTCACTGATAGACAGAATAAGAACGATATTTTTTTTTATTTTATGTTTTTTGATAAATGCGTTTAAAAAAAATTGATTTTAAATCGCCTGAATTATTATATTTCTCAATATATGTACGAGTATATTGTACCTTAAAATTTTTGACCAAATTAACTGACGTTATCATTAATAAAACTTATGAGAATAGAAGCAATAATATACATATTTCATTACAAATTTTAAAATAAATTTTCTAAATGATTCATAATACACATAGTATACAAATAGTATAGTATGTTCTAAAATAAAATAATATTTCTTTGATGATATTAATGGTTCCTTAAGGTTAAAATTGTAAAATCGCAGCGAACGTTTTCATCGTTTTAAATTTTTCAAAATTTTGTTTTCTTGTTTCAGAATAGCCGATTTATTCTTTGTATTCGAACGTTTAAAATTTACGCTGGGTTCCATTGCGTATGACGTAAATCAAGCCGCTGTAATATTCATAAGAAAAGAGGGTTTCTCAGTTGATGACGATATGTTATGCATAAAAGACGAAAGGTGAATTTCAGAGATTTTCCGCTCGAAAACCTTTGTTTAGAATATTTTAAAAATGGCACAGCATAATTTGAAACATTACGTAAACACATTAAAAATTAACATCGAAACATAATACATCAAAACGAACAATAGATCCGAAATATACAAAACTCATTAATATCAAATAAAAGCCTCCATATCTCCCATATATTAATAGCTCACGATATCGCCGAAAAATTACCGCAATCAATCACAAAAGTCAATATTTCAATATAAACGCTATTGCAATATTTGGCACGAATTTATAAAACCCGCCCACACATCAACACGAGCGTACATTGTTCCGCATACAAACCGCCCCCCGAAACTAAAACGGCGAAAACGAGAAAAGCGAAAAGAACACCCGCATTGTTTTTCCATTCGATTTATTTAGCAGACAGACAGAAGGCAAACGAGACATTCGACTTTCATATCATCAGCCAAAAAGTACGGCGAATCGGCAAACGAATGATGGATTGTGCGGGCATTAATCATTTCCGCGGAAAACGGAGGACGTGCGCGTTTTTCCGTGGCCATCAATAAAATTGTTTCGAGATCGAAAGCCGATACGTTCGGTCTGAAGATGGCGAAATTATTTTCGCATATGCGAATGTAAAACGACGCTCTTTTGATATGTTACCCGCATTATGTTGTACGGGATCGGGAACAATTACCCGTCCTCGGAGTGATATATAAATTTTGTGTGCTCGCGTTGTAAATTATGTATGGGGGTGTGTTTTGAACGGGAATAATAGATTATCGAGTATGATTAATATGAATTTTGTTATATAAAATTATTTGGACTATTATGATAAATCAACGGTTTGTTGTATAATAGATTCTCAGATATCATTAGATAAGTGATGTATGTAGATATGATATAATTTGTAGATTGTTGTGATTAATGTTGAAATTTATTTTTTTATTTTTATATTTTATAAATTATGACAGTAAATGAAGTATTGAAAATTCAAATTGAAAAATATTTCGTCATACGTTTTTGTTCGATCGTATAACAGTTAAGTGCGCAACGGATACTTTTTCATTTTCGATATGCGCCCTTAATAAAAAAGCAACATATTTTATTACAGATAAAAAACACAGCAAGGACCCACTCCAAATTGATACGTTAATAAAATGGAATAATAAAAAAATACGTATGGAAAAACGACGCTTTTCCGCGACACGTGCACAACCGATTTTTCAATCCATCCCGACGTTTTATCAGAAAACAATCTCTTAAGGAAATATATAATCAATTTACAAACAATAATTTAATGCTTTCTGGATACAAACTACTTAATCGCAGGCAACACGTGTACAGAAGCTCAATTAGCCTCAGCATAAACGATACCGGCAAAACAACAATGGTAGGTTATGACGATAATGCCGAGTTCGAGTTTATATTTATACACAAAGTTTCAGTATCGTTCGGCCCACACAATAGACACACGTTTCAGCATTGTGCGCTGAGCGATAAAAGTTTATGTATTATTTTTGCGTGTTCGATCCCGATTGTTCGGCCAGGAAGACGCGATTGAATCTAAAAGTGCAAAGTTTGCCGGAAATAAAATCCTATTGCGGTACATGAATTTTTCAGGTGTGGTCACCTGTGCTGCGTCGAATCCGAAATTTCTTTTTTTGCTCGGAAAAAGGTCAAATGTGTATGTGTATGTGCTGGAAATTGGATTGAAGGAAATCTATGGTTTTTGGATGTGGAGTTTTGAAAGTTTAATTGATGGTCCGACCGATGTGTTGATGTCGATGTGCGAAAATAAACTGGTTCAACGCTCCGTTGAAAATGTTAGATGAAATTGATTTTGTGATACATCCGACGTAGAAAAACTTTTACTATCAACATCTAGTTCGACGGAAAAATCTCATCTTTATTCTATCGGAGTTCTATGAAGTTGTTTCGATAAACTAAAAATGAGAGAAAAATCTAGGAAAGTTCGACGTGTTTCTACAAAGAATCGTCCCGTGTATATTAATTATATGAAACAATATGCTTTATATATAAACAATAATTTCTATAATATTTTGATATTATCCGTATAGAACAAAGAGCTTCAATTTATAATAAATTTCATGTTGAATTCACAAAGTGAATATGAAGAGAGGGGTATTTCAGGGTAAATCGCCGCCACGTCCAGATCCGCTTCCCGAATCGCGAAATTATAAACCTGGACGTTGAGCGAAATTGCGAAGTTCGTTCAAAATTGCCAGAAACTAACGAAAATGTCTAGTACATCCATACAAACCCTAACGTATGTGTGCCGAATAATATATTCGGTGAATATCCCCAAAATGAATATCTAGGTTGCGGAGAAACGTCGCCGACACCCGGCGGATGGAAACGTTAATTATTTTCAAAAGGTAGAGTTCACGCACGTTAATTTTGTTGAAAGTGTTAAAAAATTAATACGAATTCCCCTTGTGTAATAATTATAATAAATTTCGCCAGACAGTCGGGTACAAAACGAAAGAACGTCGTTTATGGCTTGTAATATACTCGAGAAATGTGTCGTGCAATAAAGGAGATCAAATCAAACGTGGAATCACGCGAGGAATGCAATAATCGTATTTCATATGATATATACTCTACGAACCTTCATCTATGTATTGTCTATTTCTACATGCTTAACATTTTGAATATTATTTAATATATTATATTAAACAATATTCAGAATTAATAACAATATTGACGGATTTTATGATCCGTTTAAATTCGGCAAATATTTTAAAATATGCTATTCTATAATACGAATATTTAGAATGTAAATTAATAATTCTCTCACGTAATCCTTTGGCAAAGTTGACAACTGTGTCAGCATCTGGTAAGGAAATTGTTAAATTGAATTCTCAATCATTTTAACGAAATTAATATTGTATGAAAAATATTCAATTGTATCGGAAATATCATTAATCATTCGGTGTGTCGCCGAATCCCATGTAACTTCAAACAAACATTGATACTTGTTTGTGCTTTATTTTTTTGTTTTGTTGTATTCTTCCGAATGTCGTATATAAAATTTTATTTATTTCGCATTCGAAAAAAAATCAATGAATAATACATTTATCTGACAAAAAATTGAGAAAAAAACGGTAATTTCGCCTGCGCGAACCTCATCACCTTTATTTTTATGAATTCACTCGGACAAGAAATAAAATAAATGTATTTCTTTTTTATTATTTATTCTTCGTGAATGTTGCGAAAGAGAAAATAAACACGATTCCTTTCACAAACACGAATAAGGGAACTAGCAAAGGCTTCCTCGCTCAAAGAAGGTGGATTTCCATTTGTCCCAGATTTTCACAATGCCTGCGAGCGCCGCAAAATTAGTATGCTGAAGCCGTGACTACGTTGATTTTCATCACTTTTTCATATTTTTTTCAGTTTCATAACTTTTATACGTATCCTCGTACACGGGAAATGAAAAACTTTTGCGAAAACCGCGTCGAATTATTTCGTACTGTAGAAATTGCTAAAACCATACAAATAATTCGCTCGAATAAAGTAATATATATAAGGAGTTCGAGTGAAAATATAATTTGTATAAAAAGTTAAATTTTATTCATACTTCGTATAAAATTTAATATAAAATAATCAACTAAAGTAGTAAAACGTAATCTCTATGAAAGTAAAAATGTCTCATTATGAAATTTTGCATATTTCAAACATAAAAAAATAAAATACCGCACATTTCGTATGGAGACCTTCCAAAATGAATAAATCTTACATGAATGTATCGCATTAAAATTTAATTTCCTTTCATTCGGTTATACGAGAGCTTTGATTATTGCCCATTATTTTCAGCTATTTATTACAACGATGCCCTACTTGAATATAAAACATTTTATGACCAAGACACCACTTTCAGGAGCAAGAGTACCCAGTTTATGTGTTGGCTTCGAAAAAGAAATGACGAGAGTGTCGCATGCTCGTCAGTTTTCGATAAAAATGAAAATAGTTCTGACTAAATTATCCTCATACACGTTTAGTGGACGGACAGTAAAAGGTGCTTCAGTTTGATGGTAAAATGTTCCTTTATTTTCGAAAATGTCTCGGGATGAGAGCGTTTTCGAATGAATAATGAGCACATTATGGCGATGTGATGTTTTGCGTGGCTCTATTGTGGAAATTAAATTGCCTTTGTGCCGATTGTATCATAATTTATGTATAGTTTTGAAATAATGGCTAAATTATTTTTGATGACAATTTGAATGTAGTGCTTTTTTAATCATGCTAATCGTGTAATGTTTGACGGAAATCGGTCTATAAAACAAAAATAGTTAATTGAATGATGACAAATAAAAATAATGACCTATTTAAGTGAATTAGACGTATATTTTCCGTACTTCGAATTGAAAAAAAAAACTATCATGAAACATTTATGAAAATTAGTTACGAAACTCGAATGATAATTTTTTCCATTCTTATATAATATTATTTTGAAATGAAAAGAAATTATTTTAATTTCATTAATCATTCAAAAATTTTTTTCGATTATATATATAAATTTGATTGAACCCGTGAATACAAAGAAAAAAGATTAACGATCGAATACTCCTGTAAAAGATCCAGTACGAGAAAAACAACCCGATTCACATTTCACTCGAACAATCGTTAAAAGACTTAACGTCACACACACAATCCTCAAAATAGAAGACAAAGAACCAGAAAAAACGAATGAAAAACCATCGATTTCAATTAAGACTAAGCTCGTAACGATCTGCAAGCACACACGATAAAGAGAACAAACTAACGGACTCCATTCCTTATATCCTAATCAGACATTTCCCACATCGATTCCAATCCAAAAAATCTAATTTAAATCACCCAAAACCTTTCAATTTTCCGCAAAATTTTCCACAAATAACCAGCATATCTCTATCCGACGACAAGCCAACTATAGCGGACCGATCTCGATCTCGATCGACGTAAACATAAATCTATTTCAGCCTTTCAGTCGCGTTAAATATTGCATAGGGATGTTGATGAAACGAGACACGTGTTTACGGCCGGCGGCTAGATAACGCCGGATGATGGCTGTCGTGACGATTGTCGATAAACGTGGACATTGGATAAATAAGCGAGACCAGCTTTGCCATTGTTGACGATGGCGTGGCCATTGTGTTCGATGGAATGGTCGTGATCGATTCTGCGTGCGCTGGTGACCCGATTGGACGTGATCGAGGGTAGGTTGTATCGTTTGTGGGTTTGATGTGGGGAAATGGTGGGATTGTTTGGTGATTGGGATCAAATTGTATGTTGGAAGATTAGGGGTTTGTTGATTTCGTTTGGAAAAAAAAGATATTGTGGAAAAACGGTATTGAAAAAAATATCATGAATAATGATGTTTTTATATGTGAGATAAATGACAGAATTTAATGTGTGATTAAAATTGAAAAAAATATGTGGAATAAACAAGATGAGAATTGTTTAATATAAATAAAAGTGAAAGAGAATTGTAAAAATCTTGATCCAACAGAAGATCGTATATGAATATGTATGATAATGGTATAAATTTTACTGCAATACAGGCTCTCAAATACGTTTGGAACATTTTTTTTCTTAATATAATATAACTTCTTAAGAAATTAATATCTAATTTTTAAGAATTAGATATTAAAACTATTCTTTGCCAAATGCAGGGCTGGATTAAAACCCTCAGATTCCATACGAACAATTAATTTTGATGTCCCTTTACATTTGTTATTCAAAATATTAAAACTATAAAATTAAATTTTATTTATCAAAAATTTAAAATTTAACAAAACTAACAGAAATAATAAAAAGCTTGAAAAAGAAAAATAATACAGTGAAAATCGCTCAAAATGAAAACGCTTAATGTAAAAAATTAGCCAATATGAAATAATACTACGGTCCCGACAAAATCTATATAATTTCATACTTTTTCTTTTAATATTAAAAAAAAATCGCTTAGTGTTCTCTTTCCCTTGATGCCCTAAACACGTGCTTACATCGCTTATGAGTCACTGGTCAAATGGTAGACAATTATCTATTGACTATACCAAATATCGATGAAGCATTATTGTATTCGACGTCACTAAACCATTGACTTTTGTTTTTACACCTGGTTATTTTTGAAAAAAAATTGAAAATTCGAACTTGAATTCATGAATCGGAATTTCCACAACGTAAACCAATTTTCCCGCATATCAGAGATATACAAAAAAAATCACGATCGAAATATGCGGAATGAAAACCATGAAATTTAAAACGTTCTCAATAAAATCGGAATAAAAATACATTGTCATTTCATAAACGGCGAATTCTTGATGGCGTTTACACGTCAAACGTTTTCCAAATAAAAAAAAACCAACGCATCAGTTGTGTATATTTTCATAAGGAAACCGCGATTGCTTTTAAAATGGACGTAAATAAATTCGTTTATGTGAAAACGTTAAGTTTACGAGGTGTTTACAACGTGAACGGGCAAGTTAATAACCGATACGTGCGATCGTTTTAAATATCATAATTTTCGAAATCAAATAAACGCAGTCGTACTAAATAGTCGCATTATGATATCACTATTCCGAATAAATAATCAAAATGTAAGCGTTCTATAATACATATGATGGTATTTAGTTATATTTTCTTTATCGAACGAACATACGTATTACGTTTCGTGATTCTATCCTGGGAATTTTCGTATTTCACTGATTACATTTCCAGGAATTTCCGTGAAAATTATTTGACTTCTTGTGTATAAACTATAATTGATATTGACTGTAGTTTATTTATACTAAAACAACGGTCTAGTATTTTCAAACGTATGCTTCCAATCGATGATTAATGTTCAGTCATATTTACTATTTTCAAAAGATAGACATACCATTTTATAGATGATTTCATGAAGAAATATCTTGGTATTATAATTTATTATACACTAAATACATATAAAAAGAAAATTTATATTTAAAAAAAATATATTTCTTTCAATAAATATTATGTATGTATGTATAATGATGATTGTAAGTACAAAAATAAATCTATGAATCAATCAAGAAAACATGAAGGAATTAATCAATTTATCAAAAAAATTATAAAATGATTAAAATCTCCTTGTTCGGGAAATTTATATTAGCATTGATGTATTATGTATGCGATATGAAAGTTAATAGAATAAATTCGTTACGGTTTGATATGCCGCGAGAGATTTATCTCTCGGCTAAATGGCTCCTCCATTATCGTCGTATATGTATCATTTAGTCGAAACGAACATTCGACGTTTTGCCGAATTCGCCATTTCGACGAAAACGCGCAGAATTGAATTAAATCGTGTTCGGCGATCGTTCGAATACCCTCCGAAGTTTAGTGCGGATATTTATGCATCGAATTTGAAAATATAAGCTCCGTCGTATTCTGAATTGTTTTTGTATTTTCGATTGAAAATATATGTATATATTTTATGTGGGTGATTTGTTTTGGTGATGGGTGCAGTTTGCGGTTATCTGATTGATGGTGCATTGATAAATTTATAATCGTTTGATGGACTGCGATTAATATTTATGGATTTCGGTTTTGGATTGATGATGGCTAAAATGTTGTACGAAATGATTATTATAAATTGAAACACATTATAAATAGATCTATTGACTGATACATTGTTAGAAAATTATATACACGGTACAAAACATATTGAAATAATTATGTTTTGCAAAATTGATATTTTAAAACATAAACAAATAGATTTATATTCAAATTAGATAATTAAATGTTTAATTAAAATATTTGAAATTTAATCCATTCTAATTGTGTTTTTCGTGAAAGACAATATAAAAGTAAATTGATAATAATAAATAAACCTAATCAATTCAAATGAGCTCTAATTAAAGAAGATAAGTAGACGCCATTTACAATTCATTCGACTCGAGTTGACCGAAAAAAATGGCATAATGGAAAATGTTATTTGCGATACTTAAGTAAACATGGCCAATATTGAAATTTCCCATCCCTTTAAGGATCCCGTCGAGAGCTAGGTCCATTATGAGTTTTTCGTAAAATACGCGACAATAATGATAAAATTTCGCTCCACGAGTTGATCCTCGATTTCTCATTTCAATTTCGCCATTATAATACGTTCGGAAAAGCGGAAAAATCTCTCAGAATCCGCGAAAGCGCCTCCTCCTTTTTCAATTTTCGAAACTTTGTAGATCTACGGAAATATGTTTTAAATCATTCCCGTTATTGTATTTATTTTCACGCGTAAACTTTAGGGAAAATATTTATTTTTCCAACGAAACCGTTGACACGCATTTATCATAATATTATTAGACGCTGAAACGCGGCGCCTCTTAAAAATAACATTAATCAAAATTTGGTTAACTGAAATTTAACAGATAATGATATCGCATTATAATGACGGAAAATTTCTTAAACATCACGTTAATAAGCCAACAATATCTATGACGCATCGAAAAATAAACAATACCAATTTCCATCAACGAACGAAAAACATTTTCCATCTTTCCAACCCTACTAACATCAACAACAATAAACCCCATCATTCAATCGAATTTCACAAAGCTTAAACACAACCCCAAACCTACAACAACCCAAAAAAACCAACCAAACGACAACAACAACAAAAATCCAAACCCAAAACATCGTCGACACCACGCGACAACAGACCACCACGACCGCGCAACAGATGAAAGCCTCCACGCATACCTCCAGCGGGAAAACCGCATTCCTGGGACAGCGACGGGGGCGCGCAGGCCGGGGCGTAGGCCCCCGCGGGGCTCATGTCCCGGGGGCGTAGCCTCCCGGCCTCGTCGTGGTCTCCGGACGACGGGCTTGCGGAGCGTGCGCGTGCTGTCCGCTGCGCCCCCCTGGCCCGACTGTTGCTCCGAGCGGGGCGGAGGCCCGGGGGCGCAGGCCCCGTCCCCTCTTCGTATCGAGCGCCGCCGCGCGGACACGCTCATCACACACCTCACCTGACCTCTCTTCGTCATTTTGGGTGGACTGGTCGAGTTTTTTGATGTTGATGATGGTGATGATTTGGGAAAATTTTGTATGATTTAAAAAAAAAAATTTGTCTTTTATTTTTTCGATGTTTGTATGATGTGAATTATATCATAATGTGTATAAATTTTGGATGACCGTTTTTTCAATTGATTGATACTTTGTTATAAAGTTTGAGTTCTTTTTTATCTCTTGTAATTTTGGGTGGACTGGTCGAGTTTTTTGATGTTGATGATGGTGATGATTTGGGAAAATTTTGTATGATTTAAAAAAAAAAATTGTCTTTTATTTTTTCGATGTTTGTATGATTTGAATTATATCATAATGTGTACAAAATTTGAATAGCGTATTTCAATTGATTGGTGCTTTGTTATAAAGTTTGAGTTCTTTTTTATCTCTTGTAATTTTGGGTGGACTGGTCGAGTTTTTTGATGGTGATGATTTGGGAAAATTTTGTATGATTTAAAAAAAAAATTGTCTTTTATTTTTTCGATGTTTGTATGATTTGAATTATATCATAATGTGTACAAAATTTGAATAGCGTATTTCAATTTTCAATTGATTGTTTGCTTTTTTTTTTATTTTTAAGTTTGAGTTAATGGGAAAATTTTTTGATTTATCTCTTGTAATTTTGGGTGGACTGGTCGAGTTTTTTGATGGTGATGATTTGGGAAAATTTTGTATGATTTAAAAAAAAAATTTGTCTTTTATTTTTTTGATGTTTGTATGATGTGAATTATATCATAACGTGTATAAATTTTGAAATGCCGTATTTCAATTGATTGATACTTTGTTATAAAATTTGAGTTCATTTTTATCTCTTCGTCGTTTTGAGTGAACTGGAAGAGTTTTTTGATGTTGATGATTTGTGAAAATTTTGCATCATTTAAAAAAATAATTGTCTTATATTGTTTCGATATTTGTATAATCTGAATTATATCATAATGTAAATAAATTTTGAAAAAAAATTAAAAGGTCGTATTTCAATTGATTGATACTTTGTTATAAAATTTGAGTTCATTTTTATCTCTTCGGCGTTTTGGGTTGACTAGAAGAGTTTTTTGATGTTGATGATTTGTGAAAATTTTGCATGATTTAAAAAAAATAATTGTCTTTTATTGTTTGGATATTTGTATAATCTGAATTATATCATAATGTAAATAAATTTTGAAAAAAAATTAAAAGGTCGTATTTCAATTGATTGATGCTTTGTTATAAAGTTTGAGTTCTTTTTTATCTCTTCGTCATTTTGGGTGGACTGGTCGAGTTATTTGATCTTGATGATGGTAATGATTTGTGAAAATTTTGTATGATTTAAAAAATATATATCTTCAATTCTTTCGATATTTGTGTAATGTGAATTATATCATAACGTGTATAAATTTTGGAAGACGGTATTATTTTAATATTTTAATTGATTGATGCTTTGTTATAAAGTTTGAGTTCATATTTATCTCTTCGTCATTTCGGGTGGACTGTTTGAAATTTTCAGCATGGATGATTCTATGATTGATTGATGAAAATTTTATGTGATTTTTCTAATATTAATTATTATTTATAAATATTTTGTTATATTGAAATGTTTTTGAATATGGATGTAATGGTATTTATCACGATTGCATGTGCAAAAAATAAAAAGGTAATTAAAAGACCATATTTCAATAGATTGATGCATCGTTATAAAATTTCGACAAGTATTCCACATTTTTTGTCATTTTATATAGACTGGACGAGTTTTTTTGACATTGATGATTGTCTCATGATATTGTATATGGGAAAAAATATTGGTTCGTGTTGAAAATTTTCATTTTACATACTTTGATATATCGGAATTCATTTGGATATAATATATAATACTTATAGAGAATTAAATCATGATTGAGTGCATGGGTGAATAACCAAATTTTAGTTGATCTATGTATGTATTTATATATAATATTTAGTTTCAGTTCAAGTACGTATTATGTTAAGTTTATATTATCTAAAAAATATTATATTCCTTTATAACTTTCGTTATATTCATGTTCTCCGTAATTGCTTTGGTGAAACTTTAAATTTTCAGTTCCAAGTTAATGTAATTTTGTTTAGTGTAGGTCAGGCTTAGTAACGTTTATATAAAGTTGGATACGTATAAGGATATCTTCTAATATATATTTATGCGTCGTTAACTATTCTTAGTTTAGTTTAATAGTGTCATAATGAAGAATAATAATAAAATATGTGTGTATGAAAAATATACTGTAAATGACAAATTTTTGAAAAAAAACATTGATTATTTTTCTAATAAATATTTAAACAGAATTTAAACACACGTGGTTTCACATAGATCGGTTATATATCATATATGTATGTTTTTTAACGGAAAACGGATGTATGAATAGCATATTTTCGTACAAAATATATAAACAATATATTTTTATCAAAACAGATTATTACATACAATACCAAAAAGAAACAGACTCGAAAATCACATGACTTCATTACACATTTCTCATTCATATGAGTCAACAGTATAATTCAGGATTACTGTTAACTAACCGAGCTAATCAAGTGGCATTGTCGTCAAATAAGGTATGTAACAGTTGAGATGACGAAGCTCCTTCATAATATTATATGAGCTAAGTTTATTGAGAACTCGAGCAACAGAGCATTTGTATTGTGTACCGACCTGTGAGATTGAATGTTGAGTATCTTATTGTAGTTAAATTCTATGATTATGATGTATCATTTGGCGAATACATAATATTTGTAAAAATATATAGTATATGTAAGTAATCGAAGTTGAAACTGAAATGTTATCGTAATTATCAAATGAAAGTTTGATTTTTTTTTCAAATTGAATAAATAATATAATTGGTTTAATTTGTAATCATTCAGTAATCGATATTATCGTTATTTTTTAGTGCATGCAATTTATTCATAGACACAACACTATTAATATTATAGATTTCCATTTAAGAACTTCGACTGTATATAGCAGCAATTTCATGTTCAATTAAGTTTTATAACTTGCATTGTTTGAACAATCGAAAAATTAATTAAAATTTCTCAAATTTAATATTAATTGAATATGATATTGAAAAAAATATATTTATTTTATTCTATATTCAAAATAAAAATCTATAATCGAACTCGCAACTTTGCAAACAATCCAATCAAACTTCGAATTTATCTTCTTATTATGTAATACATTTAAATTTCAAATAAATGTCCATATCAATGATTATTTAATAATATTATAATATTTCGTATAGTTTTCGAGCATTTTGTATTGAAAGAGTTAAGCAGCATTCAGTATAAGCAACAGGCGGTTGCTCTAAATTAGACGTTTCACTTTGAGATTCATCACGTACACGAATATATTATGAATATTATTTCGCAAACTAATTATTTATTTAATTAATGATGATTGCTTATTAATTATACATCGACACGATATGGTTAATCACAATTTAACGTTTTACGATTCGAGCGTATATCGCAAAATTTTATTGCAAATAATATATATCAGCTAACTTTTAAAATATTCGAGCGGGGATACGATATTGATGAAAGCTCATAGCCATTCATGTACATATAATAGATAGAAAATATTTTACGATTTTTCGACACGAGTTGCGCTTCTCAATTTTGGATTGCGGAAATTGAAAACGAAACATTATTTTCGATTTTTATTAAATGTATAAGATACTACTCTAGTAGAATATCGATTGTCGAGTATATGTAAAAATTAAACTATTTTCAACTGAACTTGTATATCGATAACATATTTTTTAATGTGTTATCAATTAATCATTATTTTTTCAGATCGTGAAAATTTTATGATGCTCATAAACAGTCTCCTGATGCATTATATTTTAAGCACTTTTCTAATGAGAAAAAACGTATACAAATTCATAGTTACTGGTAATTATGATTTTTATTGCTTTTTTTATTTAATGATAGATTTTTTTCGATATTGCTGTAAAAGTCAACAGTTTTTTTAACAAAAGCTAACAAGTTGTCGCTTATTCATTTATTTTAAGACAAATTTATAAAAACAATCGTAAATTATTGATCCAACAATATTAAAAAAAAACCTTTAAATTTATCATTTCTAAAAATTGACCTACAGAAAAGAAAACCAAAATATCAACAACAAATACTTTAAGACGAAAACAATTATTAATAAAAAGTATCAAAACATTTCTACGAAAAAGACAATAACAAACAAACATACAATAACAAACCAACCCTAACAATAAAAAAAAATCTTACTTTCAAAAAACATTCAGAACCACTGACGACAGCGATTGATCTGCAGCAGATCCGTTTGCACCTGCGTGCAGCGGCATGCACAAGACGCTCCGCGAGCTGCAAAAAAGCAAAGCGCAAAAAAGGCGAAAGCCTCCGCTAACGAAACGATGAGCGAGGACCGCGGGACGGGGGCGGGGGCGCTGGGGGCGCCGGGGGCGGAGGCGCGGGGCGCAGGCGCGCAGCCTCTGCCCAGGCATCAGCTTTGTCTCGGCACATTGCCTCCGTTCGCTTCGCTACAATATTTACGCTTGTACCTGATCTCCCCCTTGGGGGTGGGATATTGGGGTGGGTTGTGTGAAATGTCTGTTTTTTTTTTTGTTTGTTTGGAAATTTGTTTTTTTTTCGTGTTTTCGGTGATTTTTTAAGTTGTAAGTTTTTATTTGTGGGTTTTTAATAAATTTTTTGACGGGGGTTATAATCTGATATATTATAGAATTTTTGTAAGATTTTTCTTTTGCGGATATTCATATGAATTGCTAATTTTCTCACTTTCATGTGAATAAAATTTCCTGAAAAAAATCCAATGTATTTTACTGACGAATAAAGTTTTTAATACCATATAAAAATATTGAATTATTGTCTATTTAATATATCATATTATACCTAGGGTTTCTGGACTCGACCCGACCCGGACCCGAACCCGTCGGGTAATGGACCTAAAACCCGGACCCGAGACCCGGGACTAAAAACCATCGGGTCCGGGTAACAAGAAATAATTTTTTTTTATTAAAAATATTTTTTTGAAATCAAAATGCGTTATAAAATTTAATTTTTTAACAAAATATAGGCGAAACACAAAAATGGAATAAGCAATTCGAAATATTTGAAGTTTAAATTTTCTTGCCTTTTAAAGTACATACATATGTAAAACGTTATTTTCGTACGCAAATAATTTCTTCTTAGAATACCGCTAAGGATAATAAAATTCAATCGGGCATATATGGATGCACGTCCGTCTTCTAAAATACAGTGCATTTTCGAATGCGTCATGTATTTCAATTTGAGAAATACTTGCCTAATTGTAAGTGCTTTCTTTTCACGGAAGGTTCACAGTTGCGATCTTCCATCTGCAGTATGTATTTTGATTTTTCAAATTTTAAAACATTTTATTTTGGACCCGGACCCGACCCGGAGTCGTCGGGTATCTAAAATATTGGACCCGGACCCGACGGGTTTTCAAAAACCCTAATTATACCATATTGACTATTATACATATATAACATATGTACTATAATTCGGTTCAATATAATAATCATTCGTTTCTTAAAAATTACTAATTTACATAAAAACTATTTTATTTTTATAACTTGACTATACAATTGATCCAAAAACTTTATTCTCTTAATTTCATGATAAATTTTCTTAACCCTTTCGTTACAGGGGTTTTTTCGCATGCATATGCAAAAAAGACGGATGACGAATTGCGAAATTTTTAGTGTTTCGAGAAAATAATATGGCGGTCGTAAATTTAAAGATATATTGATAATTCCTTTTGCAATTAATTAAGAACTGTATTTTGTAAATGAAAAAAGCGATAAAGTAAAAAAAACTTTATTCTCTTACTTAAAATTTGAATTTGAAATCAGATACCATACTTTACAAAATTAATAAAAGGACGTCGTTTTAGATTTTTCCAAGGGAGGGCCAGGCCAAAACATATTTTACACTATTCGAAATTTTGAGTTTCAAATGAAACTCAAAATTTTAAGGGTCCAACCGTTTGAACTAGTTTCTTTCGTTTTTAACCTAACCCAACCCTATCCTGTGGTTAAAAACAAATGCATTCGCAGCGAAATAGATCCAACTTTTAGAATTAATTTCTCTCGTTTGTAATTTAACAATATTCTGTCTTCAACGTAAGGTTGGGTTAGATTGGGTAGAAATGCGAGAAATTATTTTGAATGGTTGGGTTAATTTCGCAGCAAACATATTCATTGTTCAACGTCAGGTTGGGTTCATTTTTGGCAGAAACGCGAGAAATTATTTTGAAAGGTTGGGTTAATTTCGCAGCAACCATATTCATTGTTCAACATTAGGTTGGGTTCGGTTTCGGTAGAAACGCGAGAAATTATTTCAAAAGGTTGGGGTTTGTTCCACGGTTGGTCTACGGTTAGTCCAACCGTAATCAAGAAAATCAGCTATCTTGGAATGAATAAAAATATATGATCGAATGATAAATTTACTTACAATTAGAAGTTTAATAAATTATGACCTATTATTATTTTTTTAAATATTAATACTAAATGACATCTGTTAAAAAGTATTTTAAATGATCCACGAAAGATCACACCACGCGATCGTCTCATTTGAGATGACCCGTAACGAACGGGGAATAGAACCTTGAATATATTTTATTTAAAGCAAAAGAAGAAGCATTTTTTTAAATATAATATTTCATATAATTTTCTTACAATATTCATTTGGATTTTGTTCTTTTACTGAAAATTCTATGTTATGAGTCATTGAAGGTTTCATATCAATACGTTGTGGAAAGGTGGACGAAAAAAAATAGAACTTTCTCTCGGTTTTCCATTTATCTGCGGCATTTATGTTCGTTCAACCGTTAAGTAAGTGGATGGAAAGCAATAAATCAATTTTTCAATATTTCAAAGATATATGTATATCATACCTACTGTTATAAAGCAGCTTTCTATAGATACCAATATATTCATTCCAAAAATTTCTAATATAAATTTGCATTTATTACGTGCTTCGAATTACAAAAAAAAGTAATCATTGTGAATAATAATTAATTTAATTGTATTTTTTAACGATTTGTTACGAAAATTAGTGGAACTTAATCCTTCAAGCTTTTATTTTTTCTCGTTACTTTATTAGTACCATATACTTTATATAATATATTTTAAATTTGGTCCGTCAAATTTTAATATGTAATGTCGTTAATAAACACATTAATGTCGTTAATCTCGTTAACATTTTAATAATTTACATTATTTATTTAATAAATTTCGTTACCCTTTCAACGCAGATGGCTATAGCAATCATAGCCGACGTGTCTAGCGCGTATGACCGGCATAGCAATCACAAGCTCATACATTACATGTGGCCGCCGCCGAGCTCAGGCTCTGCTCTTCCCTGGCAGTCTGTTGCGTAGCATACGCAGCGGTGGAAACACGCTGCATATGCTACCCAAACACTAAAAGTCCCACATCTCTCCTCTGATTTCAATTTCGACCAGGGCTTTGAACCGTAATTTTTTTCATTCCGGTTTTCGGTTATGGTTCAACAATAAAATATAACTAAATATAAGTTCGGTTCCGGTTTTCGGTTTTCAGATTTCGGTTTTCGATTTTCAGCTCAACTCCGAGTGATTAATTTTTTAACATGGTCGAGTATACAATGGTAAAACTGGCAAAAAAACCGCAAATAAAACGTGTATGAAACAGTTAAGATTTCTTTAAACTGTTTAATCTAAGGATGTCTTTTATATCATGGTATTAATTATCGTGAGTTCATTTATGAAATAATGAAAACTAAAAATATTTAAAATATTGGAAAAAAGTTTTTTTATCATTTATAGAAAGGTATGTTTTCTACTGCAGTTACTACATTTTTCAAAACGGTTATGAGCTCAACGTAACCGAATATCACGTAACCAAAAATACGATCATTCAAGCTTTTTTTTTTAATAGCTACAATAATGTAGACTTAAAACAAAGGAAAAAGTAATTCGAAAATATTTTTAATTTTAAGAAGTAAAAAAATGTCTAAGGAAACTTTGTTTTTGAGCATTGGAGAGCTAAACGGGAATTTTTATTTCAACCTGCGCTAAAATTCGCGCCTATTTGATTGGTTGGAAGTCACGTGACTTGTGGCGGCCATTAAAATTCACGCTATTTGATTGGTTGAAAGTCATATGACTTGCGGCGGCCATTAAAATTCCCAAATTTTAATTGGTTGGAAGTCACGTGACTTGCGGCGGCCATTATTGAAACTGGATCAAATTACAAAGATATCGATTTGAAAAGTTATCATCATTCAGTCAATATGTACTTTTTTTCAAATTACAAAGATATCGATTTGAAAAGTTATACACCATTCAGTCAATATGTACTTTTTTTTAAATGTAGAAAATCGACTGATAACAGGGACGGATCCAGCGGGGGGGCGGTAAGGGCAACCGCCCCCCCTGCGGATGAAAGAAGAAATTTCTAAAATCACGCGTTTTCGACTAGAAAATGATTATCGACCATAAAATCATTATTTTTTGCGAAATAAACACGAAAAACTCATTTTAAAAATATTTTTTTCATATTGTAACCCTGATTTTCCAAAAAAGATGGAAAAACTTCTATATTTATACATAAGCTTATCCTGTACTTACTCTCCAGATCTTACACCATCAGATTACAATTTTCAGATCATTACAAAATTATTTAGATATGAAAATTCAAAAAATTCAGAGGTGGTGAAATAGGGGCTTTCCGAGTATTTTGATTCATAACCGATATAATTTTACAAAAAAGTTATCGAAAATTTGGTAGAAAGGTGGATAGAAATGTTCTATAACGGTAGAAATTATATTTTAAATTAATAATTAATAAATAAAGTTTATATTAAAAATTTCATCTGTCATTCGAACCTGTGAACCGTGAACGTAACCGAAGTTTCGGAAATATTTTTGTGAATTTCTCACCCAACCTAACCCAACCTGTCGTCGCAAGATGAATAAACTCGCGTGAACCTAACCCAATTATCAAAAATATTTTTGCGAATTTCTCACCCAACCTAACCCAACCCGTCGTCGCAATTTGAATAAATTCGCGTGAACCAAACCCAAGTATCGGAAATATTTTTGCGAATTTCTCAGCCAACTTAACCCAACCTGTTGTTGTAGGATGAAAAAAATCGCGGGAACCTAACCCATGTATCAGAAATATTTTTGCGAATTTCTCTCTAAACGTAACCCAACCCGTCGTCGCAATTTGAATAAACTCGTGTAAACCTAACCCAAGTATCAAAAATATTCTTGCGAATTTCTCACCCAACCTAACCCAACCTGTCGTCGCAAGATGAATAAACTCGCGTGAACCTCACCCACGTAATGGAAATGTTTTGGAAAATAATCTTAAACACATAAAAGTTTTTTTTTATAATCAGCAAATAATAATAATTATAAAATATTCAAATGTTTAATTTGAAACAAATCGGTTTTTTTATTTTTCATTGATGCCCACGAATTATTTGGAAATAAGAAGGCATATTAAGCAAAAAGTTTATTAACCACTGTTATAGATTTATAAAGATTTTGTATTTAACGAAAAAAATCTTTAAAATTTAACAAATAAAAATAATTCTGAAAAATCCCCCCCCTGTGAAAAATTCCTGGATCCGTCGCTGACTGATAACCGTGACACGAAAAAAATCAATCGATTCGTGATTTAAACGCAAGCGTCAAAATAATTTTCATAAAGTGATAAGTACTTCTTTATTTACTTCTCGGGGGATAAACAATGCCGGCAGGGTTCTTCCACAACAGTAGATTTTCGGCAGAGTTTGCCAAAAATTTTCAATTTTAGAAAAATCAGGGGGGAAGATATTTGCACCTTGTGCCCCGCCTGTTTTTGAAGTATGTACCTGTGTTTTGGAGCCCCCTAAAATCGAAGAATAAACTGGGAAGAGGAACGAACAGGAACTTACTTAGCCGTTATACACAACGTTTAGACCGCAAGCGTTGCAACAGTCACATGGACGCGCGAAACTTGACAGTTTGACAGTTCAACGTTTATCATGGGGTCTCGATCGCGACGTTCAGTTTCTCGGCCATGCTATACTGAACAGGATTCGTTTACGGGGAACTTATTAGGTTTCTCATCACCAGATTCTTCTCCCAGAAAAATTGTAGAACCTCAATCGACGCGCGGACGTGGACGCCCCCGAAAATCCGTAGTTTCTAGTGATGCTAGTTCGGATCAGAACAGTGCTTCGGTCTCCCGGTTCCAAATCGTCAGTAATAATTATCCCAAAATTGTGATCGGAGATGTTGGTGCAAAGTCGGAGAGAGCACTGCTTCAAACTACCGGTTCGAAGTCTGCACCTGTCACTCCTCGTCGAAGTATAAGGCCTAAGAGAAAGTCAGCTGTTTTTAGAGAAGCCGAGCAAGCCGCGGATTGTCTAAGAAAGTTGACTGTAGAATCTGATGATGACGATGATTCTGATATTGCTACTCCAATTGAAAAACAATCATGTATGTATGTTCAAATTTTACCTTGAATTCTTGATCGGTGGTTTATAGTTTGTTTTATTCTTTCCTAGCTCTATTTACTGAAGAAGATGTAGAAGGAAGGAAAATATTTGGTTTTAAAACAACTCATAAGAAACAAAATTTGTTGAAAAAGGCTTTCGAATCAGTTCTGGAAACTCCTAAGAAACAAAATCAGAATGACAGTATTAATCGTGTAGAAAACAGTCCACGTACTCCTAAATCAGCTCTGAAATTGAATAATGCAAACACACCGCGAAGCACTAAAAGAGTATCTATTCAACCTTCTACTTCAACGTTCACTCCGAAAAGTTTGAAATTTCCAGATAACCATGAAAAAACACCATATAAATTAAGACAAAAAATCAAAAAACGTTAGTTCACATATACAAAAGTTTTCGTTTATTCTCTATTGAAAATATGCTAATAACAAAAATATTTTTCAGAATTGGACACATTGACACATACGGATGATGAAAATTCCGATTTTTCTGCAAGTGATAGCGAATTTTGCCCCTCAGATACCTCAGATGAAGATATTAGTGATGAAAATTGTGTATGTATATTATTTTTAATACAACAACGTTTTTTTAACAATTTAAATATGTCATATTTCTTTACAGATCAATTCAGAACTTTCAGACGACAGTTCTGTGGAAAAAGAAGAAATTCATAAACCTACACCGAAAAAAATACCTTATGAAAAAACCCCATCGAAAACATATGGTCTTAGAACTAGAGGAGAAAAAGATCCTAATTTTATCATAAAATCAGATAATTATTTTCACATGCATGGAAATAAAAAAGTAACGATACAATTCTTAAATATTTACCAAAGTTTTAAAATGATAAATTAATAAATTTTAACTTTCAGGTTGTTACATCCAATCATACTTTAGAGAGATTAAAAAATCCTCGATTCACTGAAGAAAAACTACAAAATATTTTAAAAAATCAAATTATTTCCGATGAGCATAAATGCGCCATAAAAGAGTTGCTGGAGGATCACAAAAAACTATTTGATAAATGGCTATATTATCTAAGCGAAGGTTTCAGTATTTTATTATACGGAGTTGGATCCAAAGAAAAATTAATACAAGAATTTCAAAAAGAAAAGCTTTCCACTTATCCATGCATAGTGATCAATGGATATTTTCCGAGTTTGACTTTGAAAGATATATTGGAATCTATAGGAACAGATTTATTAGGAATATCTAGCCTTCCTACAAATCCTTACGAAGCAGTTGACTTTATTGAAAGTGAAATGTCTGAACTAGAAAATGAAAATCTTTTTTTGTTGATCCACAATTTAGACGGAGCACTTTTGAGAAATCATAAATCACAACATGTACTTTCTAAATTAGCAAAAATACGTAACATTCATTTAATTGCATCGATTGATCACATCAATGCACCACTTTGTAAGTAGTGGTTATTATTTTTTTATTAGCGTTTATTAGAATTAAAACTAATTTGCATGAATTGTTTTCAGTCTGGGACCATGCAAAATTAAGCGATTACAATTTTTCATGGTGGGATACGACTTCTTTTCTTTCTTACATGCATGAGACATCGTATGAAAGTTCTTTACTCGTTCATAAATCAGGTATTATGGCATTGTCCTCTTTGAAAAACGTTTACCACTCTCTGACTACCAATGCCAAAGGAATTTATATGATCTTAATAAAAGATCAACTCAAAAATAGTAAAACTCCACATTATCAAGGTAAAGAATAATTAAATAAGATATATTAAGTTCTTGATTAACTTCATTATTAACAAAACATAACTTTGCAGGATTGCCTTTCAAAGATCTTTATTGGTCAGCCCGAGAAGCTTTTCTCGTAAGTTCAGATTTAGCTTTACGTGCGCAATTGACTGAATTTTTAGATCACAAATTAGTAAAGAATAAAAGGACAGTTGATGGCACTGAAAACCTCATAATACCCATAGATAATACCATACTTAAACAATTCATGGAGCAAAACGAAGAACAGTGATATTGAAACAAAACATGTTTTTTTTTATTTTGTGTGAATATATTTATTTCCAACTACACTACAAAAGGTGTTTTCAAATGAGTTTTTTAAATTACAATTTTATACATATAAAATTGCTCTATCTGGAAAATATGCTAAATGATAAAGTACTTACTTTATGCAAAATCTGCATAATAATTGTCTCAAATATATAATTTTAAAATTTCACATACAAAATTGGATTTTGTGAGTAAACAATATTGGCACTTAGTGGCATATTCAATATTCATTAATTTTCGGAGACATTTTACTTGTACATATCATTTTTCATGTACCAGATGAGTTTTTCATTTATTGTCGCAGCCATACGTCGCATTCGCTAGACATACATACTCAAATGTGCACACTTAATGTTTTAAACGTGTACGTTAGAGATTAACAAAAAATCAACAGTAGTTTACCCTTCTCGATTCTTATTTTTGTATATAAATATTTAAATATAACCTAAGTTTCGAAAATGACAGTTGAATAATTAGGGAGAGATATAAAATAGCCTAAAATGTAAAAGAAAGTCTTTATTGTGCTATAAACGAGTCAATGCAATTAATTTTGTTTAACTAAAAAAATTATTTTATATACTGTAGTAGCACAATAATTGATATAAAGCAAAATATATCCAAAGCATGATAGAGAAAAAATATAGAAAAAACATTGAACTTGAAAATTTACGTTTTTTTATGTAATATGATTTTTAGTAGCTATCACCTAAAATATCTTAAGAATCAATAAAATCTTAGAATAGAATTATGAAAATAATGTCTATATACGAATTTCGAGCACACTATGTCTTTTTCATGGTCATTTTCTCACATTCTACTCAATATTAAAAATAAAATTAATTAAATCACTCTTATAATTCTTATTAATAGGAATAACCACTGGTAACTCCGAATCGTATGATTATTCAGTGACATTTTCAAAAACACTCATAGTGTACATGTTTTGCACGATTTTCAAAATTGAGATTAATGTTCCGATATGATTACCAGAAAATGAAACATAGTGTGACACTTTGACATGTCTGATGTGAATTGAATTATCAATGTTTTTAAAAGGATTATAGAGTTTGAGATATCACGCTGGCCAGTTTGAGTTCCAACCCTTAAGTCACATTGTTTCAAATAAATGCACAAGAAATATTATAATCACTAACTGGAAAACTGGTACGATTACCAAAATTCATCATTTATATCCAATAGGCATTTACTAAATTTGCACGAAGCAGTGTATTTTAGTCTTAAGTCACGGCACTATTTAATTTTGGATTTAAAAGATTAACCTAATGTTAAAAATTGTACTAGGAATTTTTTAACCCAAACTTTTCGAAGTATAAACTCTACCACTTTCGCTGATAAATAATTTGCACAAAACATATCTTTTTTACGACTTACACATATTAAAATAGATCCATAAGGAATACAAATCTTCCTCAATATATATGTTTATATATACATATATAAATTTATGTATCAATATAAATATACACAATTAAGATACACAAATTCACACACGAATTGTTTTTATGTACCAACAAATAAAGACTTTCCCTCCTAAGTCTTCACCACAAATGTATCTAAGGCACGCACAAAGTGAATCTTATATGTATGTAATAAATTGATTTGCATGAAACAATATTTTACAATATTCACATTTCATATTGCCTATTTTGGTCGAATACAATGTAAATTCTTATTACTAGATATATATACTATATACGTTATTACATATATATATTAATTATAAAAATTACTTTTTAATATTGATCAACGTGAAAATAAAATTGCCATATATAAAATTTCCTAAATTTAACTTTGCTTTGTTACAAAAAAATATATATATTTTTTTTAATCCATTGTTCACATAGCTTAGTTTGATAAATACGTATAACATAAACATTCAAAATTATACATTAAAAAAAGTGTATATTGTTCGAAACACTCTAAAACATTCAATTTTGTGCGTGCAGTAGATATATTAACTGAACCAAAATAACAGTGGAATTGACAAATTCTGATTAAATCGTGTCCATCAGAGGCACCTACAAAAATGGAGCAAAAACAGAGAGCATAACAGACAACAGTCTCTCTCTTAATATATTTAAACAAGCTTAGAGTAGAAACTCATATTTTCAATTGCAAATTTCATAAGGGAATAAAATAACTTTGGTAAGTATCTTGTATACTTTCAGGGAAAAATAATGCCAAACAAGTCAGTACCAAAAATCTACATCCGAAGTATCCTATGATAAAATCTCGTGCAATGATAAAAAAGTGTTTTATTTTTGAGAGAACTTTGTATATTTATACATGACATAATCACACTAAATTAAAATGACGACTTTTAATATTTTTTAACAAAACAGGTGGCACTTTCAAAATTATATAATAATTAAAACAATAGCAAAGCAGCAGTCAACATGTTAAAAAAATAATATAAATATTTATGGATATAGCTTATACACTATCAAAACTTGAGTCATATTGGTCATCGTATTTCACAAGTCTGTTTATCCAGATTTATGTATAACTCGACACATAGACTGTTGGAACAATGATTTTACCACTAAAATTACCCATCAATGGACACTCAATTGTTTGGTTCACTCTCATCGGGTTCATGTTTCCGTTTTTTACCCCTGGTGCTTTCTGCAACATTAACACAAGTATTATTAAACATGGAATACATTAAGATAACTAATTGAAGCGATTGTTTTGTGAAAAAATGTACCTGATTCAGCGTTTGCGTTCTCTACTTCCTTTTCCTCTTCTTCTTCGGCCCACTCTTCTTCGTCTTCCTCTTCAATGTCACTGCCATTTTTCCCATATTCATCTGCTTCAAAATCACTTCCAGAACCTTCCACATCTAACAAAATAAAATGAAATTGAAATTGACACATTGCGAATAAGGTTCAATAAAAGTGAAAATTACCTAGTCTATCACTATAGAGTGATCTGAGAGGAATATCACCCTCTTCCTCATCGTCAGAATCTATAAAATAAAAAAAAATCTCATATAAAATTTAAAACTGAAAAACTTAACCAAATTTTTTTTTAACGTTTCAGATATTAAAAATAAAATAATGTGATGGTGAAAGTAACTTAAATTGAAACAAATAGACTTAAGATATGAAATGCAAATACGTTAAAATGAAAAATTAACCATTTGTTTATATATTTTTTTCAGAAAACGTATGTACATTGTGAAAAATAAATATAAAAAAAACTTTATCAGCATCCATTAATAAGGTACTTTTTTTATATTGGCTACCAATGAAGATCAAGTGCATAATTTGTTATGGTTACGAATCGAATATTCAAAAAATGATAAGTTATTATGGAATAAATATGGGAAAATAAAAAAAGGACATAACATAAGTTTCTATAACATTCATTTGGAACATTGCTTGAATAGTAGTATACAGTCAACTACGCGACGAACACGAAACTTATTGATCAAACAAAACTTACAGAACAGCGACCACAAACATGATCAGCTGTTACCATACTCAGCACTTCAAAATCAAAAAGCAACAAAAGCAATACTAACAGGAAAGGACGTTACGGCATTTCGAGATAATTACATAAAACATTTTTGAGCCACATAAAAATCAATCACAATATAAAAAATAAAACACTCAGTGTTCCAAGTGATCGATTCACCTAAATAATATGTGATAAAATGAGTTTTTATAATGGATGCTTACGCGGTAATATAGAGCCCAAATGGAAGAGCAATCCATATATTGTGTACATGACCAACGGCAGGGGCATAGATTTGGTTGTATCACGGTCTGCAATCTCTCGATCGTCAAGCGTCATATTCAAAAAATCAATGTCCAAGCCTGTAAAACCCTTTTTTGGATCACCAATTTTAAATTACCAGCCCTCCACACATTGAATGCATTTTTTTTTTCATCGATACATACGTTCGATCAAACATGTATTATGTAATGAACATTCGTAGTTACTTTCACCATCTTTAATCAGATTTGTTTAAAAGAATTTTTCAACAGGGAACACACAATTAACACTAAAAATATATTCATCTTCTTTTTTTCAATAAAAGTGTTTAATAGACCATAAAAAGGGAAAAGTCAAAAATATATATATACCTTCTTCGTCATCGCTGCTTTCATTATTACCGTTCAGTTCATCGTCTTCAGAATCTTCGGCCTCGCGTTCATCTTTATCGTATCTGTTGAAAAAATTCACATTATATAAAATGTAAAACAAAATAATTTGTAAAATTGACAAGATAACGAACCCGTCCAAATATTTCAACGTTGGAATCAAATTGAAAACTTTATTTCGATACTCTTCGATGGTGGTCACGTCGTTGTTGAACAAATCCAGATTTTTTAGTTTTTTAAACTCTTTCAACGGTTCGAGGGTGGCGATATCGCTAATTTTGTTGCCTGACAAATTGAGGTGAGTCAACTTCGGACTAGTATTCAAACGGTCGAGTTCTTGGTGTATGCGGTTATCGGACAGCTCGAGCCTTTTCAAATTGGGTAACTTCGGGAATCCTTTCAAAGATAAGAGACCCACATTTATGAGACTCAGTGTTTCCAAATTGATGTACTCATCAGTCAGTCCGATTATGGCTGCACTTCTGCAATTATCCAAGTTTAGATCGGTGACCTGTAAAAATAAAAGAATGATTTGTCAATATTGAAATTATACAATATTTTTGATGTGTTTGTAATAATCGGATGTGGCTGAATTTGAAGGAATATTATAAAACAGATTGTCGACAAAATAAAAATAAGATATTTTTGGTAAAATAAACATATAGAAAAAAACTGTTTAATCAGAAATAATACTGCAGTCCTATCAAAATACTATGTAAGTACACAGGTAGTTCTTAACTTACGACAGTTTGGACTTATGACTGAACAAAAATTATACATAATTTTTTTTTTATTATTTTTCAAAAATTGTTTACTAAATCATAAACTATCATCATTTAGTCGATGCATTTTGAAATAAAGAGTATGGAGTCATTTGAATTATTGTATTAAAACACATCATCTACCAGGTTTTTTGTTCTTTTTGGGAGGTGTTCTTACTTTTAAAAAAATAAAACTGGTAAAACACTTTTTATATTATTATATTATTATATTTATTATATTAACTATAACAGGATATGGGTTGAAAAAGTAAATTTAGGTATGTATAAATAAAATTGATTAAATTATTTTTGTATGGATTCTATTTACGACCGAGTCGAAAACAACCTGTACTATGATGTTTTACATAAAATTCCTACGACACGAAAAAAATGTTTCGGTCTCTTCAGTTCATGTTTAGCATTTTTCCCTGGAAGTTTTTTCTGGGGAGGGACGTATGTTTGTGGTGTAAAACTTTCGAGCTTCGTCGAAACATCGACAAACACGTTTTACATAATGGAATTGTGGTATACGGTGATAAAGTTCACGCAAAGATAAATTAAAAAATAAACACTTCGTTTCTTCGATGTACGAAATAACCGTTTAGGAAAAATCAAACATTTTCTCTACACGATCGAGCGGAAGCAATTTTCAAACACCTAAAAACATCATCTCCAATTCGAAACTTCCTCAGAGACCGACGTCGCGTCGACCCAAAAAGTAAATTTCCGCAAGCCGCCAAAGTCACCCGAACGTCCACCCGCCCCCCGAATCCTTCTGCATTGTCACCCTGATCGGAAACCCCAAAAACGCGACCTCCTCCCCGCGAAATATGGACCGCCGAAACCGGGAAGAGCGGCCCACGTGTGCGGAGGGGTGGGGAGACGCGCGCGGGGCCCCCCCCGGGGACCCCCTTTCCCATCCCAGACGATGAAAGCCTCCTTTTTAAAACGGAAACCTGAAAAGGGGCTCTCGAAAGCGGCGGGTGGCCGCGCGGCCCGTTCGCGTCGTGGCGACGCCATCATTTATTTGAACGCAATGGCGCGCATTCGGGGAGACGCGAACGGATAACGGAGCCCGAATGCGATAGGGAGGTTTGGGGGGTGAGGCGGGGGCGGAGGCGCCGCGAGGGGAGAGGCCGCGGGGATTAATTCGAGGGGTACTCACTTGAGCGGGGTCGCGGCCGCGTCGCTCGAGGGCGATGCGCTTCTCCATGTTGTGTAGATGAAGGTTCTGGATGTTGAAGGGGCGTCGGGGGCGCGGGGGGCCGAAATATGAGGCGGGGGCGCGGGATCGACGCGCGTGTCCTGTGCGCACGACGTCCGTCTCACAACAACACTGGTGTGCCAGCCCGCCTTCGAACCCGCAGTCGAAGCGCGGCGGTATGGCAACCCCGGAGTGTGCGACGCCGATAAACGGAGGTGCCTACGGTCGTTCGGCGATGTGCGATAAATGTAATCCTCGCCGCTCGGTCGGGAATTTGTTGCAGATTCGTAAGTTTAATCGTGTATATAAATCTGTTCGATGTTTTGTTTGTGTCGTAAATTTTGAGATTTACTCGGATTGTTGGATTACAATTTTTATTTTTATTCGGGTGATTTTCAAAATGTTATTTGAAATTCACCGATTAAATGAAATAAGGTAATGCACCTGTGGCCTGTGGTTGACCATGTATCTATAATTGATCGTCTGACAAAAAAAACGTAATAATTTCGGTTTCTAAAAGTGCTGCTGTCAGTGGGTGTATAGGGTCGTGTGTGCTGTTTTCGATGTGTGCTTCTATCGATGCATTCCGCTGTCATGTATGCTGCAGTCAATGTGTGCTTCTATCGATGCGTGCTTCTGTCGATGCGTGCTGCTGTCGATGTGTTACTGTCGGTGTGTGTCAGTGTCGTATGAACAAACGTCTGGAAACCAAAGCTTCGAACCATAATTTTTTTCGTTCTGGTTTTCAGTTTCAGTTTATCAAGAAAATAAATATATTCGTTCGGTTTCGATTTTTGGTTTTCAGTTTTCAGTTTTCAGTTCAACTCTGAGTTTTCAAAAAAAAAACAGTACGCTTACAAAGACCAACTTTTCCAAAATTTACATAAAATATTTTCTGAAAAAAACAACGCTTTTCAATAATTTTCAATGCAAAATTAAGTAAATTTGTTTTTTGCCGAACCAAAATAAACCGAATTTTTTTCATTTCGTTCCGGCAAAAATTTCGCTTTTTAACAACTTTCGATTACGGTTCAATTCCACTTTCAAACCCTAACCACTTTCGTTCCGAAACCCCTATTCAGAAGTCTCGATTCCGGCTATCGAACAAACACATAATATTTTAACGAACGACAACACTGCACAGGTTGGGTAGCCGCACGTGCGCCGTCTTTTCGTTTTCGCGATTGTTAGCATCTGTCAAAAGTGAGAAGAATGGGGGCCGTGGGTGCTCCGGGGGCCGAGCCGAACGGGGAATGCGAGGACGTGGGGGAAGCGGGGGACGAGGCGTCGCCCAACAGCGGCAACGCCCCCCAACGCCGCCAGGCCAAACACGACAGCGGAGTCGCAGACCTCGAGAAAGTCACCGACTATGCCGAAGAGAAGGAGATCAGCTCGCAAGACATTCTCGGGGTATTTTTTTCGATTAAACATTGTTTCCGTTGTTCTGTTTTAATTGTCTGATCCTAATTATGTCTTTTTTCAGGCCTTATCGTTAATCAGAGATCGGAGATCGAAAGAAACTAGAGAAAAAATGGAAAGGGAAAAAGAATTGTGTAAAGTTACTATTTTAAAAGAACACGTAGACCTCATAGTAAGTTTTTCAAATGTGAAATAGTGGCATTTATAGTTTTTGATCGATGCTATTCTTTTCAGGTTAAAGAAATGGAAATATCTAGAACTGTGGCCGAACGTACGCTGAGGGAACATCACGGAGACGTCGTCGCCGCCCTGACTGCCTTAACTGATTAGATATTTTAAGCGAAAGTCGCTAGATATGAGTCATTTTAAATTTTAAGGAGCTTCGATTGTCGGCGATCTAAAAAGCCGATGTCGAATTTTACCAGTGTGCAGTGTTTATATAGAGTCGATGTCCACGTATTCTCTCGACGGATACACTTCACGGTGTATATATGTTTTCGATTTGAATTTCACTACACTCGCGCCAAAACGTTAGGTCAAAAAGTAATCGGACAGTAATACCTTTTTTATATGAACACTTAACATTAGCCTACTATTATTGTGTTGGATTTTTCGAATCGGCTCGTTGAATATAAAGAAAAGGCCATGAAATATTTTGTTATTAATTTCTGTCAAAAAGAATATCTCGAATCTTCTTTTTAAGTATGTTGTTTTTATTTATGTGTTTACAAATTGTGATTCATAAATATAATTTCTCAAATATCCGAACGCTGTCGAAAATTTTATTTCAATCCTCCTGAAATTTCCTATCAAATGTACATGTATGCAATTTCCCTTTTTTAATTTTAATTTCTTCACCATGAAAAATAGAACTAAAATTATCAAAAATTCATCATTTATTTTCCACATACCTCTAATCTATATTGTATGAGATGAAATATTTATATTTTTGTTAGATATGTGTTTATCCTATTCATTTTGCTGATATCGCAAATGTCTTATCAGCGCTGACAGCTTACGCTATCTGAAACAGCTGCGACAGTATTGGTTCATGTACTTTTATACCAGATTATCTTTCAGATATCTTTTTCACATATGTGAAGATCGTCTTTATTAGCAAATGAGTTAGTAATGTCAATTTGCACATATTTGGACAGTTTCGCAGTTATTTTGTGTACTTGAAGATATGGTAAAATCAAAACATGAATTTTTGTTATGGTTCAAATTTGACTTTAAAATGATACAAGCACTCACGTTTTTGTGTTTGACAACATTTGTTGTGAACCCCGCCGGTGAAGTAATAAATTCCAAAGAATTTGAACATTTTGGCAGTGATGAAGGTTTGTATTTCTTTTGTAATTATTTAAATGCAGTTGAATTAATTGTAACCATATTATTAAAATGTATCATTAGATAGGAGCTTTTTGAATTATGTGATTTTAAGAATTAAGAATTATATCTTCAGATAGCCTGTTGATTATTTTTTTCATCCATATAATATTACAGGATTTTATTTGAATTTTTATTTTATGATGAAATATTTATTTTAGAAATCGTGTTTCAAATTAAAAAAATAGAAAAAAATAATAGAAATTGTGAAAAGAATGCTTCAGACTCAGGTAATTTATAAAGGTTCTTAATAATAATAAAATATAGTAAAAAAACAATAATAATAATAATAGTATCAATTTTTTTCTTTAAATAGAGTGTAATGCTGAAAAACACCAGAGTGTATTATTATTGGCTACTCAAATAGCAATATCTGCAGCATTAGTTGTAGGAATTATCACTATTTTGATTCTTTTCTGGAAAATTTGCAAATCAACTAATCGGTATATTTTACAAATCATCCTCCATATAATTTTATATAATTGACCAAAGTTCACCATAACTCAACGTCAAGATTTTTTCATCAACAGGAGGCCACAGAGACGGAGAAGACGAGCCCGCAGAAATAACAGACCAAGTGTTCAAAGCGAAGAATCTATTGATTCTATTCAGCAAGTTGTGATAGAACGCCTAAGAGATGCTCCACCAAATTATATAAGAGCAATGTTGCTTCCTGCTGGCGACACACCTCCGCCATATAACTTAATATCTTCTGCGCATAATAATCCAGGTTTTGTAAGTATTTAGTTTCACTTTTATATTATTATATATTTCAATGTTTTTTATTATCGTGAATACTGAATTTTATATTCATTGTACATTTTATAAAATATCTTTTTAGGATCCAGATTATAATACTCCACCACCTTCGTATAGCGCAGCATTAGAACAAGAGAATTCTACCACAGAAAATAACCGACGCAGTAGTAATAAGAGCAATGATGAAATCAGAGTAGATTTGCCTAAAGAGTCAGATGATACACCTGACACAACTTTACATATATAAATATTTAATCCTTTACCCATCATGTATTATTTATCCAATTTAAATTTAGTATTTACATTATGTACTTAACACCAAATGTGATAATATTTTTTATTTGATAAAAATAACACTCGCATAGTGAAAATCAATTGAATCTCTCTCCTCAGAGTCAAATGAATTTTTGAAAAATTATTCAATATTTATATCATTGACCAATGTTGATCAATGTGGCAAATGATTAATAATTATAGTTGAAATTTATTTCAGCTTATCCTCAATAAAAATTACATTACAAATTGTCAGTATTTGAAATATATTTAGACTTTATAAAAAGTATAAGTTTTAGATTTATAAATAACAGAATGTACTTATGAATTTTTTTAAATAAAACGAAACTAAATCATAAAAAAGTTTTTTTTCTTAAAAATGTATTCATTGTTTAATAGAGATATAAATTTAAAAACCTGAAAAAAATAGAATGAAGAAAAATAAAAGTCGTGAAGAAAGTTATATGATATTTTATTTATGGATGATGCATGTAGATAAAATTAAAAGTGAAATCTATAATATTTTGTGTTAAGTTTGGTGGATACAACATAAAAGTACACATTTTATTAAATCTTCTTGCCAATGGATGCCCACGGCCAGATGAAGGCCGTGGCGTTCATTGCATCTTACATTCTGATTAACTGAGCCATGCGATTATCTACTGTTTTCAAAACAGTCATTCCAGTTAAATGCAATTATGATACAGAGTAGAACACTATGCAAGATGAAAGATATTTATTACTTTTATCACAGAACATTATGGCTTATTTTACAATAACATTTAACAAGAACTAACATGACCGCAAAGACATAAATGAATATTTTCATTGCTGTATAACTTTGATTCGTGTCACAAAAATTAAAATGTTTGTCAAAATGTAAGTGTCCACGCACTGTGAGTAAGAAGTACATTTCAATTCAATTTTTTTTCCAATTCAACAAAAAATAAGCGATCAACAAATTTATTTACATTTAGTCAAAACAGAATTTTGAATTTGTAAATCTGTTACCTAAACAGAATATCTAAATAGACTTGATCATCACCGTTAGACAGTAATAAGTCAAAAATTTAACAAACATAGTACAAGCACAGCAGAAACAGACACAAAGCATAAAAATGAAATGTACTGAAGCATAATACATAAAAATAATTAAAAAAAGATCAAATGGCAATTGACAAACATAATCCACTTCGAAATCTGCGTAAATTCAAGTTTTGTTATTAATTTTATGAACGTTTTTCAAACAGATAAAATTGTGGACCAAAAAAAAAGAAAACGAAAAAAGCAAACATTAAAAAGCAAAATAAAACTAAAACAAATATAAATCTTCTAATACGAACAACTAATTAAAATATACAGGGCACGTACTTAAAACACCCTTTTTCTTCAGAGATCATTTCAATGTGGTCGAATGGTTGAATTTGTAAAAAATAACTACTTAATTAACAATGGTAAAAAAAAGACAGATGAAATTATATCGTTAACCAGACGACCACGTGAGAAGAAAATGAGAAAAATGATAACTAAATCATAAGGCGGAGGAACTTGAGAATGCAACTGAAAAGTTCCACATATCACACAACAGTTCAACACATGAACTCTACCTGGAATAGGATTACATTTATATGTATATTTTTAATGCCAGTTTTTTTCTTTGAAATGAATGTTGAAATTTAAAAGGTAAAGATTTTAACATCTACACTTGTTCACCTCGTGTACAAACTATTGTATTGATTTTGAAACAGAAAGAACTTTTAAACTTGGCACATTTTTCATATACATTAAAAAATTTGGTCTCACTGTTTTATTTGTAAATTATCATTAATATTATTTATCAGCTTCGTACTGACATTATTATATACCACAGTTTAGGTTCACACAAATGGTCTGGTGGGATTTGTGAGATTCTACAATCATTATAATAATTACCTAATTAAATTTTATAATTACATTATGCGTTACTTAGTCATACAGCTTTTATAATTTACATTGCTTAAGTGAAATAAACATCGGCTACATATTTTCATACACACAACAAAGTTTTTCATTCAATTTATTCCACTGAACACATTTAAATCGCAAAAACTCATTGTCTCATATTATCACTTACAGCCAAATTACGCATCTCAACACATTTAATTTTTTTTTTTTTTGAGATAATTTGAAAATTTACTAATTAAAAGAATTACGTCTGATAACATTCAGACAAAAATATAGTTATCACTTTGGATACATAGCCATAATCTTTTCTAAGATGGCTTCAAGCATATGTATTCCACGTATTATTTTCCCGTATACGAGACAAATAATTTCCATTTATTTTTTTATTAACGAATATTATCACAAGGTTGGTTTTTAAAATTAAAAATGTAGGTTCACGCTTGTTTTACTCGTTTCCGAGGAGGTCCTATGGGCGGAATTTGTTGTTGTTGGGTTGCTAGGGCTCGAAATGCTTCTGCTATTAAATGTGGATGTGACTGTATCATATTTTTCCACCCAGCAGTATCCATAACATCTGTAGCGTGACTTCTAAAATGCAAATTTTAAATATTAGTTTAAATTTGACAAATCTAAATATGAATCACTTTAACTTTGAAAAAGATTCAATTTATAAGATTGATAAAAGCAACTTACGTATTAATAAAATCTATTGTTTGTGCTTTTAATTGATCTGCTGAATGTAGGTCTGCTAATATTAAAGTTTCTGCTGCTGTTTCTACGGAGAGGTTCATACACAGTGCTTCTTCACACATTACTTTTAACCTTTCTAAAGCGTACTGCAAATGAAAAATAATACTTAAAGAAACGTTCTTTTTATTCAAACCATTAGAAAGAACAAAAAAACAATACACACTTTATCGGCCGCAGCGAGTAAATCATCTGCCATTTTCTCAAGGTTTGGTGCTCGTCCCGTGTAAATGAATCTAAGCATTTCACGTAAAACTTCATGATCAACATCTGTGATATCCACCCTATTCCGTTTTCTTTCTTCCATTTCATGTTCAAACATAGCTGCGAATACTGGACTTCGAGCTGAAACGAGAATTTTAACCATAAATATTTTATACTTATTACAATAATTTTTTATTCAACGAATCATTCACTCACCAGCTAAGATTGCTTTGTGGGCCTGAAATTCTCTATTACCAACAGCCAAAGTCACGTCGGAAAATCGTTCATTATCAAATAAAACACCCAAATCATCAGATAATCTACACTCTGGAACTTTAAACTGAACTATATTAGACTGCCCGCTAATATTTATACTGTCTGCAACAACCGAGACTTCACAAAAAATAGTGAGCTTATCCTCGGGTAGGAGACCGTTGGCTTCGTCCAAAAGGAAATCCCTCCTGATGAACTTTTTGAAGCCCCAGTCTTTGCCCTGTACGAAACGATACGCCCGCTGTGACTCCATGGCTTTGGTTTCTTCTCTTTTAGCGTTCAGAATTGAAAATTTAAATTTCGCCCGAACTTCAGATTTGTTACAAGACACTAACAGTAAATAGAGTGAGAGATAATCCTTGCTTTCTTCGTCTAGTCCTTTGGGGTTCACCCGCAGACACCACTTGAGTTTATCACTCGCTCCAGCCGAGAAGGTCGACGATTTAAGGACTTCGCCCATCTCTTCCCGGCAAAAACTAAAATTGTTTATAGTCCACATATAACTGAATTTAACCACTTTCACCTGAAAAGACAAAAACATTTATTTAGAAAAGTGAAACAATTTCGGATGAAACATGATCTCAATTTCTGACTCATACACATTACACACCCAAAACAGAATCAAACTAGTTCTTCGCCGAAATTCTTCATCCATCGCATCAAAAAACAAACAGATTCGATTCCGTACGAAATTTCGCAACGGAGAAAGTTTCACCGCGGCGGAGGGGTCCGCTAGAGCAAAAGCACACTATTTTCACCGGAGAGCCGGAGGAGAAAGTCCCCTGCGCTGGCCGACCACGTGCTTTTCCACACCGAGGTGTTGCGCAACGGCAAGACGGAGGAGCACGAGAGCGCCGGCGAGACGAAGAGGACGAGGCGCGCGGCGGAAGCGGAGGGCCACCGGAGGCCACGGACCCCGGGGCTAAGGAACCCGACCAAGGCTAAGGACCCCACGCGAGAACGAGGACCCGGAGGTCCGAGTGCCGAGAACGGCGGTTGCATACCGTTTGCGCGCCGGCGACGCGATTAATTGGCCCTCCGGTTCGGGTTTGATGCTCGGAAAAGTCGGCCGTGAACTCGACGGTTCGGGTGTGAAAGCTCTGTGTTAGAGGAGAGGTCGTTTTTGGGGTTTTCGGTCGGTGGATGTTCCCGTGTGAAGAGCTTATTGGGCTTTGTTATTGATCGTGGACGTTTCAATGAAATGTTGGTTTCGTCAAGGGAAGGTTGCGTCGGAGGCGGTTTGCGATTTTTTTGATTCTTAAATATCAATGAAAGAGTTTTTTAAATTGGAATGAAATGGGGATTTTGTTGGAAATTTTTTTAATTGTGTTTTTCCGAGTGCCAACCATGATGTTTATTTGTTGGAATTATCGTGATCGCAAAATTTTCTAGGACAGATCGAATTTAACAAACGATAAGCCTTATCAGATTCATTCAAAAACACAGATAAATTTTATTTTTGTATTAACATGGCCGCCGTAGTTAACCGCTATTAAGCAACGAACATTTGATAACGCGAATTCACCAAAACAATAACTTTGCACTGCAACGAACACAACGGTCATCCGAAACCGCAGAAACGAGAGTGAAACACGCGAACACCAAATCTACAACATTTTCATCCACCGACATTCAAATCATATCGAATCACGCACTCCTACAAAAAAAATCATCATCATAAACCAACAAACATTACGCAACCAAACAGATCATCTCCACGAACAAAACGAACCGGGAGACCGGGGCGGCGGCGGGGGGAGTAGGTGCGCGGGGTGGGCAGGTGAGGCGTTAACACTTTGGCCGATGACATAATAGTTCAAGGCTGGGCGTTTCTCTCCGGAATGGAAATCCGAAGAGGTTCCGCGAAGGCCGCCGCTGGCCAGGGCGCGGTCGTTAACCCAACCGTTGGACCGAAATGATCCGGCGAGAGGTCGTCGGCACCAAGAGCGACGGCCACGGAGTCGTCTTCGGCTCCAGCAGCAGCTCGACGATGACGGGAGAGGAGTCGGACACGTGGGGACGACGAGAGTACGTGCGAGTAGCATAGTTTTGACGAACGACAGTCACGTTTTGTTGTTTGGCAGCACGTGAAAGGGGAATTTGAACAATTGAAGTGTTGACGACTCGTTTGCTAATTGCGATTGTGAGTTTAATGTAGATATTTTCGTCGGAGTTTATATAATCGCAGCATTTTCTTTTCGATCCATTTCCGAATCGCATTACTCTCGCGCTTTCCCGACAAAAGATCCGTTTCCTTTTCTGCGCGTTCGAATACATTTGCAGTGTATTTCCGTAAAATTCGAGAACGGAATTTCTTTTCCAGATACGAGGGCGATATATCATTTACGCATTTCCGAAAAACGCGAACAATTAACAGGAAGAAAGAAAGAAAATAGCAACGTGCACGAACTGAAAGTGGGTTTATTTTATTTTATTTATTATTTTCAGTTTTGCACTCGACGCGGATCGAAATATGCAAACGAAGCGTTACTGAAATATCGGCCGTTAATCGAATTACAGCTGAAAGCAGTACACGCGCCGGTGATCGGTTTGAACCGGTCAGTTTGCGTAACCACCGAATTCGGATGCAATTAACGTTGCAGGTTCGACTGCGTAAATTGTGCCCGTTTTCAATAATAATCTACTTTTCGTGTATAAATTAGTTTTTTTTTTCCATATTGCACATATAAAAATTGACGATAAGATAGATGTTAATTTTATCTGACACGCTTAAATATGTTAATATAATGAGATAACAATTTGTAAATATTCAAATGAAACATTTCCAATATGCAAATCCGCTACTTGAATACATAAAAGATTTATGTTGAGAAATAAACAACAATCACATCGAAACGTTTTTAAAAATCTATCACACAATCACAATCTTCAAAGTAATAAAATCAAATTCGTACACGATCAGACTCAATCAAAGTAAACCAACCAACCATCCCAAATTTCATTTAGAAAATCCACCACACAATCATAATCTTCAAACTAACCTGATTCATACACGATCAGAACTAATCAAAGAAAATCCACCATCCCAAATCTCACACATCCCAAATTTCATTCATACATTTTCAGTTCGACCCACCAGGATTTAGCGCCCCTAGGCGAACCTAATGAGCCCCATACATAATTTTTTCAAAAAATGAACAAACAACGACCTGTGTGAAGCACCAGTTCTCGGCAACGGGCGTGTTCCCGTCTTGCAAGGGCGGGCTCGGCACTCGGCTGACGGCCATTCCGCCGCCCGCCGGGTGCAGGTTGGACGAGACGCGCCCCGACTGCTGCCCGCCCGCAGGACACTCGCTCGCCACCGGCAACCTGAAAATCAAAAATAATAAAATCAGTAAAATTAACAAAGAATCAACATCGCATAAACATCTAAAATTATAAAAAAGAACGTGCGATTTGTGTAAAGAAAGATATTCGCGTTCAACGCGCGCGTTCGTTGCAAATGCGCTTTCATACAAACATAAAATAAAAAGCTTGTAAAAAAGGTCTTTTCGTAATCGAATAATCCTCGCAATTAGGTTTCATAAAACGTGAATATGCATGAGCGATGGCGATTGTTCGTGATGTGTCCTGAGTTGAACGCTGATATACAAGTGCCATTACGCCATATGCAAATACGCTATATTGGAAGTGGCACGTTTTACTCTGCTCACAGTTTGCATTTTACGTCATCGTCAAATAAATCGTTTAATGAAACACGTATCGGCTAAATACCCTTTGAATGTCACGTTTGTAACAGTTGATTTTAAATCGAGTACGATGTGTGTTTTTGTTTAAACCGAGCTAATGATTTGAATATGCGGCGCGTCGAAAAAATAGCTCGTTATCGTTAAACAAATAAATCGCGTAAATGCGATGAATCATCGTTGCGAATATTTTATGTTATTAAAAAACATAACTAATTATGATCGAATCGCAATATGTATGTTAATCATGTAAATTATTACTCGATTACTTGTAAATGATCACTCGTGGATAATTTACTCGTTTACGAGGTTTCATAACTAAAGGGTTGAATACGAACTTTATTATGAGTCGGAGGGTTAAACACAACAAACTTTAATCTCGACGCATAAACTCGCAATATTGTAAACGCTGAAGGGCTTCAGCTGAAAATTTACTATGTACCGAGCGCAAAATTAACCGACAACCCCGCGGGTCGTCCATTGAGTCGGAAACGTGCCGATAACAACAAATATCCGAAACACACAAATCGCAATGAATCACCAGGCCTTGGAAAAAGATCGCCGCGGACCGGACGAAGAGTCACTCGTTCGCCGAAACAAAAACCAGGTAAAAATAAGCGCACAGGTAAGATTAAATTACACCGACGAGTACCCATGCAGCGACGCCGATAACACACGCGAAACGGACGCAAACGCCAATTGGTCGACCTTCGTCGGCAATAGCACAATGGATAAATACCCGATCAAGAAATGGCACATGTGGCAGGGGAAGTCGACATCGCAACACATGATTCGACCGGGAAAAAGCACAAATTCGACGGAGAAGATCTGGGAGAGAGATGCACACCGGAGCGGACCTCCCCGAAGACTGAACCCCGAAGATGGCACCGGCACTAATGCGACGGTCCGAAATCATTTTTTTCAACGCGAACAGGTACTGCGGAGGGGTAGGTTTTACCTGGGGCTGTTAAGTGGTCGCGATGTCAATAGGCAAATTCGCGATTGCGATTGTGCGGGTGTGCTGACCGCGTCGCAGCGTTGGCTCGACTGACAGCCACGTTCGTTTCGCATACGCGATTATTATGCGTGTGAATCATATGACGATCTGCAATGGTAAATATAAGTGCTGGAAATTCGCCCGGGATCATGTATGAGCGCAGTTTGAGACGCGTGTATGTATGTATGTGCAAGGGGGGTCGATCGCAATGATGGAAAAGGTCGAATCGATCCAATGATGAAATTTACGCGCGCGAATTCGACGGTTCAGAAAAAATAATTATGAGAATTTCTATGTAAAAAAAAAAGGGTTGGAGACGTCTAGGATTAATATTAAGTGCATCCATTTGAATACAAAAAAATATACAGATTCTATCAAAAGCTTTTATACTGCGATAATAATCAACAGACGGAGACATTTTCTATCCCATTTTTATAAATCCTTCGATAGCACACAAATCCGACCGTCTCACAACTACGATCCTCAATAGCAAAACAATCCAAACAAAACGAAGCACACGTCCAATTTAAACCGCGGCAATAGAATAAGCGCCGCATAGCCGGCGTGGACAGACGAGCCGGATAGTTCACTCGCAAATAGACTGGAGACGACGACGATGACGATTTCCAAAAGAGACCATCATCGACATAGAATCCGATCCGTCGCATACGAGACAATAAGTGTATAAAAAAGGGGACCCACCGCGGAGTGTTGGTCGACGTCAAAAGCCGGATTGATGCGGTCATATCAAATTTGTAATGGACGACTGACGTGCACTATTATGCGCTCTCTCCGCGATCGGTCGGATTAATCAAAAAAATGTATGTGGAGGCGATGCGGGACATATATCACGCACGGTCGTGACGTTTCGAGTGTAGTCGGACGTCGATTCTCGGAAATCGTGTTCGGACGTTTGAATGATTCAATTGTTCGTCGGTGATAATGTACGTTTCCAGGTACGTGTACGTGATGCTGAAATCAATATTGTTTTGTTTGAATATGGAAATTTTTGATATTGTGCGGCATTTAATTCGATGCTTCATCGTGTATGAAAAATGATCTATTTATGGACGAGTATTTATCAATGTAACGAATAAAATAAGCCAGTTATTACGGCAATAAGGGATACTTCATTAGACCGAATGCCACACAACGACACGGACAATTTAGATCTGTACAAAATTAATTAATCAACGTCACAAAACGGACGAAATTAATGGCGAAATAATTGGAAGTGTCGGCAGATTTCCACACAATCATCGCGCCGATCGAAGCGAGGATTCAACGAAACACACGCATTCCGCACAAACGTAAACTCGAATAAAAAACGGACCTTCCATAAAGCAAGGATAATATCTCGCTTAGACCACAAAATGAACGCTTAAACGATCGTTGATACGATCTTATATGACAAGAACCGAGCCACCCACGAACCATCTCACCGCTACCGGGTTTCCAATGGCGCATAGGTGGGTCTTCTTCAAAGCAAAAAACTATCAATTTTTTGTGGTCTGAAACAAAACACTAAACGCAATAATGACGAACTATCAATTACAATACGATTTCTTTCATATGGACGAAAACGAAACCGCACAAGCATCTGTTTTCGATGCGACAGGTGCATAAAAAAAATAAAGGGCGAAGAGAACGAAGCAAGAGTTACATAATTGGAAATCGATAGTAACACTATTTGCCCACCCACGTGCAAGTTAACCTCAACGCGGGCAAATTAATCGAACCGATAGCGAAAAAACCTGGAAACGGACAGGTAAAAAAAAAAAAAAACGAACCATTACAAAAAGAGCTCGAATGCGAAGTCGAGGTCTTCGATAATTGAAAAAGAGGTCCATCCCGTGGATGTTCCCCGGGGCCACGGGGCCTCGGAAGCGGACGGGATCCGTTCATAATGCACAATTAATTAATTAACCCCGTCGCGGGTGGGCCGTGTTCGCATTTGGGTAGTTTCAGTTTCAGCCCCCGGGGCGAGGGCGGCGATGATGATGAGGAAAACAAAGGAAAATTGAGCGTTTGCTGTTTTTTGTTCGGCCCTTTCGGGTTTTGGCTCGCGGCGCTGTGTCGAAGCTCGTCAAATGCAGCGTGGTCGAAAATTGGAGGTTAATTTTTATGGAAAAAGCGAATGAAAGTTTGAAAGGTTCGGGTATTTTCGATACGCCAGTTTTTTTATATAAACAAATCGAGATGGATAAGTGAAATCTATTCATTAAACTTTAGCTATGATAAAAAAATTAAAATAAAATTTCCATTTTATTACAGTTATTACATGTGACAGGCGATCTCAATCAAACGTATAATCATCGTCACCTTGTGCATAAAGATAAACACGGATCATCAATCATTATTGTTTATATTCAATAGTCAATAGAAAAAAAAACACATTCAAGCGATGACACTAATCGCACATTCAAAAGACTCATTGGTGCATCAGAGCGCTAAGAAAAATCCAATCATTGACACCATGAAAGCCAATTAAAGCCACCTAAATGGCAACGAAAAGGTCTCCAAATTTACCGAAAACGCATAATGCTCACCATAACGGCGGTTACCATCGTTTTGTGAAAAATGAAAAAGCAATTTGGTTCGCTCCGCTCCCGTGTGTGCCCCTTATATTATATTATATGAGACGGGACCACCCCGAGCGGGTGTCGCGAGCCACGAAAAACACCGCAAAGAGCCAGGGATATCCAACTATCCATATGAAATCGAGCCCTTATCGAATTTCATACGAAGCGAATAAGTTAAATAGCATTTTTTAAGAGAATCGAGCACATACGGACGGATGGTGATAATTTTTTCCACGTCGGATATCATCGCGACTTTTCAATGTCAAGTGTGTCGTTGCATAACCGTTTCCCGACGGTCGTCCGCTTCGATAAAAATAAAGCGAGCAATAAACGTACACTAGCATGAAACGTTTCCAATTTTACGATGTATATACTGACCGAGAGCGCGTAATATTATAATTGCGAACAGATTATTATAGTGACGGCGAAATATTTACATCCGAGTCGATGATAATGTGTTCGAACGTTCGACCTTGCCGTTTCGTTTCGCAGCACAATTGCTAAAAGATAAATCGACGAATTTCGAGTGGGTACGTACTACACTATGACATAATCGAAATCCACAATGTGCGGATCGTCACGATCGTGGATGCAAATTTGGACATCCTTTTCGACATCGAGAGTGTGTATGCGAAACGCGTTTCTTTTGAAATCGCGCGTCCGAATTTTCCAAACGAAACTAGGACTCAACCGAAACTTACATATGAATATTTTTAAGTTTTTTAGAGTTGGTGATGCCTGATTATAGACTTAGCAAGAAACGCCGCGGGTGGCCCAGTCGGACGGTGATATTCCCTCACATATTATACACACCCGAAGTCAACAAATACATCACAGCTGTTCCCGAGATTAATATTTAAACGAAGAAAGCAAACTTTCCGCGTAAATAGATTTAACAATTTTTTACTATGTCGGTCGGTCCGAGCGGAAAAAATGAGCTCGAACTCGAATCAATATCTAAGGTTAAACAATCGGAAGTGTAAAATCGCCCCCCACGTGAGCAAACAGAAAAATAATAAGAGTCGAAGGTGAAATTCTCGAGATGGAAAGAGAGAGAAAAAACGTTTTTCAAGGGAACAATGTCGACGACGCCACCTCGTCTGTTTGTCAATATTTGTACAGGCAAATATTAACAGCGGCTTTGTACGGGCCGCGCTGTGCGGTCAACAACGTATGTAAACTCGAACGATTGATTGTTAGAGAATCCGCTGGTGGTCTTTAGGTGTTGTGGAACTATTGTATCCGACGTGTATGAATGGACTGGTCTACAATAGGTTGCAAATCGGCAATTATTCTGTTCCGAACCGATCATTACTTCGGCACCGATTTTAATTGAACAGCGAAAACATTACGAAACATGTTTATAATAAAAAATAATAACAATCGACGAAAAGGGAACGCAGATATCGACATCGCGTTAGTTAGGAAAAGGTGAAACTAGGAAGTGAACGAGCCACCACAAAAGAGAAACTGTATGAAGAAAGGCGAACGTTACCGAACCCGACCACGGCCACGACGCAAGAAGAGAAATTATCTCCGTTTTAATAAACGCAAACGAAAAAGTGCCGCTTGCACAAGCTTGTCAGTGACATAACAGCCGAGACCATCTGCCCTCCCATCCGCCCGCCGACCCATCAACCCCGTTAAACGTTAAAATGTTAAACGGGCCGACCGCTGTGAAATGCAAGCACGCGCACATAATAATAAAAGGCATCGTTACCCTGAATTATGGATTAAATTTTAAATTTTAAGTGCGTGGAAATTGTACAAAATGTTATGGTTCGGCTGACCTCAGGAAGGTGCGTTAACCGATCGGCGTGTCTTTCACAATGTGCGAATTTCGGCAGGTGCTTTTCGACGACATCGGTTGTCAATTTGGTGAATTGCGAACATGTTCTGGCGGTTGTTCGCGCATGTGTATGTAATTTGAATTTTTACGCTGCGAGAACGTAAGGTGTTCGCGATCGGGCGCGTGCTAAAACGAAACAGGAAAAACTCGGTTCGCAAAGGTTAACCGGCCGATGCGTGTTTTTCGTACGCGCGAATTATGTTTTCAATGTTTTTCTATATGTTTGCGCAAACTTCTTTCATTTTATTTCAGCAACTATCTATTTCGAGAAGGATGAAATTTCCAGAAATAGTCGGAAAATTCAGCTTTTCAAGGTTTTTCGCATAAGACTGCGAAACTGAAAAGAAAATTTTAATAATAACAAAACACGAATATAAATAATTATAACCGTTATAAGATACAAATTAAAAATAAATCTGATAAGAATCTGACTTACAAAAATTAGCATCAACAACGATATTAACCGATACGATTTATATATCAAAAAAACGAATGATTACATGACAGCCGTCAGGTTCCTTGGGGAGAGGAGCAGAAAACGGGCGCAAAGACGACGAGATGGAGCGAACCGGCGCGTGCGACTGAACAAAACGAAAGTGAGAGAATCGCAGAATTGGCTTCGGCAAACGGCGAGAATTATTATCTAACAGTCGATTTTCGCCAGTGACGACAACGAGCGACGGCCGGCGAACAACAAGGGCAGCCGACGTCACGGCTGCTGCTCCAACAACGGCCACGGGGAGGTCATCATCATCGCGGAAGTACCACGGCCGTTCGGCCGACGAGAAAGGTCCCGACTGTCGACGAAAACAAGCTCGCTGGTGTGCGTGCCCGATCTAGTCGAGAGGTAGTTGACATACGATCGAATTAATCGGGTGAGCATAATGACGGATTCGATCCGACGATTGAACGAAACGTGACATTGCGGCGGTGCTCGCTAATTGGATTCCATCTGAGCGAAGTGGGCTTCAATGCGAAATTCTTTTCGAATGTTGTATCGATCGAAAGTTGTAACAATTGAGAATCGTAATCGCAATTAACGCAGAGCACCTGTCCGTTTCGGTTGTTGTGTTAATTTCGACGTAACGATTATAATCGCGTCTGTTTTCCGACACCATCATCGTGACTAGTTCGGTTGTCGAGTTGACTGTGTACCGATTTAGGCAACGCCACGTTATAATAGAGTGCAACGATCTCTGCAACCAACGGTGATCGCATTATCTCTGCGAAAGCAATTTTTATACACTCACGTGTACTCATTGTATTAAAATGCTCAAAAAAAAACTGACGTAACACTCATATATGATTTGAAAAAGACTCGAATCGGCACTTGCACGAACACGAGATGAATTTATGTAAAACATTCGTATTATCCACATGAACGCACACATCCACCTATCGGCATCATGTGCGGCATATTCCGTATATAATATTGTACGTACGAAGCACACACAAGGCACACGACGTGGAAACGCGCCGCGAGGTCGTTGTCAGAGTCGACCATGGTCACATGCTCGGGCAACACCCATTAACCTTGCCGCGATTAACGTCTAAAATTACTGAGCGGTCTGTGACGCCGGTTTGTCGAAGCAAACTGGAAGTTATTGTGTCGATCGGTTCAATAACATGTTTAAAAGTTAATCCGACCCATATGAGAGGATTCGGAATCGGCACGTCGTGTGCTCGAAAATGATATAACAGTCGATTAATATAATCGCAATTCATGAATATTGTAAAAATAAAAGGATATATGAGGCGTTGTTATCGTGGTATGTGTTGAACGCTCGCCAATTTGGAAGGTGGACGTCATCAATCACTAATAATTGTCGGACGCGGTACTATCTCATATGTCAGCGCCCGTTTTTTTTCTTTTAATATAATTAAATTATTAATACATGCTAATGCCGCGGATTTTGTAAGCGGATTATATCATACTTTGTAGTACGTGTTTCGCGGAATCGAAGGCCTCGCCGATAACGAAAACCGCGAACGCCGATAAATCCAGTTGCATTCGGTAAAATCGCATAAAATGTAAACGCGCGATATTATGGTGGGCATTCATGTTGACCCAAAATGATCGCTCGGATTTCGATGGTAACTTTCATATTTTCTACTGACAAAAAAAGTGTGACGAGTCGAGTAGAAAAAAGGAAATGTGCACATTTCCTCTCAAACGCCTAGATAAGAAGAGCGATCGCCGTTCGAACTTTTTGATTTATGTTCGGAACGGCGAGAACGTTATTATTTATTTTCGTCGACGGTTGTATGTATATGAACACCAATTAATTTAATTGGATTGTAATTAATAAAATCGAAATGCAGATTTTACATAAAAGTACACAAACAGGACGAAAAAGGATTAACGAATTTAATTCAGCAATTTACATTCATAAGCTATCGAAACGCGTTGGCGATTTTCAAATTAAATGTTATACACGTTCCATAGATACGAATCGGCGCTGAACAAACATTTATTTATTACGTCCGCAAATTATAACAATTAATCATGTGTTCATAAAAAACCCATCGAATTGAAAATCATAACCGAACACAAATGACATTTAAAGTATCACAAACGAAACACAAGATTGCAAACCATCTATAAAAATTATAGAACAACCTCGAATTGAGCAACGACACACGCAACAGACCCAACTCGAAAACCTACCGAGGTGAAGGGTTGATAGCCTCGGTGCACGCGTCCGCGTTGCATAACCCACCACGGATGCAAGAAGAGGAACAGCGCCGGATGACGCAACCGACACGTGGACTCGGCGCCGAAACTGGCGCCAAATTCGAAAAACCACCGGCGGCAGTGGTGGTTGTCCAAGAGGTATGAGGACGATGCACCGCGGTGCACGTGCAACCGGCGGCCAGCCGTTGACCCGTGCCACTGATGCAACCAAATTAGACGAGCCGGAGGAGCGCGACACTCCAGTTATATTCAATTCTAGATCGATCTAATTTCGGGATGGTAGGGTTTCTCCGAGTCCGAAGTGATCGTTTTTTAAACAATCGCATTATGTAAATGTTCGAAACAATTAAGATAAATTTGCGGTTGACGAGGCGATTCTAGAGCTATTGGTTATACTCGTTTTTAAATATATGATTTAATCGAAGATTCACACGTTAAAAAGATCGAAAGAATGTGCAAATTGAAGGGTCGCTTTCGGCGTGAATGGAAAGCTCGGCGAAACCGCGACCGTTTAATCTCGTTCGAATTTAGAGCGCTTTCGACCGATTAGTGCGTCCCTTTGACACGACCGAATTAAAACCTCGCACAATTAGGATGCGGATTCCGAAGAGAAATGCCTCCGAAGTTTCGTCGCTGCTTTCTTGAGGCGAGCGCGGGCACGCCGAGAGAAAGTGGCCCCGTTGTTTGTAGAACATGTCATTTTTTCACGTTAAAGAAGACAACGACGGCGACGAACGTATACACAAAACTGTGTACGGAAAGAAAACGCAGATATCGGTGAAAAACAATCGGCGAAGGAGATTCGGGGAACGTCCAAATGGTACGTACATGCGTGGTGTCTTTCAAAGGCGACGCGCGAGTCGTGAGCTTAGAAAGTTATGTTTCATTCGAGAGCGGCTCACTTCCTTGTACTTTTGTCGATATGGTGTGTGTGCCCCGATTTATCACTTTTCTCGTTGACACGAAATGTCATAAATGCGTATTGTTACGGAACAGAATGCATTTACAATTCGGACGTATCGTTAAGTGGTCAGAGAAAAGTGAGCACTCAATTAGAAGTGTATGTGCGGTTACGCAACGGAAGATGCTATTAGATTCTTACTGGATTCACTCGTGATCCGGATGGCGTCGTGAAAGTAAAGTAATACTCCATTTCTGACGATCTTACTTAACAATTGAGTCGAAATGATATAAAAAGATTTTCCATCAAAGACAATACTAATACGAAGAATGAAAGTTACCATGTACACCGTTTTAAGTACAAACGAATGAAAGTTCATCGTTTCGTACAATTCAACTTTCATTCATTTAAGTCAGATAATTACACTAAACTAGTCACTCGATTGCCAACCATCACAATATTGTCGTACATACTCAAGATATTAAATATTATTTTCCCAATTGTATAATTCCAACGATTCAATTACATACATTCCGATAACACATCATATTATCCACTCGCATATTGAAAATTAACATAGAATCGTGTCGATTCAATCCACCAAACAAACAGTTCAATAAAACTAACCGCAAGGGATCTTTATCACGGCACTAAAGCGCCGACATAATGGCTTCGCATCGTATTCAACGAATTCGGAACGTTTTTATTGCCATAATAGACACACAACCCGAACTGAAAAACGAGCCGCGAACGTCCTTATATTCACTCGAACTTCACATAAAAATCCAATAACGCACTGAATAAATCCCCTTTTTCCAAACACATCACTTTTATCCACATCCAGCACTGGATCCGATCTTGGAACACGTGTCGGCGCCGTTACGTCACTTTTGGAACTTACATTGGATCGGAAGACGATGGACCACCGCTCCTGGACTTGATCATGCGGAAGCAGGTCCTGAACACGACCTGGGGCCTGCTGCGGACGCTTTTGTCGCAAAACGGACAAGTAAAGCTGGACCTTTCGGTACTGGACGACGAGTGAGCGTCGCGTGCGAGTTCACTCTCCGACATTGTGGGTAAAACGAAACGAAAGCAGAGAGAGGGACCCATCGCCGCGAAGGAGAAAGCAAAACCATTATGAATTTCCAGCGAGTCAATACACCGACGTCGTCGGGGGGTTTTCACTTCGAAAGCAAATACGTACTGTGATAATATACGTATAAAAGGCGATCTCTGTTCTAATCTGTGAGCGAGTGAAATGTGGCACTTTTTCCTATTCGAAACCCTCTCGCGAGTGCGAAATTTTCCGATCGGATTCTGATCCGATCGAAAGTATAGTTTGTGTGAAAGTTAACATACAATTAGACATGAAATGTATGTGTTTGTTGAATGCAATCCCTTTCGATATATGTGATTGTTAAATACAATTGGAAAATATAAATTTGGAAATACAAAGTCCGAAATTTCAACAGTTGAAATTGATAAAAGGCGCATTCGGAAATCATACAGATAAAAAGTTTCGTGCGAACTGTCGAATCTAATATTTATTTTTGGCGCGCGTATGTGCGTTATTATCGCAAATATCTAAACGGACTCGCGAACGTTTCGAAAAATCGGCCGTTTTCGTTTTATGAAACGCCGACGACGAAAGCTAAATAGAAATCAATTAAAAACGTTTCGCGAATTATTCAACGGTCGCACGCTTTCGATATTACGGCGTTTGAAATTGATTGTAAAAAGAAGGCGATCATCCACTTTCGACGAGTTACATCTAGATTTCACTGTATGTATTTGAAAAGAACGAGTATTACGTAAACGCGAAACGTTTCACTCGAGAGCTAGAAAAAAAATAACGTTCATAATGAACATATCACACGACCTCACGTATATACGCTTCGAACGTTTTCAAATGACGGACACAAGGAACCTTGGGAGCTACCGAAAAATACGATTTTTTTTCTTCTATTTGCAAATTTAACACCTACGTTTCGGCGTACACGTAATCGTTTTGCGGTAACATATCGCGAAATAATATCGTGTGACCTTAGACGGGTCAGAACAGCATTTAACACACTGCCGCTTGTATATAACGAAATGCAAATGATTCAAATTAAACACGAGTCAATCAATACGCAAATTAGCAGGAATAAAACAATGCTATAACTTGATGTATGTATATTATGCTATGAATACACTTAACTGAAAAAGAGTCCTGCTTCGAAATAATTCCACATTTTGAATTTTCGCACGGAAATCGATTGGTACTGAACGAGCACCGAACGAAGACTAATACGATTTCGTGTGAAAGAATGACTTTTTGAACCCGTTTATTTTTGTGTATCGATTACAAAACTGTGTAAGTTGACAAGAGTTGTCGTCGTAACGATCTATTGTTTCGCAACGTGCGTAATGATCGGACGCGATTCAAATTTGAAAGTTTGCGCACTTCCACGGCTCATTTCGAGCGAACATCCAAGGCAAAATAATTGCAAAATTCAATTATCGCCGTGTCATATCGATACGAATCCAATAACACGACAGGTTTGCATCTAAATTACTTTAAAATTAAATTTTATGCATATGTAAAAAATAAAATTATCTAATGATTTAATTTTTATTTAATTATTTTTTTTACTCATAAAAACAACCTAATTTGACAAAATTTACATAATAAAATAAATAATTTAATCGATTTTTTACAAAATCATAAGCACCGCATAATTTGCGGATCTGAATACATCGAATTCGCAAAGATTGAGTATGCATCATAAAACGATCATTTTACTGGAGATTTACGAAAAACGGGCACCAAAAGTGGTTCGTAAGAGGACCCCGCATAAAATAAATTAGAGATTTTATCGTCGCGATGACGAGACAGTTATTCGAAAGGGTAACGTCGCGGCTCACTTACGTATATTATATTATGTTAAAATATGTGTACCTACGAGCAGGTATAAAATAATCCCGGGCTGAAGGTTTCGCAGTGCTCCGAAGAGACGTGAAAAAGGATAGAGACCGACGGGGTCACATTGAACAACCTACGATTCTCTTTCGCGGTGCATTCAACGACGTCTGGACGACGGGCCGACGGGGGCGACCATGTAGAGCCGTTGGAAAATTCGGGACTGTTCTATTTACTAGTCGCTAGAGTCTATTTTGTATGTTAGGATAGATAAAATCTGTAATTTGATATCGATGAGGTCGAGTGATGTTGGAATTGTTACCTTGTTACAGCGGATGGTGTGACGCGTGAGTTCTATCGTCATTTTAGAATCGATATGAAAATATAATTCCCTTTTGAGCGTGAGATTTCAATGCCGTTTTCCACGTGCGGCAATTACTACACGCTTCTGTTCGTTCAATGACAAAAGTCAATTGAGATATCACGCGTCGCCTACGTAGATTAACCACTTTGTATTAATCGCATATGTTGTATATGTCAATCGATTTTTACAAACACGTTTGCCATAAACGTTCCAGATTTATCAAAATGTCAAAACGCTCATTCACTCCATAGAATCGATAAATTAATTCTTAACGAACATAAAATCCACGTTGTACAGAATATAAATTCTAAACACGTGCATAACAGTAAATCACTATTAAATAAGAATAAAAACAAAAACGACACGATAATAATCAACGATGACGAATTTGAAACGCCGAATCGCGAAGATAAACAAAGACACTTTAATCATAAGCCATATAGACACATGAAAATCGACATGACAGTTGTTTACAGTGCGCTTTTGTATACTTTTCAAATATCTCATCGGAAACGACGCCTTTTATCGCGAATGTTTGATCTGTCCGTCGCATCTGAGAATATGTGTTATGGATCCGCGGACGCGAGCGTATCAAAATTCCGCGCGGGTGAAAAAAAAATCATATAAATACAATTAAAAATGTGGAAAAATGTTTGAACAGGTGGATACCCCACTGACAAGGACGATGCGGTTATTTCAGTCGATATTACTAACGAGAAGGTCGTCTCGCTTATACTACGTGCGAACAAAACGGGCAAAACGGTCGTAGAGTGCGTTCGCAAAGAGAAAATTAACAAAGTCCATCAATATTAATTTGATAATAAAATAAATAAACACGATTATACATGTAACATTTTAACCTGAAACTTTATTATAATTCTGAAAAGAAATATAATGGAATTGGACTTAATTCGATATCGAGTTTCACACAATGAAAATTTTTCGTGCGTCATGAAAAATCCGCAAAAAAAGGAGTCGATAATAAAATACCCTTGAGCGTTGAATAGGTCAAGGAGTCGTCCGAAGACCTGGGCCATATTAACACGTAAAAATCGAACATTACAACCCTGAAAGTCGAATTTTCTATTTTTTTTTTTCCGCCAAAGGGCGGTCGTTCGGGTGACACATCGAAAATTCTGAGGTTATGTCGGTCGCAGCGTTCCAAATGTGTTTCTATATATAAAACCACAAGTTTATAAATCTGTTTATAATACGCGCCTGGTACCGAACGTGAAAAACATAGCGTGATCCGACGCTATCTAGTTTTTTTTTCATACTGTAATCTATTTCAGCTTTCGCGCATATTGATTTGACAAAAGTTCTCATCGTGAAAAATAACGGAGTGGTTGAGTTATGTACGATTCTAATTTAAATATTTGAATTGTGTGTATGTGTGTCATGTGACATTGAGAGCGCTCCTTTGACCCGCACGACGAACGCTGATGATGCATAATTTCTCGACACATTCGTGTTCCGAAGATTACAATAAATGGTTAAGATGTTTAGCAAGCGATACAAGGAAACAATGATCGGATCATTGAGGTGTTATTTTGCGGTCATCCGATAACTAAAGTGGTACGTTGTGTTAAATATATTTCCGTCATAATGCCGTGAAGGTGACATGCGTACGTGTCAAAGATAATATAATGAAACTTTTTTCCACAATACGCAATCGAGGTAACAACCTATGTAATCTAGAAAATTAGGTATCAAGGAAAAATTCATATATAATTTAATTGTCGATGGAGATACTTTATTGAAATCGATTAAAAAATCCACACGACATCTACATCGATAATTATAGACTATCAGAACAAAGGTTTACGTTATTAAAAAAATCAATGAAATTGACAACGAATCGTTGAAAATCGATTCGTTCGAATTATAGAATCATCCTTGCATGTCGAAAGATTATCTACGGGAAAAATTAAATCAAATTAAATAGTTTCTGAACGCTTACTTCCCTCGTTACTGACAACGACCGAGAACAAGTTATCGAGCCCAAGAAACCAAGGTTCGTCCGCATAGGAAAAGCTACTTTGCGGCAACGTCATCGAAACGGAGGTAACACTTCGACCTTCCTTCGTAAGCCGTGTCGCTCAAACGCGCAAATTCTTCGCACACACAAAATAATAATAATAAAAAAACATATATTATACATACAACACCACGCGAAAGTCCATAATCAATCCGATTCGACCCGACAACGGCTCTTTTTGTATCGCACACGTTAGGGCTAATGATTGGGCATAGTCGTCGTTACATTGTTGTTTTAATATAAAGCGCGAACGGCGAGAATTGACACGGTGGCCAAGGTCAGATTGAGCATCTTCAATCAGGTTTTCCTAGTTCTCCGAGCGGGCAGGATCGCGAATCTTTCCTCGTTACCCTCGCCGACAAAAAGAGATAACGATCGCGCCGCGAGGCGTTCTTTTTCGAATTTCTGTACGCGAGGGGGTTTGAAGGTATGAAAAACTTTCGAAATCCACGTCGTCGGGGATGTAAAAAACGAACAGGATGCGGAGAGAGCGGCAGATGTGCCGTCGTCGGTCGGTTCCTTGAACCCTCGGTTTCCTGGCACCGAAACGTGCCCCCCACACGCGGTTCTCGTATAAACGTATACGCATGTTGGTAATCTGAAAAGCGCAACGACCCACCAGTGGCATAACCGCTCTGAAAACACCCACGGATCATGCGTTTAATTTACTAGTTCTAAAACCGAAGAAGCGATCCGCAAAGTTCCGAGACATGATCGGGATTACGACGGTGGTCGTCGACCTTCGTCGAAGATGGTGCAAGAAGAATGAAAAGTATATGCTGGATGCGTAGAGGTTGAATCAGACCGAGCTGCACAAAAACGCATCGCAGACGAGACGCTTGGCATTGAACGGCCGCATCCCGACCGGTGCAATTAGGGATGCGCAACGTCTCTTATGGTTTCTATATGAATGTTCAATGCCGTATTTTATTAACGTGGGAGGAGCTTTCAATCCGCTGATAATTAAATCCGAATCAATTCAACGGTGCCGCTTACGTAAACAACTCATGTAAATATTTGATTGAGAAATCGACCGAGTAACTAACTGACTTAAGTGCCGCGGTTATCTTCAGAGCAAAATTTTATTGCCGCGATGGTTCTGGATTAAGCTACGTACAAAAAGTAGGTATATAATGAGCGTCATAATGAGACTTTTCGAGCAAGTTACGGTTATGAGTTTACGCAAACGTTTTGTGGGTCACACAAGCGGTGAGCTAGAATTAGACAAAGCAGCAAGGCCGACCCTAAAGACGAAACACCCATCGATACGTTTCCAGAGAAGCACGCACGAAAAACAAACGCGAAAGCAATGTTGCAAATGTTCAGAATTAAAATAATTGGAGCGCGATCGTAAATTTGAAAAGTCCCGAAAAAACATGCGCGAAATAAGTGTTG